>OZ024914.1:71901268-72644751 GCA_964017125.1 Flabesymbios commensalis | reverse complement strand
GGACATCATAATATGTCCCTATTGTGATTCCATTTGTGTGAAAACAAAAAAATGTACTAATGAATTATTGATGTTACAAATATAGAGACATGTTAATCAACATTATTCATGTCTCTAGACTCTAGTTATCCTATGTTACAACATGTGGGGGCAAACATTGGTCTGAACCAATGAGGCTCTAGATGTGCAGTCTGTTGGTGAAGGGACGTCTAATTTTACCCGATAAAAGGAATATGGATACATGCCAATTCATAATAGTTACTTATAAATCATTCCTTTGTCTGTTGATTGTACACCATATGAAAACAAACACAAATGAGCACACAAGAACAGCCAACAGAAAGTAAATTTATCAGTAGGAGTGAGCTGGCGAACGAATTCACAACACAATACTCACGAACACTTTCAAATCGCAAGTGTTTACACACTGTAACAACACAGGCAGGCCTAATTTAGGATGTTTGGCCATCAGAATCATTAAAGAGCAGTGTATCAGAGATGCGGATTTGAGTTTACTGTTGTGTTCATTGTTCACATGTGCCCTGATACACATGTAGGCCTAATGTGCTAACTATCATATGGTTATATGGAGGTGTGCATATATCCATGGTTTTTTTTAAATAAAACCTGCGATCATGTACACTATGTGACTATATAAAAAATCACTCTCATCCCCGTGTAATCTCAGGAGATATTCTTATTGACGCACCGAACGTTTATTATGATTTGTGTTGTTCTTCGCGTTCCTTCTCCAGCACGGCTCGCAATTCGCGTATGGTCATCCAGAACGTCTAGTTCTTCAGATAGCTTGGTCCACATTTGCTGTAGTTGAGCCAGGGTGATCCCATTATGCAAATCAGTGTTTTCATTTTCCCAGTGACCGGGATACAAAGGTGTAACGGTGGCCAGCCCGAATATAATTCTATATGTCAATTAAAACTCCGGGTATTGCCCACATTGTGAACATTGGGTATCACGACTCAAATTTTATGACAGGTTGGTCAGGGAGTAGCATATACATGCTCAAATAGAAATAGGAGTGTTTTCTAACCATGTGGATGTCTTCAATACAATAACAAAGAACATTTCGTAGGTGACCATTTTTAATTTTATTCAAATCCGCCATGGTAATGTTCCAGTATGTTTTTTTTTTCATTCTAATCGTTAACCCAGAAAACATAGGTCTTGACACCAGAGTTGTTATTATATATCAATTGCAACTCGAGATGTTAGCCTGGCTAAATCTCCAATGCAGGATATCAATACTTATTTATGAATTTTAGGTTGGTAACTGCACGCAATGTACACGTTCAGACACACAAAGCTTCAATAACCATGCATGTCCTCAGTCCAATAATAATTTTTTTTATACAATGTCAGCAAAATAATTTGGTTTTCAATATATAGACATTGAGATTTTGTCAAAAACAAAATACAGTCATGTGGACTATTTTCGAGTTTGCCATACAGACATAACCCCAATATTTCAAATTTGCCCTATTGTATTGCTCCAGTATGTTTTGAGTGATTTCACGCGATGCGTTGACCCCAGAAGACATAGGTGTAGGCATTAGAATTGTGATTCCTTGTCAATTAGAACTCCATATATTGATTCAGTTGCAACTTAGGATATCAATATTACGTATTTCTGGATGATAACTGCATGATATACAAGATTATGAGAGACAAAAAGTTATCCATGATAACCTTACAGGTCTTTCTTCATTACTATAACATTTTAACATATCAAAAAAATTGTTTTCAATATAAACATTCGGATTTTGTCAGAAAATGATTTTCCCGGATTTTTTGACTCTGAAAACATAGGTGTAGACACCAAAATTGTGATTCTATGTCAATTAGAAGTGGAAATATTGCCCAAATTAGATTTTCATGGCGGCCATTTAAAAAAAATGGCCGAAACCCATATCGCGCCCCGAAGTCATTCCTCGTAACATCGCTAACAACATTCCCAGGAAGCTCCTGATCAAAACGGAGAGAGATTGGGGTGCATGGTGACCAATTCTGGCACATGGACTACCTGTGTCAATTATAAATGAAGATATGAATAAAAATAGAATTTGCTGAAGTAAAAATGGCGGCCACTTCAGGTCATATTAAAACCCTTTACAATCGATTCAGCACCCTGAAAAACCCCCAACTGGACATTTCGATCATCAAAATCGGCCAACTGGTGCAAAAGATATTGCCATATAGGTTTTTTTCAGAATGGCTTCTGGTAGCCATTTTGAAAATCATTTTCCTCAGTTGCTACCGTGATCCAGCATGTCTACCCAAGTTTTTTTTACTCCTAGGGTGGTCCCCTAAACGAATTTCAATAGAAACTTAGGGGACCTAAAAATGCACACAGGACCCCCCTCAGCCATTGGATTACTAAGTAAAATTGTACATTATACTTTATAATATATGCAAATTTCCATGCTCTAAGTACAGTATGTGTACCATTACCTACGTGTATAAGAGATAAAACAAACACGAAACCAGCACATACAATAATAAATATTTTTATTCAATTAGCAGTAAAAATAATAAATAAAATAAAACCATTTATTTTACATTCATTTAAGTTTGCCGCAGTTTGTATGCTGCCTCTTACAGCATCAACACGCAAACTATCTTAAGCAGTCATCAACTTTTTCAACGGTACCAGATAGTCTTTTTTCACAACAGAACTCTGGAAAAGCATCTATCCATTCTGGAGCATGGATAGATGGTTTAGTAGAAGACAGATCTCGTTGTTCATCATATTCTTCATCTAATCTGCTAATTATCGCTGACTGTGAGTTCAACACTGTACTATGACGTGTGATGTGAACTTGACCCAATGTTGTTCAATTGTTGGCCAACTGTCTGATATATCGGCCCAACATTAAACCAACACTGGTTCAATGTCTCGTATTTGCTGGGTTATTCCTCTAATTGATCAGAGCAGACCCTGCGAACGCTATGGCCTTGCTAATGTCGCGTATTACATCTAAATCACACGCGTAATTGCTGCCTCTAAGTTACGAATACGAATCAGTTTATGTGTTATAGGTCATGTACAGATCAGTAATACAATTAATATTAAATGATCACTGCAACCCCGAGATTTAATAACTGGTACAGATACAGAATTATAATTACATGTGGGTCTATCGAGTGCACAACAAATATAACTTTGATATATTGAGCTCTGAGGGTCAAATTCCCGGCGGAAAAGACAGGTGTTGCTACTTCCGATTAATCACGATAATCATATTATAATTTTATTTAGTAGCTAATTGTGATTCAACTTTCTAAAATAGTTATCAGAAGAACGGTGTACAATAAATTATGTTACAAAGATACTGAATACAGTATCGTTATCAGCCTTACTTTATTAAAAGCTACCAATAGATTAAAATTAACATGAAATAAGATTCATTCTGAGCAATCAGACGGTTGTCGCTTGTGTTCAAGCAAGTGTGAAGGCGCGACGTCCACCATATAGGGCCCATGGCAATTTTAATGCCTTATTTTAATAAAAGCTACCAATAAATTATAATTAACATGAAATAAGGTTCATTCTGAGCAATCAGACGGTTGTCGTTTGTGTTCAAGCAAGTGTGAAGGCGCGACGTCCATCATATAGGGCCCATGGCAATTTTAATGCCTCACCGAGACTGCCAGATAGATATCACGGTGCAGGGCGTTCAGCTCACAAGGACCATAGAGGTTACAAAGTCTTATCCAGATAATCATTGTTTGTCGTTTGTGGGCATCCAAGTGTGGAGGCTCGACTTTCACAGTAGGTGTGAATGCTTTGTTAGTGGTCCCAAGAGGCTCGAAAACTTGACCCTTGATGTCCCAGGTACGCTTAGCAAAGTTCGAGACTAGTTTTGTGCTAAAAAAGTGGTCCGAGTCCCGAATAGCGGGGGTGGTCCGCTAAGGGTTAATCCTTAAGCATTACGTCAATGGGAGAAACTTTGGGCCTGAACAAAAGTGGTCCGAGACGCGAGGTGGTCCGCTTATTGAGGTGGTCCGGAACCGAGGTTATACTGCATATACATGTTTGGTTATTGTGGTGTAACAGATGACAAAATATGTTTCTCATAAAGATGCAGTGTTGTGTGTGTGTATTCGGGGGGGGGGGGGGGGGGTTCTGTGACCAAGGCCTGGCGTGCTCGCCTCAGATCGCCAGGGTTCAAATTCCGAACCCTGTGACTGTAGGACAGTGTCATCTGATTCATCTCACCATCCTGTTCAGCCCGTACGTGCACAAATAGTCTAAATTAATACAATAAAACAGCGCTCTGCAAAAAGTATTATTTCAGGGGGATATGCTCCCAGATCCTCCGAGCAGGGCGCTTGCTGGAGACGAGCGTACGTTCTGGGTTAGAAACATAAATCGTCCGCTTTTCAATTCATTTAACCTAGCATCTCAAGAAGTATTGATGCATGTCAGCCTTCACCTCGATGAAAAGTTATTGGGCTGTGGAATAACAAAAATCAACATCTAAGATATCAACAGATGCATGCCAATTCTTACCATGGTTTGAGCCAGCGACACAATTTAATTCGGCAGAGATTCAACTGCAATACCAGAAATGAGCTCATGAGCAACATTTTAATGGCCATTAAAGCTATTTTGATTGACTGACCCTTAAATGTGTGCAACAGAGCGCACCTCAAAATCAATACTAGGCCTAATTTTGCATCTAAATTTGTAGACAGAAACGTTTTAAGGAAGTTAAATATATAACGTTATTTGTCTCCGCACACAAATGGAAAGAAATATTTTGCTTGAGGCAGAGTGTGATAGTCTGAAAGATTAAGGTGAAATAAATAAATTTGTCCGAATAAAAAAACTTCATCCGCCCTCTCCCTCCCCTAGAAATTAAAGGGTGGCTCCTTTATCGTGTGTATTTGAGATACAATAATAGTATTGTCAATAATAAATACAAAATATGTACACTGGCCGAATTAAGACACCATGACTACATTAGGTCGCCAACTATGACTTATTTGAGACACCAGGTCCCTATTCGGTCACAACAAATTTATTTTTTACAAACGTTCATAATTTTTGCTTTAACTACCATTTTCTCTCATTTTTAAGAGTACTGTTGATACAATGATGAAAATTTCAATTTGAAAACATTTGTGTTAGTTGCCAATGCACTGTGAACTAGGGATATTTCAAATTGTGAAAAGTATGACTGAATAAGGGCACCTTACGTTAGGTCGTGTCCTTGGATTTGTTGGTGTGTATCTGCCATCCTACAGGGTGACAGGTACATCCTTCATGTCCAAGGACGCGATATCTTATTAAATATACTCTTTACATAATGCAGGTGGTGCTGTGATGGATGTCGGGAGACTCTTCTTGTCATCGCCACAGTTATCAGTGTTTATCATGCGTATGTATAATACTACCTCATAGCATAATTCACTTCTTCCCCTATGCTCATAGGCATGATAAGAGTTCAATAAAACGTCCCTTTTTTCTTGAACTCAACCTGCATAGACAAGAAGAGACTACACTAATTTTCACTTGCATATTATATTCTATATTGCTATTATTATAATTATTATTATGCATATTGTTATTTTTTTCTAAGGTGGCCACGGTAGAGGTTCTAGTGATGGTTTCCTGATCATATGATATTAAAGGTGATCCATCACCCCTTATATAGTATGAATAAATTTGTGACAGATAAATCAAAGTTGCCACAAGATGGGGCACAAGTGTTTCCTTATATGGGGTGATTGGCTATCATGTGACCCTCTGAGTCTAATGTTTTCTATACCAGCTTCCAAAGTTTAATATTCTTTTCTTTTGCATTCCAACCGATCACATTATTTCACGTGGCTAATTATATATTTCTATTTGATGTTTACAATTTCGAACGTACAGTGTGTCAAATTTTACATTGTAAAACCTCGACCCGCTTTATGCCATGCTGCATATTGCCCTCTTTTGCCGATTATGTGAAACTCAATAGCCTTGACTTCCAATGTTTTCACCGGGATAGCTAATAAAATAAAGTATGGGGGGGGGGTCTTATATAACATTGATTTCACCGAGTAGTCATTAAAAAGAGTTTCCGGTGACGTCACTGCTTTTCGCAGAATACTGCATTGCTCTCGACGTTCTTTTTCCATTCCCGAAACTCAATTTCTGTATTTTGTAGGCCAAATCTTCCCGTGGCCGGTTTAACAAACTGCTGGCCAAATGCTGTACCATTGATGCGTTGACACTGTTTCGCGCAGTCCCAAACTTGAGCCAGCATTGGCCCAACGTCTTCGGTTGGCTGGGTAGCATTCTCCACACACAGCTGTCGCTCAGGTCAACCCCTGAATTTTCGCAGTTTCGTACTTTCGCAGTTTCGCACTTTCGTTGTTTCGTACTGTCGTTCTACTGTCGTTGTTTCGTACTTTCGTTGTTTCGTACTTTAGTTGTTTCGTACCTTCGTTGTTTCGTACTTTCGTTGCTTCTTACTTTCGTTGTTTCCGTGTGATGGGCGACAGCGCTAACCTCTTCACCAGGGCTCCGGCGTGATGGACAGTAGCTCTAACCACATCACCAGGGCTCCGGTTTGATGTACGGCAGCGTTAACCAGGGCTCCGGCGTGACGGATGGCAGTGTTAACCTCTTCACCAGGGCTCCGGTGTGATGATTTGCAGCGTTATCCTACAAACGAAATATTATTTCGTACAAACGAAATATTATTTCGTACAAACGAAATACTAATTCGTACAAACCAAATAATATTTCGTACAACCGAAATAATATTTTGTACAAAGGAAATAATATTTCGTACAAAAGAAAATTATTTCGCACGAACGAAATATTATTTCGTACAAAAGAAATAATATTTCGTACTAACGAAATATTATTTCGCACAGACGAAATCATTTCGTACAAACGAAATAATATTTCGTACAAACGAAATAAAATAAAATCACCACACCTAATGTCTCTTTATGGACTCCTTAATATTCACCCACGCCGACAGTTTACTTTAACCGTATAGGCCCTACCACTGCCTTTCGCGATAGAGTTCGTGGCTCGTTCCCCGGTCTCGGCGGTTTGAAAGAAACAAAAAAGGTAGCGTGCTGGACCTCAGACCTTCAGGATTTGAATTTCGAATCCTGTGTCTTTTATCTCACTCATCTCACCATCCTCATGAGGTTCTGCTGGCCCAATTTAGCCTATTTGTGCATAAAAATGGCCTAAAGCTTGATTTATTTCATTTCATTTTCTCAGTGGTTCCTTCTCGAATGCCGGCCGTTGTTTGACTATGATACTATATTTGAGGTACCTCGGGCCACAAAAAAATGCGAGACATTGGCCGAGTTCCGTGCTAATGCTGGTTCAAAGTCGTTTACTTTGGTCCAGTATCGGCGCAGTGTCTGCTCGAACTTTCCGCAGGCTGAGGGCTGTCACATTTATCAATACTGTAGATCTAGTAATTTTCGTGTGTTTAATTTGTCGCAAATTTCTGATTTTGGGACTTCTGTCGAAGTCTGCAATTCGCGAATGTTAATTTTTCTTTAGTGTCGCTATTATAATAATAATTTCGCGAAATTCCTGATTTCTTGCGAATTTGTCCTCTTCGCGAAATTTGCGAAAATTGAAACCTCGCGAATACTACCAGATCTACAGTATAATCTTCAATGTAATCGGTAACATTCACAGCGACTATGTGAACATAACTTATACCATGAAGAACCGTTTAACCCTTCAGTGCGGGGATCGACTTTGACGTCAAAATCGGACGTTTATAGACGTCAGATTCTGACGTCTAAATTCGACCCCGCACTGGTAGACTATTTCTAATGGTCAGAGTAGATCCTTAACATAAGTATTCAAATGATGCAGAAACAGCTAACTAAGACATTATATGATGATTTCGTATAAAAAAACCTTCTATCTCCATAGTTTGTACAAAAATATTTTAGCGTTATGAGGATTAAGTTCCCTTGTGCCATTAGTACACCAAGGTAATTTTTTTAATAATAAAATACTGTAAATCTGGTAATTTTCTCGTTTTTTGATTTTTGCGAATTTGTGCTTTTACGACTTTTCACGAAGTTGAGAATTCGCAAATTATCAATTTCGATGATAGGTAGCGCTCATAATAAAAAATTACGCGAGATTTTTAAATTCGCGAATTTGTCCTCCACGCGAAATTCCCGAAAATTACCACAAAATTTGACACAAAATAAGTCATTTACTTTCACCTTGGAGTGAGAATCGCAGCAACAACTCACGTGACAAGATTAACCCTTACAACGCTGAAATATTCACACATAAAACATCCATGGAGACCAAAGGGTCATGTTATGTGTCTACATCCATTGTAAATATTATACTCTTTCAGTGCGGGGATCGACTTTAGACGTCAGAATCTGACGTCTATAGATGTCAGTTCTGAGTTTTGGAAGGGTTTGTCAAAAGAGGGAGAAAAAAAATAAGTATCCGATATATAGGAGAACAATACAATTTACAGAGTCCAGACTATGTGAAATGTATGGTGTCGAAAAAAACGTATTAGGGCTCTGAATTATGAATCAACACCACAGATAATATTCTAGTTAAAGCAAAAATAAAATGGAATAAAATGACAATTTTGCACAGCTTATATAAGCTTAATTAAGCATCGTGTGCGGTATATTAAATTTATTTTGTCTTGAAAACAAATACCATTAATATTTCACTGGTTGCCATGTATAGATATTTACAGTGCGGGGACCGTGTTTATACGTCAGAATCTGCCTCTGTAATAGACGACAGATTCTGACGTATAAACACGGTCCTAGCACTGAAAAAATTATAATATTTTTAATGGTCGTGGACCCATAACATAGGTATTCAAATGAATCAGAAAGAGATAACTAAGACATTTATGATCATTTCAAATTGAAAAAACTCGTTGGTTTCCATGGGTAACCCTTTAATCGCCAAATTATTCAATTAGAATTTTCACCCACTTGAAGTTGTGTCTCGCTGACGCGATTCACAACTTCAAGTGAGTGAAAATTATTCAGATTTGACAAAATGGAGGTCAACTCTTTTCAAATATTGCTGGTTGATGTCACATTTTATCTTTAACATATTTAAAATGTGGTACTTAATGTGCCAATAAAAAATGAAAACCCGAATATATGCGGCACCGGCGGTTAAAGGGTTAATACAAAATGATTCAGCATTGTAAGAATTAATTGCGTCCACTTTGAAGACGGGTTGAGATAGCATCAGAGATCATAAACATCTCGAAAACGTGTCAAACAATGACAGCGATAAATGCGCGGGATGTTTTTGGAGTCACAGGAGCCTCCGAAAGTCACGCCTCCGTGAACAGGTATTATATACATATACTGTAGATCTGGTAATATTCGCGAGGTTTTAATTTTCGCGAAGAGGACAAATTTGCGAATTTAAGAATCTCGCGAAAATTATTATTAAAATAGCGCTACCAAAGAAAATAAAAATTGGCGAATTCGCGTAAAATTAAACACGCGAAAATTACCAGATCTACAGTATCATTTCAATGTTGGGACAATGTTGGCTCACGGTCTGCGACGTTGGGCCAGTATAAACCCAGCATTGGTTCTTGCAGCGTAACTTGTACGAGAATACTGATCCTTTGTCGCTATATTTTACTGACCCAATAAACACAAATCATTTGTATAACGTTCATACAATGTCTTTGTTTACTGAGGAACCATAATAATAATAATAATAATAATAATATAATAAATATTTTATTTCACAAAAATATTTACATTGTGGCGAGCCCCACTCCTGCGGACGTTGAACAGGCTGCGCATGCGTGCCATTGCATTGTGCGCCGACATTTTTTACTCAGCGAATCATGACGGCTCTACTACATAGTACGTAAGTACGCTTGTGCGTGCGTGCGTGCATTTGTCCGCCCGTCCATCCGTCCATATTACCACGATATCGGTCAATTCACGAAGTCTGCCATGGTGGCTCAACATCAAATCAACATTCATGAAAACCCCCGCTTTGAAAAAATTCGATGATACGCAGTTGTATACCTTGCATATGCATATGCATATGCATATGCATATGCATATGCATATGCATATAGGCGCCCCTGTTTGACACAAAAGAGCAAATATTTTTATTATGTTCATGTTTTGTTAAATATATTGATTATATAGGCCTACTGACTAAGCTCATTTTGGGGATACCCTTAAACAAGTTCCCAAGTTCCGAAGTTCCCAAGTTCCGAAGTTCCCAAGTTTCGGGAACTTCAAGTTCCCAATTTTCAAGTTCCGGGTATTTCAAGTTCCGAAATTCTAAAATAATTGAAAAAATATTTTAAAACATCATTTGCAAAACTCGTTTTTGGTCGGAAAAACAGTTTGGTACTCATTATTAATTTTAAGTGCTGTAGACTAAAACTAATTTTTCACATATTTATATTTTGTTTATAGGCGATCTTGGCAAACATTTCACGATGTGAAATTAAATATATAGGCCTACAGGTATGAAATAAAATTTACAATAGAACAGCAAATGTATTATACAAATCTAAAATGAAGAGTCTATGACAATGTGATATTTTCCAAGATATAGGCCTAATTATGTTCGAATGGTGGTCGCAGACGCTAGAACAACATTATTAAACGATTACTAGTATTGGGTCTTTGTCGTGTTTGATGGGACATATTATTTAATATCCTGGAGACCTATTGACGTCTTTCCTCCACGCGCGACGCTGTTTTTGTACCCCCCCCCCCCCCCCCGGCAATCAACAAGCATCTCGACCCGTGAGAAAATTATGACATGTGACAGTACTTATATATTCACAGTGTCGATGATATTTTGAGGACCAACGTTAAGACTACATGGATTCCTTTCAACAAACACGACGCATTGACTCAATGCTGGTTTTTTGTTGGACCACCGCCTGCGACGCTGGCCCAACGTGAAACCAGTATCGGGTCAATGCGTGGTGTTTGCTGGGTTGTCATCTGCGAGGTGTGATTTGTAGGCCTATATCATTATAAGTTCTATGCCTATAGCTGCATGATATAATAGTCTCTGAACTTGAAAAACAACTGGGCCTACTCAGATCAACACTTCTGTGGATGGCTGCTTAATACCAGCTGTAAACCTCCCCATCAAACAGACATTGACCCGATCTTGGATTAATGCTGCTGTAAGGTCACAGACGTTGGGCAAACCTTAGCTCAGCTTTGGGTCAACGTCGAGCCTACACATAGAGGCCTAATTCGTCATTTAAACATAAAAATGAGTGTGCGCGGTCTCTGGCGCAGTGATTAAAGCCTGGAAATCAGAGATCGCTGGTTCGAACCCTCCTCTGGTATAGGCCCATGTGCATAAAGCCAAATGTGGCCTCGCCTAGAAAACCACATTTAATTCCATTCATGCGCGCAGCTTGGCAATACTATAATGCGTGGAAAGGCAAAAGGCAGTATCTAAAATGTGTTTTGTTGAAATAGGAAAAAACATGGGAACTTCGGCACTTGGGAACTTGGGAACTTGGGAACTTGCTTAAGGGTATCCCCTCATTTTGTGGTTTGACTTGATTTGAAAGGGTGTAACTGCCACTTTGTGAAGTGGCAGACGCATCCTTTTAGCCCATTATCCAAGGAGACAAAATTATATTTAACCCTTTCACCTCTGAAATAAAACGTCATAAAATGCCTGAGCGCTGAATTAATTAACATTTTAATTAAAAACAGTAATTACTGATGTCGCCTTTTGGCGGTCCGCGGTCTGCCAGGTGGTCGCTTTTCGGCGCCACCCGCGGTGAAAGGGTTAAATTGAGGATAATATAGTTTTGGGCTCGTAAGTTGATGATACGCAGTTGTATACTTTGCATATGCAGGTAGGCGCCCCTGTTTGACACAGAAACGCCATTATTTTTATTATTTTCATGTTTTGTTGAATATATATAGGCCTACTGACTACGCTTATTTTGTGGTTTGACTTGACTTGAAAGGGTGTATCTGCCACAGGGAGACGAAATTATTTTTAAATATGGAATGCAGTTTTGGGCTCGTAAGTTGACCAAATTCGCACCAATTCGTCTCAAATTAAACAGACATGAGTAATTTTTACCTACTTGAAGTTGTAGATCGCGGCAGCGAGACACAATTTCTAAAGGGTGAAAAATTTAATTATTTATTTTTAGCCCTACAAGGGTTAACCCTTTAACTGCCAAATTATTCAATTGGGATTTTCATCCACTTGAAGTTGTGTCTCGCTGACGCGATCCACAACTACAAGTGATTGAAAATTATTCAGATTTGACAAATTTATTTTCAAATCTTGCTGATTAATGTCATATTTTATCTTCAACATGTTCAAAAGGTGGTATAGGGCCTACCTGATGTGGTAATAAAAAATTGAATATATTCGGCACCGGCGGTTAAAGGGTTAAGAAGAAAGCGACCACAAGAATGACACCAGTCAAGTCATCAATACTTGTAGTGCGTCAGCTCAGCTTGACAGTGAAACATGCAAATGGGGGTCACGACATAACGCAATACTTAGGGGTCTTGCCAAGTTAAAAAAAAATAAAAAAACCAAGAAAAACCCGGATTTGCCAGACTACATCCACCCGCCCCCCTATCCATTTTTTTTTTGAAACATCTACAACAACAACAAAACAACACAAGAAACACAACATTTCCAAAAAAAAATCCGACTTGGGGCTTGACCTACCAACCCACTTCCGACTTTTTCTCGGACTTTTGGATTTTTTTAACTTGACTAAAACCTTTACAACGCTGAAATATTTTTCCATAAACTATGGAGACCAAAGGGTTTTTATGTTGAAAACATCACTAATGTCTTAGCTAGCTCTTTGTGCTTCATTTGAATACCTATATTATGGATCACTGGTCAGTATAATTTGTTTAATTCTCTCATTGCGGGGACCGTCAATAGACGTCAAAATCTGACGTCTATTGACGTGTCAGATTCTGACGAATGAACCAAATGGAAAATTCACAAGGTTAAAATTCATTTCATTGTAATTCAAGAATAGCACTACAGGAATATCACTTAATATATACATTTCAAGAATTATACCACTTTTACATTTGAATATTATTTTTCATTTTATTTTGAAACTTCTAAACCAAATGAACGAAAAAGGTCTAATATCCATTTATCATTAGCTGATACCGAATATAGCCCCATAATCTATTGAAATAGGCTCTCTAAACGATTGGTCAAAGGGCGGGGGTAGTTATCTGGATACCGCTCATTGATGGACTGTAAATTGGGAAATTTATATTGCCGATTTTGCTAGTTTTTACGCCAATGAAGAGAACTTTTCAATTGACACACCAGTGACACATACCAGTGTAGATTCGAAATATTAATAATCCATGACATTATTTTCTCATTCTTCAAACTGCCAAAAAGATCCTCCAATATTGCCGTTTTACAGTAATGGGAATTCATTCAAAACAAGCCATTAAAGAAGAAAACTTCTTGGGGAGACAAAAGGACATTGACCATTCTGTGTCATTTTGTGTCATCTCTCATACGATTTCATTGATTCTTAGAAATCTGATATATAGAATGATATTCAAAACAAACAGGTATACAATTTTATTCTTGTTAATACATGAAGGCTTACATACGTGATAACTATATAGAATTCACAGCTGTAAATTAGTCGCATTGCTTTGGGAGTTGGGCTGTCGAGTTTTTTCAGCATCTATTTTTCCTGGCGACTCTGTCAATAAAGCGTCTATTTTTTAGCGAGTAAATTTTAGCTTTTTTGCATGCTCCCTCCTCATCCCATCGTGTGCAACAACACCCCTGGTCCGACTTAATATATATTTTAATGTAGCAGATGTAAGTCCGTTATTACAGACTTATCATACTAATTGCTGAAACAACCTGTGCAACAATGGATGCGATTAGTCATAGATAGAGGGAAAAACGAGTTCTGCGAAACAACACACAGTGCCGTGATCAAGATGACAATATATATTTACCGGTAACATGGTTTTAAAGGTGATCTATCACCCCTTATATGGTATGAATAATTATGTCCTTATATGGGGTGATTGGCTACCATGTGACCCTCTCAGAGGGTCACATGATAGCCAATCACCCCATATCAGGAAACACTTGTGCCCCATCTTGTGGCAACTTTGATTTATCTGTCACAAATTTATTCATACTATATAAGGGGTGATAGATCACCTTTAAAGGCTCTCTGTATGTCGAGCAGTCAAACCATGACGTGATAAGTCAGCCGTGTATTGGGGATATATATTTTAATTTTTGTCATCAAATTAAATATATGTAATCATTACTACATCATTATGTTGGTTTGATTAAATTCAATCATGTATTTATCTTGCCAGTACACCAGCACTGTGTAGCCTGTTCCAACCAGACACACACGGCACCCGTGTATCAAAATGCAGACAGCTCTCTCAGAAAACACGAGGACTTGACCCAATGTTGTTTCAATATTGGTCCAGGGCGTTGGTGGGGGGGCCAATATTGAAACAGCATTGGGTCAAATCCTCGTGTTTGCTGGGCTCCACACAGGTGTCTGTCTACACCCATTCCTCCCCTCCATAATATTTTCGTCAGCCGATCAGGGTACTTTTAGCAAGACAGCCGGCCAATCACAAGCTTACTACAATACTTGAAATTAAAAGTGGGGGACATATGACGTCACCCATCTGCAAATTTTAACGTGCGAAGTAGCAGTGTCTACGGCGGGCAGTGTATCTTGCCAGCAGCACATGTATAATATTGCCAGGCGCGGATCCAGAGGGGCGGGTGCAGGGGGCGCACGCCCACCCCTTTTTGCGCCAAAATATTTAAAAAGTCCCCAAAATTGGCCCAAAAAAATTGGGCGCAAACCCCCAAATCCGCTGCGCCCCCTCCTTTTGCAAATCCTTGATCCGCCCCTGATTGCTTTGCCACTTTAATTTGTTTTCTTTTAAATTAGATATTTTTTATGAAAACTGATTAAAAGTGATGTAAACAACAACAACATAATTATATTCACCTAAATTGACCGATACTAAGATCGTCAATTTATATGATAACCTCATATACATAAATATTCTGATGTATTTATAAGACGTATAAAGACGGGCGCCCTGAAACGGGTAAAGCGACACAATCAGACTAGAATCATAAAAAAAATCAGAACTGTTATTTTGGCTTCTTAATATGACCATATGATGATGTAAACATGTTCATAGATTAGAACTGCAAAGTTTTTTTTATAATTTGTGTGCTGCGCATCCCCCAGTTAAGCGAGATATAAAGATGAAATTCCCGTATTTCTTATTTTGACATGCATGTCCGAAATAAGAAATCGTGAATTTCGTCTCTATATCTCGCTTGACTGGTAAATGTGCAACACAAACATTATAACACATTTTCAGTTCTAGTCTATGGACATGTACATCATATGGTCATATTAACCCTTGAGTGCGGGCGACGCTTTCAAGCGCATTCATGCTGTTTTTCCACAACTAAAATTTGACAGAAATTGAACAAATATGCATGTATAAATCTTGAGTAAAGCCCCCATTGTGAAATTTAGCAGGTTTAATTTTGAAGTGAGGAGGTATTTTCCTTTCATTTGAAGTTGGCAATTGCGTGAGCAATGCCAACTTCAAATGAAAGGAAAATGTTAAGTAGTAATGAAGCACGTAAGGAGTTAAGAAGCCAAAATAAAATGACCGATTTTTTGATGATTTTAGCCTGATTGACTCGCTTTAAACTGGGCCAGGACACCCTTTTTACTGTATCCGATGACATTCCCACGAGGTCCGAGGTTCGAATCCTGACGTCGGTGTGAGGTCAAGCACGCTGTCCCCGGGTTACAAATGCGCCCCACAATATTGAATTTACCGGGTAAGGGGGGAGACCATTCTTACTGATCAGTAACCATGGCAACCTGGAAGAACTTCCCATCCCGTCTTGACATAGATATTTAGCTCTATCACTGGGACCTACATAGTCCGGCAACCGACCTTGTTTTGGCTGATATTTTTTTGTCTCCTTTGATTATGCATCACTAGCATCCTTGTGATGATAAATGAAATGAATCGGGCTTTAGGCCACCTTTGTGCACATATAGGCTAAGCTGGGCCACCTTGTGATGATATTTCGGCGGATGTGGGTTTCCCCTGAGGGATTTTTTCAAAACGCGAAATTCAAAATAGCTGCCATAAAATCACTAAAGTTATCATATCTTCCCCAATATTTCAGATAAAGGTTTGATTTTTTCACCAAATCATTTGTTTTCGGTATCAAGGAATACAGTAAAACAAAAGGAAACTTCATGCGACATCAGTATCATGCAAAATTTAAATGGCCGCCATAAAATCATTAATTCACTCGAAGTAATAAATTACAATATATAGATACGAGATCCGCGAATCTCATAACATGTTTGTACGCACGTGCATAACTGCTACGTGCTTAGTTTATTCCTAACATGTTGACATGCACGCGCCTACCTGAATTCATAACAGGTTTACAATCATGTTTATTTTGTTTAGCTATGCATGACGCAGCTAACGTAGTAGTTCACAATACACGTGAAGCCTCGTGTGGTAATTATCAATTGTTTGTCTTAGCATACGTGCCTAGAAACTAATCGATTTCACGTGTCTCCATCAGAATAGAAGGCACGTGTAGAAGCTATTAGTTAAGGTATATAATCGGTAGAAGATTTACTTTAATATAAAGATATTTTGCTTGGTTTGAAGTGTATCCAACGATAACACTTATTTGACCTCATCCTCTATTATTTTAGCACGCTTTATTTACATACGAGTAGACATGTTCACACGATAGATACATATCGGTATATCAGTATAACATATCAGTATAACATAATGATCTACCACGTTAAATAGGTGTACTGTGTTATGTATAAATTCTACCTCATAATTGTGTGACTATGGCATCTGATAATCTATCCAGTTAGAAGTTAAAACAATGCTGGGTAAATGCTGGGCCAACGTTGTAGACAGTGACCTGACATTCACCCAGAATTGTTTCAACGTCTCATGTTTGATGTCAGTGCCTTGCCAGCTACTTGAGATGGTGTTTTTATGAATTATAATTTAAACGTAAGTTTTTCTGTGATTCACTGATGAAAATAATCAATATAGATGGGAGTTCCAAGAAGTGTCTGAATAATAATATGTCGGTGTTTTTATATATATAAACGTTTACTATGTCTGCACCTATACTGATTAATGTATATTTAACTATGAGTGTTTAGTCACAAGATCGGCTCTCGTGTTTGAGAGTGGTTGTAAGGCATGTCAATCTATTTCATTATTTTGTTGTGTTAATTTTTTTGTTTTGTTTTGTTTTCTGGCAATCTAAGGGTTATGTATATTTCGTTTGTTTTTACGCCTGCTGCATGTTGGTTTAACGCTGGTCCAGCGTCGTAGACGGTGGACCAACGTTAAACCAACATTGATTCAACGTGTTGTGTCTGCTGGGATAAAGGTCGACGTGTGAAAGAATGTTCCAACTCCGGTACAACGTATTGTCATCCCTCATGTCTTGTAAGGTGTTACACGTAGGCCTATTCACATGTGCCTATTGTATTTGTTCCCAGCCACACGACAGTTTATATATCATTATTGCGTGCTTGTTGAATACGAGCGTTACAATTTATATGTTTACAAATATTTAAGTTTTTGCCCAAATTTTAATTTTCTGTTGTCAGAACAGTAAATGCTGTTTTCGACTGCATGTCATGCATATGGAAATGACAAAAGGTATAACAACATAAAATGTAACAGCGTTGTTGTTTTGTTTATTAATATATTTCACAGTGACACAGCACCACAAGGGTACTTATTGTATATCAAACGTTTGCTGTACGTTGTCATCATGGTCATGCCCCGCCCGCTTCAACTTTGCCCGTCTTGTACTCATAGTAATATGTCACCCCCACATTGGCATCATGGCGTCTAATGAAGTGCTGACAGAATTCTGTGAAACGCAGTGATATACATGTAATATGTACTTGATTATGTACTTGTCAGTACAATAAATTGGTTACTGCCTCATTTAAAATAATAATCAAATGCAATAATTGGAATTATATTTAAAAAATAGATATAGGCACCTAATGATTTTGTTTGAATAGCCCTTTGTCAACTCGAATGCTTTGAGTAATATTAGGTTTACCTGGATGTTAATTTTCAAAAGTAGAT
Source organism: Flabesymbios commensalis (assembly GCA_964017125.1). Classification (NCBI taxonomy): domain Eukaryota; kingdom Metazoa; phylum Annelida; class Polychaeta; order Terebellida; family Flabelligeridae; genus Flabesymbios; species Flabesymbios commensalis. The sequence goes on along the minus strand of OZ024914.1, from coordinate 72,626,526 downwards.
TTTTTTGTCAGGCCAAAAATATCATGTGTATGAACAAATCAATTATGTCTCCAGAATTCATGTCAGGCGCTCTCAGAAGTCACAAAGCCAAACCCTCAGCTGCTCCTATGGCTTGCTGCGCTCGCCAATAGGTCCACATCAGAACATTACGCTCCTCCCTGCAGCGAGATCAGCCTACGGCCCTGGGAGTACCTATGAATAGTGCTTTATATGTCAGAAGGTTCAGTTTAAATTTGATACGCGATTTAATAGGCAACCAACCAATGCAGTGATTTGAGCAGGGGTCTAGACTCTGAAAGATAACTAGGGCAAGGCAATTCTGTAATTCTGTACACGCTGCAAACCTGTTTCATATTTTTCGGAATAACCGAACAGCAGATGAATTCGAATGCGTCTAAAGTCGCGAATATGGTAGAAAGCTGACCTACAAATATTTGAGATATGTTTCTTAAATGAAAAAGCTGGATCAAAAGCCACACCCAGGTTTCGTATGGAGTCTATTTCGGCAAAATTTTGGTCCAGAAGTTCAACTGGAAAAATATGAGTGATTTTTTACGGTGAGTTAAATTACCAATGATTATAAATTTTGTCTTAATGGGATTAAGTTTCAGCATGTTTTGGTTCATCAAGACTTGAATTGCCAGCATACACTTTTGTACAACAGTTAAAGACTGTGTTAAATCTTCTGCCACAAAAGATGTGTATATTTGTGTGTCATCAGCATAAAGGTGATGCTTAAGACAAAAAGCTGTTATTATTGAACTGAGAGGAGTAGTATACATAGTAAAAAGAAGTGGACCCAACACAGAGCCTTGCGGAACACCGCACAATAACAATTGCGGAGTAGACAGTACACCATTGACTTTACCAAGCTAAGAACGACTGGTCAGGTAGGATCGAACCCACTGCAACACCACACCATCAATGCCAAAACACTCAGTCAATCTACCGAGCAAGAGGTCATGATCGATCGTGTCAAAAGCCGCAGACAAATCCAAGGGCGAAAGAGGAGTAAGTTCACCACGGTCTTGAGCTGACAAAATGTCATTTTGAATATACAAAAGTGCCGTTTCAGTGGAATGTACAGATTTATATGCCGATTGAAGGTTATTCGAATTACCTGAATTTTTCATGTGAGATTTTATTTGGCTAGCAACGATTTTCTCAATCAATTTATAAAACAAAATTTTAATCCAGATACAGGTCTAAAATTGCCTTATTCATTTCAATGTAGTGAAGGTTTTTTCAATAGTAGGATAACATGAGCAATTTTCAAGGCATCTTGGAACTTCCTTTCCCAATGCGAGATTTATGATCGCGAGGAAAAGGTTAACCTTTTAGCGCTAAATTATTTAATTGGAATTTTCACCTACTTGAAGTTGTGTCTCGCCGACGCGATCCACACATTCATGTGAGTTAGAATTATTCAGATTTGACAAAATGTAGGTCAACGATTTTGTGAAAGCTTGTTGTTTGATGTCACGTTTTATTCTTAAAACATGTTCAAATGCTGTTAGGCCTATTTAATGTGTTAATAAAAAATGAAGAAACGAGTATAATCGGGATCGGCGGTTAAAGGGTTAACCCTACAGTTTTTGACACGTGCGTTCTATTTTTTATGCGCTAGCAAGTTAGTTTAATGTATAGATGACTGGTATTAGTGGAGTAATATTAGTCAATATTATCATAAAGGTGGGAAAAATTGAGGACAGAGACCAAAATTGGCAGGAATGCTCAAAATACCCCTTTCAAGCTCTTGAGAAAGTTCCCCAAGTTTCCCGGGGGTGGAAGATACCTAATTTGCATATTTCCAAGATGGCCGCCACCAAAAAGGCCAAAACCATAACTTTTGAATCAAAAGAGTAAGAAACATGTCTAATATATAGTTTGAAGCTGAATAAAGGTCTAAATGGGCGATTTTGTAAAAAAAGCTAGAAAAACACACATTTAGAGTTAAATGGGAGATTCGATGAACGGTTGACTTTTATTATTTATGGACATGTTCAGTTTTCAATGCAGTGATGTCGTTGTTCATCATTTCATAAATCTTGATCACACCAATCCCACCAACGTACGGTTTACACTGCACAACTCTACACTCATCCAAGTATAACCGTAACTACTGCGTAGTTACTTTTGATCAGCCACTCTTCGACAAGGCTGTAGATATAATTGCTGCCAGTCCTGAGCTATCCAACGTTATCCCAAGGCTTGACCGATTTCATCTACTGGTGCCTTTTATGGCAGCAATCGGTTTCAAAATGGCAGGACGTGGCTTTGAGTTGTGGCAGTGTGTTACCCACATGTTTGATGGTCATGCATACTCACGTGCCCTGCTGCTTCATACGCTCACTGTTCAAGCAATTGTCACTATTCCTTTTGAGACAACAGGTGCCCGAGACAGTATTGATGGACCAGCTCTAAATCAAATTTAGTCTGAAATGACAACTGAAGAGAAAGTGGTTATTGATGCAATACTGAAACCTGAAGTACAGCTCACGAATGTCTTGAATCAGCTGTACCAGATAACCAGTTGCCAGTTCGGAGTAAGACTGCCGAATTATGGATTCAATATGTTGAACAAGTATAATCAATGCAGCAGTTTCTACGTGCTGAGCCCAGTGGTTACGTTGCTCTTCATCTACATCTCATTGCTGAAATGCAGCCATACTTCCATGATGCAGGGCGACTACAGTATGCAAAGTCAACTCAAGTATATCTGCAAATTATGGACGATCTAGAAGAAAATATGCCATCTGAAAACTTTAGGACATTTTCTGAGAATTCCTACTTTATACTGCACAGTTAAGATTTGGTCTGGAGTTTTGGTCTGGTCAGACATGACTATCGAGCATTAATTGATGAGGGTGATGAAAACAACTGTAGGAATTACAAGAGGTCGGCAAATCAGTTATTGACACTCGGACCGTGGGTACGGGCTGTACAATATACCCATGTGTGAAAATCTGGAGGAATTAGTTGGTACTCATTGCGAGACATCAGACCTCCAACACACACTGCACAAGGATCATTCCTAGCTGAGGCAAGCTAGAGTAACTCAAAATGATACTTATCGGAAGCACCGGTGTGACAATGCTGTCTCAGTTGGGTCACAATAACCTAAACCGACGGGCAAAACTTTGGAGACTTGAAACTGCAAAGAAATAGAAGAGTTTCCCATCATCAGCCATGCCATCCACTATTTAAGTAAAGAATGAACGACTAGCTGTTGACAATGAGCAGCAGATGTTCAACAAGATTCATGTTGTTTTTTAAACCAGCAATGACTTGCGACAATATGGTTTGGCAATTTCGTGCCCCTTCCATCTTTCATGCAGTGTCCATGAGTAAACCAACAAGGGCAGCTTTAAATCGCATCCTTGATTTAGATTCCAACATCGTTTCCTCATCCAGTCACTGTTCCTACAGTCATGCATTCACTGGAACAGACACATTTGCAGAATATCATCGAGGTAAGGCTCAGGCATGACATCTTCTGAGAAAGCGATTTTATCTCAGAGCAGGGGTAGCAATTTTTACAACAAAGATGTATCACAAGAAGAAATTGGCAGGTGAACGTTTCTTCTTTGCCAGGTATGATGTTGAGAAGTTCCCCTCACTAAATACTGCCCGATTTTTTTCCAACTCAAGCAAATGGCTACAAAGCAATCTTTGGACAAAGTTATGAATCTTGCCACCCTGCCTCCCACATCCGGTTCAGCCAAGCAGCATAGTCTGAGGGCATTCCTGCTGCTTCAAAAGTGTCATGGAAATGAACTTGATTGTAGGCATACACAGTGGGGTTCGGAGATGCGAGCAGATGTACTTCTTCCAGTTGATTCAGATAATTCACCTGCTCACCAAAGACTGCTCGACCTGGTATCTTGTAGCTGTACTTTGGGGTGCATAACGGCTACTTGAAAGCACAGAAAGGCAGGTCATGTATGTACACCCATGTGTGGCACATGTCTTAGAGAGACATGCACTAATGTAGGCCTACCCGTTTTTATAACATGGACTAGAACGTCAGGTACGTGGGCACAGCCTGGTGATTGATAGCCAAATAACTCTCTTATGAGTATGGGAAATAGTTGTGAGTTAGACATACTAATATTTAGATGCACTATATATTTAAATATGCTATATCTGCTGCACATTCATGGAACTATAGATTATTAAAACATGATTATTGCTCAAATGTTGCTGTTTTAAGCTCTCGAGAAAATAAATTATACACACAAGGAGTGTCATACGTTATTTTATCCCACTTGTTTTATATCCACGAGGACAAAAGTGCTGACTGTGCTTGAATTTGAACATTTCGTACAATACATTAGCATATTATAGCCCCTAAATGACATTATTGTCACTTTTAATCGCCAGAAATAAATTCCCCAACCTCAAATTGATGGGATTAGATATATTGAACGTGTTCCTGGCTCTTTTGGTTCAATGGTCCTGGTATTTTCGGTGGCGGCCATCTTGGAAATATGCAAATTAGGTGCCTTCCACCCCCGGGAAAGCTGGGGAACTTTCTAAAATGTTTCGATGAGGCATTTTGAACCTCTATGGCAATTTTGGTCTCTGTCCTCAATTTGTCCACCCTAAAAGTTAATATTACTCCACTATATTGTGTATGGTGTAAGCATGCGGGCAAGGTAGGACCGTATGTGGGTATATTTTGTTTTAAATTTTGATCACTGAAAATAATTACAAATGTATATACACGATATAGGCCTACGAAGATAGACAGTTGGTACCAGTCTTCAAAACAGGTACAGAATCATGGCCAGCGTTACATCTACGATAGATAAATCGATAGATAATCACGACAAGGATGAAAAAAGCGTGACTATTTTTTTATTTTTATTTTTAGTTAGTTAACCCTAGAGATCAAAAGGTTATAGGGAGATTAGAGTGTTTCCAGAAATCGTTCTAACAACTTTTTTTCACTAGTTGGCATAGGAATCCAAGGGTTATAACATGGAGATTAAAGTGTCGTTAGCTGGCATAGATGGTTATATATGCTAACATATTTTGTATTAGTTGCCCTAGAGATCAAAGGGTTATAATTATGGAGATTAAAGTGTCCCAATGCCATGTGATGAAGAAATAAAATATAATAAGTGATATCATTGAAAGTTAACCGGTAAAAAATGAAGGGGTAATTTGAAACTAGAGGGGGTAACTTGAAACTAGTTTCAGATTACCCCCGGGGGTAGCCTGAACAGGGGGGGGGGGGTAATCTGAAACTGTTACACCGGACAGAATATCAGCACTGTCCTTGACGATTTGAGTTGGACATGGGTCTAGGACACATGATTTACTGGGTGATGACCGAATAAGCTTTGACACGTTACTTTCTGAGATTTGTGAGAAAGTGAGTAAAGGATTTGAGGCAGCTGGAGGAGTGGGTTCAGGATGAATATGTTTGAATCTGACAGCAGAGTGTCCCTGATTTTAGCGATCTTACTTATAGGAAAATCATTGAAAGAGCTAGCAAGTTTGGTATTGCATAAACTATCCGGAAGTATATTGTTTGTTTTCTTATGCAAAATGTATTTCATTTTATCCCATAATTTTCTAGGGTTTGTGATTTTCCCTGAAACCAAATTTGTGTAATAGTTTTTTTTGCTCTTGACATTAGTCTGTGCATTGAGTCGTGATCGATTCTAATCTGTTCGATCCCTTCTCCATATTCTTTCCAACTGCTTTTTTTCATCACAGAAACGCCATATTTACACACTTGTTATCCTCATTTAGCGAGAAATAGTAATATATCATATAAAAAATGACTTAAAGCATGTGTAAAACTAAAACTTAACAAATATAGACTGTTTTAATATGTAGAGTAACACAAATAGAACATATAATTTGTTCAATGTCGGTACCTTCAAAAATTGACAATATAGCACTTGAGCGCGTCAATACATTCAACTTTTCATAACGTTGCATGAAAATTTACAATGGGACACACACACGTCCTCAGGGAATATAGGCTATATTGATTTTTTTTCGATTGATTAATTGATTGATTGATTGCTTGATTGATCGATTGAGATTGATTTTAGCAACGAAATCTATGAAAAACTCACATTGCAGTAGGCACTAAAGCACTGAAGAATAACACACGATTCTGTATTTTTCTCCGAATGTTTAACCCTTTAACCGCCGGTGTCGCATATATTCGGGTTTTCATTTTTTTATTAGCCCATTAAGTACCACCTATTAAACATGATAAAACAAGATAAAATGTGACATCAATCAGCAATATTTGAAAACAGATGAACTCCATTTGGTCAAATCTAAATAATTTTCACTCACTTGAAGTTGTGGATCGCGTCAGCGAGACACAACTTCAAGAGGGCGAAAATTCAGATTGAATAATTTGGCGGTTAAAGGGTTGAGCGCTCTTCTTCTCTGTAACTCCTCAAATGACGGCTGCCGTTTGACAAACGATATTATATTTGACGTATTCTGAGCCTGTACAAAAAACGACAAAATGAGCCAACACCAGGTAAATGCTTGGTAAACTGGTGAATATGACTACTTATAACTATTATATGTGTATTATGTTTATGATTTGTTTTAAATGGTGAACTCTATGGCGGCGGTCACATTTCTCAGAAGTGAGTCAGGGGGTCGATCTCAGCAAGCACTATACGTTGGGCCAATGCTGTTCTGATATTCGGTCTGATAGTACACTAATTAGGTGACACCGATGCTGCCGAGTGGTAATACATAATAATAATAATAATAAGATCTTCTATAGCGTACACACAGTGTGCGCTTGATAAATAATTAAAAATAGGAGGTACAGAAAAGATGCTTCTTCAAGGCGCTTTGGAAGACATCTAAGGATTCGCACTTCCGCACTGAGTCCGGCAGCTCGTTCCATCGTTTTGGCGCTGCACTGAAAAAAAGCTTCTGCCTCCGTACTGTATAGTAAGAGTTTAGTCTTGCGCCGACAAAGAAGGTTTTTTGATGATGAGCGAAGGCTTCTGCTTGGATTGTAGCTTGAAACTAACTCATGCAAGGTGATAGACGTGTGGGATCGACTCGCCGGGGAAATCAAAATATTTCATCATTGCGCCGACTGAGAGCGATTGCAAACCGTGAATCTGTGAAATATCCACGACATTTTATTAGGGCCTACACCGTAGCGGAAGATGAGTTGCGCATGTGCGGGTGTACACGCACTGCTACTTCGCATGTTAAAATTTGCCGATGGTTGACGTCATATGTCCCCCGCTCTCAATTTCAAGTATTGTAGTAAGCTTGTGATTGGCCGGCTGTCTTGCTAAAAGTACCCTGATCGGCTGGCGAGAATATTATGGTGGGGGACGGGTGGGTGTAGACGACACCTGTGTGGAGCCCAGCAAACGCGAGGATTTGACCCAATGTTGTTTCAATATTGGCCCACCGCCAACGGCGCTGAATCAACATTGAAACAACATCGGGTCAAGTCCTCGTCTTTGCAGGGATAACTGTCGGCATTTTGATACACGCGTGCCGTCTGTGTCTGGTTGGAACAGGCTACACAGTGTTCTGTATAGTGCGCGTGAATTGCTGGTGATTCTGTCACAACCTATTAGGCCTTTTGCTGAAATAATCGCGGCTAATCTACTGCTGAATTGTATGTTTCTATTTTTCAATCATGTGAAGTTGGAATTGCTAACGCAATTTACAGCTTCAAATGACGAACAATAATTATTAATGAAAAATAGACATCTCCAATACTGAATTATTGTATGAGCTAAGCATCTATAGCGAGAACTTTTTTAAATTTGGTGATATTTCTACTGATCTAAGCCATGCTTGAAACCTTATATATACGGTTCGAGCAGCACAAGGGTTAGATGTAACAAAAACGAAAAACATTGTGGAGGTTATATAGCTTTGTTGTAATATAGCTTAGGACAAAATTATTTATTATGGATCAATAGAGGAGTTATAAAAAAACATTTATTTAGTCATACCATCCAAACTCTTTAATTTGAAAATATGACAAATTGGCGTATAATCCAGTGCCTTTCTGTCCCCAAGTTTTGGAGAATAAACATCTTTTTATTTCTATACATAGTCATAACCCTTTCAAGCCTGACTTTACATTACATTGACTTGAAATGGGTGGAAAATTAAAAAAAATTGCTATGTATTTGTTAAGTAGTTTCATTGGAATTTTCTTTCTAAAACCTTTAGTTGAAGGAAAATAAAGTCTGTTTTCAAGGATTTAAAATGATGCTTTAATGCATCGTGAGGACTTAAAGGGTTAAGCGCCCAAATGATGTTGCACACGACTTTGTACCGTCAAAATCTGCGGCTGAAATCTCCAGTTTCATTGAAAGCTGGAGTTCGATACGTTATACCTAGTGCGATTACGCAGAAGAGAGGGGGTGTGGCGCATTGCTAGAGCGCCTGACTGCCTCACCAGTCATGCATGAACCCCGCTGAAGCCTGCGTGGGTTTTCAAAGAAATAAGCCTATCGTTGTTTCCCCCTTTTTAAAACACACCACTACATTATTTTCTTTGTCCGACCACGACATTCTAAGCCCGGAATGGAGAGTTATTGTTGATCAGGTACAGATCAATTATCATGGTAGGCCTATGGTGCTATAATAAGTCAGGGGTGACCGAACTGTTGATTATGAGGGGATTTTCATTATGGTCGGATGTGTTTTAAGTCAGTTAAAACCCTCGGAGCTCTACATTATCACTATTGGATATCGACCTCGCCCTTTTTCAAAGCTAAGAATGTGGAGCTCATCGGGCTTTATCCTATACCTTATGTGACTAGACGATCACTTCAATGGTGGCTTTTTCGAGTTAAGGTTGAAATCAGTGTATCGACGTTATCTTCGAGCAGGGCCACGGGCTGCGCGCTCCTCCCAACACACTGAACTTTGATAAGACAGGCTTGGCGCCTACACAATCATCATTTTTTTTCGTAATCTCTGTGAATCTGAATATGTATATCGCAATTAGAAAGGGGATCTCTAATCTTATAGTTTTGTAATTGTTATTCCTCACTGGAGAATAAAATTGAAGGTTTTTTTTAAATGAATAGGCCCCTACTGAAAATGACAAAACAGTATTGATTTTTCATTCATTGTAATTGTTTTTGAATTGCTGTTTATTTTGTCATATTTGTTTCAACAGGGTATGCCATAGTAAATATTTATTTGTTATAGTGACATGCATATATATATATACATTGTTACGGCCACGGCCGCTGATCTACAACAACAGTATCTGGGGAGTGGCTGTGTACGCTCTACTTTAAGGAGTTACCGCTGTAGCTGTATCGGAGTAGTGAACTATTGACACTGTTGAATTGACCGCTATGATCAGCAAGTGAACATTGCGTGATTATGTGGGCGGGCTCGGGGTGTATAGCACCCCGTTTCGTGAACAGAATTCACTTTCTGTTCACCCCACTAGCGGTAAGGCGTATTTTGGATTTTGGAATTATTGTGAGCTTCGGCTATTGAAATTATAACTTCACCTCATCAGACTTTTCATCATTATGGATTTATCTATTTTTGTTTCGGAATTCATATATAATATTACATTAAATTCATTTTATTTCTTTCAGAGTTCGTGTTGTTTGTTTATTCTCCGTTCGCTCATCGTTTTATGTTCAAACCATTTATCAACTCTTTATTATAATTTTATATTGTCATCTCGGCAATAGTTATCATTGAGACATGACATATATGGGGGCTCGTCCGGGACATAAATCGTGTTTGAACATAGAGCCGTTGAGCGCCGGAGTTTAAATAAAGAACATGGGAAATTTTGACGTAGACGAATTTGTAACGAATTTCGAAACCAACCCTAAAAAGGAATTAATAGATAAATTGAAACATAATGAGCTGCTAGAATTGTGCAAGCATTATGATTTGAGCTATACAAAGAAAAATCCTAGAAAAGCTGATTTGAAGGAAGCAGTTGTGAATTATTATGTCACCGAAGAGTTGCTAACTGATGGCGATTTAGTCGAGTTTGAAGTTTTGTCTCAGTCAGATCAGATGACCCTGGCTAGAGAAAAACTACAGGCTGATTCTGAGTTAGCTAGGGTTCAATACGAACATGAAAAAGAAATTGAATTAGCTAAAGTTCAATATAAAAACGAAATTGAATTAGCTGAAATTCAACTCGAAAGAGAAAGAGCCAATTTGCAGCATTAATTATCTATGGAAAAGGGTATTTCTAGTACAAGTAATTTTAATCCTTATCAGGCGGAGAAATTTGTGCCTGCATTTTAGGATGATGACATTGAAAAATGGTTTCAAGTATTTGAAAAAGCTGCTTTATCTGCTAAATGGCCTGAATCGAGCTGGGTTTTACTTTTACAGAGTAGGATGAAAGGTAAAGCCCAGGAGGCTTTTGCCGCACTGCCTGCTAGTGAAATTGGGGATTATCAAAACGTGAAAAAGACAATATTGTTAAAGTACTCTCTTGTACCTGAAGCGTACAGGCAAAAGTACAGAGAATTAAAGAAAAAAGATAATGAGACTTATGCTGAATTTGCTTATGAGTCTGAATTATTATTTGATCGTTGGTGTACATCTGTTGAAGTTGGTACCGATTTTGATAAAATGAGACAGCTGATTTTGGTTGAACAATTCAGAAATTCGGTATCAAGTGACATCAGCTTTGATACACAAACGATCAAATATACATAAAAAGGTATGGGTAAAAGGATCCCCTAGTGCGGGAGATTCTTATTCAAAAACCTATGAAAAGTCTGGTGGCTCAAGTAGGAACACACAGAATGATAGTGATAAATTCAAAAAATATGAGAAATTACCATGCTGGTTTTGCAAAGCAATTGGGCATCCATACTTTAAGTGTAAAAAGTGGGAGGAAGCTGGCAAACCTACCATGAGTAAACCCGAAAAAGCTGGAATGGGTCACCTGGTGAGAAAAGTTACAAATGATAACGTGAAAATGTGCGATAAGCTTAGTAAATGTGTGACTGAAAAACAAATTAATGTGAATGTTGACAAAAGCTATGCGCCGTTTATGTCTGTTGGCACTGTGTCATTGTCCGGGTCTGAAGCCCATAAAGTAAATATACTACGTGATACTGGGGCACAACAAAGTTTACTGTTATCATCCTCACTTCCTGTACCAATGTCGCAGATTTCAACTAATGAAAGTGTGATTATTCAGGGTGTTGGGGGGAATAATCTCAGTTTACCATTAATTTGGGTTAATTTACAGTGTGGTCTTGTTAAAGGCAAAGTGCAAGTGGGTGTGACTAAAACTCTGCCAATGAACGGGGTAGAGTTCCTACTTGGCAATGACCTTGCGGGTGGCGAAGTGTCTCCTCCACCGCACATGTGTACAATACCTTCTGAAGTAGATGAGGATATCGGGAGGTTGGGTGAAACTTATCCCGAATTATTTAAATCATGTGTTGTTACACGCTCTCAGCGTAGGGAACTGCTAAAAGATATTGACAATAATGATGACCTAGAATTGCCAATGTTATTTGATGATAAAGATGAGCACATAATTGCAAGGTCTGGGAATAAATCATTGAATGTTGATAATGATATAGTTGACGTTGATCCTGTGACGGCTGATGGGACCTCAGATCGTAAATCCACTGAAACAAATACGGGATCAAATATTAATGTTGAAAAGGACGGGTTATCCCTAAAACCGGGTGGTCAATTTATTGATCTTCCATTGAAAACGTCTGACCTGATCGCTGCACAGCATGGGGACCCTAGCTTGAATAATTTGTGGGAGAAGGTGGTATCTGAGGAAGAAATAGAAAATCAATCACGATGCTATTTTATGAAACATGGGGTTTTATTAAGAAAATGGCGTCCACCCGATGCCCCGCCAGATGATAGCTGGAGGGTACATTATCAGATTGTTGTCCCGACCCAATATCGTGACAAGATTGTGAAATTAGCCCATGACACGCCGATGGCAGGACATTTAGGTGTCAGGAAAACATATGATCGCCTATGCGTCATTTTTTTTGGCATGGTGCTAAAAAATATGTTTCCAATCATTGTAAAACATGTCATATTTGTCAAATGGCTGGTAAACCACATCAAAAACCACCACGAGCGCCATTGCAACCAATCCCTGCATTTGAAGAGCCATTTTCCACTTTGATTATTAATTGTGTTGGCCCTTTGCCTAGGACAGGTTCAGGAAAACAGTATATTTTGACTATTATGTGTTCCTCTACTCGTTTTCCTGAAGCTGTTCCCTTGAGATCAATAAGGACGCCTGCTATATGTGAGGCATTAAAGGGTTACTTTTCTTTTTTCGTTCTGCCAACAGTAATAAGGAGCGATTGCGGTTCTAACTTCCAGTCAAAGCAATTCAAAAAATTCTTAAAAGAACTGGGGATTAAACATATCACGTCAAGCGTGTATCATCCTCAATCTCAGGGTGCCTTGGAGAGGTTCCACAGGACATTGAAAAACATGCTAATAGCGTATTGCACTGAGCATCATAATGATTGGGATGCTGGTCTGCCTTTCTTACTGTTTGCAGCCCGTGATAGTGTACAAGAGTCGTTGGGATTTAGCCCTAATGAACTCGTTTTTGGGCATACTGTACTGCATACTGTACAAAAGGTAGGGGACCTAAATTATGTTGTGGCGACACCTGGTCGTAGAAAAAAGAAAACAATTGTGTCACATAAACCTAATGAAAGAGTATCATGATAGAGATAATGACAAGTCAGTACAGGGAGTCTCTCCTGTTGTTCACGAGGAGAAGCAGACTGATTTTTCTGGTAAAGGGCATGACATAAAGTTAGAAAACACCGAGATTGTGAATAATATCAGAGAGACAAAATTGTCACATTTAACACTAGAACAACAGAGTGATATAGAGGCTCTGATTCAAGAGTTTAAACCATTATTCTCTAATGTGCCTAAGAAAACGACCAAAATAAAACATGATATTGAACTTTTGTCTAGCTGTCAAAAAACATGTGAGCAGCACCCTTACAGAGTCAGACCTGTAAAACAAGCTGCTCTTGATAATGAAGTTCAGAAAATGCTGAATATTGATGTAATTGAAGAGTGTCAGGAGAGTAGTTCGTGGTCATCTCCTTGCATTTTGGTACCTAAGGCTGATAAGAGCTACCGGTTTGTCACCGACTTCAGACGGGTTAACGAGGTCACAAAAACAGATACTTATTCTATTCCCCGTGTAGACGATTGCATAGACAAAGTCGGGAAGGCTGTTTTTGTCAGCAAATTTGATTTAATAAAGGGATACTGGCAGATTCCGCTTACAGGGAGGGCAAAGGAAATTTCTACTTTTGTGACCTCAAAGGGTTTATTTTCATACAAAGTTATGCCCTTTGGTTTGGAAAACTCTGCAGCCACATTTCAGCGTATGATGAATAAAATTATCGCTGGTCTGTTGGGTACAGATTGCTATATTGATGACATTGTGGTATATTCTATGTCATGGGAATCTCACCTTGAATATCTAAGGGCGTTATTTGAGAGATTATTAGAATTTGGATTGACTATTAACCTCTCAAAGAGCGAGTTTGGGCAGGCTACCATTAATTATCTTGGTTATGTTGTCGGTAATGGAGAAGTTGCTCCAATTCAATCAAAGGTTTAAGGTATATCTGATTTTAAAATACCAGAAAATAAAAAAGCCCTCATGAGATTCCTAGGCATGGCTTCTTATTACAGAAGATTTTGTAAGAATTTCTCAGATGTTGTAATACCACTTACCAATCTGCTTAAAAAGAGAAAAGATTTTGCATGGGATAATCAATGTCAGGTTGCTTTTGACAAAGTTAAGTCGATGTTGTATTCAAATCCTGTTTTGACTGCTCCTAATTTTGAAAAACCTTTTAAACTAGCAGTTGATGCGAGTGATTATGGGATGGGTGGCGTTTTGCTCCAAGATGATGAACAGGGCTTAGAGCATCCTGTATGTTACTTTTCAAAAAAGTTCGACAATTTTCAAAGAGATTATAGTACCATTGAAAAAGAGGCTTTTGCTCTCTTATCATCTTTGAGACATTTTGATGTGTATCTAGGGAGTTGTGGCTATCCTATTATTGTTTACACTGATCACAACCCATTAACATTTATAGTCACAATGAAAAGTCACAACATGAGACTGCTTAGATGGGCTTTGGTATTGCAAGAATATGACCTAAAGATTGTTCATATTAAAGGCTCGGAAAATGTAATAGCTGATGCTTTATCTAGATCTTGAAATGTATAATTATCATTTATATTATATAATCACTGATAATGACTGTTACTGCTGATACAAAGATACTTGCTCAGTTTTCTTTTTGTAGGTATACGTCTCCTTCAACTCGGAGGGTGTTACGGCCACGGCCGCTGATCTACAACAACAGTATCTGGGGAGTGGCTGTGTACGCTCTACTTTAAGGAGTTACCGCTGTAGCTGTATCGGAGTAGTGAACTATTGACACTGTTGAATTGACCGCTATGATCAGCAAGTGAACATTGCGTGATTATGTGGGCGGGCTCGGGGTGCTATGTTTCGTGACCCCACTAGCGGTAAGGCGTATTTTGGATTTTGGAATTATTGTGAGCTTCGGCTATTGAAATTATAACTTCACCTCATCAGACTTTTCATCATTTTGTATTTATCTATTTTTGTTTCGGAATTCATATATAATATTACATTAAATTCATTTTATTTCTTTCAGAGTTCGTGTTGTTTGTTTATTCTCTGTTCGCTCATCGTTTTATGTTCAAACCATTTATCAACTCTTTATTATAATTTTTATATTGTCATCTCGGCGATAGTTATCATTGAGACATGACAACATATACAAAATACAATAAAATTATAATAATATCACAATATATGGTAAAGCTGGAACCGGGATGGAAGGGGCGATAATAATAATATGTTCACCCCTATACGATGTTAATCGTTTCTTTGGTAACATGGGCTACTACTTCAACTACATAGATCATTTCTTTTTAATTTATATCAAATGTTATAACAGACATATTTAAGAATGTGTAAAGGGTTATTTGTCAACTTTCATTAACCCTAAAGCGCTGAATTATTTTTGTATAAACCATGGAGACCAAAGGGTTTTTTCAATTTGATATCATCATGTCTTAGTTAGCTCTTTAAGATTCATTTAAATACCTATGTTAAGGGTCTACGGTCATTAGAAATATGTAAATTCTTTCATTGCGGGGACTGTCTTTATACGAAAACACATAGCTTCCTTACTGTGAGGTGTCATAAATAAAAAAGTAATTTTATTTAACCCTCTCAGTACGGCTTTCATTATAACTGGAATTATTTTTTTATGATAAACGGATTTATAATGTACAGAAATGTTGCCACCGGCTCACCAGAGAAATCCGGGGGAATGTGACATTTTACATTGTTTTGAAAACGAACTGCTTATTTTTGCATTTGAAAAATATATATCGAGCAAATAGCGGTGGTGCGTACCATTGGAAACCCCCCCCCCCCCCCACCCCGTATCTGCCCTTCACGCCCTGTTACCAGTGAGGAGCTACGTTCTGGGAATACATTTATCTGAAAGAGTTAACCTGTGCCATTTAGCACTTGGCTCTACAAAAGTGGCAGATACAACCTTTCAATTCCAAAGTTACTATAATATTATGACTCTTATTTGTATAAATCGTCCTGATAGAATTATCAGATTATATTTTTGTAACTTAAAACAGAAAAATTCAAGGATGACTGACTAATTATAATAGGCGCGGTGTGATCTTGTGTCATGAAAACAAATACCTTCATGTCTGATGTGTCAATGGTTTACAATGTAGGTACTTAACCCTCACAATGCTGAATTATTTTAGTATAAACGATCGGAAATAAAGGGTTTTTTCAATTTGAAATCATCATAAATGTCTTAGTTAGCTCTTTCTGATTCATTTGAATACCTATGTTATGGGTATACGGCCATTATAAATATTGTGATTATTTCAGTGTGAGGATCGACTATAGTCGTCAGAATCTGACGTCTACAGACGTCAGATTCTGACGTATAAAGACGGTCCCCGCACTAAAATGGTTAATTACGTCCGCATTGAGGATTTAGACGGTTGAGATAGCATCAGAGATCATCATATATATCTCCGTCAAACATTGACAGAGATAAATGCACCTGAGAAATTCAACCCTCTGGGAATGGTATATTTGCATGTCATTATTCCAGTACGTCATTTGGAGGCTTAGAGTGGATGAAGATGTTCATAGAACTGTTTTAATAATAACAATATCTTCTCTAATTTGCCATATGTTTTGAACATAGTATATTATGTTGCAGAAATGATTTGATAACGTTCTTAGTGACGTTTTTTTCGCAAAACATTTATAAAAATGTTGTTTTTTAACGTTTTTTAGACCCTACGAAATAATGCTACGGTGATGATTGGTCAAACATTTTTTCGATAGTAACAAAATGTTTATGTGTTCATTGGGCCCATGTTGTCCAGGTGTATCCAAATTAGAATGGTTGAAGCAATGACATGCCTGTGATGTGGGTGAGACTTTACTTTCTGCGCACAAAGACTCGATCTTTCTCGTCATTCATTCAATCGTTCCTGGGTACCCCTATGACTAAGCATCTGACATTAAATCCGACGTTCCAGCAACACTTGTTTATTAGCCAACAAGGGATGTTGGTTTAAAGCCGGGCCAGCATCGTTGACGGTGGCCCAACATCAAACAAAACACGGTGCTCCCAGCAAACACGAGGCGTTGGCCCAATGTTGGGATGATGCTGGGCCAGCGTTGCAGACGATGGGCCAACATCAGCCCAACATTGGGCGAACGCATAGTGTTTGCCCATCTTGTTCTGTGTGATCGCGTGTCTGATATATTGTATATCTGGTAATTTTCGCGTGTTTTGATTTTCGCGAATTTGTAATTTTGGGAGTTTGCACGAAGTCTAGAATTCACGAATTTTCAATTCCAATGATAGGTAACGCTATTATAAAAAGAATTTTGGGGGAATCATAAATTCGCGAATTTGTCCTCATCACGGAATTCGCGAAAATTAAAACCTCCCGAATATTACCTAATCTACAGTATGCTATGTATGCCTTGGCAGAGGCTAACTGAACTCGAAGAGTCCATTATAATTAACCTTTACTGCGCGGAGAGCGACTTTAGACGTCAGAATCTGACGTCTGTAGACGTCAGATTCTGACGTCTAAAGACAATCCTCGTACTGCAAGAATTAAAATATTTGCAATGGCCGCAGACCGATAATATAATATTATGTATTCAAATGAAGCCGGAAAAAGCTAACCAAGACATTTATGATAATTTCAAATCGAAAAAAACCCGGTTAAAAGCCGGTTAATTGTTACATTTTTTTAAGCATTTGAAGTTTGGAACTCCGTCCGTGAAATATTTGGAATAAATTATGTAATACTCAAAAGCGCAACTAGTTGAAAGTGACTTTGATCGGGAATTTTAATTTATTACCCGTCCATATGTAAAAAGTAATTTTATATTATTATCATTTGCTTTTAAATAACGTGTTCCTGTTTGTAAATCTGTAAATTACGGTACAGGACATCAAATTTGCGCGACAAACATCAATTAGATAAAAATTAACATTACTGTTGTAATTGAATATATCCATCCACTCATCCATTCATCAACCCATTTAGGCAATCAATCAATCAATCAATCAATCAATCAATCAATCAATCAATCAATCAATCAATCAATCAATCAATCAATCAATCAATCAATCAATCAATCAATCAATCAATCAATCAATCAATCAATCAATCAATCAATCAATCAATCAATCAATCAATCAATCAATCAATCAATCAATCAATCAATCAATCAATCAATCAATCAACCGTGTTATCTGGGAGGTGGCATTTCTGGCGACAGGGGTGGTAAGCGTCACCCGCATAGCAATGCCCCTGCAAACACAGGACAATCACCCAATGCTGTTTCAATGTTGGGCTAGCGTCGAAGACTGTGTGTCAACATTGAAACAGCATTGGGTGAATGGGCTGCGAGGCGTGCCCAACATTTAAAGTAAATACGACAACCTTCTGGCAATTGCGCAGTTTACTTTTATATATATTTGCCGTAAAAAAATCGCTTTTAGCGGTGGTTTTATTTAGTTGTTGCACCATCTAGTTCCATATGGAAATTTGCCAGAATAGTCCGAGCCGAAAATATCTCAGACAATTTTACCATCAGCTGGGAAATCCCGGAAGTGACGTACCAAATACATTGGGAGTGTTCCGCTCAGCCAATATTTTCAATGACTTTACGCCAGTTTCGGATCTGTCATTTTCAAAACATTGTTATTTTTTCTAATAAGAAAACGATTTAACTCTTCTGTTCTAATATATTTTTTGTTTGATATGAATTGATACTCGAAGCATCAATAGGCAAAATTATGGAAGGGCCGGTTTCACCCCACCAAAACACATTTCAGTCTCGACAGGTGTGTTTATTTGATTACAAGGACACACAGTTTATTCCATGTTTAGTACAAGCAAGATATTATCTTATTAATTGGCGATAAGACTTAAATTTTTAATTTCTGCTCGCTGTCAAAATGGGTCATCCCGCTTAACATAAAATCGCCCACGCGGCAACGGTGACAGTGAGTGAATGAACAACACTGGAACCCACTGGAAACGGTTAGGCCTACTGGTTGGTTGACAGTGACAGCCATTCATTAATGCCTACTTAATGACGGAAACCTGACTGTTATTTGGGGAGGGGGGGTGGTAGGCCTATAATTGAAGACAAAAAAATTTTGGTTTCTTTCGAAGATTGTTACCAGTTGACTGACTGACTGAGTGGTTACTGTTAGTGAACCATTAACTTCATGCAGGTTTATTCTCAGACATGTCAGTCAGATACTAGCCCCAGTGGCTGAAACAGGTTTCAGCCACAGATTTACCGCGTACAAAATCGTGGGACATTTCTTTGGACTGTCATATCGGAAAATATCGGGGAGTAATCAGTAACATTTCAGTTCCATGCCCGCATGCTTTAGCTCAGAGGTCGCACAGTCATTAAAAAATTATGGACATTTTTCGGACCTTGGGGTCGGGATTGCTCTCGGTCACCGCCATGTTGAATTTTTTGGGTAAAGCAAATACATCCATCCACGGCCTCGGAGAGGGTAGACTGAACGACAGCCCTCTCACTCCGCTGAGGGACTGAATTCTTTGGGGCCTCTGGTAAATAATGGCAACTTGCCAACTCGAGGTGTTGGCAGGTTGCCAGGTCCACTCAGCGACCAGCTTTAGCCGAATCTGAAAAATGCTGAAACTGCCGCAATGGTTTTGATAGAAGGGGAATTCCCGCTGACCTGGTTTTTTACCACTGCATTATTATCCAAGCGAGAGACGAAGGTTAGCAGTGTCTACACATGGACAGATGACACTGCTGAAGGAGTGCACGGAGAGGGCGAAACGGCAAAGTCAGATACTAGTCTATAGGACTCTAATTTTGAAATATTCACTCACGGCCACTGTAATTTTCACTTTCATGAAAATCGCTGAGAATTAACTAGACATCTAGGCCTATTGATTATTTCAATAATTAAAGGAAAGCTAATTTTAATTTTGAACCATTTTCCAACAATGCAATGTAGGCTATGTTATTCATTATAAATGTCTTAGTTAGCTCTTTCTGCTTCATTTGCTTACCTATGTTATAGAGCTCCAGTCGCTGTTCATTCTTTATTATTTCAATGAAAGGTTTAAGCAGACATGATAGGCAGTTATAGTGGCAGTTATAGTGTGAATATTATACAGGTAATTTAGTTTGTATAGGTGCATTTGTACATCCTTCTCTATAGCATGGATAGTTTCCTAGTTGTTTGTCAAATTTCGACAAACATACAAAGCAGAAGCTATTTTGACAATTCTTGCAATACATTGATTTGCATCCCCTGATATGCTGACAGATGATTCCACACCATGGACATCCGCGCACGTCATAAGTTTCAATTCCATAAATATCTTTCTTCTTGCTGTGCAATCTCAAATACTCAAGTCTGTCATCTTTTCCTGTACATTTGTAATTGCTACAACTACCATCCTTAGAGGGTCTCCATACGCCAAAACAATTCCAGCAGGAATCAAATTGACAACAAGGACAGCATGCATTTTTATTTGCATTTTCTTTCACGATTGTCGTTTAGCATTTTGTACATTCCTTGGCTTTCTGGAAACCTAGACTAATACTGGCCATTTTCGTCTCGACATTTTTTTTCTCCTCATCCGTGAAACACGCCACTTTACGAATCTCCCCTGTATAATCCCACACACTGTTACACTCTCTGTCGTCATCGTCATCTGTGGCTGGACATCGAAAAATAATGTTGTTTGTTTCCAAGGTGTTTTCAACCACGCCGACAACAGCGCTAGATGCTGTGAACACAAACAATTATAAGTGATTGGCCTATTAAACTATAAATGATAAAAATGATAAAATATATATTTTTATTCAACAAAAAAAATCATTAGATTATATAAGTAAAACTTACAGAAGGCATGTCCACATGACATTTTAGCTCTAAACGTCTGGTCGTCGTCATCCAGTGATAGCCAGCATGGCTCCCCTGTCCTTATCACACCTATAGGCATAGGACGCCTCCTCGGTACGTCATCATCTTTCTGAACACCTGGCCTGGATCCTACAATATATGCATTGACATACAAACACATATTTCATATGAAGGTCAGAAAACCTCTCATCTCTATAATAAAAAAACGGCATTAAAGGTATGGTCAACTGGCAAAATTCGAAGGCCAAGGGTCCCCCAGAATGTAATAGTGCCCATGGGTAGGCCAAGGCCCTATTCCATAATAATACTAAATATGCATTTCATACCCAAAATCACAGCAAGTTCATATATATTTGAGCGACATCTATGAGTTAATAATTCAAAGCCCTTAGTCCTTGTCCCTACTTGGTCGTTGGCTTGCAAATAAACTGAATGTATTACTGAGGGGATGTGGAAACGGCCTGACCCCAAGCTTGTATTTACACCCAGTAAACACAAAACATTTGTATGACTTTATGCATTATTGGACCAACGTCGAAGACGTTGGGCCGAAGTTGTTATACAAATGTCTTGTGTTTGCTGGGCAGGAGGACTTTCTCTCAAACATTGTACATTTATCCAATGTTGGTTCAATGTTGGGCCAGCGTCGCAGACGTCGGCCTAACATTAAAACAGCATTGGATCAATGTCTCGTTTGAGTAGTATCTTGTAATCAGTCCAGTAACTATATTATTGCCGTCAATCCGTACTCAATAGGCTACTGTTGGCCTACACTTGACCGTCCCAGGCATGCACATTTTGCAGTTGTATGATTCTTTAAGACAAAAAGTTTTTTTGATGAATTTGCATGTGTTTTTCAGGGGGTATTTACAAGCACATGCAAATTGACAAATAAAATAATAAATGATACTTAAAGAATTGTCTTAATTATTTCTTTAGACTTTCTTTAGACTTGCTTTATACAATTTCTGTCTTTAAAAAAACTCGGTTGGTGTTGGACTGGCATCATCTAGATGGCACTCCAACGTTGTGCCGTGATTGAGAGTGGTCAGATCGCCATCATTGATGGCGTTCCAACGTTGTGCTGTTATTAAAATTGGTCAATTTTTTTTTCTTGTGCGGCCACCTTGGACACAGCTTTGGGCGGTATGCAGTCACTTTGCTAAGGACTGGATACTGCCTTTCGGCCCAGTCGGATGCAGATGTAATTGAAAATGCATTAGATGCCGCGTCTTTGATCTAGGTGTGTACTCGGGCGCACTGGTGTGAACTAGGCTGCGCACGAGCTAGAGAGAATCTGGGATAGTTTGATGAAAGCCGTGCCTGAGCAAGGAAGCTCAATCTGTCTTTGTGTTCGTGTGTCTGTCGGTGTCTCATGTAAATAAACTATGTATCAATTACAAGACTCTTGACTTATTCAATGCCAAACTATACAAAGATTAATGCCAGGTCAACGTCCCCAATACACACAGCTATTCCCACAAAAAGTGTTTATCATTTGAAAGTTGTACTTATGAATCTTACCTGGGTCGTGATTACTTCCCAGTATTATCACATTCGATTCACCATGATCCTCTTAAAAAAAGAGCTCAAACGTGTATAAATTATTGTTTCTTACCATTAATTTGGCAGTGTGTATAGGGAAAACAAGCACAGTACATTTTACTGGTAATCATATGTTCATTAAAAATAAATCATAAATAAAAAAATGAGAAACATTGCGTTTGGGAATTATGCTTCTTAAACTCTTACAGCGCGGGGAGTGACTTCAGACGTCAGATTCTGACGTCTGAAGTCTATCCCCGCGCTGTAAGAGTAGGAATATTTATAATGGTCGTAGACCTATAACATAGGTATTCAAATGAATCAGAAACAGATAATCAAGTCATTTATGATGATTCCGAATTAAATAACACCTTTGGTTTAGACATATTTATTTAACGAGGATTACAACATAGTATTAACTAATGAAAATGCTCTCCTCAGAAGACAAAATAAATAAATAAAAAAAGAAAACATTCAACAGAACAGTATGACAATAAGCACTCAATAGAAAACATAAAAATTATATAATATTTGACATGTTTTAATGTTGGTTTGATGGCAAACAATATAAAATCAAAGAAAAATTGAATTATTGCGACATACATAATAGTTTGAAACAGCGTTCATGAGCATGTTACAGTGGCTAGCATTGGAATTATTTATGTGAATCTGTTAGATTTTATAATATATTTAGATACCGCTTCAATAATTTTAAAATTGTGATCTCTTATGTTACCACCTTGTAATATAATGATCAAAAATGCTGAAGTACTCTTATCATCGATATAAAAAATCATTGATATAAAAAATCTTCTCTAAAACCCTTTGGTCTCATGGTTTATATAAAAAATATTTAGCGCTTTAAGGTTTAATGTCGCCACAACAAGATGTTTGATGATATACCATAGCATGTAAGAACGGATTTGTTACATTCACGGCGTTCGTCTTCAGTTAAATGTATTATTCTATAATTCTATGTGTCTATGTTGCCTATAAATATGGCTTATCTATGTCTATGTTTAGGCCCCTATAGGTTTTGAATGCCAAATTTGCGTTAGTTCAATCACCAAATGTTCAAATTGAAATTTGACATTGGTTCATTTATCTGACTGTTTAAACACGGGGAAAAACAGAAATCACCCGTCTGCCTATGTCTGTGACAATGGTGAATGGTTGATTTTCTACACACCCTACTTACTACGAAGCCATAGATCTTTTATATCCCATTCTAAAACCTAATAAATGCTAAATCATTCACATAATGTATGCATGGAATATTAGGTCATCGAACACTGCTATAGCTAATCAATAATGATATCGATCAATATTTTTTCGGTGATTGGATACTTTTTTTCCTGATATTACTGTGATTAGTACCCCTTGACTGGGGCGTGTGTAGACATACACAATTAGGTATGCAACTGCGTAGGCCTAACATAAGATCGTCATAGAATGGGCTTCGGGAATGTTAATCTATTGTTGAGCCAGCGAAAACTGACAACAATGCAGGCGCACAATCAGACAGAGATATGCACACTTAACACAGTTAAGCAAAGCCGGACACAATAATTGTGTGGTGTCTTAAATGGTTTAAAGGTATAGTCTACTGCTAAAGTACACAGGACATGGGTTCTCCAGAATGCAATAGTTACTGTGGGTATTCCATAATAATACTATATGTGTTTCATGTCCAACGCCGCATTAAGAGCAAGTTCCCAAATCATAGCAAGTCCATATACTTTAGCGACATCTATGAGTTAATAATTCCACCAATGCTCTTAGCTGAGCCTGGTCTAACATTAAAACAGCGTTGGGTAAGTGTCTCGTTGGAGTAGTATCCATAGTCTTGTAATGAGGTTAGTTACTCGAGCTGAATGATTTGATGTGGTTCAAAAATCAAAGAAAATTGCTGTGTATTGTTAAACCAGTTTCATGGAAATTTTCATTCTAAAACCCTAGTTGTACGGAAATTAAGTCTGTTTTCAGGGATGTAAGATGATGCTTTAATGTATCGTGAGGACTTAAAGGGTTAACTTGCGCGACGTCGAACAAACCATCTCATCTTCTGTAGATTTTTAAATGTAAAGCTGCACAACATGGTGGTGATTTCTTGGCCTGTGATATTTTGTCGAAGATATAACTTATTGTTCTAAATTCTCCTGTATTTAAAATTTATTGAGCATTATGTAAATAAACTTGAAGGCATTAATTTGTTAAGAAGTTGTAGCTTGCAATCAAAACCTTCACATTCAGTTGTATCATTACCACTGACAAATCTACCACCTATTCTATGCTCTTCTCCACTAATTATGGATTGATTGCTTCATGGAACTTGTGCACTGCTGATCTTTAAAAGGCTAACACTTCTACCAATGCAGACACGTCAGTGAATATCCGTGATTTTGTGAACTGGTGAATAACGGCCTTAATATATAACTTAATTAGAGAAATACAAGTTTGTCAGATGCCTGGATGATTATATGCCATGTAGGCATTTTCCTTTTTTTGTATCACTCATTCATTCCTCATTGTCTGTGAGTATATCATGTATATATCTATAATGATTGTTATCAGATGACAAGTGTCTATGGAACACCAACAGTAAGTTTGTCCATTCATACATCCAGAGTTGAATGAGAAGCTGCTAAATACATGATCCAGGTTCTCTCATTAGATTGATGTTGTCATCTTCGTTCTTTTCTACACATGTCACAAGATCAACTTTTCGATCGAGGTTCAGTTACTGAACATGAGAATTATTTTATCTTAAAGAATGTTTAACGAGACGACGTTTTATATACTCAATATAGGCCTAATATGCTGTCACAAATTCTAGTATATAATTATGTAGAAGTTGAGCTGTTGTTTGGTAATATCATTAAATGTGATTAGGCATCTTGAGACCACGAGAGAATTCGTACAAACATCAATTTTATTTCCAGCCATAAATTTCGGATGTTATTTTGGTTACCAGGTCCACTGAAATTGCCAGGAAATTACAAGCAGTTTGCGATTAATGTCGGCTGCAAATATTATTTGTATTAATTCTCTATATAACTCTTCAACTTTGTGTTATTGGCAACAGGTCGGAGATCAAATAGTGGAAATTAGGGGGGGGGGGGATTTTTGGCAATTACTCGGCGTTTTGTCTTACTCCAGTCGGTAATTAAAACGAATTAATTGGTCTGAGAGCAGTTTGAGAGCAGTCTGAGGTGCAGGCGAGTATTATATGACGTGCCTATTTGTCGTCTACGATCATTTGGCGACAGATCGCAGCCCATCTCAGTATACTGTCACCGACTTTTATAAGAAGGGTTGCAATAACAGTTTAAACGGCGAGCAATCTGGTACTATGGTACTGTTGTGAGACAAGTCAGAGTCGCAGTGCGGTGGCAGTTCAGTTGCTGACAAACTTGCAACGGAAAAAATCGCAAGAAGCTTTAGAGGGTCGCGCAAGCTGTCTGTGGTATTTTATCGCAAGAGACTTCTGCAAACCTTGTCTAAAAATCATCGCTAAGTCTAAAGTAATCGCAAAGCCCAATATAATCAAAGCCCGAATATAATCAACATTTTCTTGAATTGTACTTCTACCTTTACTTAAAATTTCCACACTGCTGGTGCTCATAATTACCCTGCGCAGATTTTCTGGGATGGGTGTAAATTGTATATGATGTATAATGTTCATCTGCAGATTTTAATTGATACCCCAACCCTCCATGGAGATTAATCCATTAATTTAATCGAATATGCCCTATGTCTGGACGATACCACAACTGACAAGAAACAATTGAATTATGATCACCTATATATTGGAGCCACCACACCACACTATCAAAGAAATGAGTAGAAATATGTATGAAAATCAGCAAAGATAAATCTATTCGACAACAAACCTCGGTAGCTGCCATTTTACATAGCGCTGCTGCACAGTGGTTTGCCCTCATGCTATATCGAGGCTTCTTGAGGGGTGCACCCGCTATCAAGTCCTATCGCATACCGATTGATATCATTATCAAAGCAGGGAACGCGTGTTCCCTGAAATGTTTCTGTATCTGTTCATTTTACTATTCCAAACAATGCAAATAAATTAAAAAATCGTATTCACAACTAAAATAAGTACGTATATAATACCATAAAGTTGCATGTGTGTACACATAGCACACTAGCCTTATATCAATTTTGGGTGATACTAGTATGGCCTAATTCCTTTAGACTTGAACTAACATTAGTGATTTTTGGTAATCAATTCAATTGAAAATTGATATAGTCCTAGAGACCTAAATGTGTGACATAAAGGAGCTATCGATCATCATCGTCATTAACTTCGTGTTAAACTTTTCCTCATCACTATAATGGTAAATTACGTACTTTGGCCAACATATAACTTCCTGCCAATAACAATATATGGCATCCATATATTTTAAGGCGCACTTGTGGTATATTCATACCATTACGTATGTTCAATTCACTTTTATCAACATACATAGAAGAGCAATCACGCTAATATAATGAACTGATTCTACAATGAGGTTATCAAGGGTGGTGTACTTTGACCATCTAAAAAATTGGTTTCCCCAAGTGCGATTTCATGCGAATTTTTTCTCTTGACTTGGGATGCCCTTGAACAATTTGCCACCAAAAACGGTCTGTTATGGAAAAGGCTTCACTTTTCACAATTTCTATTGGACTAACAGGAAATATACTGGTATGTCTGTATAATGTTGGGTAGAGAATCTACGATGGCTTGCGTCACAATATGGTATGTGTTAGCGACCCACACCTGGATATAAATGTTCGGAATAGCACTCGTTCAATGAATAAGGTGTGAACCTGTAGGCAAACACCTTGTTCATCGAACATGTGCTGTATTTTCACATGTCGCACGAAAAATGAACAACGTTTGTATTTTCTCACACGATCAAGTCACACATAACATATCCAACTGCATGTGTACATTGTGCTCAATCTACAGAGTGCGATTTGGTCTGACACAAATTTTCGTCTCATAGTGAAAACCAATGCACAGAGTGTGTGAATTGTATTTATTTGGTCAAAACCTTGCTCTGTGTCAAATGTGATATTGTCTCCGTTTTTTTGTGAAAATGGTTACTGTTTTGATTTTCTGCGTCCCTCCCCCAAAACCAATATGTGTGGATGTTTCATGTACCATAATCTAAAACCTCATAAGTGCCGCATCACTCACATGTCATCGTGAAATATTATCCCAGCAAACACGAGACGTTCAACTGAGGCTGGCCAGATCCATAATCTTATTTAGGTGTTTCCTGATGAACTGGTGACACACTGAGGGATAAACAGTGCCCAATATGCCTTAGATTGCAGGAGAAACCTTAGAAAAGCCCTAAGAAATAAAAAAAAATCCCGGGGCGGGTCTCCCGGACCCCCCTACAGTGGAATGTTCCTTTGTCAATTTTCAAACCCCCCTGTCACTGAAAAGCTAGATCCGCCCATGCCTAATGATGGTTTGATGTTGGGCCAGCGTCGTAGACGTTGGACCAACATCAAGCCATCATTGGTTAAAGGCGCATTCCCAGGCAAATGGCATGCTTTTGTTTAAACATCTGTTATATCTTTTTAAGTGTTTGAATGAGTGAAGGCAACATTCTGATAGATTACAACTTATAAAAACATCCGTTGGCAACGTAATTAGGTTTTGAAAAAAACGGATTATGACAAATTGTCAGTCATTGCATTTTTTCCTTTTAGTTTGACCCCTTCTATAGTGAAGTTTTTCACGCTCAAATTTGAGAGGAAAAAGACACGACTCAACAATTTTATAATTTCCTTCTAAAGATTTTTTTAAAATTTACTAGCCGTAATCTATGACAAAAATTCTTAACTCGTACGTATTAGGATAAGTATGTAAGGTCTCAGATGTATTACATCGTCAAAGACGTTGCTAGTTTAATTACAATGTTATTGGAAAACCACAGCTTAACGGCGCTTTCCCAATGGGTCTCACATTTCTAAACACGCAGGGTCGAGTCCACACCTCTATACTCGGCCAATTGACATGTTTTACATCTTTACATTGTGAACATCGCCAAAATACACAGGTAATATTCATGGGATGTTCGATGGGTGTCACGATGGGTGTCATGAGTTAAGTTCAGCTCAGAGTGAATGTGATTCACTGTGAGAGACTGAGCCACTCTTCAATTTAACATCATACACGGTGGACGGCGCTGGGCGGACGCACCCAGCACTCTGATACACCGCCCACCACAACAGATGGAAAAAAGCAGGGACAACTGAGTATTTTGAGTATAAAAAACATGGCTGTACTATAAAAATGGCGTTTATGATGCCAAGACAGCCCACCACTGTCCAATGTTTGGACAAGACCCTGCACGATAGATATATATTTTCCACATGAAATAAATTATTTGCTATTATTATAAATAGTAATCAAGTTTAAAGAAATAATGTTATAATAATGCAATTGATAATAGCTGTGTGACGTAGCATTCTAGACAGAAACGACTATAATTCACGAATGTTTGTTACGCATCACATTTACAAACCACATTATTTTGATAGGGCGGCGCTGAGCGGTCGCACCCAGCACTCTGATACGCCGCCCACCTGTACTATAAAAATCGCGTGCTTGATGCCAATAACGCCCACCACTGTTCAATGTCTGGACAGAATCCTGCACGATAGATATATATTTTCCACATGAAATAAATTAGTTGCTATTATTATAAATAATAATCAAGTTTGAAGAAATAATGTTATAACGTACAGCCATTGGGAAATAAACATAATAATGCAATTGATAATAGACATAACTGTGATATTTGACATATGAATGTCAGGGCCGTAGCCACGGTCCGGTTGGTCTGGTATTCACGGACAAATATTCTGCCAGAAGGCACCATTTGAAATGTCAAATTTCGAAATTTTCGTGGAGGGGGGCGCGCCCCACCCCCCCCCCCTACACAACCCCACCTTCACACACAGGAGTAATCAGTATCCCGTGGCTACGGCCCTGAATGTTCACACCTTGTCCATTGTATAATAATGGTAGCTTCTTGTAAATGTGAAGGGTTACTTATTTAGCTGTGTGACGTAGCGTTCTAGACAAAAGAAACTATAATTCACGAATGTTCCGCATCACATTTACAAACCACAGTATTTTTATGATATACATCTTGAGAAATGACGACAGTTAGCTGTATACATTTAGTTGTATACTGTATGACATTTTCGTAGAAACTTGGTGGTCAAGTCTAAGCGTGAAGGTTAGAAGTTCAGAAATATTGAGTAACCTCTTTATTCATTGTACAATTCTATCCATTAACGCACATCAGATCAGTAGAGTATGCTACATATGTGTACATAAATACAGAATTGGCGACATAATATATTATAAATCATCACACTACACTAACAGCTTAAATATTTTCTGTCTCTGTTCTATGTGATGTAAATTTTTGAAATATTTCTATATTTCCCTCTAAATATACCATACTCTGTCAAATATTTTAATCTTAGGCCTACATTGTTATTGATCCAAGTATGATGTTCTAATTTAAATACCAACTGAATGACCGTGGTGATTGTTTGATTGATTGATCGATCTCGCCATGTGATAGGCTGACCCACACTTTAATCTGATAGAGGGGTAGAATACCATACTTGGATCGATTATCTATATATTTCTAACTTTCTAATGTTTTGATTTCTCTATGTGATAGGCCTACTTGCTCTCAACATATGTTGAAATAGCTTCACATTTTGTATAAACTATCAGAACTATCAGAAAATAGTAAGCATGTTATTCTAAATAATGTAGTCCTTCTTTCAAATCATGCTTGTATCCCCTACTTTCCAACTAACATTAAGTTTAACATTAACTCTATCCAACGTGATGTACACTTCTAAAATTGTCTACATTTCCCTCTGAATATATCATACTCAGTCAAATATTTTAATCTTACAAATTTATCAATCCAAGTATTATGATCTAATTTAAATACCAACTGAATGATCATGTTAATTGCTTGATTGATCGATCTCGCCATGTGATAGGCTGACCCCTTTTTAATCTGATCGAGGTAGAATACCGTACTTGGATCGAATATCTTTAACTACAACCACCTCCTGAAATCCCAGCCGTCCACGACCAACTCTCCAGTCCCCACCAGGCGGCACTAGCTTCGACTAGTGACGTCAGAGTGACCAAGAATGGAGTCTCTGTTCGAAAGCTCTTGTAAGTACGCTTTCAAATATAACATTGTGAGTACGGGTACAAGATACTAAAAATATCTTTAACTTAATTGTTTATATATTCCTCACTTTATAATGTTTTAATTTCACTATGTGATAGGCCTACATATTTGTTCTTCACATCTGTTGAAATAGCTTCAAATTTCGTATAATCTATCAGAACTTGTGAAATATTTTCAATTCACACCCAAATACGTCAAAATTCTATAAATATTTTAATTTACTACTAAGTATTTTACATTTTTGAAACATTTAGCGATTTTCGCCAAGTACTTGTTGAAATAGTGTGTCTTTTCTTAAAAGCTATGCGATTATGACAAGATATTTTAGGATAATTTTAAAACATTTTTCGATTTTTCACTATGGACTTGTTGAAATTGTGTGGATTTTCTTATAGGTAATACTAAAATGGTAAAGTATTTTTTAACTTTGCTCTATGTGTCCTAAATATTTCCACACGTTCTTCACACCTGCATAAGCTATGCGAACTTGTAAAATATTTTATATGTAAGGACTTCAAAATTTAACAAATATTTTCAATTTGCTCACTAAATGTGGTACAGTTTGAAACCGTTGTAGATTTTTCGCTACTTACTTGTTAAAATAATGTTCCACTTTCTTTTAGATATTTCAGACTTTGTGATATTTTTAGTATTTTTCTTGATTTTCGACTTTTTAAAGCACCACAATCTCCGACTTTTATTTTTTTAGTTCAGACTCATTGATCTATCCTGATACATTCTTCACACCTGTATAAGCTATGCGAACTTTTATCTAAGGACTTAAAAATTCTCTAAATATTTTTAATTTATCACTAAAGTTGGCACATTCTTTGAAACATTTAGTTATTTTTGCCCACGTAATTGGTAAAATAAAGTCCCACTTCCTTGTCTGTATTCCACACTTTGTGAAATACTTAGTATTTATTTCCTGATTTTCGACTTTTCAAAGCAGCAAATTTTCCGACTTTCAGCTTTTTAGGTCATACTTTATCGATCTATGCTGATAAATTTGGTTGGTTATGCATACATGTCTTGATATTTCTGAGTAGAATTAAGTTAAATATTTTCGGATTTCTTTAACTAATGTAGACCTATTGAAATATTTCACAAGTTTGTTCAAGTGATGTAAATTGCTCAAATATTTTCTAACTTTGTTCCATTATTGCACGTTTGTTGAAATATTTTCAGACTTTCGTCTAATTTATATCAACCTGCATCCCACTTTTCTCAGTGATTCTTGTTCAAATATTTCCCTTAAAGTGATGTATACATGTAAAATGTACCCATTTTGCCTAACATATTTAACATTTGATTTAATATTTCATAACTTTCGTTTATATAATTCAGTCTTGTTGGAATATTTTCATGCTTTTGACTAAGGTAGATGTAACTTTCTCCCACTTTGTTAAGTAAAGTGAATTTAATTTCTCACTTTGTCTAATGGTTGCATACTGGTAACAGTTCTTCAATATTCACCTAAATGATACACACTTGGTCAAATATTTCCCGTCTATTTTCTATGTAACTCACAATAGTTGAAATATTTCAAACTTTCTTTTATTTTTAGATATCTGACACAGTGACACATTATAAAAAAATGAAATGAATCGGGCTTTAGGCCACCTTTGTGCACATATAGGCTAAACTGGGCCAGGAGAACCTCCTGAGGATGGTGAGATGATTGAGATGACACTGCCCTCCAGACACAGGATTCGAAATTCAAGCCCTGGCGGTCTGAGGCCGAGCACGCTACCTCTCGGTCACGGAGGCTCCCCACAATACTGACTTTCACACGTGGATGGGGAAGAAACATTTTTTGTTTCTTTCAAACCGCCGAGACCGGGAACCGAACCCCGATCTCTGGCGTGAAAGGCAGCGGTGCTAACCACTACCCTAGGGCCCCCGCCCACATACATGTTAAACAGTTTTCAATGTTTCTAAGTAGCGCATACTTGATATTTTTCTATATTTCACACTTGGTCAAACATTTCCCAACTTTCTTATGTGCAGTTTACACTTGTTGAAATATTATAGATTTGCAAATAAAGAATACATACTTGTCTCACACTTTTACCAAATTTCTATAGGTAATACATTACTTTTCAACCATGTGATAAACACTTGATCAAATATTTTCCTACTTTCTTGTATGTGATAAAAACTTAGTCAAATATTTCCCAACCTTCGACATAATAATGAAGACATACTGCCACGTCAAGATTCCATAAAAAATTTAATTTACTACTAATTATTTCACATTTTTGAAACATTTAGCAATTTTTATCTACAAATTGTTAAAGTAGTGTGAATTTTCTTCAGAGTAATGTGAACATGGTAAGATTTTTCATAATAAGAATCCTTCAACGTAATGTCAACATGGTAATGTATTGTTTCAACTTTGCTATATGTGATACACAGTTACTTAAATATTTTCACACAAATTCTCTACTCCTGTATAAAATCTCCGAACTTGTAAAAAATTCAACATCCACGTTCGTAAGAATTCTATAAATATTTTCAAACTTATATTTTTTTACATTTTTGACACATTTAGAAATTTTGGTTACGTACTTATTAAATAATGTTCTAATTTCTTTCAAGTATTCCAAACTTTGTAAAATATTCAGAGTTCCTAATGATTTTTGTCATTTCAACAACTCATTTTCCGACTTTAGTTTGTTGACTTCATACCTATTGATGATCAATTCTGATACATTTGTTTAAGCTATGCTCACTTGCCTCGCTGTTTCCTAAGTAATACTAAGTCAAATATTTTCCGGTTCACACCTGCATAAGCTATGCGAACTTGTAAAATATTTTATATCTGAGCACTTCAAAATTCTATAAATATTTTCAATTTACCACTAAATTTCGGTATTTTCTAAGTAACACTAAGTCAAATATTTTCGGATTTCTTTTGAGTAAAGTACACCTGCTCAAATATTTCACAAATTTGTCTAAGTGATGTGAATTGCTCGAATATTTTCCAACTTTATTCTATTAATGCACGTTTGTTAAATTTTTTTAGATTTTCGTCTAACTTATATTAATCTGTATCCTGCTTTTCTAAGACTCAGACTCAGACTCAGACAAATTTATTCGATTTTCTACATCATACAAAGAAACAACAGAACAAAAAAAAAATTGCAGAAAACCAGGAGACTTCTACATAGACTTTAGGTCGCTAGCGTAGAAGCCACCTAAAAAAATAATATATATATACATATATATAGAAATAATTGACTTGAGAAAAGTACATTAAAGCAAATGTAGCTAATTAGCTATAGTGTGTTCATAGTACAAAAAACTACACATGCGAGCAAACAAAACAATTGACCAAATTACAGTTATTTGAATAATTTTCAATAAAAAAACGTTTCATATAGATTATTAAACCAGAGAGACTGTGTGTATATAATTTATCTTTTATAATATGAGGATACCTGTTAATAATAGTTACAATACGATATGCAATACATTTTTTTTTTACAAATTAGTTTTTTATACGAAAGTCGATATATAGATCTTGGTTTCTGGTGTGGTAATTATGTGGATTTTTATTAAATATCAAAAAAAATAACAAGGTATGTTTCCATTCAGGTACCGATAATAAAATTTCACTTGCTGCATTTTTACCATATCTTCGAATTTTATCAATGAAAGTTGTTTAATAAAGGCTCCGAATGAGCGAAAAGTTTACTAAACGTAATGATCCTTAAAAAAAAATTCTGTAGCAAAGAAATCTTATTATGATGATCACCCCAAGCCTATAAGCAATAGGTTATGTGAGGTAAAATTAGATAATTATATAACAAAACTAAAATATCACTTGGCAATGTATGTCTTAATATCATAAATAATCCTATAGAGCGAGACTCTCTACTAGCAATATAGTTGACATGAGAATTCCATTTCAAATTCAACTTCTTAATTATTAAACCAAGAAAATTAAAATTATCAACCTTTTCAATCTCAACACCATTTATAGTTATTATTGGATAAATAATTGACTTTTGACTCTGATGGAAAAACATACATTTGGATTTTGAAATGTTAAGTGACAGTTCATAAAGTTCAAGCCACAAAAAATAATTTATCTAATTCTTTATTGATTATATTTACATGTTTTGCATCAATTTTACTGATGATAGTAGTATCATCAGCAAACAGGATAAAGTTAAAAGGTGTACTTGTATTTACAAAATCATTAATATATGTTAGAAAAAGAAGGGGGCCTAGGATTGATCCCTGTGGAACCCCCGTCGTGATTTGTGCTATTTCGGAATTTCGGTTGTCAAAACGTACATATTGCTGTCTATTAGAAAGATAAGATGCTAGAAGATCTTTAGAAATACCTGAAATACCTAGATATGAAAGGTTATCCAGTACTATATCATGATTTAATGTGTCAAAGGCTTTTGACATGTCCAAAAAGATTCCAACAGGGACCTTCCCTTCTTGCATCAAAAATGTAATTTTATCTATCAATTCCAAAGCAGCAAATTCAGTTGAATGTCCTTGTCTAAAGCCATATTGACTGCTATAGAGTAATTTGTTACATTCAAAATAGGCATACAGTTGCGAGTAAACAATTTTTTCAAATATTTTAGATAAAGATGGTAAAATAGATATAGGTCTATAATTCGAAAAGAGTGTATTGTCACCTTTTTTGTATAAAGGAACAACTTTAGCGAATTTACTTTATCTGGAAAAATTCCTGTCGTTAACATTTGATTAATTAAATCAGTTACTGGTTGAACAATTTCCGATTTGATAGATTTTAATAAAGAATTGGAAATACCATCTACACCACAGCTGGTTTTATTTTCCAAATGATCAATTACTTTGATAATATCAATATCACTGATAATATTATAATTAAAATCAGGTAATTTTTTCTAACTAAATATTTTTTATATGATTTATCAGGATGTATTTTAACTTTACTTGCTAGTTCGGGACCAATATTTGTAAAAAATAAATTAAACTGATTTGCAATTTCTGTCTTATCTTTAAAAGTTTTATTGTTCCACGTGAAAAAATCAGGGATATCAGTATGCTTCTTTGTATTTATTATGCTACTTATAGTTGACCAAGTTTTTTTTATATTATGTTTAAAATTCTGAAAACAAGATCTATAATAAGATTGCTTGGCGTCTTTAATTAGACTTCTAAGTATTTTATTATAACTGCGGAGGTTTGATTTGATAATTGAAAGTTCATTAGATTCCGGTTCAGACATACGCAAAGCTTGATAGAGTTTGTTTCTAAATTTTATTGACTTCAGGATTCCTTGTGTTATCCATGCGGACTTTTTATGTTTATACTTATTGAAATTTACTGTTTTGTTTTTGAAATGTGTGTCTTTTATTTCTGCAATGCAGTTATTGAAAATATTAAAATTGCTATTAGGATCAGCATCTTGACTTAAGTCTAATTTACCAAGTATATTAGATGTTTGTAGTTCTTGTTTAAAGTTATTTATGGATTCTTGGGTCTGTTTTTGCACAATAACAACTTTATTATTTTATTTGTGTGTAGGGGATGTAAATTAATGCTGGCAAAATATGGCTGGTGGTCAGAGAATATATCAGTAAGAATACCAGAAGTACATTGTACAGTATTTGAAGATAACTTACAAAATATATTATCGATTAATGTACCTTTTGTATCAGTAAGTCTAGTTGGCAACGTAATTAAAGGCAAAAAACCATGAGAAGTTACAGCATTAAAAAAATCGCCAACAACACATCTTTTCACAATATCTAAAAGATTTATATTAAAATCTCCAGCCACCAAAATATTACAATTTGAATGTTCAAAACTATTTAACAAGCAGATGAATTCTTTAATAAAAATACCATAGTCATAATTTGTTTCTCTGGGTAATCTGTAAACATTACCGATTAAAAAAAAATTGTGGGCTGAAAAGAGGGTAGTTATAAATATTATTCAAATAGATTACCAAACCACCTCTTTCACTACAACATTTACCTTGAAAAATACAGGTATATCCAGGTAAATTGAAAAGTGAATAGCTCTCATCGTCGGCGAGTCAGGTCTCTTGTAAACAAATAGCGCTAAATTTTACGTTGTTTTGTTTCAATTCATCAACAAATATTGTTAACTCGTCAAATTTAGACCTTATACTAGCTATATTGGTACTGAATATAATAAAATTATTTGTACGTTCCTTTAATAGTTTAATTGCAGAATCGTGATCAAAATAATGTGAATGGTTAATTAACGTCACAGAGTTATCTGGTTCGTCGTCATCAAAAATCTTAGAAAACGAGTTCAGGTCAACACCACCTATAGTATTTAGAAACATCTGGTCTGTCATTATACTAAAATAAAGTAATATTTAAATACACCTGATAATTTATTGAACTCTGAAATACAGCTAATTATATAGCTATGTACAACCTCATAATTGTAGCAAAATATATGTGTATACATGTTTTTCTATAATGTGCTGAGCCCTGTGCACGGAAATAGTGCCTTCATGATAACTGGCTTTAGTTTAATGTCATGTGTTATCAAAAAATATGTGCAAAATAGAAAAACGTTAAAATAAAATAAAAGCTGTGTCAATGACATAAACGGGTCTATAAAGAGAATGTCAAAGAACGTCAATTGGACAAGCAATAATATATAAACACGATAACAAAAATGTGTAATATTACAGCTGTGAAAAACATTCACTAATTATAATATATTTAAAAAAAATAAAAACGTTACATACAGATATGTAACAAGTGGATCCGATCCCTCAAGCGTGTGCGAGAATGTCAAGTACAGGTAGGCTTATTGTCTACTGTTGTCGTCTGTTGTCGATACAAGCGATGACGTTGCTTAGGTCGTCGAACAACTGGATCTTTCCTTTATGTCCTTTCTGTGTCTGAATCCAGATACTACCATTCCACGACCAGGTAGAAGCCACACCGGCATGAATCCGGGCACGATTTAACAGTTTTACATTCATATGTGTTAGATCATCAGTTATGACGAACCCAGAGCCTTTCAGCGCTCTCCTCGACGTTAAAGGTGTAGTCAACTGTCAAAATTCGCAGGACAAGGGTCCCCAGAAGGCAATAGTGCCCGTGGGTAAGCCAAGGCCCTATTCCATAATAATACTAAATATGCGTTTCATACCCAAAGCCTCATTAAGAGCAAGTTCTCAAATCACAGCAAGTTCATATACACTTGAGCGACATCTATGAGTTAATAATTCAAAGCCCTTGTCTTTTGCCCCTACTTGGTCGCCTACTTGCAAACAAACTGACTGTATTACTGCGGGGATTTGGAAACTGCTTAACCCCCAATTTTGTATTGTCACCCAGTAAACACAAAACATTTGTATGACTTTATGCAATGTTGGACCAACGTCGAAGACGTTGGGCCGACATTGCATAAATGTCATACAAATGTCTTGCGTTTGCTGGGCAGGAGGACTTTCTCTCAAACATTGTACATTTATCTAATGTTGGTTAAATGTTGGGCCAGCATCGCAGACGTTGGCCTAACATTAAAACAGCATTGGATCAATGTCTCGTTTGAGTAGTATCTTGTAATCAGTTATATTAATATAATCATATTAATTGCCGTCAATCTGTACTCAATAGGCTACTGTTGGCCTACACTTGACCGTCCCAGGCATGCGCGTTTTGAAGCTGAATGATTCTTTAATATCCGATGACATTCATCCCGACGAAAAAATCTGGCGATAATGGCGGTTTTTTTTATTATTTCTGCCTCTACCTACTCTATGCGCCGCATCCAGATCGTCAACATGTACAGTGCCGATTTTAAGCTCGTCGCGTACCAAAGCAATCATCTGTTGCTTACAGTCTTTATCGGGGTTTATAGGAATGCCGTGAAAACGGCGGCACTATCTCCGCGAATACTGTTCAGTGTCGTTGTTTAGAATGGTGGTCTCCTTCCATTGTTCCTGACCGGTGCTCAATTCCTTTTCACACCCTGACACTTTAGTCTCCAAAGCATGAACCTTTTTTTGCAAGTCCGTCTGTTTCGCCTTCAGTTTATTTTTTTTAGCTACCACACTGTTAATGCGAGTCTGCATATCAGATAATTCTTTTTTGATAATTTGCTGAATTGACTTTTGGAAATCTTTCAAAGCATCTTCCAAAGCTTTCTTTATTAACAGCTCCACAGTATTCTCAGAGATGATATTGAAAGATTCATCTGTGTCGGTCGAAGGGTGCTGTCACCTGTTTTTCTTGGCTTTTGGTGGCTTACCTTGCTCACCCATTGTACACGCTGTTGTACAGACAGAGTATATACAAATAATCGCTCAGCACTGTTTCTGGTAACAACTGTATATCAAATACTGGAATATGTGTACATTGAGAAAAACAGAAACAGCCGTCTGCCTGACAAATTATAGGGAATATCCTTAAAACCTCATTATGATCGTCTTCAGATGACTTTTATTCACATTATGAAACCTAATATAATGTCCTTATTGACGTTAAAAGCGGTGAAAATCACATAATTATGCAGAGCGGGTTCACTGGCCTGTTCACCCTGACGCCATTTTTCTATCCACTTATTTAAGTGTCACTTATTCAAATATTTTCTCATTCTGTCAAAGTGATGTCTACCTGTAAAATGTCCACCCACTTTCGGCTAACATATTCAACATTTGATCTAATAGTGTATAACTTTATTTGATTATTTCACCCTTGTTGGAATATTTTTATGTTTTTAATTAAAGTAGGTATACTTGCACCTATCTTTGATAAGTAGCGTTATTAAGATCAGCAAAGCGGGCTCTGCCCGCTTCGATATGATAGTAACCGATCTCTGAGTTCTCACTTGTAACCTTCATTGGAGAAACATACTGTTGTATTGAAGAGATAATAAACAAATAATAGAATTATATTGTTTTTGTTGTTGTTGTTGTTGTTTGACTCAATTAAAAAGACACACAAGTTATTTTCAACACTATATAATGTCCAAATATGACATTGCAATGTTATAATATTGCATTAGAATACCAAAAACATAATATTAAAAAACAATAATATTGTATTAAATTGTCAGAATATGACATTAAAATAGAGTATGATACAGCTTAAAATCAGGAGATGACATTTTTGTATCAGGATTCTGAATTGTAATATCAGGATATGACACTTTAACGTCATTATAAAGTACCATAATTACCCTTTGCCATAGCAAAATGACGTTATAATGACATAATATAGCATTATAAAGCCAGGATTTGGTTGAACATCACGTTATGCCACTAAAAACATTATGTGGCATTATGTTGTCAGGATGTGTCATTATAATATCAGGGTGTGGTAATTTAACATCAAAATATGTAAATTGAAAGTCATGATATGCCACTTGAATACTAGGATGTGATATTTTAATATTGTGATATGACGCTATACAATTGGTATATCACACTTAAACACTTTCAGGGCGGGTTGAACATCGCGTTATGTCATTAAAAGAACGTGTTATGGCATTATATTGTCAGGATACGGCATTATAATATCAGACTATTGCAGATTAACATCACGATATGTCAATTTAAAGTCAGGATATGGCACTTGAATATTAGCATGTGACATATTGTGATGCGAAGTTATACATACAATCACTACACGACACCTTAACCTCAAAATATGGCATGCAATGTGATGATATGGCAATATGATATCAGAACATATCAATAACATACATGATCTAGGTTGTTCTTTTGGTGACAAATGACAAATATTTCTTTTTTTTATCTTTGGTGAAAAACAATATTGGAGCAAATTGCATGTTCCTAGATATAATCTAGATATGATAGGCTAGCATTAATTTGGTACCAATAAACCTAATTCTTTTAATTTATTTTTAAACATATCTTGGAAAATAGCCAATATAACATTGGGACCTACAGCTTGTCATTATTGGTCCTATATTCATTTTACAACATTTTACATGAGTGAAATTTCACGATAAGAGGAAAAATATCCGTATCAGAGTGTGTCTAGAAAAATAATTTTATTTTACAGTACATTATTTTTTACAGTACATTATTATTTACATTACATTATTATTTACATTACATCACAGTACATTATTATTTGATATACATGACTTATGTTGTGATGTGTGTCGGTTGTTACACTCTGGCACAAGATTGTGTTCCGAGTTTTCCAAGTCCACACTACAACGCTGTATTTTCTTCACACAGTGGCCTATCAGATAGGCCCTACATCTGAGACGCAGAGGATACATCAAATACTCAATTTTTTGGTATACATTCACTTATTAACTTTGGTATAAAACGCATTAATCAGGTACGGGTCCAGCCAAACATGGCCGCCCATTTAAAAACGAACGTGTGTTTATAAGCACTCGCAGCGCACCTCCGGCGAGTGTTTATAAACACCCGGGCGTTTATAAACGGTCGGCCGATATGACTGGTTAACTGTTCATTTTATTCCACACTATCAGATATTTTCTCTTAATTATACCGGATTTGGTATAGTGTATAAATAGACACAGCACATCACTACTTAGTAATGCACTTGGGAAGAAAATCTGTGAAATGCGATGCTTTAATTGGTAAAAATCGCCACCACCTCCTTAAAGTGTCATTGCTACAAAATGTATACATTTCTGGTACAACTTTAATTCACTTTAATTCGTAATTTTATGGGGCTGGTCCCTTTCCTATAGAAGTGAACAAGGCCGACCGTTTAAAAACATCAGGGTGTTTATAAACTCGCCGGAAGTACGCTGCGAGTGCTTATAAACGCACAGTCGTTTTAAATCGGGCGCCACTTATAAACGGCTGAACCCATGTCTGTTAATAGTGTGGAGCTTATACGGGTAATTTAATTTGTATTGGTGCGTTTGGACATTTATTATATTTTGGACTATAACCGCATGGATAGTCTTTTTTTTCTTTATCATATTTCGACAAACATACAAAGCAGAAGTTATTTTGACAGTTCTTGCATTTCATGGCTTTGCATCCCCTGATATGCTGGCAGATAACCCCACACCATGGACAAGCACGCACGTCAAAAGCATTTACTCCATAAATATCTTTCTTCTTGCTGTGCAATCTCAAATACTCAAGTCTGTCATCTTTTCCTGTACATTTGTAATTGCTACAACTACCATCCTTAGAGGGTCTCCATATTCCAAGACAATTCCAGCAGAAATCAAATTGACAACAAGGACAACGTGCATTTTTATTTGCATTTTCTTTCACGATTGTGGTTTTGCATTTTGGACATTCCTTGGCTTTCTGGAGACCTAAACTTATACTGGTCATTTTCACCTCGACATTTCTTTTCTCGTCATCTTTGAAGCAGGCGACTTTACGAATTTCACTTGTATAATCCCACACACTGTTGCACTCTCTGCCGTCATCATCTGTGGCTGGACATCGAAAAATAATGCTGTTTGTTTCTAAGGTGTTTCCAACCACGCTGACAACAGCGTTAGATGCTGTAAACACAAACAATTAAAAGTAACGGGTCATAAAATAAATCTTGTTTTATATTCAAAAATGTAATCAAATTCG
This sequence comes from Flabesymbios commensalis, assembly GCA_964017125.1. NCBI lineage: Eukaryota > Metazoa > Annelida > Polychaeta > Terebellida > Flabelligeridae > Flabesymbios > Flabesymbios commensalis. Next base: position 72,584,614 of record OZ024914.1, on the reverse strand, counting down.
TAAGGACATAATGTAAGTAATACTTACAGAAGACATGTCCACATGACATTTTAGCTCGAAACGTATGATCGTCGTCGTCCTCCAGTAGCCAGCATGGCTCCCCAGTCCTTGACACACCTATAGGCATAGGACTCCTACTCGGTACTTCACCATCTTTCTGAATAGGTCTGGATCCTACAGTATATTTCATTGACATGTATAAACTCTCATTTCATATAAAGATGAGAAAGCTATCTCTATATTTCAAAACGGGCTTTCATTCTCCGGTTTTCATTTCGTCCCTTTGGAGTTAGAAGGTGGTGAACTGCCACTTTACAAAGTGGCAGTTTCGCACCTTCTAACTCCAAGGGGACGATATGTGTCCCATGTGTGTGTGTACATGATTTTAGGATTAGTATGTTTTGAGTAGGTGTTAATTTACATGCTAGAATAAACCCGATCAGCTGATACGCTTAAACACGTTGACTGAAATGCGTTCATGTTTCACAATACATTTAATATTGGTATTATTTTATCAAAATATTACAGAATAATCCATGTAGGCTTCACTTCAAGTAACACTTTTTATCATTTAAATGTAGTAGTAGTAGTAGATGTAGTAGTAGTAGTAGTAGTAGTATACAGTTGATTTCACAAAAATTGTCAATTACAGTAATTTGTGTGACGCTGTCACGTGCAGAGCTGGAATTGGCTCTACGAAATTTAGTATCTTGTTAGATGAAGCAACACTGTTTCATCAGTTACAATTTCAGGTGACTGGTGATAATTTAAAAGCCCTAACACAGATTTTGCGCTAAACTAGGGCACTGTGGTTGTCAAATTAACGTTCCGTCCAAATGTGGTCACTCACAATATCACAACTTTTAAAATGGCCACTGCCGGCGAGATACGTATTTGGTGCAGTCATACTGCCCCAAAATCAAATACGCAGAAAAAGTTTCACCGAAAGGCTCAGTGCTGAAAAATAATCAAATGCCGGGTATTTCATGGTGAAGGATTTGCAGAAAATAGCCTCTGGTTATTTTCTTATATGGAATTTTAAGATTAACATGATGCTCTCACATAGTCGACCAAATGCTGGCAAACTATGTGGCGCTAGTTTTACTAGGCTGTATTACTTTTGAGAAATCGTCCTTGAAATGCAAAGAAGCAATTTGGACACAAATAACACCATTGTGATAAAATCAACTAAGAACAAAAAAAGTCATTTAAATCCCATTTTTAAATAATAAACGCATAGTTTTGAACTTTTTAGAAATAAATGCCAGAGATTAACATCCTCAACATTTTGCACATACATGCATATTTACTACTTGATAATGACTGTTGCCATGGTAGCATTTGAAAAGAAAAAAATAACACTGATTTGAGTATAAATGAGACTATGATTAAACTAACATCAGCATATGTGCATCTATTTCTATGCCACACCTTTTTAGGATTCGAAAATAATCATTTGAAAATAATAATAATAATAATAATAATAAAAATAGAGATAGTTCTAATGAAGGTCATTTTGACCTCTAAGTACCCTAGCATCGTTTGTCAAACTGTGACGTACGACTCATTTTGTCAGATCGGGTCACATGTTACTTAGTGAGTAATACAAAAAAATATTTGCAAATATCTATTGATTTATTAACAAAGTGAAAGTCTTTTTTTTAATTTTATTGCATTTTATACTGAAATTTTGTGTATTATTTAGTGTATCAGCTCAAGATTTTCATCAGCTTTATTTCAATGATTTTGTTTTGCAGTTTTAATCTTTCCGAGGCATCTAATGGGCGGAGACACAAAAAATTGAACTTCAGCTTCTACATTTGCAAAATGTACCTGTATGACATTGTTATAACAGTGTCGAACTGACGTTTTTTGACACTTGTACTTTTGGTTAAAGCGACGCAATCAGGCCAAAAATCATCCAAAGGCCGCCATTTTATTTTCGCTACATGTCCATTGGCTAGAATTGTGAAAGTCTTTAAAAATTTGTGTTGCTGTGGCAACTAAGCAAGTGTGCCGAAAGCCCCATTTATCAGTTATTCCCGTATATCCTATTTTGGACATGCATGTCCGAAATTAAATCTCGTCCTTATTTCTATTTTTTCAACTTAGACAATTCTAGTCTATCCATGGTCATGTTGACATATTATGGACATACCAAGGAGCCAAAATAAAAATGATGATTTTGGCCTGATTGTGTTGCTTTAATGTATGGAATGTGGAAGTTTAGATAATTTCCTACAACAACAACAGCAAAATAAATCAATCGGGGTGAGGTGCAGGCCTAATAACACTTTTTCTAAAGACTTCCAACCAAATAAACATCTAAAATTGGAATAATGCCCAATACACACGCTATCCCCACAAAAAGTGCAGACTTACACATGTTTATTGTTTGAATGTATCAAGCTCAATTTATGAATCTTACCTTTGTCGTTCCTTCTGAGTATTATCAAATTTGATTCACCATGATCCGCTTAAAAAAAGAGCAGACAAACAGACATATATTTTATTGACATGAGAAAAGTCATTACTGATTTATTTGTCAATAAACACAGAATATATGTAGGCCCCTACATATATATATATACAAGATGGTTAGTTGCTAAACTCACATGACAATATACATGATATCACATACAGTATTAAAATCATGTTAAGTGATATCACATACAAAAAGATAAATTATAATCAAAACATAGGGAAGCATATGCGTCTGTTTTATTTAAATAATGTAATTCTATGTTGAAATTATACTTCTTAATATCACCACAACAAAATATTTGATTCTATACCACAATATGTGGAACATTTGTTTTTACTTTCATGGGGTTAATCTTGAGATAAATATCTTAATCTATAGATCGATGTATCTATATATCAATGTATCTATGTGTATAGCCTCTGAATGGGAAATTTTCCTTCGCTCACCAAATGTTCAAACTGAAATTTGACAGGGGTGGAATTATCCGACACGGCTGTTTAGAGGGCCAATTAAAACGGCTGTGTCGTTATGTTTCACTGAACGATAATATTTATATTGCGAATCATGACGACCCCCATTTGAAAAAACATACATCACCCCTTTTCATAACATTTATATGTCTGTGAAAATGGTGAATATTTTGATTTGCTGCGCCCCTTGCCATATACGAAGCCAAAGACGCGATATGTTTGAATGTTTTATATACTGTAGATCTGGTAATTTTCGCGTGTTTAAATTTTCGCGAAATTCTTTTCACGAAGTTTAGAATTCGTGAATTTTCATTTTTTTTTTGTATTTAAATAATAATTTTGCGAGATTCTTGAATTCGCGAATTTGTCCTCCTCGCGCAATTCGCGAAAATTAAAACTTCGCGAATATTACCAGATCTACAGTATCCCATTCTAAAACCTCATACATGTATGCCGCATCAGTCACGTATGGCAATCGTGGACTGCTAAATATTGCTAATCAATAGTGATATCGATCGCTTGTGTCGATCTGCAGCTAAATAGGCTGATTTTATACATGTATATTATCAGAAATACATAACAAGAAATGACCTTGAATTCTTTTCAGTTGATGTTTGATGGTCAGTCGACAAAATGTCAAAATCTATTTTACCTAATAACTTGGTTCTGGTGACATTAGAAGGAGTGATTATTTATCTTTAGCTTGCCGCTGCTAATATCATTCGTATCTTAGGCCTATGTGTTATGGAATAGAAAACTATGCAATACAAAATGAGCAGATTTTGTCCCTCGTCATGCTTTTCATCATGTTCATAGACCCTATTTTTTTTTAACGGCGATTTTAGTAAAGAACATAAAAACTAACCCTTCAACCGCCAAGTTAATTTTCACCCACTTGAAGTTGTGTCTCGCTACCGCGACCCACAACTTCAAGTGAGTGAAAATAACTCATAATTGTTCAATTTGAGACTAAATATTTGCAAATTTTAAAACACCCATTTTATTTCCAATAATAGCTAGAGCAGGGGTTTTTTCGGGTTTCTGTACCTCCCCCCCCCCCGTCCCCCGCATATTCCCAAAATGCCTTTTTTTTTTCAAAATGTTCTTGGGGGTAGGCCCCCAGACCCCCCAATTACAGGATGGTCGACCTGTAAACCCCCCCCCCTGTCTTAGTCTGGATACGGCCATGTAGTGATTTAACCTGCTGAGAAAACAAATTAAAACACGTATATATCTGTGCTTTAGGTGGGAAAATGGCAGCTCACCTCGATCACATGTTTCTCGTACTCTATCAGCTGAACCAGTTTTTGGTTTCTCAACATTTGGTTGAGATTTAGACAGAAGACCCCCCATTCTCAAACCTCACAAATGGCGCAGATACGAAATACTGAGAGTTAATTGGGTCATGCAGGTTATACAATTCCTGAATGGTTATATAAGTATATAACTTTGCGTCGTTGAGCATATTAACATGTGATCAATAAGTGGTCAATTGACAAGTCACAGTTAGTATTGATTGTTCTGGTCTGTATCGGATAGTTTACTTCCTGGTTGTAGTATGTTTCTTGCAAACTGCTACTTTTGTATGCGTTTCGCACTCTAATCTTACAGTTACAGTTCTTATATTCTTACAGTATTATCATATTAGTGAAACTAGATTTGTTTGGTAATTTGATACATTTTTTTCCAAGATTACAGTGATTTGTACCCCTTGATTGGGGCGTCTACAGACTTACAAAACCCAGCATCGAACCGATGCTGTTTCACTGTTGGGCCAACGTCAAAGCCGGTGGACCAGCATTAAAACAACATTGGTTTAATGTATCTTGCTTGCTGGGAAGGTGTGCAGCTGCCTACCATGGCATAAGATTATCAAGGAACGGGCATCTAGAATGTTGATTTATTATTGAAACTTTATCAAAAAATATCACTTGAATCCTATTAAATCTTGATATAAATGAAACATATTTTAATTCAGAGCTGTTTTTTTGGAACTATTCACAAACAGGAATTGCGTGAAAAAAATGTCAGATTTCAATCAATTATAAAACACAGGATAACAATTATTCTTATTGCTATTATTATATTATATAATATGTGTGTGTATAATGCCGGGTTTATAATATGGATTATTATCAGATCATGTGGATTTTGATATATTATAGTGTATGTTATTATATTATATAATATGTGTGTGTATGATGCCGGGTTTATAATATGGGTTATTATCAGATAATGTGGGTTATGATATATTATAGTGTATGTTATTATATTATATAATATGTGTGTATATAATGCCGGGTTTATAATATGGGTTATTATCAGATAATGTGGGTTATGATATATTATAGTGTATGTTATTATATTATATAATATGTGTGTGTATGATGCCGGGTTTATAATATGGGTTATTATCAGATAATGTGGGTTATGATATATTATAGTGTATGTTATTATATTATATAATATGTGTGTGTATAATGCCGGGTTTATAATATGGGCTATTATCAGATAATGTGGCTTATGATATATTATAGATTATTCTTACATATTTCCACTTTCAGACGATCGTAACTTAGGGGTCTCAAGTTAAAGAAATCCAAAAATCCCAGAAAAAATTGGATTGGTCAGACCCCACCCACCCATCCCCCCTTTCCAACTTTTTATTTGTATTTCTGAAACATTTGGGAACATGAAGACAACACAAAAAACAAAAAAAAAGACAAAATTTCCAAAAAAAATTTAAAATCCGAGTTTTTGGCTTGACCCACCCACCCACTTCCGTGTTTTTCTCGAATTTTTAGATTTTTTTAACTTGACAAAACCCCTTAGTTGATGACATTAACATTGAGATAGTAGATACCTACCAGGCTGCTGTAGGAAGGTAGACGTGTCAGGAGAAATGTATATACCGCGTTTTCACCCCTGGTGACTTATGAAATAACTAGGACATGAATATTAATGTATGCATAATATATGGTAATAAAGTCTTGCTTGTCGGTCTCTTTCTGTCTTGGCAGCAAACAATACGGACGTTGTTCTCTTGGTCACTCTTTAATTCAATAACTGAACCTGTATCCGACATTTGGTGCCGTGACCAGTGCCATAGCGAGTAAATTAACACAAATAACATGAGCGAGACAGAAGTGAAGCTAAAACGGTTAATCACAACGAGAGGGGCTCATCGTGGGCAGATGACTAAACTAATGAAGTCTGCCAACGAAATCATCAAACCTCAGCCAGCTGATACTGCCAACGCACAAGTCACAGGTGAAACAACTGTAGACACATCAAGTCTGGTAAAATTAAGAGGCATTTTGGACTCTATTTATACTAAACTAGAATTTTTAGACAATGATATAATTGACTTAATACCTGAAGAGGAACTAGCTGACAAAATTATTGAGTCAGATGATATTATCGAGAAATATTGCAGAGAAATTCACGAACTAGACCATAAAATTAAGAAACTGTCAAATATCACTGCTTTGTCTTCGTTGAATGCTGGTGCTGAGCATACCACTTCAACGAAGAAGAAAGTAAATTTACCGAAGCTACAATTGCCGAAATTTGACGGTTGCCTGATAAAATGTGCTGCAATAGATAATGACAACAGTCTTGAAGATATTCAAAAGTTTCAGTATTTACGGTCAACGCTCTCAGGCGAGGCTACCCGTACAATTGACGGCTTCAATTGACGAATGCTAACTACACTGTTGCTCTAAGCCTGCTCAAAGAACGATAAGGGCAACCGCATAAAATTATTTCTGCATATATGAAGGCTTTGTGGCAATTACCTGACGCTATGTATAATCTGGACAGCGTAAAAGAATTCTACGATAATTTAGAAACGTACATTCGTGGGCTGGAAGCACTCGGAAAATGTGAAGACAATTATGGCGATCTGTTAATTCCCATAATTCTAGAAAAATACCCAGTCAATTAAAAACACAGATATCGCGTGAACACGGTGATTCGGCTTGGTCTCTGAAACACTTGAGAGAGGCGATATATAAAGAAATTCAAGCGTTTGAAGCTTCAAAATAGAAAGTGTTACAATCTCACAATGCTAACCCATGGGTGGTAATATGATCATTTTTCTTCAAATTGTTTAAAGGTAGCTGACAAACATAAAAGGCGTGAAATTTGTAAACGTGATAAACTATGTTTCAATTGTTTGAGAAACAACCATATCGTTTCTGATTGTTTTTCAAAGAAAAAGTGTAAAAACTGTCAAAATAAACATCACACTGCTTTATGTTTGTCAGACGCTGAGTTGGTTTTAACTCAGCAAGTTGTAAACGAGTCAGAAGTGACACAAATTACACTTACACCAGCAGGGACTCTACCTACTGGTCCTGTTCTTCTTAAAACTGATTGTACTAAATTGTGGCATGTAAATAAAGCTGTAACTATGAACATTTTGTTAGATGAGGGGGCACAAAGATCATTTATTTCTGAAAATGCTGTGAGAAAACTAGGTGTAAATCTCAATGAATGTCAAACTGAACAGATCAATTTATCATCATTTGGAGATGAAAATTCACATGTAAGAAATGTTTCTTTAGTGAATGTTCAACTTGAATTAATTGACGGTAAGCGGAAAGATATGTCAACGCTTGTTGTACCAAAAATATCATGTCCTATGAAAAATTTCGTACATAAAACAGTTCAGAACTATGACTTATCTTAAAGATTTGAAACTGGGATTTAGAAACAATAGGCGTATTTGATGAAACGGCACAGAAGGGCTGTGATTATGAAAATTATAGAGACACTAAAATACATTGGGAAAATGGGAAATACACAGCAAATCTCCCATGGAAATCTGACCATGATATACTCCCCACTAACCATGACATTTGTTATAAAAGAACGAGATGTATGGCAAAACGACTAAGTCCAGAGCTGCGCCAAATTTATGATAACATCATCTCTGACCAACTCAAACGTGGTTTTATCGAGTTGGTTCTGGATGATGATAACGCACGTGGACATTACATTACATTACATTCCACACTTATGCTGTACATAAAGATTCACCAACCACTCCGATCAGAATTGTATGTGATTGTTCATGTAAACAGGGGAAAAATTCTAGTCTGAATGACTGTTTGGACACAGGTCCTTCATTGATAAATGATATGGTTGAAATGTTAATACGATTCCGATTACATGAAGTAGCTATTGTTAGTGACATAGAAAAAGCATTCCTGAATATACAGCTATCTGAATCAGACAGAAATTTCACTAAATTTTTCTGGTTGTCCGATCCTTGTGATACGGAAAGTGAATTAAAGGTATACAGATTTAAAGCCGTCCTTATTGGGTCGGTGAGCTCGCCGTTTATTCTGAATGCTGTTATCAAGTCACACTTAGAGAGACATCCAACTGAAGTAGCTGACAATTTGAAAAATAATATCTATGTAGATAATGTAATTTCAAGTGTTGAAACCAAAGACATTGCTATTAACTACTATAATGAATCAATTGCATTATTACGTGATGCCGGTTTCAAAGTACGCTCGTGGAGCACTAATAACAAAGACTTACAGACTATAATTTCAGCTGATCATAATGACGCAGGCGCAGGTCCTGTTAAAGTTCTAGGATTGATTTAGGAAAATGAAGATGCTTATTTATCATTTCCTTTGTCAAACTTTCGAGAACAATCAATTTACACGAAAAGAGATGTGGTCAAATATGCATCAAGTCTGTTTGACCCTTTGGGTATCGTTGCTCCGGTACACTTTAAAGCTAAAATATTCATACAAAAACTGTGGTCTATGAATATAAAATGGGATGAACCACTAAACGTAGATCTTAATTCTGAATGGAGTAACATATCTTCTGATATGGACACTGTTAGATCAATCAGAATAAAGAGACAATTTTCTACATCATTTGATAAATCGAAAGCATTTGAATTGCATGTATTCGCGGATGCTAACATGAAGGCATATGGTGCTGTAGTGTATTTAAAACAGGGTGATTCTGTAGCATTTGTGATATCTAAATCGAGAGTCAAACCATTGAAAAGCATAACACTACCGCGGTTAGAACTATTAGCTGCTGTAGTTGGTACACAACTGTTAAAACTAGTACTGAAAGCTTTGGGGTCTATAAACATACAACATACAACTCTGTGGTGTGATAGCCAAATAGTTTTGTGTTGGATCCAAAGTGGTAAAAAAATGCCTATATTTGTTGAAAATAACTATAAGAGAGGGTCATTTTACTTTCACTAAATATTGTCCTACGAAAGACAACCCTAGTGATATGCTAACTAGGGGATTGGCTCATAATGAATATTTGAATCATTTAGTGTTGTGGCTCAAAGGCCCGCCGTGGTTACCAAAGGGTGACTGGCCGATTTGTGAATTATTTGACAGTGCAGTGTTAGCGTGTGAAATAGACAACGATATGCCAACCAGTACAACGTGTGAAAATCAAATCTGTGGCATAAGCTCAATCATTAATATTACAGATTTCAATTCATTGGACAGATTACTACGTGTCACCAGCTATATACTGCGCTTCACTCGACGTCAAAAATCTACATTGCGCAATTCGGTTCATATCAGTGTTCCCGAACTGAACAGCGCAAAGAGATTGTGGGTAATGTCAGTTCAACGTGAAACATACGCAAATGAACTTCAAACTATGAAACGTCAGACAATTGTGAAAAATTCGCTTGTTAATCAATTCAAATTATTTATTGATGACGCTGACATTATTCGCTGTGGTGGGAGGTTACACAATGCCAGATTATCATATAATATGAAACATCCTGTGCTGCTACCGCCTGATCATCATTTCACTGAACTCGTGGCGACACAGGCTCATGTGTTTGTGCTTCACGGTGGAGTTGAAATACCTCATTCATCAGACAAACTATTGGGTACCACGTCTTCGCAGAATGGTGAAAACATTGCTACGACGTTGTGTTAGATGTTTGAAGTTGACTGGAATGTCCTACAAATCGCCCGACACGCCTCAGTTGCCAGAGTTTCGTCTAACTGAGGGACCCCCATTCACTGATTGTGGTGTCGACTTCACAGGTACATTGTATTATAAGGCAACATCAATTCCAAACAAAGCGTACATATGTTTGTTTACATGTGCCGTGACCCGAGCAGTTCATTTGGAGGTCGTTGGCGACTTAAGCACACAGACATTTCTTCGCGCATTCCGTCGCTTCGCTGCAAGACGTTCTACACCGCGACATCTCATCTCGGACAATGGATCCACGTTCATCGCTGGAGCCAAGCAGATTCAAGATTTGTGTGAGAATTCGGAAGTGATCAACTTCCTCGCCAGTAGAAAGGTAGAGTGGACATTTATCCCGAAACGCGCACCTTGGTTCGGTGGAATCTACAAACGCCTCATAGGGCTGACGAAAACGTCACTCACGAAATGTCTAGGTCGTGCACTCGTAACACTCGATGAACTTGTTACAGTCGTAAATAGAGAAATAGAGAAATGATTAATGAGCGACCACTGACTTACGTTTCGTCTGAAACTAATGAGCCGGATCCACTCACACCTTCAATGTTGGTGAATGGACGCTCACTAATCACTCTGCCAAGTGAAAATATCACAGCTGACGAACTACATGATTTAGATTATGGTGTTAGTAATACTTTGATGACTAAAAGAGCTCGTAGATTAGATTTGATTTTCCAGCAATGAAATAGACAACGGGGGCCGTTGGAGATCTGAATACTTACCGGCTCTCCGTGAAATACACGCCACTAATGCAAAACAGTGTAAACTAGGACAATCAACGAACATTATTAAAATTGGTGATGTTGTCGTCGTCCATAGTGATGACAAACGTGTACAGTGGCCATTGGCAGTTGTTACCGAACTAAATAAAGGTGGTGAGGGTTTTGTAAGATCTGCCAACATACGCACCAAATATGGTTTAACTAACAGACCTATTACAAAATTATATCCACTTGAATTGAATGATACACTACGTGAATCAGAGGAACAAACGGTCAGTTCATCTGATGTGCGTAGACCTTCCCGACAAGCCGCTATAGAAGCCAGACAAAAATGGATAAATCAACTATCTTAAGTAATTACCTTCACAATTATATTAATAACATGTTTTATATGCCCCCGGGAGTGTCAGGAGAAATGTATATACCGCGTTTTCACCCCTGGTGACTAATGAAATAACTAGCACATGAATATTAATGTATGCATAATATATGGTAATAAAGTCCTGCTTGTCGGTCTCTTTCTGTCTTGGCAGCAAACAATACGGACGTTGTTCTCTTGGTCACTCTTTAATTCAATAACTGAACCTGTATCCGACAAGACGTCTGTGTAGGTGCATACCGTGTTACCTATCATATAGAGTACCGACTCCTTTCCTTACTCAGGAAAATGCTGTAAACCAGATTTTATGCACTTAATCCAATGTACTTTTAATGCAAATGTGATAATTTTCACAATTACTAACCATGAAAAACACTTGTTTGAAAAACATTTGTATAACATTTAAACGATGTTGGACCAACGTCGAATACTTTGGGCCGACCTTGTATGAAATTTTAATGTTATACAAATGTTTTGTGTTTGCTGGGCGAGCACTGATGATATTAAATTTGCATTATCTTTTTACCCTGGCTATCTGAACGCGATAATTATTTTCGGTAAATGCTATCCCTCAAAGCGCTAAGTTGAGGAGTTTTTTTCCGCATTTAAGCTGTGCAGTGGCGGATCAAGATGGGGGCGCAACAAAAAACGACCATATTTCGGCCGAAATATGGTCTAGAATGCGTCATTTGAGGCCTTAGATTTCAAAATTTTCCAGAGGAACATGCCCACAGACCCGTCTAGAGCATATAAGTGCCGGCTGTGTTGTGTGTAAATTCTTGCAAAAATCGGCGCACCCCCCCCCCCGTTTTTCAATTTCTAGATCCGCCACTGTTGTGTCTCGCTGCTCAATACCCACATGGACTACTTATAGAAATACAATTGAAATCAATATAAGCAATGTGGCAAATTTATTGCTTATTTCACTTTCAATCTCCTTGATTGAAGTAGAAAAAAAGGTTTATCAATTTAAATTTTCAGTCACCTGAAGTTGTGTTTTGTTCCCGCGTTGAAAATTACTCTGATTTGTAAAAGTAACCCTTTCAGCGCGGGGATCGACTTTAGACGTCAGAATCTGGATAAGATAGGTATTCAAATGACGCGGAAAAAGCCAAGTGAGATATTTAGGATGATTTTAAACAGAAAATAACCTCAATGGTCTTCATGGTTTATACAAAAATATTTCAGCAATTAAAGGGTCAAATCATATTGTATATGGGTTCCACTGATTTAAGCTATTTTAAACTGGTTACGCAAGACAGGTTAGTATAAATACGTTTAAAAAATATCTTAACCCTTACAACGTTGAAAAAAATTATATAAACCATGAAGACGAAAGGGTTTTTTTCAATTTGAAATCATCATAAATGTCTTAGTTAGCTCTTTCCAATTTACTTGAATACCTAAATGTGATAGGTCAATGACCTATAGAACGATTTTAATTCTTACAGTGCGGGTATCGACTTCAGTCATCAGAATCTGACATCGAATCAGTATGACCCCTGTGACCTAGACATGCCGGCGGTGGGGGCTGTAACCTGATATAGTTAGATCAAAACGTTAAGCCATCTTTAAAACAACATTGGGGTTTTGCCAGCCTTAACAACGTTGAAACAACAATCTATGAGGATTACAATGATATTACCTGGAATAGTAGGCCTTTTCATGGAATAGCGTGGTTGTTGAATAACGTTAGTATGTCTATGGTTAGTACGGTCACTCTGTAATGGCTGGCGCGGCTCCTCTGTCTTTCTCATGCCATGCATAGGAGGCCTCTTTAATACGTTAACATTTCTCTGAGCAGGTATGGATCCTACAATATATTTTATTGACATATATAAACACATATTCATGTACAATTGAGAAAGCCTTTTATCTCTTATTATCAGGTTATCATATGTGTGTTATGTCTCTGTGCATATTGGGATTACCAATAATTGTTGGTGTGAATTTACCTGCTAGTTGGTGTGAATTTACCTGCTAGTTGGTGTGAATTTACCTGCTAGCTGGTGTGAATTTACATAAATTTATTAATTATCGACCTATCACATACACAATATCTTGTTCACTTGATTTGAGAAGTGTGAAACAAGAAACATTGACCCATTATCTATTTAATGCTGGGCCAGCGTCATAGACGATGTGTCAATATTGAATTAACATTGGTTTGGAACATTGATTTGTTTATAATGATATGTGTACATGCATATGTAGTTATAATTTTAAGACTAAATATTTGACACCTAAAATCATCCTGTCTGGTAGGAAATCTCAAATTTCAATCGGACCCCGCTTTTCCCAATTTCAAAGTGCGATCGTCTGATTTGTCATATCAACCAGGGTAAGACTACGTCGAAAAACTATAACCCAGCGGTCACAAGACGTTGAATGAATGTTGAGTTAACGTTGATCCACATCTACAACGCTGGACCAACGTTAAACAAGCATTGATTCAATGTCTTGTGTCTGATGGGAAGTAATTATAGGCCTATGATGAAATGCAACACAACTGCCATGCCAGAGTTTGGGCGATGTCCCCCCAAAAAAAACATTTACCAAATGTTGGTACAATGTTGACCCATCGTCTACGACGCTGGCCCAGCATTTTCACAATAATAGGTGAATGTCTCGTGTTTGCTGGGCCGCTCTCGTTCTTCCGGTTTCAAAGAAACGAAAAAATATGTTTCTTCTCCGTCAAATCACAAGGATTTAATACTGTAGATTCTGTGTGACGGAGGTAAAACGTCCTCGATCTCAGGGGTCTAATTTTGAATACTGTGTCTCGGGGACAGTGATTTTCATCTCATTATCTTCAAGGTTTGCTGGCATTGAATCTTCAAACTACTCTCATAAATGGTTTATCTAGTTGAAATCACATGAAAACGAGGTAGGCCTATTACACTTGTACCGATTTGTCTTTATTGATCCTTAAATTGACATTTTGACCTTGAAGATGACCAAGAATCACCAAAGCAAAAATAGAAATAGATTTTCGAGTCAAAAACAGAACAAAAAAACGTATTAGGGCCTACACTGACATGTAGGCCCTACGTAATTGCATTTGTTCAAAACCTTTCTTTTTTGCAATTTTAACCTTGAAATTGACATTTGACCTTGAAATAGTTTATCCAGTGAAAAATACAACAACATGGCCTTGAATAGTAAAACATTTGCCCGCAACGTTTTTATGACACGAAAACACTACAAAAAATGGTACTATATGATTCTTTGTGGCTGTTATTTTATTTGCATATGAAATTGCAAATTTCTCGATGGCGGCCATTTTGGATTTCCTCAACCCGCGAGGTTCCGATGTGAATTTTTTGACGTTGAGAGCAGAATTATATTTATTAGGTCAAAACCTTGCTCTGTTTCAAATTTCGTACTTGTATCCATTTGTCTATGAAAATGTTGGATGTTTTTATTTTTTGCGCCCCACTCGCAGAAACAGTATGTTTGGATGGTTTATATCCCATTCTAAAACCTCATAAGTGCCGTATCACTCACATATTGTCATCGTGAAATATTATCCCAGCAAACACGAGACGTTTAACTAATACTGGCCAGATCCATAATCTTATTTAGGGGTTTCCTGATGAACTGGTGACACACTGAGGGATAAACAGCGACCAATATGCCTTAGATTGCAGGAGAAAGCCTTGGAAAAGACTTTAGAAATCAAAAAAATTCCCGGGGCGGGCTTCCCAGACACCCCTACAGTGGAATATTCCTTTGTCAAGATTCAAACCCCCTAGCAGCGAAAAGCTAGATCCGCCCAATGATGCCTAATGATGGCTTGATGTTGGACCAGCGTCATAGACAATGGACCAACATCAAGCCATCATTGGTTATAGGCGCATTCCCAGGCAAATGACATGCTTTTGTTTTAACATCATATCTTTTTGAGTGTTTGAATGAGTGAAGGCAACATTCTTTTAAAAACATCCGTTGGCAACGTACTCTAGATCTGGTAATTTTCGCGTGTTTAAATTTTCTTTTTCTTTAGTAGCGCTATTATAATAATAATTTTCGCGAGATTCTTGAATTCGCGAATTTGCCTTCTTCGCGAAACTCGCAAAAATTAAAACCTCGCGAATATTACCAGATCTACAGTAATTGGTTTTCGAAAAAAACGGAATATGACAAATTGTCGGTCATTACATTTTTGCCTTTTAGATCGACCCCTTTTATAGTGGAGTTATCAAATTTGAGACGAAAAGGACACGACTCAACAATTTTATAATTTCCTTCTAAAGATAGTTTTTTTTATAATTTACTAGCCGTAATCTATGACAAAAAGTTCCTAACTCGTAGGTATTAGGATAAGTATGTAAGGTCTCAGATGTATCACATCGTCAAAGACGTTGCTAGTTTAATTACAATGTCATCGGAAAACCACAGCTTAACGGCACTTTCCCAACGGGTCTCACATTTCTAAACACGCAGGGTCAAGTCAACACCTCTATACTCGGCCAATTGACCTGTTTTAGATCTTTACATTGTGAACATCGCCAAAATACACAGGTAATATTCATGGGATGTTCGTGGCTGGTGTAGTGACAAAAAGGAAGGGATTTTCCTCGGTGTTGATCCTTTCAAAGAAAAAAACAAATCAACATCGGACCCTTCATCTAGACCCTCAGCGGCTTGGTAAAAGCCATTATATTAAAGAGATGGTTCTTATTAATTGTATGAACATTCCGAAATACACACTTATCGGGTACGTATCTCTTTAAAATGGAGGGTGGGGAAAGATAATATAGATTTACTATGATATATACCTTTAAAACACAATTGTAAACTTTAAAACTTTTTAAGTTTTAGACACTTGGGTGTGGGTCTTTAAAAGTCTAGTGTTTGCTGGGATGTCGTAGAGCACTGTTATAGCTGATCAATAGTGATATCGATCGATCGGGTCTGCAGCCAATAATAGATTGGTTTCATTATAAAAACAAAAAATACATATAACGTTATACGTTTTATGGACTAGAAAATCACTCAATACAAGATGAACATATTGTGTCTCTCATTATTTTTTTCATCATCATGGAAAGGCATTTATACCCGCCGTCAGATTAACTTGTATCGCATGTTTTTGAAATATTGCAAGGACTATTTTCGGGTCACGCGGCGACTACCGTGAAAATTTTGTCGGAAAATATTGTATAGCTTAAAAGTTAGACCATATGGCATGTAATGCAATTCAGGGCTAAAAATAAACTTTAATTTAACCAGTTTAATGGGTTTATAGAGGGACGTCGTAATTACAAATTTCATTAGATGGCAAATGGTCTAACTTTTGAACTATATAATATTTTTTTGATGAAAATTTCACGGTAGTCGCCGCGTGACTTGAAAATAGTCCTTGCAAAATTTCATCAAAATTGGTTGAGAATTAACTGAGAAATAAGTGATACAAGTTAATCTGACGGTCATAATATACAGTATATAGGGGCCTATCAGTTAATAATTAATTAACCGTTAATAGTGGACGGCACAGTTATAGGTGGGTATAATACAAGATCAATAGATTTTGTCCCTCATTTTTTTTTCATCATGTTGATTGGCCCAATTTTTTATAGATAGGCCCTATCTAATACAAGATCAATATATTTTGTCCTTCATTTCGATTTTCAGCATGTTAATAGGCCCTATTTTTGAAAGGCATTTAATACAAGATGAGCAGATGAAGAGATCACTATGACCCCTTGCTTATGCTTTTCCATCATGTTGATCGACCAAATTTTTTGAAAAGCTATTTCAGTATGAACTCACCTCTGTCATGTGTTACCTCACATGATACTTGTGTTGTCTCTACTCTATTAGCTGTACTATTATTGGGCTTGTCAACCTTTTCGGGAGATTTGGACGGACTCGTGACTCCCCATTCTCAAACCGCACAAATGACGCAGATACAAAGCACTGAGCTTCATTTGGGTCATGCAGGTTATACATTTAGTGAATGGTTATAAGTAATATTGCGTTACGGTATATAATAATAACACATGTTCAATAAGTGATCAGTGGACAAGTAGTCCTAGTATTGATTGTTTTTGTTATATGTATGAAGAGTTTAGTTCCTGGTTGTAGTATGTTTATTGCAACTATTTGTTACTCTTGTAGGGTTATATCGCCGAAGTGTAGGCTCTATATTTTTACAGTGGTTATATTAATAAAAGTCCATTTTGTTTTGGTAATCTGAAACATTATTTTCCAATATTACTGTGATTTGTACCCCTGGAATGGGGCGCCATACGCAAAACCCATTTAAGAATGATCTAAACATGATAAAGAGGGCACTATGTTAGGACATTTAAAACACTACGTAAAATAGATTGTATATAGCTCCATGATCTCATTTGTGCATTTATATGCATCAAACTTTGTAAAAAGAAATATTGAATCTGGTAAGGTGTATTACAACTGAAATTGTCACATATTAATAGGCGTGTGAGTACCTGTCATCCCTGTCCCAGAGCAAGACGACCATTTTGAACCCTTAAAGTGCTGGCATAATTATATATAAACTGTGGGGACCGAGTTTTTTTCAATTTGAAATAATCACACATGTCTTAGTTAGCTCTGTCTGGTTCATTTGAATACCCATGCTATGGGTGTACGACCAGTAGATATATTTTAATTCTTATACAGCGCTGGACCGTCTTTATACGTCAAAATCTGACGTCTAAACAGACGTTAGATTCTGACGTATAAAGACGGTCCCCGCGCTGTATAGGTTAATAGGGCTAAAGATTTAGTTGGTGTAAGTTGATGACCATTACAAACATAATTGTGCACTATGCAGCGATTACGTCACTTAAGATTTGCATAACTGTAACCACAGGCCCAAAACGAAGTTTTATGCACAGGTTAATGAACTGAATATGTGATTTATGCTGATTTGGAGGGTATTTCAATCTCCCCTCGCTACTTAATGTACCAATTTCAAATTTTAAGATTCTCCATTTTGAGGTCCTCATACCACCAGCTGGTGATTTTAACTATCAAACATTTTGTACTCGAGATGTAATACAGATCCCTGCTAGTTCCCCAATATAATAACCCGTTTAAGCCTATAATACATAGTCACCCTTGTGGATGTGCTGGCTATGTATACAAATTAAAAAAAATACAGTGCCTCATCGCCGTTAGCGATCAAAAAGCAGATATATAACTCGAAGAAGTTTAATACAATCCTTAACAAAAAACTATAGTCAGATTCACAATAAATTCATAAATTCTCAATTTCATCAATTCTCAATTCTCAACCAATTTTCATGAAATGTTACACACTATTTTCCATTTATGTCGTGACTACCCTGAACATTTCGCGAAGTTTTGATAAGTATTTTAGAAGTTAGACCATTTGACATGTAATACAATTCTGAGACGAAGCTAATGGGTTTATAGAGGGCAACATTTTTAGTTATTTACTAGATGTCAAATGGTATAACTTCTTAAATACTCATCAAAACTTCGCCAAATTTTCAGCGTAGTCACGACATGAATGGAAAATAGTGTACGCAAAAGTTCATGCAAATTGGTCGAGAATTGACTAAGAAATCGGCGAAATTAATTCACCACGGTAATGTGAATCAGACTATAATGCATAATTCCTACATAATCAACATAAAAGGCATAGTAAGATAACATACATTTCGCCCAGTTCAAGCATAATAAAAATATAAATGAATTAACACATGTACTACACATTATACCCGACTAAATCATAATCATGTTTTTTTACAATCATTAAACATATTTTCTGTAAATAATGAATCAAATATAAGATAAGTTAATTTTAAAAACACTGATGTACTTCCAATGTACTTGCGTTTAAGTACCAAGTACATGTTAATATAATTGGGTGCACGTACAGGTACATTTTTAAAGCTCAAGCACAAAGTACCAGCAATTCCCGAGCAAATGTACTTAAGTACAGGTAAGTACAAGTACCAATGTACTTGGCCCCAACCCTGATAACATAACGATATGGCATTGTAATCTGAGGATATATAATTATAATATCAGGTAGTTTAATATCATAATATGGCATTTTAAAGTCAGTTATGTGATTTAAATATTAGGATATCTGACTTTTGAATAATAGGATATGACGTTATAAAATTATGATATGACACTTTAACGTCCAAATATTACATTGCAATGCTATAATATTGCATTAGAATACCAAAAACATAATAATATTAAACAATGACATTGTATTATATTGTCAGAATATGACATTAAAAAAGAGTATGCTACAGTTTAAAATCAGAATATGACATTTTTGTATGAAGATTCTGAATTGTAATATCAGGATATGACACTTTAGCGTCATTATATGGTACCATAATTTTCAAATATTGCCCTTTAACATAGCAAAATGACGTTATAATGCCATAATCTAGCATTAGTAAGCTATGATTTGGTTGAACATCACGTTATGCCATTAAAAGAACATTATGTGGCTTTATATTGTCAGGATGTGTCATTATAATATCAGGGTATGATAATTTAACATCAAAATATGTAAATTGAAAGTCATGATATGCCACATGAATACTAGGATGTGATATTTTAATATTGTGATATGACGCTAAAGTAAAAGTCACATCAAATCTCTCACTTTTGCGTTGCATGCTTTTCGCTAATTACTCACACAATTTTCATCCGATTGTCATGAAATTTGGCAAGCATTATTTTCTAGTATAACGGCAAAATTGGAGCAAATTGCCTGTTACTGTATATTATTAAAGAAATATATATCAAAGATATGTATATTTTAAGGCATTTACATTAATTTTAGAAAAGGTACTTTGGTCTGGCTATGATAATGGAGATGATGGAGATGATGGAGTGATAAGCTTTAATTTGGTAGCAATAGAAACCTAATTCTTATAAAAGTTACACGAAGTTTGTTTTAAGCATCTTTTGGAAATAGCTCACAGACTAATAGAGCTTACAGTTTGTTATTATATTCGTTTTTACAACATTTTACATGGGTAAAATTTCATGATACCAGAGTGGTTCCTGAAGAATATTACATTACATTAATTACATTACATCATAGTACATTATTATTACATATAAATGACATATGTTGTGATGTGTGTCGGTTTTCACACTGTGGCCCAAGGTTGTGTTTTGAGTTTTGTAGGTCCGCACCATAACGCTGTATTTTGTCCAAACAGTGACGTTCTAATGGTTTTAGACCCCATCAGGTAGAATGCCAGACTTCATAGCCATTGTAGGCTCACTAATGATTTTCACGCGGTTTGTAGACTAGTTCAAATGGACATGCTTATTATATTACATGCATTAACAGTGTGGCTATTATACGGGTAATTTAATTTGTATTGGTGCATTTGGGCATTTATTATATTTTGGACTATAACCGCATGGATAGTCTTTTTTTACTTTATCATATTTTGACAAACATACAAAGCAGAAGTTATTTTGACAGTTCTTGCATTTCATGGCTTTGCATCCCCTGATATGCTGGCAGATAACCCCACACCATGGACAAGCACGCACGTCATAAGCATTTACTCCATAAATATCTTTCTTCTTGCTGTGCAATCTCAAATACTCAAGTCTGTCATCTTTTCCTGTACATTTGTAATTGCTACAACTACCATCCTTAGAGGGTCTCCATATTCCTAGACAATTCCAGGAGAAATCAAATTTACAACAAGAGCACACTCGATAATAGCCCGCCGCCGAATTATGATAAAGAAAGTAAAGACGAATGTCATCACGTAAATAACAACCCAAGATATAAATGGTATGTTAAATAAGATAGATACATGTATAATATGATATACTATATAATACTTGCATAGACTACAAGGTCAAATTATTGACGTAAAATGAGAAAAATCGCAATAAATCGGCCATTTTGAATTTTTTTTCAGCCATTATTGAACTTGTCCAAGAACTACTTATTAGTAACATGCATAACAAATTTGAAGAGGATATGTGAAAAACTTTTCAAGTTATCGCGCCCACAAGGTCAAATTATTGACGTAAAATGAGAAAAATCACAATAAATCGGCCATTTTTTTTTTTTTTTTCAGCCATTATTGAACTTGTCCAAGAACTACTTATAAGTAACATACATAACAAATTTGAAGAGAATATGTGAAAAACTTTTCAAGTTATCGCGCCCACAGGGTCAAATTATTGACGTAAAATGAGAAAAATCGCAATAAATCGGCCATTTTTTTTTTTTTTTTCGGCCATTATTAAACTTGTCCAAGAACTACTTATTAGTAACATGCATAACCAATTTGAAGAGGATATGTGAAAAACTTTTCAACTTATCGCGCCCACAAGGTCAAATTATTGACGTAAAATGTGAAAAATCGCAATAAATCGGCCATTTTTTTTTTTTTCGGCCATTATTGAACTTGTCCGAGAACTGGTCATTAGTAGCATGCATAACAAATTTGAAAAGGATATGTGAAAAACTTTTCAAGTTATCGCGCCCACAAGGTCAAATTATTGACGTAAAATGTGAAAAATCGCAATAAATCGGCCATTTTTTTTTTTTTTTCGGCCATTATTGAACTTGTCCGAGAACTGGTCATTAGTAACACGCATAACAAGTTTGAAAAGGATACGTGAAAAACTTTTCAAGTTATCGCGCCCACAAGGTCAAATTATTGACGTAAAAGGTGAAAAATCGCAATAAGTCGGCCATTTTGAATTTTTTTCCAGCCATTATTGAACTTGTCCGAGAAGTGGTCATTAGTAACATGCAAAACAAATTTGGGAAGGAAACATGAAAAACTTTTCAAGTTATCGCGCCCACAAGTAAATGTTAACGCCGACGCCGACGCCGACGCTGACGCCGACGCCGACGCCGACGCCGACGCCGACGACGCCGAACTTCAATTGCAATAGCCCGCCTTTTTTAATTAAAATTAAAAGGCGGGCTAAAAAGGACAACGTGCATTTTTATTTGCATTTTCTTTCACGATTGTCGTTTTGCATTTTGGACAGTCCTTGGCTTTCTGGAGACCTAAACTTATACTGGCCATTTTCACCTCGACATTTCTTTTCTCGTGATCTTTGAAGCACGCCACTTTACGAATCTCCCCTGTATAATCCCACACACTGTTACATTCTCTGCCGTCATCATCTGTGGCTGGACATCGAAAAATAATGCTGTTTGTTTCTAAGGTGTTTTCAACCACGCTGACAACAGCGTTAGATGCTGTGAACACAAACAATTAAAAGTAACGGGTCATAAAATAAATCTTGTTTTATATTCAACAAAAATGTAATCAAATTCGTAAGGACATGATGTAAGTAATACTTACAGAAGACATGTCCACATGACATTTTAGCGCGAAACGTATGATCGTCGTCGTCCTCCAGTAGCCAGCATGGCTCCCCAGTCCTTGTCACACCTATAGGCATAGGACTCCTACTCGGTACTTCACCATCTTTCTGAATAGGTCTGGATCCTACAGTATATTTCATTGACAGTATAAACACTTATTTCATATAAAGATGGATGAGAAAGCTATCTCTATATTTCAAAACGGGTTTTTATTCTCTGGTTTTCATATCGTCCCTTTGGAGTTAGAAGGTGGTGAACTGCCACTTTACAAAGTGGCAGTTTCGCACCTTCTAACTCCAAGGGGACGATATGTGTCCCATGTGTGTGTGTACATGATTTTAGGATTAGTATGTTTTGAGTAGGTGTGAATTTACATACTAGAAAAAACCGGATCTGATACGCTTAAACACGTTGACTGAAATGCGTTCCTGTTTTACAACACATTTATTATTGGTATTATTTTATTAAAATATTACAGAATAATCCATGTGGGCTTAACTTCAAGTAACACTTTTTATCATTTAAATGTAGTAGTAGTAGTAGTAGTAGTAGTACTAGTAGTAGTAGTAGTAGCAGCAGTAGTAGTAGTAGTAGTAGTAGTAGTAGTAGTATACAGTTGATATCACAAAAATTGTCAATAACAGTAATTTGTGTGACGCTGTCACGTGCAGAGCTGGAATTGGCTCCACGAAATTTAGTATCTTGTTAGATGAAGCAACACTATTTCATCAGTTACAATTTCAGGTGACTGGTGATAATTTAAAAGCCATAAAACAGATTTTGCGCTAAACTAGGGCACTGTGGTTGTCAAATTAACGTTCCGTCCAATTGTAGTCACTCACAATATCACAACTTTTAAAATGGCCTCTGCCGGCGGGATACACGTATATGGTGCAGTCATAATGCCTCAAAATCAAATACGCAGAAAAAGTTTCACCGAAAGGCTCAGTGCTGAAAAATAATCAAATGCCGGGTACTTCCTGGTGAAGGATTTGCAGAAAATAGCCTCTGGTCATTTTCTTATATGGAATTTTGAGATAACCATGATGCTCTTACATAGTCGTCAAATATATATGTATAGCCTATAAATGGGAAATTTACCTTCGCTCACCAAGTGTTCAATCTGTCAAACTATGTGGCGTTAGTTTTACTAGGCTGTATTACTTTTGAGAAATCGCCCTTGAAATGCAAAAAAGCAATTTTTACACAAATAACACCATTGTGATAAAATCGACTAAGAACAATAAAGGTCATTTAAATCCCATTATAAATAATAAACGCATAGTTCTGAATTTTTTAGAAATAAATGCCAAAGATTAACATTCTCAACATTTTGCACTACATGCGTAGCCTATTTACTACTTGATAGTGACTGTTGCCATGGTAGCATTTAAAAAGAAACAAATAACACTGATTTGAGTATAAATGAGACTATGATTAAACTAACATCAGCATATGTGCATCTATTTCTATGCCACACCTTTTTAGGATTCGAAAATAAAAATAGAAATAGTTCTAATGAAGGTCATTTTGACCTCTAAGTACCTTAGCATCGTTTGTCAAACTCTGACTTACGACTCATTTTGTCAGATCGGGTCACATGTTACTTAGTGAGTAATACAAACAAATATTTGCAAATATCTAATGATTTACTAACAAAGTGAAAAGCTTTTGTTGAATTTAATTGCATTTTGTGTATTATCTAGTGTATTAGCTCAAAATGTTCATCAGCTTTATTTCAATGATTTTGTTGTGCAGTTTTAATATTTCCGAGGCATCTGATGGGCGGACACACAAATTTTCGCGAAATTCTGATTTTGGGACTTTTCACGAAGTTTAGAATTCGTGAATTTTCATTTTTCTTCAGTATTTAAATAATAATTTTGCGGGATTCTTGAATTCGCGAATTTGTCCTCCTCGCGAAACCCATGAAAATTAAAACCTCGCGAATATCAGATCTATCTCATTCTAAAACCTCATACATGTATGCCGCATCAGTCACGTATGGCAATCGTGGACTGCTAAATATTGCTAATCAATAGTGATATCGATCGCTTGTGTCGATCTGCAGCTAAATAGGCTGATTTTATACATGTATATTATCAGAAATACATAACAAGAAATGACCTTGAATTCTTTTCAGTTGATGTTTGATGGTCAGTCGACAAAATGTCAAAATCTATTTTACCTAATAATTTGATTCTGGTGTCATTAGAAGGAGTGATTATTTATCTTTAGCTTGCCGCTGCTAATATCATTCGTATCTTAAGCCTATGTGTTATGGAATAGAAAACTATGCAATACAAAATGAGCAGATTTTGTCCCTCGTCATGCTTTTCATCATGCTCATAGACCCTATTTTTTTTGAACGGCGATTTTAGTAAAGAACATAAAAACTAACCCTTCAACCGCCAAGTTAATTTTCACCCACTTGAAGTTGTGTCTCGCTACCGCGACCCACAACTTCAAGTGGGTGAAAAAAACTCATATTTGTTTAATTTGAGACGAAATATTTGCAAATATTGATATGTAAACACCCATTTTATTTCCAATAATAGCTAGAGCAGGGTTTTTTCGGGTGTCTGTAACCCTCCCCCTGCATATTCCCAAAATGCCTTGTTTTTTTCAAAATTTTCTTGGGGGCAGGCCCCCAGACCCCCCAATTACAACAGGGGTGGGCAGGCGAAATGAGTCCTGTCGCCACTAATGGCTACTTTTGAATGTTCTGAATGGTCATTTTTAAATATTTACATTACAGATATTTTGCTTCTGTCGCCACATGTGGCGATGTGGCGACCACTTGCCCAGCTCTGTACAAGCTGGTCGACCTGTAACCCCCCCTTTGTCATAATCTGGATACGGCCGTGTAGTGATTTAACCTGCTGAGAAAACAAATTAAAACACGTATATATCTGTGTTTTAAGTGGGAAAATGGCAGGCTCACCTCGATCACATGTTTCTCGCACTCTATCAGCTGAACCAGTTTTTGGTTTCTCAACATTTGGTTGAGATTTAGACAGAAGACCCCCCATTCTCAAACCTCACAAATGACGCAGATGCGAAATACTGAGAGTTAATTGGGTCATGCAGGTTATACAATTCCTGAATGGTTATATAAGTATATAACTTTGCGTCGTTCAGCATATTAACATGTGATCAATAAGTGATCAATTGACAAGTCACAGTTAGTATTGATTGTTCTGGTCTGTATCGAATAGTTTACTTCCTGGTTGTAGTATGTTTCTTGCAAACTGCTACTTTTCTATGCGTTTCGCACTCTAATCTTACAGTTACAGTTCTTATATTCTTACAGTATTATCATATTAGTGAAACTAGATTTGTTTGGTAATTTGATACATTTTTTTCCAAGATTACAGTGATTTGTACCCCTTGATTGGGGCGTCTACAGACTTACAAAACCCAGCATCGAACCGATGTTGTTTCACTGTTGGGCCTACGTCAAAGCCGGTGGACCAGCATTAAAACAACATTGGTTTAATGTATCTTGCTTGCTGGGAAGGTGTGCAGCTGCCTACCATGGCATAAGATTATCAAGGAACGGGCATCTAGAATGTTGATTTATTATTGAAACTTTATCAAAAAATATCACTTGAATCCTATTTAATCTTGATATAAATGAAACATATTTTACTTCAGAGCTGTTTTTTTGGAACTATTCACAAACAGGAATTGCGTGAAAAAAATGTCAGATTTCAATCAATTATAAAACACAGGATAACAATTATTCTTATTGTTATTATTATATTATATAATATGTGTGTGTATAATGCCGGGTTTATAATATGGATTATTATCAGATCATGTGGGTTTTGATATATTATAGTGTATGTTATTATATTATATAATATGTGTGTGTATGATGTCGGGTTTATAATATGGGTTATTATCAGATAATGTGGGTTATGATATATTATAGTGTATGTTATTATATTATATAATATGTGTGTATATAATGCCGGGTTTATAATATGGGTTATTATCAGATAATGTGGGTTATGATATATTATAGTGTATTTTATTATATTATATAATATGTGTGTGTATGATGCCGGGTTTATAATATGGGTTATTATCAGATAATGTGGGTTATGATATATTATAGTGTATGTTATTATATTATATAATATGTGTGTGTATAATGCCGGGTTTATAATATGGGCTATTATCAGATAATGTGGCTTATGATATATTATAGATTATTCTTACATATTTCCACTTTCAGACGATCGTAACTTAGGGGTCTCAAGTTAAAGAAATCCAAAAATCCCAGAAAAAATTGGATTGGTCAGACCCCACCCACCCATCCCCCCTTTCCAACTTTTTATTTGTATTTCTGAAACATTTGGGAACATGAAGACAACACAAAAAACAAAAAAAAAGACAAAATTTCCAAAAAAAATTAAAATCCGAGTTTTTGGCTTGACCCACCCACCCACTTCCGAGTTTTTCTCGGATTTTTAGATTTTTTTAACTTGACAAAACCCCTTAGTTGATGACATTAACATTGAGATAGTAGATACCTACCAGGCTGCTGTAGGAAGGTAGACGTGTCAGGAGAAATGTATATACCGCGTTTTCACCCCTGGTGACTTATGAAATAACTAGGACATGAATATTAATGTATGCATAATATATGGTAATAAAGTCTTGCTTGTCGGTCTCTTTCTGTCTTGGCAGCAAACAATACGGACGTTGTTCTCTTGGTCACTCTTTAATTCAATAACTGAACCTGTATCCGACATTTGGTGCCGTGACCAGTGCCATAGCGAGTAAATTAACACAAATAACATGAGCGAGACAGAAGTGAAGCTAAAACGGTTAATCACAACGAGAGGGGCTCATCGTGGGCAGATGACTAAACTAATGAAGTCTGCCAACGAAATCATCAAACCTCAGCCGGCTGATACTGCCAACGCACAAGTCACAGGTGAAACAACTGTAGACACATCAAGTCTGGTAAAATTAAGAGGCATTTTGGACTCTATTTATACTAAACTAGAATTTTTAGACAATGATATAATTGACTTAATACCTGAAGAGGAACTAGCTGACAAAATTATTGAGTCAGATGATATTATCGAGAAATATTGCAGAGAAATTCACGAACTAGACCATAAAATTAAGAAACTGTCAAATTTCACTGCTTTGTCTTCGTTGAATGCTGGTGCTGAGCATACCACTTCAACGAAGAAGAAAGTAAATTTACCGAAGCTACAATTGCCGAAATTTAACGGTTGCCTGATAAAATGTGCTGCAATAGATAATGACAACAGTCTTGAAGATATTCAAAAGTTTCAGTATTTACGGTCAACGCTCTCAGGCGAGGCTACCCGTACAATTGATGGGCTTCAATTGACGAATGCTAACTACACTGTTGCTCTAAGCCTGCTCAAAGAACGATAAGGGCAACCGCATAAAATTATTTCTGCATATATGAAGGCTTTGTGGCAATTACCTGACGCTATGTATAATCTGGACAGCGTAAAAGAATTCTACGATAATTTGGAAACGTACATTCGTGGGCTGGAAGCACTCGGAAAATGTGAAGACAATTATGGCGATCTGTTAATTCCCATAATTCTAGAAAAATACCCAGTCAATTAAAAACACAGATATCGCGTGAACACGGTGATTCGGCTTGGTCTCTGAAACACTTGAGAGAGGCGATATATAAAGAAATTCAAGCGTTTGAAGCTTCAAAAAAGAAAGTGTTACAATCTCACAATGCTAACCCATGGGTGGTAATATGATCATTTTTCTTCAAATTGTTTAAAGGTAGCTGACAAACATAAAAGGCGTGAAATTTGTAAACGTGATAAACTATGTTTCAATTGTTTGAGAAACAACCATATCGTTTCTGATTGTTTTTCAAAGAAAAAGTGTAAAAACTGTCAAAATAAACATCACACTGCTTTATGTTTGTCAGACGCTGAGTTGGTTTTAACTCAGCAAGTTGTAAACGAGTCAGAAGTGACACAAATTACACTTACACCAGCTGTAACTATGAACATTTTGTTAGATGAGGGGGCACAAAGATCATTTATTTCTGAAAATGCTGTGAGAAAACTAGGTGTAAATCTCAATGAATGTCAAACTGAACAGATCAATTTATCATCATTTGGAGATGAAAATTCACATGTAAGAAATGTTTCTTTAGTGAATGTTCAACTTGAATTAATTGACGGTAAGCGGAAAGATATGTCAACGCTTGTTGTACCAAAAATATCATGTCCTATGAAAAATTTCGTACATAAAACAGTTCAGAACTATGACTTATCTTAAAGATTTGAAACTGGGATTTAGAAACAATAGGCGTATTTGATGAAACGGCACAGAAGGGCTGTGATTATGAAAATTATAGAGACACTAAAATACATTGGGAAAATGGGAAATACACAGCAAATCTCCCATGGAAATCTGACCATGATATACTCCCCACTAACCATGACATTTGTTATAAAAGAACGAGATGTATGGCAAAACGACTAAGTCCAGAGCTGCGCCAAATTTATGATAACATCATCTCTGACCAACTCAAACGTGGTTTTATCGAGTTGGTTCTGGATGATGATAACGCACGTGGACATTACATTACATTACATTCCACACTTATGCTGTACATAAAGATTCACCAACCACTCCGATCAGAATTGTATGTGATTGTTCATGTAAACAGGGGAAAAATTCTAGTCTGAATGACTGTTTGGACACAGGTCCTTCATTGATAAATGATATGGTTGAAATGTTAATACGATTCCGATTACATGAAGTAGCTATTGTTAGTGACATAGAAAAAGCATTCCTGAATATACAGCTATCTGAATCAGACAGAAATTTCACTAAATTTTTCTGGTTGTCCGATCCTTGTGATACGGAAAGTGAATTAAAGGTATACAGATTTAAAGCCGTCCTTATTGGGTCGGTGAGCTCGCCGTTTATTCTGAATGCTGTTATCAAGTCACACTTAGAGAGACATCCAACTGAAGTAGCTGACAATTTGAAAAATAATATCTATGTAGATAATGTAATTTCAAGTGTTGAAACCAAAGACATTGCTATTAACTACTATAATGAATCAATTGCATTATTACGTGATGCCGGTTTCAAAGTACGCTCGTGGAGCACTAATAACAAAGACTTACAGACTATAATTTCAGCTGATCATAATGACGCAGGCGCAGGTCCTGTTAAAGTTCTAGGATTGATTTAGGAAAATGAAGATGCTTATTTATCATTTCCTTTGTCAAACTTTCGAGAACAATCAATTTACACGAAAAGAGGTGTGGTCAAATATGCATCAAGTCTGTTTGACCCTTTGGGTATCGTTGCTCCGGTACACATTAAAGCTAAAATATTCATACAAAAACTGTGGTCTATGAATATAAAATGGGATGAACCACTAAACGTAGATCTTAATTCTGAATGGAGTAACATATCTTCTGATATGGACACTGTTAGATCAATCAGAATAAAGAGACAATTTTCTACATCATTTGATAAATCGAAAGCATTTGAATTGCATGTATTCGCGGATGCTAACATGAAGGCATATGGTGCTGTAGTGTATTTAAAACAGGGTGATTCTGTAGCATTTGTGATATCTAAATCGAGAGTCAAACCATTGAAAAGCATAACACTACCGCGGTTAGAACTATTAGCTGCTGTAGTTGGTACACAACTGTTAAAACTAGTACTGAAAGCTTTGGGGTCTATAAACATACAACATACAACTCTGTGGTGTGATAGCCAAATAGTTTTGTGTTGGATCCAAAGTGGTAAAAAAATGCCTATATTTGTTGAAAATAACTATAAGAGAGGGTCATTTTACTTTCACTAAATATTGTCCTACGAAAGACAACCCTAGTGATATGCTAACTAGGGGATTGGCTCATAATGAATATTTGAATCATTTAGTGTTGTGGCTCAAAGGCCCGCCGTGGTTACCAAAGGGTGACTGGCCGATTTGTGAATTATTTGACAGTGCAGTGTTAGCGTGTGAAATAGACAACGATATGCCAACCAGTACAACGTGTGAAAATCAAATCTGTGGCATCAGCTCAATCATTAATATTACAGATTTTAATTCATTGGACAGATTACCACGTGTCACCAGCTATATACTGCGCTTCACTCGACGTCAAAAATCTACATTGCGCAATTCGGTTCATATCAGTGTTCCCGAACTGAACAGCGCAAAGAGATTGTGGGTAATGTCAGTTCAACGTGAAACATACGCAAATGAACTTCAAACTATGAAACGTCAGACAATTGTGAAAAATTCGCTTGTTAATCAATTCAAATTATTTATTGATGACGCTGACATTATTCGCTGTGGTGGGAGGTTACACAATGCCAGATTATCATATAATATGAAACATCCTGTGCTGCTACCGCCTGATCATCATTTCACTGAACTCGTGGCGACACAGGCTCATGTGTTTGTGCTTCACGGTGGAGTTGAAATACCTCATTCATCAGACAAACTATTGGGTACCACGTCTTCGCAGAATGGTGAAAACATTGCTACGACGTTGTGTTAGATGTTTGAAGTTGACTGGAATGTCCTACAAATCGCCCGACACGCCTCAGTTGCCAGAGTTTCGTCTAACTGAGGGACCCCCATTCACTGATTGTGGTGTCGACTTCACAGGTACATTGTATTATAAGGCAACATCAATTCCAAACAAAGCGTACATATGTTTGTTTACATGTGCCGTGACCCGAGCAGTTCATTTGGAGGTCGTTGGCGACTTAAGCACACAGACATTTCTTCGCGCATTCCGTCGCTTCGCTGCAAGACGTTCTACACCGCGACATCTCATCTCGGACAATGGATCCACGTTCATCGCTGGAGCCAAGCAGATTCAAGATTTGTGTGAGAATTCGGAAGTGATCATCTTCCTCGCCAGTAGAAAGGTAGAGTGGACATTTATCCCGAAACGCGCACCTTGGTTCGGTGGAATCTACAAACGCCTCATAGGGCTGACGAAAACGTCACTCACGAAATGTCTAGGTCGTGCACTCGTAACACTCGATGAACTTGTTACAGTCGTAAATAGAGAAATAGAGAAATGATTAATGAACGACCACTGACTTACGTTTCGTCTGAAACTAATGAGCCGGATCCACTCACACCTTCAATGTTGGTGAATGGACGCTCACTGATCACTCTGCCACGTGAAAATATCACAGCTGACGAACTACATGATTTAGATTATGGTGTTAAAAATACTTTGATGACTAAAAGAGCTCGTAGATTAGATTTGATTTTCCAGCAATGAAATAGACAACGGGGGCCGTTGGAGATCTGAATACTTACCGGCTCTCCGTGAAATACACGCCACTAATGCAAAACAGTGTAAACTAGGACAATCAACGAACATTATTAAAATTGGTGATGTTGTCGTCGTCCATAGTGATGACAAACGTGTACAGTGGCCATTGGCAGTTGTTACCGAACTAAATAAAGGTGGTGAGGGTTTTGTAAGATCTGCCAACATACGCACCAAATATGGTTTAACTAACAGACCTATTACAAAATTATATCCACTTGAATTGAATGATACACTACGTGAATCAGAGGAACAAACGGTCAGTTCATCTGATGTGCGTAGACCTTGCCGACAAGCCGCTATAGAAGCCAGACAAAAATGGTTAAATCAACTATCTTAAGTAATTACCTTCACAATTATATTAATAACATGTTTTATATGCCCCCGGGAGTGTCAGGAGAAATGTATATACCGCGTTTTCACCCCTGGTGACTAATGAAATAACTAGCACATGAATATTAATGTATGCATAATATATGGTAATAAAGTCTTGCTTGTCGGTCTCTTTCTGTCTTGGCAGCAAACAATACGGACGTTGTTCTCTTGGTCACTCTTTAATTCAATAACTGAACCTGTATCCGACAAGACGTCTGTGTAGGTGCATACCGTGTTACCTATCATATAGAGTACCGACTCCTTTCCTTACTCAGGAAAATGCTGTAAACCAAATTTTATGCACTTCATCCAATGTACTTTTAATGCAAATGTGATAATTTTCACAATTACTAACCATGAAAAACACTTGTTTGAAAAACATTTGTATAACATTTAAACGATGTTGGACCAACGTCGAATACTTTGGGCCGACCTTGTATGAAATTTTAATGTTATACAAATGTTTTGTGTTTGCTGGGCGAGCACTGATGATATTAAATTTGCATTATCTTTTTACCCTGGCTATCTGAACGCGCTAATTATTTTCGGTAAATGCTATCCCTCAAAGCGCTAAGTTGAGGAGTTTTTTTCCGCATTTAAGCTGTGCAGTGGCGGATCAAGATGGGGGCGCAACAAAAAACGACCATATTTCGGCCGAAATATGGTCTAGAATGCGTCATTTGAGGCCTTAGATTTCAAAATTTTCCAGAGGAACATGCCCACAGACCCGTCTAGAGCATATAAGTGCCGGCTGTGTTGTGTGTAAATTCTTGCAAAAATCGGCGCACCCCCCCCCCCCGTTTTTCAATTTCTAGATCCGCCACTGTTGTGTCTCGCTGCTCAATACCCACATGGACTACTTATAGAAATACAATTGAAATCAATATAAGCAATGTGGCAAATTTATTGCTTATTTCACTTTCAATCTCCTTGATTGAAGTAGAAAAAAAGGTTTATCAATTTAAATTTTCAGTCACCTGAAGTTGTGTTTTGTTCCCGCGTTGAAAATTACTCTGATTTGTAAAAGTAACCCTTTCAGCGCGGGGATCGACTTTAGACGTCAGAATCTGGATAAGATAGGTATTCAAATGACGCGGAAAAAAACAAGTAAGATATTTATGATGATTTTAAACTGAAAATAACCTCAATGATCTTCATGGTTTATACAAAAATATTTCAGCAATTAAAGGGTCAAATCATATTGTATATGGGTTCCACTGATTTAAGCTATTTTAAACTGGTTACGCAAGACAGGTTAGTATAAATACGTTTAAAAAATATCTTAACCCTTACAACGTTGAAAAAAATTATATAAACCATGAAGACGAAAGGGTTTTTTTCAATTTGAAATCATCATAAATGTCTTAGTTAGCTCTTTCCAATTTACTTGAATACCTAAATGTGATAGGTCAATGACCTATAGAACGATTTTAATTCTTACAGTGCGGGTATCGACTTCAGTCATCAGAATCTGACATCGAATCAGTATGACCCCTGTGACCTAGACATGCCGGCGGTGGGGGCTGTAACCTGATATAGTTAGATCAAAACGTTAAGCCAACTTTAAAACAACATTGGGGTTTTGCCAGCCTTAACAACGTTGAAACAACAATCTATGAGGATTACAATGATATTACCTGGAATAGTAGGCCTTTTCATGGAATAGCGTGGTTGTTGAATAACGTTAGTATGTCTATGGTTAGTACGGTCACTCTGTAATGGCTGGCGCGGCTCCTCTGTCTTTCTCATGCCATGCATAGGAGGCCTCTTTAATACGTTAACATTTCTCTGAGCAGGTATGGATCCTACAATATATTTTATTGACATATATGAACACATATTCATGTACAATTGAGAAAGCCTTTTATCTCTTATTATCAGGTTATCATATGTGTGTTATGTCTCTGTGCATATTGGGATTACCAATAATTGTTGGTGTGAATTTACCTGCTAGTTGGTGTGAATTTACCTGCTAGTTGGTGTGAATTTACCTGCTAGCTGGTGTGAATTTACATTAATTTATTAATTATCGACCTATCACATACACAATATCTTGTTCACTTGATTTGAGAAGTGTGAAACAAGAAACATTGACCCATTATCTATTTAATGCTGGGCCAGCGTCATAGACGATGTGTCAATATTGAATTAACATTGGTTTGGAACATTGATTTGTTTATAATGATATGTGTACATGCATATGTAGTTATAATTTTAAGACTAAATATTTGACACCTAAAATCATCCTGTCTGGTAGGAAATCTCAAATTTCAATCGGACCCCGCTTTTCCCAATTTCAAAGTGCGATCGTCTGATTTGTCATATCAACCAGGGTAAGACTACGTCGAAAAACTATAACCCAGCGGTCACAAGACGTTGAATGAATGTTGAGTTAACGTTGATCCACATCTACAACGCTGGACCAACGTTAAACAAGCATTGATTCAATGTCTTGTGTCTGCTGGGAAGTAATTATAGGCCTATGATGAAATGCAACACAACTGCCATGCCAGAGTTTGGGCGTTGTCCCCCCAAAAAAAACATTTACCAAATGTTGGTACAATGTTGACCCATCGTCTACGACGCTGGCCCAGCATTTTCACAATAATAGGTGAATGTCTCGTGTTTGCTGGGCCGCTCTCGTTCTTCCGGTTTCAAAGAAACGAAAAAATATGTTTCTTCTCCGTCAAATCACAAGGATTTAATACTGTAGATTCTGTGTGACGGAGGTATAACGTCCTCGATCTCAGGGGTCTAATTTTGAATACTGTGTCTCGGGGACAGTGATTTTCATCTCATTATCTTCAAGGTTCGCTGGCATTGGTTTATCTAGTTGAAATCACATGAAAACGAGGTAGGCCTATTACACTTGTACCGATTTGTCTTTATTGATCCTTAAATTGACATTTTGACCTTGAAGATGACCAAGAATCACCAAAGCAAAAATAGAAATGGATTTTCGAGTCAAAAACAGAACAAAAAAACGTATTAGGGCCTACACTGACATGTAGGCCCTACGTAATTGCATTTGTTCAAAACCTTTCTTTTTTGCAATTTTAACCTTGAAATTGACATTTGACCTTGAAATAGTTTATCCAGTGAAAAATACAACAACATGGCCTTGAATAGTAAAACATTTGCCCGCAACGCTTTTATGACACGAAAACACTACAAAAAATGGTACTATATGATTCTTTGTGGCTGTTTTTTTATTTGCATATGAAATTGCAAATTTCTCGATGGCGGCCATTTTGGATTTCCTCAACCCGCGAGGTTCCGATGTGAATTTTTTGACGTTGAGAGCAGAATTATATTTATTAGGTCAAAACCTTGCTCTGTTTCAAATTTCGTACTTGTATCCATTTGTCTATGAAAATGTTGGATGTTTTTATTTTTTGCGCCCCACTCGCAGAAACAGTATGTTTGGATGGTTTATATCCCATTCTAAAACCTCATAAGTGCCGTATCACTCACATATTGTCATCGTGAAATATTATCCCAGCAAACACGAGACGTTTAACTAATACTGGCCAGATCCATAATCTTATTTAGGGGTTTCCTGATGAACTGGTGACACACTGAGGGATAAACAGTGACCAATATGCCTTAGATTGCAGGAGAAAGCCTTGGAAAAGACTTTAGAAATCAAAAAAATTCCCGGGGCGGGCTTCCCAGACACCCCTACAGTGGAATATTCCTTTGTCAAGATTCAAACCCCCTAGCAGCGAAAAGCTAGATCCGCCCAATGATGCCTAATGATGGCTTGATGTTGGACCAGCGTCATAGACAATGGACCAACATCAAGCCATCATTGGTTATAGGCGCATTCCCAGGCAAATGACATGCTTTTGTTTTAACATCATATCTTTTTGAGTGTTTGAATGAGTGAAGGCAACATTCTTTTAAAAACATCCGTTGGCAACGTACTC
Source organism: Flabesymbios commensalis (assembly GCA_964017125.1). Lineage (NCBI taxonomy): Eukaryota > Metazoa > Annelida > Polychaeta > Terebellida > Flabelligeridae > Flabesymbios > Flabesymbios commensalis. The sequence goes on along the minus strand of OZ024914.1, from coordinate 72,548,543 downwards.
TAGATCTGGTAATTTTCGCGTGTTTAAATTTTCTTTTTCTTTAGTAGCGCTATTATAATAATAATTTTCGCGAGATTCTTGAATTCGCGAATTTGCCTTCTTCGCGAAACTCGCAAAAATTAAAACCTCGCGAATATTACCAGATCCACAGTAATTGGTTTTCGAAAAAAACGGAATATGACAAATTGTCGGTCATTACATTTTTGCCTTTTAGATCGACCCCTTTTATAGTGGAGTTATCAAATTTGAGACGAAAAGGACACGACTCAACAATTTTATAATTTCCTTCTAAAGATAGTTTTTTTTATAATTTACTAGCCGTAATCTATGACAAAAAGTTCCTAACTCGTAGGTATTAGGATAAGTATGTAAGGTCTCAGATGTATCACATCGTCAAAGACGTTGCTAGTTTAATTACAATGTCATCGGAAAACCACAGCTTAACGGCACTTTCCCAACGGGTCTCACATTTCTAAACACGCAGGGTCAAGTCAACACCTCTATACTCGGCCAATTGACCTGTTTTAGATCTTTACATTGTGAACATCGCCAAAACAGACAGGTAATATTCATGGGATGTTCGTGGCTGGTGTAGTGACAAAAAGGAAGGGATTTTCCTCGGTGTTGATCCTTTCAAAGAAAAAAACAAATAAACATCGGACCCTTCATCTAGACCCTCAGCGGATCTGATAATTTTCGCGTGTTTAAATTTTCTTTTTCTTTAGTAGCGCTATTATAATAATAATTTTCGCGAGATTCTTGAATTCGCGAATTTGCCTTCTTCGCGAAACTCGCAAAAATTAAAACCTCGCGAATATTACCAGATCTACAGTAATTGGTTTTCGAAAAAAACGGAATATGACAAATTGTCGGTCATTACATTTTTGCCTTTTAGATCGACCCCTTTTATAGTGGAGTTATCAAATTTGAGACGAAAAGGACACGACTCAACAATTTTATAATTTCCTTCTAAAGATAGTTTTTTTTATAATTTACTAGCCGTAATCTATGACAAAAAGTTCCTAACTCGTAGGTATTAGGATAAGTATGTAAGGTCTCAGATGTATCACATCGTCAAAGACGTTGCTAGTTTAATTACAATGTCATCGGAAAACCACAGCTTAACGGCACTTTCCCAACGGGTCTCACATTTCTAAACACGCAGGGTCAAGTCAACACCTCTATACTCGGCCAATTGACCTGTTTTAGATCTTTACATTGTGAACATCGCCAAAATACACAGGTAATATTCATGGGATGTTCGTGGCTGGTGTAGTGACAAAAAGGAAGGGATTTTCCTCGGTGTTGATCCTTTCAAAGAAGAAAACAAATCAACATCGGACCCTTCATCTAGACCCTCAGCGGCTTGGTAAAAGCCATTATATTAAAGAGATGGTTCTTATTAATTGTATGAACATTCCGAAATACACACTTATCGGGTACGTATCTCTTTAAAATGGAGGGTGGGGAAAGATAATATAGATTTACTATGATATATACCTTTAAAACACAATTGTAAACTTTAAAACTTTTTAAGTTTTAGACACTTGGGTGTGGGTCTTTAAAAGTCTAGTGTTTGCTGGGATGTCGTAGAGCACTGTTATAGCTGATCAATAGTGATATCGATCGATCGGGTCTGCAGCCAATAATAGATTGGTTTCATTATAAAAACAAAAAATACATATAACGTTATACGTTTTATGGACTAGAAAATCGCTCGATACAAGATGAACATATTGTGTCTCTCATTATTTTTTTCATCATCATGGAAAGGCATTTATACCCGCCGTCAGATTAACTTGTATCGCATGTTTTTGAAATATTGCAAGGACTATTTTCGGGTCACGCGGCGACTACCGTGAAAATTTTGTCGGAAAATATTGTATAGCTTAAAAGTTAGACCATATGGCATGTAATGCAATTCAGGGCTAAAAATAAACTTTAATTTAACCAGTTTAATGGGTTTATAGAGGGACGTCGTAATTACAAATTTTATTACATGTCAAATGGTCTAACTTTTGAACTATATAATATTTTTTTGATGAAAATTTCACGGTAGTCGCCGCGTGACTTGAAAATAGTCCTTGCAAAATTTCATCAAAATTGGTTGAGAATTGACTGAGAAATAAGTGATACAAGTTAATCTGACGGTCATAATATACAGTATATAGGGGCCTATCAGTTAATAATTAATTAACCGTTAATAGTGGACGGCACAGTTATAGGTGGGTATAATACAAGATCAATAGATTTTGTCCCCCCTTTTTTTTTTCATCATGTTGATTGGCCCAATTTTTTATAGATAGGCCCTATTTAATACAAGATCAATATATTTTGTCCTTCATTTTGATTTTCAGCATGTTAATAGGCCCTATTTTTGAAAGGCATTTAATACAAGATGAGCAGATGAAGAGATCACTATGACCCCTTGCTTATGCTTTTCCATCATGTTGATCGACCAAATTTTTTGAAAGGCTATTTTAGTATGAACTTACCTCTGTCATGTGTTACCTCACATAATACTTGTGTTGTCTCTACTCTATTAGCTGTACTATTATTGGGCTTGTCAACCTTTTTGGGAGATTTGGACGGACTCGTGACTCCCCATTCTCAAACCGCACAAATGACGCAGATACAAAGCACTGAGCTTCATTTGGGTCATGCAGGTTATACATTTAGTGAATGGTTATAAGTAATATTGCGTTACGGTATATAATAATAACACATGTTCAATAAGTGATCAGTGGACAAGTAGTCCTAGTATTGATTGTTTTTGTTATATGTATGAAGAGTTTAGTTCCTGGTTGTAGTATGTTTATTGCAACTATTTGTTACTCTTGTAGGGCTATATCGCCGAAATGTAGGCTCTATATTTTTACAGTGGTTATATTAATAAAAGTCCATTTTGTTTTGGTAATCTGAAACATTATTTTCCAATATTACTGTGATTTGTACCCCTGGAATGGGGCGCCATACGCAAAACCCATTTAAGAATGATCTAAACATGATAAAGAGGGCACTATGTTAGGACATTTAAAACACTACGTAAAATAGATTGTATATAGCTCCATGATCTCATTAGTGCATTTATATGCATCAAACTTTGTAAAAAGAAATATTGAATCTGGTAAGGTGTATTACAACTGAAATTGTCACATATTAATAGGCGTGTGAGTACCTGTCATCCCTGTCCCAAGATGACCATTTTGAACCCTTAAAGTGCTGGCATAATTATATATAAACTGTGGGGACCGAGTTTTTTTCAATTTGAAATAATCACACATGTCTTAGTTAGCTCTGTCTGGTTCATTTGAATACCCATGCTATGGGTGTACGACCAGTAGATATATTTTAATTCTTATACAGCGCTGGACCGTCTTTATACGTCAGAATCTGACGTCTAAACAGACGTTAGATTCTGACGTATAAAGACGGTCCCCGCGCTGTATAGGTTAATAGGGCTAAAGATTTAGTTGGTGTAAGTTGATGACCATTACAAACATAATTGTGCACTATGCAGCGATTACGTCACTTAAGATTTGCATAACTGTAACCACAGGCCCAAAACGAAGTTTTATGCACCGGTTAATGAACTGAATATGTGATTTATGCTGATTTGGAGGGTATTTCAATCTCCCCTCGCTACTTAATGTACCAATTTTAAATTTTAGGATTCTCCATTTTGAGGTCCTCATACCACCAGCTGGTGATTTTAATTATCAAACTACCCAGGGGGCAAACATCAATTTTTTTGGAAAACAGACACGGCGTGTTGTAAAAGGTTGGGCACTTGAAACGATATCTACATATGTCTATGATCACATTCTAGGTGCACAACCTTGCAAATCGACTACTCAAAATTGGCAGGAAGCCAATAACGGCGGCCATTACCGAAAAAACGGAATTTGTCAATATCTCGCTCAATATTTGATATATTTTGTTTTTAAAGTTATCTAGACCCATGTTCTGAGGGTCAAAGATCACAATAAAATCACGCTTGATGCAAAATAATGACTCCTTGACATAATATCACGTTGAGTAGTGCTGTGTTTTGTTAGCATAGAACATAACAATGTAAGCGCGTCGTCATTCCAATAAATTTCATGAAGTGTCATGTAAAATGTCTACACATCTTAACATTGCTAGCTGAATGTTATTGCTTATGGTGGCTGGTTATTTATTTGTCTGGTGGTGGTGTGTGGTAGGTAGTTATAAGCCAAGTCACTCAAATTCAGCATGTCAACAAAGAGGGTCATAGAAGGTGGTGTGTCACTGAATCCTGAACCTTCAAAGAAGAAAAAGTCAACCTCTATTGTCAGCATAGACTATACGAAGTGCATTGTGTGTCAACAATGTAGTGTAAAACCACTATGTGATATCACATCCAGCAAATAGTTGATTCTGGCAATGAATGCTAGACAAGATGGCACTTATATTATGCTGATGATGTAGAAGTGGGGACATGGCTTAACGACAAGGTCCCTAAGTGGCATGATAAATGTAGAAACTGATATACAAACACGAAAAGTTATACCTATGCTCAAACAAAACGTCATCAGAAATAAAGTGCAGCAGACTCAGTCCAACGATACTGCAGTAGGGCTACATCTTCTGAGAAACCTCACACAAGTAATCAACAGAACACACCAATATTTGAATAAAAGAACACATGTATGATCTGCAACAAAAATTGGTACAGATGCAAAGAACCAACTAGATTGGTGTCCATAAAAAAACAGCCAAAATGCATTCTTGGCTCAGGCTCAAAGGCTGGGAAGAGAGCATATCATGTTAAGATTGACTGGTCCAGGACACGACATGGTGGCAAATGATATATGCCATCACAAATCTTGTATAAATAAGTCCAAGGCCATCCGCACACCTCTTTTCAATGATAAGTGTGGCTTTCTGATCAAATCACTGCCAGACCAGTTTAGATCCATTATCAAGAAGCTATAAGTAAAAAATGCTGTTGTATACCTAGCAAGCAGCCTTAAATGGAAGCTGAAAGAGAACTACGGTAAATTAATGGTCATATTTAGTCAGGCATGTGGATCAGGATTCAATTGTAAAAGCACACAAGTGATGATCATAGGACACTACAACGTGCCGCAAAGAAATGCTGCTAAGCAGTGCAGTTGAAATATCATACTTCAGCTGCTGAGAAAATGGTTCCAGATAAGCTTAAAGTTTTACTTCACCAGCATTGTGCTCTCTGAGGAAACACCAGATCTTCTTGATTCTAGAAGAGTGAAAGTAGAGTCTGCAGTGAAAGAAAAAACTCTAACCATGTCTCAACAATTTTTTCAGCACACATTTGGGATACATACTCCATTGGAAATAGCTACAACTCACTATTTGTTCAATCAGACACACAGCAAATCTTTGATTACTCTGAACAACCGACTGGCTCAAGGAATAAGATCATGCAGCAGGTGGAAGAAGTTGGTATGTACATTCCACAAAACATGTTTAACAACAGGAAGATGCCACACGTCTTTGCATTAAACAATCTAGATTGGAAAAAGAAGACATTAGAGGGTTGTGGCTTCAATGCGACAACAGCAATGATCATTGAAAAAACAGATTCCTCGGACAATGATCAACACGCCAAGGCAATAAAAATCTCTACATCAACACCAGAGCAACGAAAGACTCTTCCTTCTGGTCCTAGCATTTCCATACCGACCCTTTGCATTTCAGCAAAAGATAGACAGATATCCATGTCTATTGGTAATCTGGTGATATCATGGGTGTAGACCCATTACACACCCAAGCTGACAGGACATCTGAATACATGCTTCTTGTATATCGCTTGGGTAGAGAGGCAACCACATCACACCTTCTTGACATTCCATGTGAGACAGAAAGTTGCTTACCAGGATTTTCTGCATTCTGTGCAAGACTTTATCTACACAACCAAGCCAGCAAGAGTGGATGCTAACCTTTCATCCCAACATCCCCGACCAATCCAGCTGTGGAGGAAATGACACGGTTGGTGAAGACATCATGTTTGCTCAGCGACCAGTGGACTGTAAAAACTGGAGAGCAGGCGACATATGAAGCTGCAGCTGCTATGAGGGACAAGTATAAGGACGAGTTCAACAATGTAGTCTTGCTGTTAGGACTTGGGTGGATTTCACCTGGCTCTCAGCTACGTCAAGGTCATTTGTAAGATTACCAGGGATTCAGGCCTCTGCCAGAAGGGAACGACAACAAGATGTTTAGGGGAAAGCTGACTACTATCAGATAATGTATGCTTTCCGAATTCTAAGTGAAACCATGTGGCGATTATTCTGGGAAGCCTTCGACACTTGGGTGGCTGATAAAGACATGGAGTCTTGGATAAGCTCCACAGAGCACATTGTAAAAGCAGTGATTGAAAACAACATTGATTCAACTGAGCAGCTTCTGAAAATTCAAGGTTATAGCCTACAGCTTGCAGCTCTTCACGGAAACATGTTGAATTTACAGAGAACATAAGGAGATCAGCCAACAGCAGTGTTTTGGTCTAATTTTCTGGAGATGTCCGATATACTACACATATGCATATTTCATCAGCCTGAGGGTAATTGACCGTGATATTTAAACAGCTATCTACATTTTTAGTCATCTGTTAACTACACTGAATTATCCTCCAGACTCATTGATATATAGCTGTGTGCTAATTCCTAGAGTGGGGGTTTTGTCAGTATTATTTTTATTATTTTTAAATTTTGTTATTCATGAAACTATAGCCTGATTACGTTGTGAAGATATTATTATACCAAATGTTATAAACCTGCAAAGGTTATTTCTTTTTTATATCAAGTTTATCATAATAAATAAACATATTATTTTTATGACGTTGAATGTTTTCCTGTCAATAGTGCTTAGTTACAATTAGCGGTGAATATTATTTTCAAAACATAAAAGCATAGCTTTGTCTACTAGCATGTTAAGTAGACATAACATCAATCCAGGGTTGGTTTTATGTTAATCTTTGACCTTGAAAACATAGGTCTAGACATCTTTAAAAGAATTTTTTCTTAAATATTGACCGAGATATTGACAAATTCTTGTTTTTCGGTAATGGCCGCCGTTATTGGCTTCCTGCCAATTTTGAGTAGTCGATTTGCAAGGTTGTGCACCTAGGTTGTGATCCCAGATATATGTAGATATCATTTCAGGTGCCCAACCTTTTACAACACGCCGTGTCAGTAAATCTGGTCTTGCCCCCTGGGTAAACATTTTGTACTCGAGATGTAATACAGTTCCCTGCTAGCTCCCCAATATAATAACCCGTTTAGGCCTATAATACATAGTCACCCTTGTGGATGTGCTGGCTATGTATACAAATTTAAAAAAATACAGTGCCTCATCGCCGTTAGCGATCAAAAAGCTGATATATAACTCGAAGAAGTTTATTACAATCCTTAACAAAAAACTATAGTCAGATTCACAATAAATTCATAAATTCTCTATTTCATCAATTCTCAATTCTCAACCAATTTTCATGAAATGTTACACACTATTTTCCATTTATGTCGTGACTACCCTGAACATTTCGCGAAGTTTTGATAAGTATTTTAGAAGTTAGACCATTTGACATGTAATACAATTCTGAGACGAAGCTAATGGGTTTATAGAGGGCAACATTTTTAGTTATTTACTAGATGTCAAATGGTATAACTTCTTAAATACTCATCAAAACTTCGCCAAATTTTCAGCGTAGTCACGACATGAATGGAAAATAGTGTACGCAAAAGTTCATGCAAATTGGTCGAGAATTGACTAAGAAATCGGCGAAATTCATTCACCACGGTAATGTAAATCAGACTATAATGCATAATTCCACCATAATCAACATAAAAGACATAGTAAGATAACATACATTTCGCCCAGTTCAAGCATAATAAAAATATAAATGAATTAACACATGTGCTACACATTATACCCGACTAAATCATAATCATGTTTTTTTACAATCATTAAACATATTTTCTGTAAATGATGAATCAAATATAAGATAAGTTAATTTTAAAAACACTGATGTACTTTCAATGTACTTGCGTTTAAGTACCAAGTACATGTTAATATAATTGGGTGCACGTACAGGTACATTTTTAAAGCTCAAGCACAAAGTACCAGCAATTCCCGAGCAAATGTACTTAAGTACAGGTAAGTACAAGTACCAATGTACTTGGCCCCTACCCTGATAACATAACGATATGGCATTGTAATCTGAGGATATATAATTATAATATCAGGTAGTTTAATATCATAATATGGCATTTTAAAGTCAGTTATGTGATTTAAATATTAGGATATCTGACTTTTGAATAATAGGATATGACGTTATAAAATTATGATATGACACTTTAACGTCCAAATATTACATTGCAATGCTATAATATTGCATTAGAATACCAAAAACATAATAATATTAAACAATGACATTGTATTATATTGTCAGAATATGACATTAAAATAGAGTATGCTACAGTTTAAAATCAGAATATGACATTTTTGTATGAAGATTCTGAATTGTAATATCAGGATATGACACTTTAGCGTCATTATATGGTACCATAATTTTCAAATATTGCCCTTTAACATAGCAAAATGACGTTATAATGTCATAATCTAGCATTAGTAAGCTAGGATTTGGTTGAACATCACGTTATGCCATTAAAAGAACATTATGTGGCTTTATATTGTCAGGATGTGTCATTATAATATCAGGGTATGATAATTTAACATCAAAATATGTAAATTGAAAGTCATGATATGCCACATGAATACTAGGATGTGATATTTTAATATTGTGATATGACGCTAAAGTAAAAGTCACATCAAATCTCTCACTTTTGCGTTGCATGCTTTTCGCTAATTACTCACACAATTTTCATCCGATTGTCATGAAATTTGGCAAGCAATATTTTCTAGTATAACGGCAAAATTGGAGCAAATTGCATGTTACTGTATATTATTAAAGAAATATATATCAAAGATATGTATATTTTAAGGCATTTACATTAATTTTAGAAAAGGTACTTTGGTCTGGCTATGATAATGGAGATGATGGAGATGATGGAGTGATAAGCTTTAATTTGGTAGCAATAGAAACCTAATTCTTATAAAAGTTACACGAAGTTTGTTTTAAGCATCTTTTGGAAATAGCTCACAGACTAATATAGCTTACAGTTTGTTATTATATTCGTTTTTACAACATTTTACATGGGTAAAATTTCATGATACCAGAGTGGTTCCTGAAGAATATTACATTACATTAATTACATTACATCATAGTACATTATTATTACATATAAATGACATATGTTGTGATGTGTGTCGGTTTTCACACTGTGACCCAAGGTTGTGTTTTGAGTTTTCTAGGTCCGCACCATAACGCTGTATTTTGTCCAAACAGTGACGTTCTAATGGTTTTAGACCCCATCAGGTAGAATGCCAGACTTCATAGCCATTGTAGGCTCACTAATGATTTTCACGCGGTTTGTAGACTAGTTCAAATGGACATGCTTATTATATTACATGCATTAACAGTGTGGCTATTATACGGGTAATTTAATTTGTATTGGTGCATTTGGACATTTATTATATTTTGGACTATAACCGCATGGATAGTCTTTTTTTACTTTATCATATTTTGACAAACATACAAAGCAGAAGTTATTTTGACAGTTCTTGCATTTCATGGCTTTGCATCCCCTGATATGCTGGCAGATAACCCCACACCATGGACAAGCACGCACGTCATAAGCATTTACTCCATAAATATCTTTCTTCTTGCTGTGCAATCTCAAATACTCAAGTCTGTCATCTTTTCCTGTACATTTGTAATTGCTACAGCTACCATCCTTAGAGGGTTTCCATATTTCTCGGCAATTCCAGCAGAAATCAAATTTACAAAAAGGACAACGTGCATTTTTATTTGCATTTTCTTTCACGATTGTCGTTTTGCATTTTGGACATTCCTTGGCTTTCTGGAGACCTAAACTTATACTGGCCATTTTCACCTCGACATTTCTTTTCTCGTGATCTTTGAAGCACGCCACTTTACGAATCTCCCCTGTATAATCCCACACACTGTTACATTCTCTGCCGTCATCATCTGTGGCTGGACATCGAAAAATAATGCTGTTTGTTTCTAAGGTGTTTTCAACCACGCTGACAACAGCGTTAGATGCTGTGAACACAAACAATTAAGAGTAACGGGTCATAAAATAAATCTTGTTTTATATTCAACAAAAATGTAATCAAATTCGTAAGGACATGATGTAAGTAATACTTACAGAAGACATGTCCACATGACATTTTAGCGCGAAACGTATGATCGTCGTCGTCCTCTAGTAGCCAGCATGGCTCCCCAGTCCTTGTCACACCTATAGGCATAGGACTCCTACTCGATACTTCACCATCTTTCTGAATAGGTCTGGATCCTACAGTATATTTCATTGACATGTATAAACACTCATTTCATATAAAGATGGATGAGAAAGCTATCTCTATATTTCAAAACGGGCTTTTATTCTGTGGTTTTCATATCGTCCATTTGGTGTTAAAAGGTGGTGAACTGCCACTTTACAAAGTGGCAGTTTCGCACCTTCTAACTCCAAGGGGACGATATGTGTCCCATGTGTGTGTGTACATGATATTAGGATTAGTATGATTTGAGTTGGTGTGAATTTACATGCTAGAAAAAACCCGATCTGATACGCTTAAACACGTTGACTGAAATGCGTTCATGTTTCACAACACATTTATTATTGGTATTATTTTATTAAAATATTACAGAATAATCCATGTGGGCTTAACTTCAAGTAACACTTTTTATCATTTAAATGTAGTAGTAGTAGTAGTAGTAGTAGTACTAGTAGTAGTAGTAGTAGCAGCAGTAGTAGTAGTAGTAATAGTAGTAGTAGTATACAGTTGATATCACAAAAATTGTCAATAACAGTAATTTGTGTGATGCTGTCACGTGCAGAGCTGGAATTGGCTCCACGAAATTTAGTATCTTGTTAGATGAAGCAACACTATTTCATCAGTTACAATTTCAGGTGACTGGTGATAATTTAAAAGCCATAAAACAGATTTTGCGCTAAACTAGGGCACTGTGGTTGTCAAATTAACGTTCCGTCCAATTGTAGTCACTCACAATATCACAACTTTTAAAATGGCCTCTGCCGGCGGGATACACGTATATGGTGCAGTCATAATGCCTCAAAATCAAATACGCAGAAAAAGTTTCACCGACAGGCTCAGTGCTGAAAAATAATCAAATGCCGGGTATTTCCTGGTGAAGGATTTGCAGAAAATAGCCTCTGGTCATTTTCTTATATGGAATTTTGAGATAACCATGATGCTCTTACATAGTCGTCAAATATATCTGTATAGCCTATGAATGGGAAATTTACTTTCGCTCACCAAGTGTTCAATCTGTCAAACTATGTGGCGTTAGTTTTACTAGTCTGTATTACTTTTGAGAAATCGCCCTTGAAATGCAAAAAAGCAATTTTTACACAAATAACACCATTGTGATAAAATCGACTAAGAACAATAAAGGTCATTTAAATCCCATTATAAATAATAAACGCATAGTTCTGAATTTTTTAGAAATAAATGCCAAAGATTAACATCCTCAACATTTTGCACTACATGCGTAGCCTATTTACTACTTGATAGTGACTGCTGCCATGGTAGCATTTAAAAAGAAACAAATAACACTGATTTGAGTATAAATGAGACTATGATTAAACTAACATCAGCATATGTGCATCTATTTCTATGCCACACCTTTTTAGGATTCGAAAATAATCATTTAAAAATAATAATAATAAAAATAGAAATAGTTCTAATGAAGGTCATTTTGACCTCTAAGTACCTTAGCATCGTTTGTCAAACTCTGACTTACGACTCATTTTGTCAGATCGGGTCACATGTTACTTAGTGAGTAATACAAACAAATATTTGCAAATATCTAATGATTTACTAACAAAGTGAAAAGCTTTTGTTGAATTTAATTGCATTTTGTGTATTATCTAGTGTATTAGCTCAAAATGTTCATCAGCTTTATTTCAATGATTTTGTTGTGCAGTTTTAATCTTTCCGGGGCATCTAATAGGCGGACACACAAAAAATTGAACCTTAGCTTCTACATTTGCAAAATGTACCTGTATGACATCGTTATAACAGTGTCGAACTGACGTTTTTTGACACTTTAGCTTTTTGTTAAAGCGACACAATCAGGCCAAAAATCATCCAAAGGCCACCATTTTATTTTCGCTACATATCCATTGGCTAGAATTGTGGAAGTCTTTTAAAATTTGTGCTGCTATGGCAACTAAGCAAGTGTGCCGAAAGCCTCATTTATCAGTTATTCCCGTATATCCTATTTTGGCATGCATGTCCGAAATTAAATCTCGCCCTTATTTTTAATTTTTTTAACTTAGGCAATTCTAGTCTATCCATGGACATGTTGACATATAATGGACATACCAAGGAGCCAAAATAAAAATGATGATTTTGGCCTGATTGTGTTGCTTTAATGTATGGAATGTGGAAGTTTAGATAATTTCCTACAACAACAACAGCAAAATAAATCAATCGGGGTGAGGTGCAGGCCTAATAACACTTTTTCTAAAGACTTCCAACCAAATAAACATCTAAAATTGGAATAATGCCCAATACACACGCTATCCCCACAAAAAGTGCACGCTTACACATGTTTATGGTTTGAATTTATCAAGTTCAATTTATGGATCTTACCTTTGTCGTTCCTTCTGAGTATTATCAAATTTGATTCACCATGATCCTCTTAAAAATGAGCAGACAGACAGACATATATTTCATTGACATGAGAGATGTCATTACAAATTTATTTGTCATAAAAGACAGAATAAATGTACATACATATATATACAAGATGGTTAGTTGCTAAACTCACATGACAATATACATGATACCACATACAGTATTAAAATCATGTTAAGTGATATCACATACAAAAAGATATATTATAATCAAAACATAGGGAAGCATATGTGTTTGCTTTATTTCAATAATGTAATTGTATGTTGAAATTACACTTTTTTAATATCGCCACAACAAAATATTTGATTCTATACCACAATATGTGGAAAATTTGTTTTTACTTTCATGGGGTTAATCTTGAGATAAATATCTTAATCTATAGATCGATGTATCTATATATCAATGTATCTATGTGTATAGCCTCTGAATGGGAAATTTACGTTCGCTCACCAAATGTTCAAACTGAAATTTGACAGGGGTGGAATTATCCGACACGGCTGTTTAGAGGGCCAATTAAAACGGCTGTGTCGTTATGTTCCACTGAGCGATAATAATTATATTGCGAATCATGACGACCCCCATGCGAAAAAAACATACATCACCCCTTTTCATAACATTTATATGTCTGTGAAAATGATGAATATTTTGATTTGCTGCGCCCCTTGCCATAGACGCGATATGTTTGAATGTTTTATATACTGTAGATCTGGTAATTTTCACGTGTTTAAATTTTCGCGAAATTCTGATTTTGGGACTTTTCACGAAGTTTAGAATTCGTGAATTTTCATTTTTCTTTAGTATTTAAATAATAATTTTGCGGGATTCTTGAATTCGCGAATTTGTCCTCCTCGCGAAACCCATGAAAATTAAAACCTCGCGAATATCAGATCTATCTCATTCTAAAACCTCATACATGTATGCCGCATCAGTCACGTATGGCAATCGTGGACTACTAAATATTGCTAATCAATAGTGATATCGATCGATTGTGTCGATCTGCAGCTAAATAGGCTGATTTTATACATGTATATTATCAGAAATACATAAGAAGAAATGACCTTGAACTCTTTTCAGTTGATGTTTGATGGTCAGTCGACAAAATGTCAAAATCTATTTTACCTAATAACTTGGTTCTGGTGACATTAGAAGGAGTGATTATTTATCTTTAGCTTGCCGCTGCTAATATCATTCGTATCTTAGGCCTATGTGTTATGGAATAGAAAACTATGCAATACAAAATGAGCAGATTTTGTCCCTCGTCATGCTTTTCATCATGTTCATAGACCCTATTTTTTTTGAACGGCGATTTTAATAAAGAACATAAAAACTAACCCTTCAACCGCCAAGTTAATTTTCACCCACTTGAAGTTGTGTCTCGCTACCGCGACCCACAACTTCAAGTGGGTGAAAATTACTCATATGTGTTTAATTTGAGACGAAATATTTGCAAATATTGATATGTAAACACCCATTTTATTTCCAATAATAGCTAGAGCAGGGTTTTTTCGGGTGTCTGTAACCCTCCCCCTGCATATTCCCAAAATGCCTTGTTTTTTTCAAAATGTTCTTGGGGGTAGGCCCCCAGACCCCCCAATTACAGGATGGTCGACCTGTAACCCCCCCCCCCCCCTGTCTTAGTCTGGATACGGCCATGTAGTGATTTAACCTGCTGAGAAAACAAATTAAAACACGTATATATCTGTGCTTTAGGTGGAAAATGGCTAGCTCACCTCGATCAAATGTTACTTGTACTCTATCAGCTGAACCAGTTTTTGGTTTCTCAACATTTGGTTGAGATTTAGACAGAAGACCCCCCATTCCCTAACCCTCACAAATGGCGCAGATAGGAAATACTGAGAGTTAATTGGGTCATGCAGGTTATACAATTCCTGAATGGTTATACAAGTATATAACTTTGCGTCGTTGAGCATATTAACATGTGATCAATAAGTGATCAATTGACAAGTCACAGTTAGTATTGATTGTTCTGGTCTGTATCGAATAGTTTACTTCCTGGTTGTAGTATGTTTATTGCTAACTGCTACTTTTGTATGCGTTTCGCACTCTAATCTTACAGTTACAGTTCTTATATTCTTACAGTATTATCATATTAGTGAAACTAGATTTGTTTGGTAATTTGATACATTTTTTCCAAGATTACAGTGATTTGTACCCCTTGATTGGGACGCCTACAGACTTACAAAACCCAGTTATATGCATCGAGCCGATGTTGTTTCAATGTTGAGCCGTTGTCAAAGACGGTGGACCAACATTAAAACAACATTGGTTCAATGTATCTTGCTTAGTGGGAAGGTGTGCAACTGCCTACCATAAGATTATCAAAGAACGGGCTTCTAGAATGTTGAATTAATGTTGAAACTTTATCTAAAAATATATCTTGAATCCTAATAAATCTTGATATAAATGAAACATGGTGGTAGGAAACAATAGTATTTTAATTCAGAGCTGTTTTTTTGGAACTATTCACAAACAGAAATTGCGTAAAAAAATGTCAGATTTCAATCAATTATGAAACACTGGATAATAATTATTGTTATTGTTATTATTATATTATATAATATGTGTGTGTATATTGCCGGGTTTATAATATGGATTATTATCAGATAATGTGGCTTATGATATATTATAGTGTATGCTTACCTTTTTCCACTTTCAGACGATCGTAACTTAGGGGTCTTGTCAAGTTTAAAAAATCCAAAAATCCGAAAAACTCGGATTGGTCAGACTACACCCACCCATCCCCCCATCCAACTTTTTTTTTGGGGGAAATATTTGGGAACATGAAGACAACACAAAAAAACAGAAAAAAAGACAAAATTTCCAAAAAAAAATTAAAATCCGAGTTAGGGCTTGACCCACCGCCCACTTCCGAGTTTTTCTCGGACTTTTCAGATTTTTTTAACTTGACAAAACCCCTTAGTTGATGAAATTACCATTGAGATAGTAGATACCTACCAGGCTGCTGTAGGAAGGTAGACGTCTGTGTAGGTACATACCGTGTTACCTATCATATAGAGTACCGACTCCTTTTCTCACTAAGGATAATGCTGTAAACCAAATTTTATGCACTTAATCAAATGTTACTAACCATGAAAAACACTTGTTTCAAAAACAGTTGTAGGGGAAAATACCTAAGACGCCCACCTTGCCCAAAACGCCCACCCACCACTTTCTCAGAATTAGTCATAATTCCACTCATGTGCGAGTGTGTAATTCATTTATGACATCATGACATTCCTTGTGCAGAACTTAGCTGCATAGACACATGACAGCTTTGATGTGCCAAACTAAAATGTGAAATGATACTTTTTGATGTTATTTTTGCACAATTTTGAACTGTGACTATGCCTAAACTATCATAGATAGCGTAGATAACTTTGAAGGGCCTTACAACCATTCTCCACACATAGATGTCGCTCAGGTCAACCCCGCTCTCTCTCTGTAACCACACGCCATGTTTCGACAAAAACTGCTCATTTTGAGCAGTTTTGTTGATATAATATTTGTAGGCTTATAAACACGCTTGAGTGTCCTGAATATATATGGCAAATATAAAACACCACTACTCCGCCACATATGAGTTTATATTCACATAGAAATAGAAAACATTCAATAGATTACTTTTTCTGCCTACGCGCTGCTGTGAGAAGGTCCATGTTTACGTTTTTCTGACAGAATTTACAATCGGCTTCAAAACACTGGCAAATATAAATTACTGAATGACATGCGAATTGTGCTGGTTCAATTTATCCACTACTAAACAGAATAAATAGCCCTTACCTGTAACAAACTCTAAAATCAAATTAAATATTGAAAAAAGGATAAGTAATGAGTTGAAGTGAACACCAAAATAGTTCCGTGGTTATAGGAATGGTTATAAAATCACGTGGTAACGCTCACTAACGGCTGATAAATTTGGTCAATCGCCATGCGTGCATACGGCGAAATGAGCGTGTGGTATCAGAGATATAATCTCTGAGGTCAGAATGCCTTACAACGGCATCTTTCTTGCGTATTTTTAGCATGAATATGACAAGCCTGGCATGAGGTCTTTTCAGGAAATGACCATGTTCTAATATTTTCTCATGTGCCTAAGAAGCCTACCGCAATTTTTCCTATGACGCCTCCCCCCCCCCCCCCTCTGAAATAGCATGCACAAGACAAGTTTTCCCGAAACGCCCACCCATTAGGCCCACCTGGTTGTTTTGTTTCAGGTTGGGCGTTTTATGGCTTCATGTGGTAATGGAGAAGAGCAGTGGGCGTTTTGTGCACGGGGGTGGGCGTCTCAAGAACGACGTTCCCAAAACGCCCACTTTGCTCCAAAAAATGTTTTTCGGCATATTTCATCAAATACACAGTACAGAATTAAAAATGTCACTGGCCGTGCATGGTTATATCCAGAATCAGCTGCTGATCTGTATTTGGTAATAAGTAAGACGTGCTGGCTGCAAAAGGTTCCGATCCTTAGGGGTGGGCGTCTTAGGCAAGTTTCCCTATAACATATAAACAATGTTGGACCAACGTCGAATACGTTGGGCCGACGTTGTATAAAATTATAATGTTATGCAAATGTTTTGTGTTTGCTGGTCAAGCACTGGTGATATTAAATTCGCATTATCTACCAAACATCAGATGTCTTTTTACCCTAGCTTTCTGAACGTGCTAATTATTTTCGGTAAATGCAATCCCTCAAAGCGCTAAGTTGAGGATTTTTTCCGCAGATGCAGTGGCGGATCCAGAGGGGGGCGCAGCCGGCGCGCGTCCCCCTCCCCCGTTCAGGGTCCAAAATAAAAAAAGACCATATTTCGGCCGAAATATGGTCTGGAATGCGTATTTGAGGCCTTAGATTTCAAAATTTTCCAGGGGAACATGCCCACGGATCCCTGTATGTGTGTATAAATGTGTGTGTATAAATTCTTGCAAAAATCGGCGCCCCCGCCCCGTTTTTCATTTCTTGAATCCACCACTGCTGTGTCTCGCTGCCGCGTCTCAATACTCACGTGGACTACTTACAGAAGTACAATTGAAATCAATATAAGCAATGTAGCAAATGTATTGCTTATTTCACTTTCAATCTCCTTGATTGAAGTAGAAAAAAAGGCTTATCAATTTAAATTTTCAGTCACCTGCAGTTGTGTTTCGTTCCCGCAATTCACGACTACAAGTGACTCAAAATTACTCTGATTTGTAACCCTTTCAGCGCGGGGATCGACTTTAGACGTCAGAATCTGGATAGGATAGGTATTCAAATGACGCGGAAAAAGCCAAGTGAGATATTTATGATGATTTTAAACTGAAAATAACCTCAATGGTCTCCATGGTTTATACAAAAGAATTTCAGCACTTCAATGGTTAGGCCATATTGTATATGGGTTCCACTGATTTAAGCTATTTTAAACTGGTTACGCAAGACAGGTTAGTATAAATACGTTTAAAAGATATCTTAACCCTCACAACATTGAAAAAAATTGTATAAACCATGAAGACGAAAGGGTTTTTTTCAATTTGAAATCATCATAAATGTCTTAGTTAGCTCTTTCCGATTTCCTTGAATACCTATATGTTATGGGTCAATGACCATTAGAACGATTTTAATTCTTACAGCGCGGGTATCGACTTCAGTCGTCAGAATCTGACGTCTAAAGACGACTGATTCTGACGACTGAAGTCGATCCCCGCGCTGTAAGGGTTAAAGCAGCAATATGACCTAATTTAGGCTAAAATCATAAAAAAATCGGTGATTTTATTTCGGCTTTTTAATATGACCATATCATGTAAACATGTCCATACTCTAGAACTGCAAAAGTTTTTTAATTTCCTTGGGGCATTCACCAGTTAGACTAGATATAGAGACGGAATTCCTGATTTCTAATTATTGACAACCATGGCAAAAATAGGAAATACGGGAATTTCGTCTCTATATCTAGCCTTACTGGTGAATGCGCAGCAGAATTTTTTTTAAAATTTGCAGTTCTAGTCTGTGGAAATGTTCACATTATGGTTATATTAAGAAGCCAAAATAAAATCACCGATTTTTTGGTGAATTTGGCCTGGGCCAGTCCCTTTAATCCTTAAAGCGCTGAAATATTTTTGTATAATTAAGAACAGAGAAACAACACTAAAGTTGTTTCAGATGGTAGTTGTCCCCTTGGATATGAAAGGGTGTATCTGCCACTTTACAAAGTGGCAGATACACCCTTTCAGAATCAAGGTGGGCGAAGTGTGGTTGCTTGTGACTACGACTTATCTGACGCAACGTTATTTCATTGTTTGGCCAGTGTCTATTTATTTATTTATTTATTTATTATATATAAAGGCATTGTCGTAGACGGTTGGTCAACACTAAGCCAGAACTGGGTAAACAAGTCATGTTGGAAATGCAGGAGCGTGGCTACTTTGGAAACTAAATTAGTCAGAATAGTAATCAATGATTTCAAGTCACATACTGTGATATATAATAAAAAGCACCCCAGCTGTGCTTCGGCACCCGGCGCGTTTATTAGGGATAATACGATAGTAATCTATAACTATTCTTAAGCACGAAGCTGGTTAAGATGTGGAATGACTAGAAATCATCACTATAGTATACTCGTTAATGATTTCCTATACTTCAACTCTAGCACTAGAAATAGAAGGATGACGCTGTATACATCTGGAATGAAAAAATAGCAATACAAGACTAGTGTTGGTCTAACGGGGCTACTAATATGTAGATGTCACCATGTCACTGGAGTGTCGTGAACACAGATGAACAGACTCGAACTCACACAGAAAGAATCAGGTAGGCCTACTATGGTAAAGTTAAAAAACTCTCAAATATTAAATTATCAACTTTATTCTTTTATTTTTTAAAATTTCAGTGTTCATGTTTATACAGCAAATATGGCTTAACTGCCATTATTTTAATATGCATATATAAAGTAGTTTATCTTCAACTACTTTATTAAAATCCATGCCTTTATATATGTGTTTGCTTTCCAGCCATATGGCTATTACAATGCCTGGATTGTGAGGCCCGCAGCATACTCTCTTTTTATGAACTCCTCTGTCAAGACACTACTGATTCTACGTCCCTATTTACAGAACCAGTGGACATTAGATATAGTCGAGTCTAGGGCGTCACAGCTGACGACATGAGATGCTCTTATCGCTGGAGGCGTCAGAGAACGACCCTCCTCAAGGTCAGCGTCTTCTGTGCTGTGGTCTACGTCATCAGAACTTGCGTAACAATCGCCGGGGATGCCAACACTTTGAGATTCAGAGAGGATCGCTACTTGTGAGTATTATATCACAACACTATGAACCAATGTTGGGTTAATGATGGTCCAGCATTGTAGAGGGTGGACCAACATTAAACCAACATTGATTTAATTACTTGTGTTTGCTGGGATGTTGAAATATGGGGATGTTCACCCAGCTAACACAAGACGTTGACCCGATGTTGGGGTGATGTTGGCCCACTGTCTGCGACGCTGGACCAACATTATCCCAACATTAGTTATAATAGTATATGTACGTTTTTACAGTCCAGACAATACCTAAGACAAGAGGGCAGTTACTAGCGTTTGGCTTTGCAGAACAGCATTGATTATTAAATTAATTATATGCAAGTCTTCACTGTCCAGAGCAAGGGGAATTTTGTTCAAAAATTATTGACTAACGATTTTTCTGTTGAAGCTCTCCCACATCATCCTTATCATTCATGTATAAATATTCCGCTAATCAATATCAAATTGCTGGGAAAATGGCCAAAATTCCATAGCTTTTCGCTATACGCGATACTGAAGAAAAAGTTTCCCTGCAGACAATACCAGAGAGGAGAGCTGAACAGAACGGGTCCGGGGGAGATGAATCGACCCGTGTCACTGACAGAAGAAGAAGCACAACAAGCCAGCATTTTACAGAAAAAAGCGGGGTTTAACATCCTGGTGAGTGATATGATCGCTCTGGACAGATCGCTGCCTGATCGCAGAAAGCCGGAGTAAGTACCTGGACATCACAGATGATAAATAACAGGTGGAACAACAGCTAACTGTTATTAACTCTTTAAGTGCTTCATTACTACTTAACATTTTCCTTTCATTTGAAGTTGGCATTGCTCACGCAATTGCCAACTTCAAATGAAAGGAAAATAACTCCTCACTTAAAAATTAAACCTGCTAAATTTCACAATGGGGGCTTTACTCAAGATTTATACATGCATATTTGTTTAATTTCTGTCAAATTTTAGTTGTGGAAAAACAGTATGAATGCGCTTAAAAGCGTCGCCCGCACTCAAAGGGTTAAACATGTTAAACACTTTCAGTGTTATTATGGATTTCCAAGTAAAAAAAAAACATTTCTATAACATTTATACAACGTCGGCTCAACGTCTTCGACGTTGGTCCAACAGTGTATAAATGTTATGCAAATGGTTAGTGTTTACTGGGATAGAATGATTATTTCATTTTAAGTCTGTTTGCTGGGGTTCCAAGACTCAGAATTTAGCTGTAGTAGGTTGTGGGTTGTGATAATTGACCATTTTCCACCCAGAATGGTGTTTGACTCTTCCATAGTTCATAAACAATGATATTATACTGTCAGGCGCGTAGCCAGACGTACGCCAGTACGCACGTGCGTACACATTGTATGAAAGGGTGAAGAGTAATTAATTTTAAGATATATTTAATAGAGCATTCAAATCTCATCAAAATGCAACATTTAATCTGTACTTTAGTGCTGTAGCGGATCCAGAGCAAGTTTGTGACCGGTTCACAGTTTTAGAAAAAAAATCTGTGAGGTGTTGCTTAGGGCCTATCTGTTTGTATCTGATCCGTTTTACAGAAAGTATAGGTCCTACACGGAGGAGAACAGTTTAATTACATTATAACACAAGAGTGCAAAACAAAACTGATATTGACTTTATCACCACTTAAAACACATGCCCTGCGACAATAAATCACTGCCTATATATGGGCCTGGTTTGCCCGACGGTGGAAGTCCGAAAGGAAAGTTAGCTTTTCGGGTATTACTCAGTCAATTCTCCATTGATTTTTACAAAATTTCACAATCATTATTATCAAGTCATTTGGCAACAAATTTCGAGAATTCCAGTGAGTATTTCAATAGTTTGACCATTTTGACATGTAACACAATTCTGAGGATAAACCAGAATTAGGTTTATGATAGGTTTATATACTGATCATACTTGCTCGATTTGAATTTTGAATTGTTTATATTTTCTTAACATGACTTTACAAACTTTTTTTTTCAGCGTCACAAATTGATTGTAGATCACTAAACAATCCGATTCCTGCGGCCAAACATCGAACAGATGCATCTGTTTTTTTCAATAGGCAACTGGTCAGCCGTGTCTGCGACCGGCGATCTCGTCAGCTACCAAATGACAGTAGGCCTACGTGCATGAAAATCGCTTTATAATTAACTGAGCAGGCCTAATCAACGAAAGTTAACTTTCATTTTGGACAATCCTCCACCGTTGGACAGACTATAGTGGTATATAACCTAGTATAAGTAAATATGTTCACTGTTAACAGGTTAACCGTGCAGTATGAATGTGCAGACAAATGACTCCGTAATTTATTGCAACAACACTATGAAATCAATTTAGAATATATTGTTGCAAGAAATCGTAATCATGCAGCTATGAATATTATGTTAAAAACATGTTTTTGGCGTTCACAGTAGGTGACAATCAATCAATATATCCTTTCAAAATAGGAATTGCATGATGAATAATTACCAATATTTTGGCGGATGTCTATTGTCGTCATCAGGCTGGTCCGTCCGTCTGTACGTCCGTCTGTCCGCCACTTTTAGCACTATAACATGTTTCGCGTAAGTTGAGTGCACATCAAACTTCACATACAGAGTCTGGTTAATCATGACTAAAGCTTGACTAATTTCACATTTGATCTTTCTATGACCCCTATGACATTTTTTTATGTATTGCTCAAACATTTATACCGTAGGCCCCCCTATATCCATTTCAATAATAGCTCAGATGAGTTCGAAATTGGGCAATATTCGGACAGAAACTAGGTCATGGGGGCCGATTATCGGCCCTTATTTTTAATATGCGTAATATCTGGAAAACCGGACCAGATAGCTTGACCATTGCTATGGAGCAAAATGTGCAGTTTCTGGTAGGAATAATATACCATGAGAAATTTCAACTTGATCAAAGTCAAAATGGCAGACCTGCGGCCACTTCCGATCCACATATTTTCCCGTTAACGCGATTCACTCAACATTTTTTTATATATCGCTCAAAAATTCATACCATATATCCATTTCACTAATAGCTCACATGAGTTTGAAATTGGGCAAGATTTGCACAGAAAGTAGGTCATGGCGGCCAAAAATTATCGGGCATTATTTTTGTAATACATGTATGCGTAATATGTGGAAAACCAGAGCAGACAGCTAGACCATCACTATTAAACAAAATGTGCAGTTTCAGGTAGGGATATACGATGAAAAAATTAAACTTCATCAAATTCAAAATGGCCGACCTGCTGCCACTTACTTCACACTTCTGTTGTGACTTCAATATGCGTAATAGCTGGAAAACCTTGCCAGATATCTAAACCATTCCTATTGAACAAAATGTGCAGTCTTTGTACTGCATGCTGCTAATAACCAGTTCTCGGACAATTTTATTAATGGTGGCGGGCTATTGTCGAGTATGCTCTTGTTTCAAATGATTTTCAATTTTAAACGATGATTAGAGGCTGAGGCCTATTTCCGTCGCCGGCGGGCCTGTTAACAAATTATACACAAGGTGACGACTATGTGTGTATATGACACCAGGTCCCTGCCCAGCAAACACAATGGTGTTTTAATGTTGGCCCAGCGTCACAGACAATGTCTTGTTTCTGCTGGGTGGGTGACCGCCCGGCTGGATAACATAATCTGATAAATAGTTAGGCTTTATAATTCTTGATCTTGTGCTGCTGTTTTTGCCGCGTCGCGATCGCAATCTCGTGAATTCCAGCGTGACGTAATCACAAGTTGAAGACATTTTTTGCGATTTCAACTCGCACTGCCTGAAGGCATTACTAGATGTATATTGCTCATATACACGTATGACACAGAACGAATAATATGGAACTTCCATGATAAATGTATAATATTTGTCATTTTTGTGATTACGTAACGGTGAATTTTGTGATTACGTAACGGCATTTACACTGTTTACAAGCGACCTAGTACAAAATAAATGTGATAAAGGTAACCACAACATTCATATTTTAGCTCACACAGTGCTTTCACATAATTAAAAGCAACATATAAAATAATATTTTCAAAAGTTTAAGTTTTCGTTACGTAATCACACAGGGTCATTTGTGTTTCTTCCAGAAAACATCAGTTTGTTTGTTGCGATATTTTGTAGAACATAAGTTAAGAACTCCATATGGTAGGATTCAGGGTGATCTAAACATTCACGGATACGATATAAGACATCTAACATAGTTTTATTGATCAATCAAATTATGGAGGTTGAATTCAAATAAGACACCTCAGAGAATTCGACTGCAAGCAAAAAGGCGCACTTTTTCAAATCCCATAGATCTGAATGAGGTCGATTTTTTTCGTAAAAATAATAGACGGTTGATAAAAAAATTTTCGGTACACAAGCTTTAATATGATTACTTGGCAGAGAAAACATTTCAATGGCGAAATGAGAAATTTCATTTTTATGTGTTTGGTAACGTTTTTCATGGAATTCACGATCTATGGTCTTGGTTTGTATATTAAAATCTATACAGATCTATTATTATCAATAAGCATTATCCGGCTTGGGGCTTTTGTCTGTTACCGTACTTGTTTGGCATGTAATATTAGCCCAGACTAAGGGGTCTAATCCTATCTACACATCTTCCCTGTAGACAATATTTGGCAAACATCATGTGCAATCCGTCACGTAATCTGTGCACGTAGGCCTAATTATCAGCATGATCAGTCGAATGGCGCAGTTCAGAAATGTAAAAATATAAGCCAAGATACACAAATATTTTACTCTCTTTTACTGAATAAATCGATAAGCTATGGCTATTCACATGGAACACCAGACACATATTACATTAAATGGGCAGTTAAAGTCAACAAGGCGTTTGAACGCACACACGTGGATTGAAATTAATAATTTATATTGTTAAGCTGCTAAGTTTATTATGTTCTCATAAGTTACTCAATTTACGAAATCAATTAAATCGTGTCAATTTAGCTAAAGCTTCAGAATACAGCATTTGCTGTGTGAGTACACATGCTAATAACCCTGGCTACGCCTCTGACTGTCTGTTGTCAGCTTTCTCAGATCTCCAGGGCTTCATTCACCTGAAGATAAAAGGGCGTATCTAGAATTAAAAAGGGGGTCCTATTGCAAAAACATTATGTGTCAATCAATGACTTTTTAGTCTTCTCAGCCAATGCATAACATGGGCGTTTGACACTCTAAATTTACTAGGGGTTGCCTCAACTTTAGGCACTACCATCAAAAATATGTCCCTAGACCCATAACATTTTAAATAAAGCGGAAACAGCCATCTGAGACATTTATGATGATTTCAAATTGAGCAAAACCATTTGGTGTCCATGGCTTAAATAAACATATTTTCAGCGTTAAAAGGGTTCAATTCCTTGATTAGGCTATATATATATTTGTCCAGTCTAGTTAAATGCTATGACATGTGGTATCAGTGTTAGGTCTATATAATTTGTACGTCATAGTATCAACTCAGGGGCGGATCTAGATTTTCACTGACCGTGACGGGGGGGGGGGTTTACCACTTGAAAAAGGCAAATTATTGATTTTTCAAGGCTTTCTCCTGCAAGCTAAGGCATATTGGGCAATACCACTGCACTGTTTGCCCCTCAGTAGGGCATATATCACCACCAGTTCATAAGGAAACCCTTAAATGAGATGACAATTTTTTCCGAGGTGGTGACCCGGGGTAGCCCCACCCCCCCCCCCCCCCAACCCAACCCACCCATTGGCTCGGCCCCTACAACTGTTGCGGAAATATCAATTCTCACTAACTTATAATTGAGTAGGCCTAGGCCTAAATGAATATTGCTTCACGTCACTTTCTGCAGAGCATATTGTGGTAATATTTCGAAAACACAGCTTTGACGGTTTTAGGCCCCCATAGTCGAGCAGCCTCTTAAGTCCCGTGGGAATTTTTGTATGATGCTAAGCCACCCACTCAGATGTCTCAAGGGCATCCCAAGTAGCAATAAAAAACATGCTGGCAGTCTGAAATATATGGGGTGGGGGGGGGGGGTATATAACAAAACTATCACATTTTGCTTGGCTGACTTTAGGAGTGAGCAATAAAAAATATATACAGACCATATTTTTACACATTATTGCAACAGTAAAGCTATCATATGATACAAAACATAAAATATAAAACATTGTAGACTAGGCCCCTAGTGGTTATTACCTTGTTAATTTATGAACACTAGTGATAAATGAAATATTGTGTGGGACAAAATGGTCGAGCATATATTATAGTCTGGGAGCCAAGTTTAAAAAAACTGCTAGATCTAGTTTCAATGATGTTCTGTGTTATGCAATTTATCGTGTTTAATTGTAGCCTATGTCGTTTGTCAATTTATATTGCAGGGTATGTTTTTATAGATCTGGGCTATCATGTAAATAATATTGAATAATCTACATTTATCTAGACTACAATAGTTTTTTGTAGTAGGCCAAAAATAGGCTATATTGTGTAGATCTAATTAGGATTTTACTACTCATAGAAAAATGTATTTTTAAATGTATATTGGAATTGATTTGCATCTTTTGTTACGAATGGTTGGCCCTGAAAAGGGCCTTTTTGTGTAGCCTACATGAAGACTGAAGAGTCTCATTTCTTAGACTTGGTCTTCTTCACAGACTTTGGCTTCTTAGTCTTTTTCGCCTTCTTTGGCTTGGCTGCTTTCTTTGCCTTGGCAGGCTTAGCCTTCTTGGTTTTTTTTGCTTTAGGCTTGGCAGCTTTCTTGCTCTTCTTAGCCTTTGTTGCCTTCTTCTTTGGCTTCTTGGCTTTTTTTTGGTTTCTTAGCTTTTTTCTTTGGTTTCTTGGCCTTCTTTGCTTTCTTAGGCTTGGCTACCTTGCCGAGACGGAAGGATCCTTTCTTTTGCGTCAGACCCCCATCAGCAACAGCAGCCTTGATGTATTTCCTGATGAAAGGCGAGATACGAGCCACGTCCACCTTGTAGTTGGCAGCAATGTACTTCTTGATGGCGAACAGAGAAGAACCACCTCTCTCTTTCAGTGCTTTGATGGCCGCGTTCACCATAACAGCTGTAGTCGGGTGAGTTGCTGGAGCTTTGGGCTTTCTAGCTTTCTTCCTCTTGGGTGATCCATGTGCCTTCTTGGGTGATGCAGGAGCCATTGTCAATGACAAGTTGAAGTGTTGAAGTAGAGAGTAAAATCAGAGTTTGAGAAACAGGGAATGATGCCTGGATCTGATCCAGCTGACTTTATTGGGATCGCGCCAACGTCATAGTAAACCACACACGAAGTCCTTGTCGAAAAGACATTAAAAAACAAATTCGTTCAAAAATTGTCCTATTTTGCATTAATACTATTCAAAAATTCATAATAAATATTCAGTTAACTGCTATAATATGTTGCGTATTCAGAAGTAGAGATGTTGGGGATTACGACAAGATGTAATATTGCTATCTAGAGCTTTAGTTTGTTAATATATGTCCATTTATTATGTCACCATTCATTGCTGTTTTCAGCACTTCGCAATTTTGTCTTTAGTTTTCTTTTAAAAAAACCTTTAAAACTAAGAAATAAGATTACAAAGGGATGAAATTATGAAACACAAATATATTTAATATGTCATTAGATTACTGAAAAAGCATGGAATCTAATTATATCCTTAAAAATAATGAAAACGCACACGCAAAAAAAACAAAATTTGAAACAAGTTGATGCCAGATGTACAATTTATTGAGCCATTCTGAATGACTTTGTTTGCTACATCCCCACTTGTTAAAAGAAAAAGGCGAAGGGTTATAGATATTTATTAACCGTTATATTTCCATATGTATATATCTTTACTAAAATCATAATGTAATCATACCATTTTGGCATGGTGAATGGACATTTCTGAATTAGAATCATAACATAAATTCGATAAGAAAACCATGCAAATTGCAAATGTTGTGAATTGTATTCCTGAAACTGATAACAATTTTATGTTTTTTTCACGTTTCGGACTCGTGCTAGATCTACGTTTTAAATATTGCGACGTTTTGTAGTGTTTACAACGTTCAGCCTACGTTAAAAAATCTAGATTTATCTGAAAATAAAATGTGAACTAAGGCAAATGTGTCATCTTACAACCAAACGCCACATAAGGGCCTATAATTAAGGGTCTATATGGAATCAAACATGATAAAGTGCCACATCGCCTTATCGACCATAACTTCTTGTAAATATGTTAAAAGTGTTACTCAAAACTTTACTCATTTCAGCAGTATGCCCCCTAGGCCTACCGGTACCATGCTATTTTTCAGATAAGTTTGGCATTAATGGGATCATTTTATAAATCAATAGGACAAGAACGTGATTTTGTGACAAAAATATCAATCAAAAATATCAATCAACGTATGCTAACGTGACGTTTTTGTCGACACTTTGTTAATGTCATGTTACAACAGCGTTACCAGAAGCCACTAAATATTTTCTACACCCATACAGAAATAAGTGTCTGTTTTGTTGATTTCAGATTATTGCATTGTAGAATGACTAAAATAACTGTGTTTCTAGGTTTGCAATAAACAGTAACATCTAACGTGACAGCTCTAAGTAAATTAGACACTTGACATCTGGATACCAAGTATTATACTTATAAAGAAATATAATTAAAATTAAAAGACATAGGGACAATGAAGCAGCTTCAAATGAAAATTAAAAGACAGCAGATTATATTTATGATTAAACAAATATATATTTTAATGCTAACTGTGCTTTTCGTTGCATTTAGGTCATGCTAACGTGACGCTTGTTTTGACATGTTGCTAGTGTCACGTTAGCTACAGTGTTACATCCTTGCCTGGAATTTATATGCACACAGCCAGAAATATTTATTTGAATGGCTGGTTTCAAATTGTTGCATTGTAGAATGGCTACGAGCTTTTATTTCTAGGCCTACTGTTTGGAATAAACATCAAGTGCTAACGTGACAGATCTATGCCAATGACACTTCCCAAAAGTATTCCGTTATTAAATAGTGTATTCCAACCACTGATATAATACTGAATATATAAACACAATTGGACTCAACTCAAATCTTTGGATTTGACATTTGGTCAACTTATTGAGGAATGAGAAGAAAGATCTCACTTACCCTATAACTGACACTGTCACGTTGACAGTTCCAGTGTCATACAAAATGTAACGTTAATATATGAAGGGTCAAAGGAGATGTCACGATACACTAATATGTGTCAAGTATATGGTCACGTTAACAACAAAAGTGTTCAAACTTATCTCATATTAGCCTTTTGGTACGACTGCTGCAGCCAATGTTCAGTGAATTGTGTGAATGGATCATCATAGCATCATGTTTTAATATTTCATTGTACACGTAAGCATGGTAAGATTATGTTTGCAGTACTGTGCCATGCTAACGGTACACCCTAAATTAGGCCTAATACCTGTTTTATCTGATAATTAAAAAAATCACAGCAGATAATTTCAACTAACCTGCAAGTCTCATTTCCCCAATACTCATTTCTTCATACACCTTCCCATGATGGTATAAGTAGTCAGAAAAGAATAATCTTGCTCATATCTCAAAGCACTTATGAGACCTGAATGAAATAGGGACTTGACAAAGTTACGATATCATTTAAAGATAATGATATGCCATCGTTACAATTTAAATGCACGTTTCACAGCTAAATACAAAATGAATGCTGCTTCATGTTAACGCGACGAATGACTTGGACACCCACGAGTCACGTTTTCTTTGTTTTTTTACACAAAGAAAGTTCTTAATGTGATTCTGATATGCATATTTTTTAAAGAAACATTTCCACGTGAAAATCGATCGATATATAAAAAAAAGATCTTACAATGCATTTGTGCAGTAAAACAGCATTTCTTACAACATGTGGTAAATTTGGGTAAAGTTTCAGTACCGTAAATAGGCCCCTATACACTTTTTTGTGCATTTTTCTTAAACCCAAACCGATTTCAGTGTCGTATTCAGCACAGAACTTGGTCTAGACTGTACTATGTCTCCGTCCATCACTAAATGAATGGAACGTAGCACATATTATAGGTGATAGGGGCGTACCATCAGATGATGTCATATATTGTATGTATGTAATATGGGTGCGTAGTGCATCCCAGAAAATATGTGTTTTCAAAGGAATAACGTCAGGCCCACCAGAGACCCACCAAAACATTTAGTGACTTTGGAACTGCAGATCTTATAGCATGCCCGTTTTCGGTAAACATGCATCATATGATCGGGATCATCCTATAGGCTACTATAACTGGTATAGGTCTCTGGTAGGGAAACATATGTAACGTTACGACGATGGCTCAACATTTTTCTTGTGTTCACTGTGAGCAGTGATGGTGAGATCATGTTAAGGGGAAAGATAACATAATTTAAGCTTTTAAAAATCTAGATCATAGTCTTTGTTGTCCGGGGTATCACGGTGATTAAACAGTAAGAAGTTAGATAGACCATGCTCTAGCATGAATTATTTCTCGTGGTTCGCTAAAATTAGTATTGTCAATCCGTTATCTTCTAACGTCAGTGATGCTTTGGCTATTGGCCTATGACGCGTCATCTGACCAAATTTGAACCAAAATAATTCACTAGTAGCCTACATATTAACCCTTTAAGCGCTAAGAACGACTATTGGTTTGTAATATGTTTTATTAGATGATCAAAAATCACTGTCAGCCGGAATGGAATGCGTGTTTTTAAAAACATCAAGATTTGCAATTTTCATCCACTTGAAATTGAGGGTCGCGGTAGCGAGTCACAACTACAAGTGGGTAAAAAATTAAATTCAGTAAAAAAAAACTCAAGGTGAAGGAAAGCGTGACGTTTGGAGCCTAATTAGTTTAACATTGGCCCAGGTCTATTAAACTTGGGTAACATATTATATTTTATTTTAATAATAATAACAGATCAAAAAGCCAAAATAAAAATTATGATTGTGTCGCTTTAATATGTCATATATGACATGATCGTGGAAGAAAATACCTTGTTCCTTGGACAAGTGTTATTTGTTCCCATATCGCACTCAATTGAACACAGTTTGCATATCGCATTTTTCAGATGTTTGCAGGTCATCTATCCCATTCACCACTTGACTGCTAGTGTTGTCATTATATTCTACAATGAGGCTTGGAGCCCAGTGTTACGTACAGTGTTCAGTGTGGTCAACCGTTCTCCTCCATCTATGCTGAAGGAGGTGCTGCTAGTGGACGACGCCAGTACCAATGGTAAGCCTTCATCTAGACATCTACTTTAGTAACAATGGTGAGCCACCCTCCTCTAAACATCTACTCCAGTACCAATGGTAAGCCACCTTCCTCTTGACATCTAATCCAGTACCAATGGTAAGCCACCTTTATCGAGACATCTACCCCAGTACCAATGGTAAGCCACCCTCCTCTTGACGTCTACTCCAGTACCAATGGTAAGCCACCCTCCTCTAGACATCTACTCCAGTACCAATGATAAGCCACCTTCCTCTTGACATCTACTCCAGTACCAATGGTAAGCCACCCTCCTCTAGACATCTACCCCAGTACCAATAGTAAGCCACCCTCCTGTAGACATCTACCCCAGTACCAATGATAAGCCACCTTCCTCTTGACATCTACTCCAGTACCAATGGTAAGCCACCCTCCTCTAGACATCTACCCCAGTACCAATGATAAGCCACCTTCCTCTTGACATCTACTCCAGTACCAATGGTAAGCCACCCTCATCTAGACATCTACTCCAGTACCAATGATAAGCCACCTTCCTCTTGACGTCTACTCCAGTACCAATGGTAAGCCACCCTCCTCTAGACATCTAGCCCAGTACTAATGGTAAGCCACCTTCTTCTAGATATCTAATCTAGTACCAATGGTAAGCCACCTTCATGTAAACATCTACTCCAGCACCAATAGTAAGCCACCTTCCTTTAGACATCTACTCCAGCACCAATGATAAGCCACCTTCCTCTACACATCTACTCTAGTACCAATGGTAAGCCACCTTTCTCTCGACATCTACTCCAGTACCAATAGTAAGCTACCTTACTCTTGACATCTACTTCAGTACTAATGGTAAGCCACCCTCCTCTTGACATCTACTCCAGCACCAATGGTAAGCCACCTTCATCTAGACATCTACTCCAGTACCAATGGTGAGCCACCCTCTTCTAGACATCTACTCCGGTACCAATGGTAAGCCACCCTCCTCTAGACATCTACTCCAGCACCAATGATAAGCCACCTTCCTCTTGACGTCTACTCCAGTACCAATGGTAAGCCACCCTCATCTTGACATCTACTCCAGTAGCAATGGTAAGCCACCCTCCTCTAGACATCTACCCCAGTACCAATGATAAGCCACCCTCCTCTTGACATCTACTCCAGTACCAATGGTAAGCCACCCTCCTCTAGACATCTACCCCAGTACCAATGATAAGCCACCTTCCTCTTGACATCTACTCCAGTACCAATGGTAAGCCACCCTCATCTAGACATCTACTCCAGTACCAATGATAAGCCACCTTCCTCTTGACATCTACTCCAGTACCAATGGTAAGCCACCCTCATCTATACATCCACTCCAGTACCAATGATAAGCCACCTTCCTCTTGACGTCTACTCCAGTACCAATGGTAACAGACCATCCTCTTGACGTCTACTCCAGTACCAATGGCAAGGCACACTCCTCTTGACATCTACCACTCCAGTACCAATGGTAAGCCACCCTCCTCTTGACATCTACTTCAGTACCAATGGTAAGCGACCGTCCTCTTGACATCTACTCCAGTACCAATGGTAAGCCACTTTCATCTTGACATATACCCCTGTACCAATGATATGCCACCTTCCGAGTGTGAAGCCAGCAACATGGGTGTTAAAAAAATGTGTCAGTTCAATAATTTAGGACATTAATTTTGCACAAAAGTTTAACTGTTAAAGCGCTAAATTCAATAATAATTACATAATTATTTCAACCACTTGAAGTTGTGTCCCGATACCGCGGCCGACAATGTTGAATGGGTGAAAATTACTAACATTTCGTTGAGTTTGTAACTAAATAATTGCATATCCGGAAATTTATTATCAAATTCGTAATAACTGCGATTTATCCAGCTAAGAAAATAGATTAACGACGACTATAGCCATAGTTAGCGGTTCAAGGGTTAATACAAGGCATTGCTTCCTGACATCATTGTTACCATTTTTCATCAGGTTTTCATAACCCGTTCAACTATATATATATTCAATTATATTTTCGGGGACCGTCTTTAGACTTGGGAAACTGACTCCATGGACATCAGATTCTGACGTAGGCCTATATGGACGTCAGAATGTGACGTCTAAAGACGGCCCCTGCACTAAGAGAATAAAACAAAAATATAATTGCATAGGTATGCAAATGATGCGGAAAGAGCTAAATAAGATATCTATGATGATTTCAAAATGAAAAAACCCATTGGTCTCCATGCTTTATACAAATATATTTCAGCGTTGTATGTGTTGTCCTGACATCATCGTTATCATTTTTATCAGGTATTCCATTTGTTATTGTTAACAGATGAGCTGTTGGATCACTTGGATGAGTTTGTGGAGAAGACTTGGCCAGATGGGATCGTTAGGATTGTGAGAGTTAAGGAGAGAAGCGGACTGATCCGTGCGCGTATCACTGGATCTGAGCACGCCACTGGTGACGTCATAGTATTCCTGGACGCTCACTGCGAAGCTACAAAAGGATGGTGATTAAGCTGTAGGCCCTAGGGGAGACTGGCGCTAGTTCAAACAAAATTTAAAGAAAAAGGATTAATTTTTTAGGCCTATATGATAAAGTTAGGAAACTGATATTTATGTCCAGAAGTATTTAATTATAGATTTTAGTTTTAGCATACATTATTCTCAAATTGAAAACAAAGTAGAGTCAGAAAAACTTGTTAAAGTTAGATTGTCCACAGTTCGAACCAACCCCGCACTTGGGGTTAGTTCTCACATAGGATGGGGTGTGTTGAACGGTCCCATTTCTACCGCATAATTATGATACTATGTAGCCTATGTAGGCTATGTATACATATCAGAGTCAGAGCTTCTAACGGTTCAAATGTATGGGCTAAAGGAAACTAATACAATAATAATAAATAAACAATTATATAATTGCTCACCATATCATCATGTGTTTGAGGTTGGAACCAATCCTTGGAAGAATAGCGGCGAGTCGTAAGGCTGTGGTGGTACCCACCATAGATAACATATACTCCACCACCATGACACTCCATGACGGCGGGGGCTCCGCTGTCGGTGCTTTCTGGTGGAGTCTACACTTCACATGGATGAAAATACAATCACATGAAGCCAGGAGGAGACATTCTGACGTAGACCCAGTCAGGTATTATTATACTTGCGGTGGTAGTTCAAGCCGAAGTAACCCTTACAACGCTGAAATATTTGTGTATAAATCATGGAGACCAAAGTGGGTTTTTTTCAATTTTAAATCATCACAAGTGTCTTATTTAGCTCTTCCCGCTTCATTTGAATACCTATATGTTACGGGTTTACGGCCATTATAATTATTTGAATTCTTTCAGTGCGGGGATCGACTTTAGACGTCAGAATCTACGTCTATTTTGACATCTAAAATCGGTTCCCGCGCTGAAAAAGTTCGGTCAGCGTCGAAAACTGTGTCTCAACATTAAAATAACACTGGGAATGACCCATCAGGTACAATTACAAAATGTTGACTAGGTGTTAGTAAAACTAAGTTGTATATAACCGATTTCTTTATGCAAGGGACTGCCCGACATTCTTCTATGCGATTTTTTTCTGATTACCACACTGCGAATCGCGTTTGGTTTATGCGAGGAAAATAAAGTCTACACTAAAATAGAGCATGGGGGAACACTAAGCAATTTCGTGTCCAAATGCTCCTCACATTTGGTCATAGCATGAGACAGAAATGGTAGCACAGAGGACAAAATACTGTCATTTACAATCGTCGTACATGTCATCATTGAAGGTGGTGTTAAATACTCGACCGTTGTAAAAAAACATAGGGGGCTATCGACCCGTCAAGAAAATACTTAAAATTTAGATTTTGAAAAAACGAGCCAATTGTTCCACATGTTCAACATCTCCAGCGAGAACCACCCTATATATTGTTGGACTGCATGCTAGGCTTCTGTGCAAAGATAAATGGTAAATTTACTATGTTTCATTCATCTGAAGCTGGAATTGCTGACATAATTTTCAGATTATTAGCTTCAACATAAATGAGTTGTTTTCTACTATACAGGAGTCCCACGATGCCTGGAGGACTGCTGGCAATGGAGAGAAATTATTTCTTTGAGATGGGAACTTATGACGCAGGGATGGAGATCTGGGGTGGAGAGAACCTAGAAATGTCGTTTAGGGTGATTTTTTTTATGATACCTTCACCCTCACTCCCTTTTTATCATTTGATATGCAATTGACCAATAGAGCTCTGTTATCGACAACAGAAGACTTCCCTTCCGATATCGTAGACGTTCTGTGTTTTGATTAGCTACTGTGTGCCAAGAATATAAAAGTCTGTGACATTGAGAAACGTTGTGATTTAAATTTTAGAAATCCAAATAATTTTCAGTCGCTTAAAGTTGTGGATCGCGGTAGCGAGACACAACTTTAAGGGACTGAAAATGTTCAATTAAATACATCAGAGCTCCAGGGGTTAAAGCAAAAGCCGTCCCTTCCTGGGGCACAAGTTCAGCAATACAATTTAGTTTTTTTTCATGTATTGTAGCACTTTTTTATTATTTATTTATCAATATTATTTCTCCCGATATAGTTGCGGATCCAGAGGGAAGGCAGGGTGGGGTCCCCATTAAAAAACTGAAATTTCCAAAAATCGCTCTAAAATCAATATTTGACACTTACTTTGTTTCTGGTGGAGCCCCGAACTGGTGTTAATCAGTCGAAAAAAACTGTTTTACACCTACATTTTTAAAAAGACAACCAAGTTTACATCGAATACCCCTCCTTTTTTGAAATCATGGGATACTGTAGAGTAGCGTGTCACCTAGCAACTGGACTTTCACCTTTTTTTTATTATTTTTTTCGTATCTCTGCCCTACAGGTATGGATGTGCGGTGGTACAATCGAGATTCTACCGTGCAGCCACGTGGGTCATATTTTCAGAGACAGCCATCCCTACGGATTCCCAGGCGGGTAACATAATTATTATTAAAGCTGATATGGACGCGTAAACTTGTCCTGCTGAATTGTTTGCTTCTATTATTCATTCGTTCAAATCACGAAAAATATTTATATTTGAGAAGAATATACATCTCAAATATTGAATTAGTGGATTAAAGGAGTCCACATCTGTACCCAGAAGCACCGCGCTAATTTCAGAGATAGAGGCAACCGGAGTATAACTAAAACCATAAACGTACATAGAGTAGTCTATAGCTTTAGCTAAGCATTTATCAAAAACTGTTTTATCAATGTCAGTGATATTTCTAAATTTGAATCTGTTTTAAACCTTATTATACGGATCTAGCAGCACAACAGGTTTAACCCTTTAAGCCCTCACGATGCATTAAAGCATCATTTTACATCACTGTAAACAGACTTTATTTTCGTAGGCCTACATCCAGGGGTTTTAAAAAGAAAATTTCTGTGAAACTGGTTTACCAATACATGCTAATTTTCTTTAATTTTTCACCCACATCAAGTCATCTTCATCCACTACAAGTCGAGAATTGCAACAGCAATTCACGGCTTGTAGTGGATGAAAATGACAATAGTAAATTCAGGCTTGAAATGGTTAAGACCAGAAATTCGTGTGCACGTTAGGCCCACGTACAAACATGGTAGCTCAGCCTACATTACTTAAGCGTTCGTCTCAGCTTCATTTCGACCCAGGAATGCAGTTTGGCCGATTGTTTTGCTAGGACCAGTGAAAAGTGAGCTGTATATTATAGGGTTTAATGTGTTAATTATAAATGGGTAAATTGTGCAAAGTGTAGCTGCTTACTTCTCTAGTGAGCAGTTAATGCGGTTTGACATTACACTGAAAAACTGTTTTCTTTCTCTGTAAATAGATAAGAAGAGAGATTACCACGGCATCAACTCCAAACGGATGGCTGAGGTCTGGATGGATCAATATAAAAGATTGTTCTATGCAAAGAGATCAGATTTAAAGGTATATTCAAGGTGACCAACAATGTGCTAAGTAAAAACATGCAAATGTTTTTTAATTAATTAATAAATAAATAAATGAATAAATAAATAAATAAATAAATAAATAAATAAATAAATAAATAAATTAATTAATTAATTAATTATTTAATTAATTAATTAATTAATTAATTAATTAATTAATTAATTAATTAATTAATTAATTTATTTATTTATTTATTTATTTATTTATTTATTTTTTTATTTATTTATTTATTTATTTATTTATTCATTTATTTATTTATTTATTTATTTATTATTATTATTTTTAATTATTATTATTATTATTACAATAATTTTATTAACATTCTCAGTAGTTTTGCTGGCCCTGAAATAGCTCATTTATTTCATGGCTCGGAACTCGAGGTGCTGGATATATTTGGAGTGCTCCACTCATTATATGGCATTGTACATTATAGTGTACCCTTCTGTCGCGATTCTTTGATTGTGTAGAAAGCGACGTTATTTAATATTTACTCACTCTATGTTAACATGGTTAATAAAGATATATAAAAATTCATACATAAAAATGCATACCTTATCAATTTAATCGCTGTAGTCCATAATGAGGAAATATTTGTAAATGAGATTCCATAATCGTCCCATAGGATATGAAAGGGTGTATCTCCCACTTTAAGAAGTGGAGATACACCTATTCATGTCCAAAGTGATGAAATAGTGTCATTAACTGACGCCTGCTGACGTTAGCCCAACATTAACCATTACAACAGTGAAATATTTTTGTATAAACCATGGAGGTCAAAAGGATTTTTCAATTTTAATTAATCATAACTGTCTCAGTTAGCTCTTTCCCCTTCATTTGTGTACCTATGTTTTTGGGTACACGGCCATTATAATATTTTACTCTTTCAGTGCGGGGATGGGTTTTGGGTATCAGAATCTGACGTCTATGGAAGTTAGATTCTGTGTAAGATCGGAGTTTGATCCCAGAGTCTTGCAACACACCTGATCAGGTTTTTCTATACAGGTTCCCAGTGCCGTAGCGCTGGCATGAAGTAATCAACAACAACGTCTTTTATACAATGTAATTAGACATGACTGGCTGGTAGCGTGACAGGCTAATTCCCCTGTTCACAGCTAGCGATACGTACTAGTTCTTACTCAGTTTTATTCTGCCTTCCGTCCAGTCATATCTCTCTTTAATTGCTCTCACATATCAAATAAAAATACATTTTATTGGCTTGGACCGGCTGGAGCGCTTGACTCCGTGTGCTCCTCGTCCCTTCAGGCTCGGCTTGAGTCGAAGGGTGGGAAGAAAGCCTCGGTCCTGCTCGGCCTCAGCTCGGCCCACTAGAGCGCCAAGTGTGTCCTTGATTTAATAACTCCCTCGGGGTTACTACGCTCACCGCTTGGCACGGCGTGGGTTCTGTGGTCTCTTTTGGTCATGACAGCCGGCGTAATCCAAACTAATACTTGTCAATTATTGCTATGTGCGGAGTTGCCGTCATTGCGTAAAGGTGTGTCTGAGACGATCTTTTTACACCTGCCACCGGGACAGCTGTGGCTTAGACAAACATTGTCCGCTTACAAACCGGCGTAATAACAGACATGTTTGGGTGAATGCCTTGTTTGTATGAGTCACTGTTACTTCTAACATGACTTCTTAGACTAATATTATTTACAAGCTTGCTAGAATTTAGCACCTTTGTGCAAGCTCCTGTTTTGTTTAACCACCTGCCAGGCTTATATGTTTAGTTTGAATGTAGCTGTACATATAGAAGAGTAAAACTTTTATAATTCCACAAATTGGTACATTATAATTCCCAAATATGATACCTCTTGCAGGATGTTGACGTGGGTGACCTGACTGAACGACATGAACTCAGAAAGCGTCTGAAATGTCATGACTTTTCTTGGTATCTTGACAACGTCTTCCCAGAAATGTATGTCATTGATACAGACTCCTCGATATGGGGAACGGTAAGAGCTAAATTTTGGTAGAGAACACACAAATACAGTGTTGAATGCTGTAGATGCCTTGATCCCCCGTTGCCAAAATATTGATATTTGACATTCTAATTTCACTAGGGTAGTGCCTCTAGTTGAAGCATTACCCTGTAATTCTACAGTGTCAAGCCCCCATATATGTACCAATGTTCCACGATCTAGATCAATCCATTGAATTAACCAGCTATTACTTAACTATCTACAGTTAAATAGATAAATTGCTAATTTTTTAGCGAAAATATAATATTTAAAAAAGTAATCTTAAGGTTACCAGGTTACTGTAGATGAATGTACATGTAGGCCTACCCTAATATCACATGTGTGGTGCAAATCAAGAATTTACTGACACTTGGCATTGCAGCTCACTGCAAGTTAGGTTTGATTTTTGTTTGACCAGATGAGAAACCCCGACACTAACATGTGTTTGGACATTCTGAATGCTGACGAGAAGTACCAGCATCCCTTAGGACTCTGGTCATGTCAACCAAGCTTTAATCAAGTGTTCAGCATAAGGTGAGTCAGGTGACGGATATCTCAAAACCCCCTCGACTCACAACACTCGACCCTAGCCCTAATTAAAAAGAAGTTTTGCTTGTATAATTATAACTTTTGTATAATAATAACATTCTGTGATGCTAACGTAGCTATAAAGTGATGTTGAGCCAATGTCATCAGGTCGATTGTGGGAGGGTGTTTGTTGAATTAATGTGAGGCAATGCTGATTGAATGTGGCATAATCACTATTATGTAAATTAATAGTGATAGGCCTATATTTCTTAATATATTTTCTATTTTTCTGCTAACCTGCTAGAGTACTATACTTATATAGTCGGTAAAGGTTTCATTGCATTAGATCATGTTGCCAGGCGGAGTATTACGCGTTCCGCACTCGGCATCTCATGTGATATACTGCGCCTGAGAAGGTGCATTTCTTTGACATATCATGTTCTCATTGCAGCAAAAGTGGACAGTTACGGCGGGAGCATACTTGTGCATCCAGTGAGGGAGAAAGAATAACCATGCATAGCTGCTGGGGGAATGACCTTTACAATACGTGGACTTACGATCACGTGAGCTATCAATCAATCAATCAGTCATTTGATTAATCAATCAATCAATCAATCAATCAATCAATCAGACAGTCAGTATGTCAGTAATTAATTGAGTCAATCAATCAATCAATCAATCAATCAATCAATCAATCAATCAATCAATCAATCAATCAATCAATCAATCAATCAATCAATCAATCAATTAATTAATTAATTAATAAATAAATGATATATGTTATTTTTAGTAGCCTAGAAAGATAACAATATTTTGAAAACAGTTCATATACATGAGACTAACATGATGATTTGTTGTGCAGAGAAAAATTATGGTAGGGCATGCTACTGCTTAGATTCAGATGAAAGAAAGTTGTCAATGAAATACAGTGGATATAGAATATTAATTAGTTTACATAAGTTGAGTATCTTGTTTGACAGGTGAAGATGCAGATGAAAACTTCAGAGAACAACAAGTGTATGTCTATGAACCCAGGCACTATAAAATACCCCTTATTGGTGGAATGTGACCTTACTGACCCCAAACAGAAGTGGCAGTGGGAGCTTCATGATCAGTTAACTGAAAACTTAGTAGCTGCGTCCTGATTGGGTAACATATCAAAGCCGCATCATCTGATTGTCATAAAACCACACTCATTTATTATCTAGTCATTCAACTCGCAGGGTCTCCACTGGTCCGGGAAAACGGGGAAATTTGTGAAATTGTAAGTGAACTTCACAGGCCGTGAATTGCCCTTGAAAAAAATCTGGAAAATCAACAGAAGTCAGGGAAATGTGTACATTCATTCTCAGTGTTTTGTCTCCAACCACACACTGACACCAGGCATTTCAAATTGTGTACGAGAAACACCCCACCATTGACCGACCTAGTTTTCAGCCACAGTTTGACACATATGCGCCAGCCAATCAGAGAACGTTTAGCAGGACAGCGTTTTGTAAACTAGCCAATCACAAGCATACTACGATAGGCTGAAAAGGAGAGTGGGGGAAATGTGACGTTAGCCCATCTTCACAATATAGCATACAGAATAGCAGTGTTTACGCCAGTGTAGGAAATGTGTTGAGTGCAAATTCTACAGTTTTTCGAGATGATCAGCTAACAAACCATTTACCAAGACACTCTCAGCTGTCACTGGTCTTTGTTTTTGTGCAGCAATGCCTCAATGGTGGCTTGGTGTCTCCAAGGGTAGGCGTATATGTGTCCCAGCATTGAGACAGCTTGCACAGTACATACACCACACCCGAATGTTATGGTGTGCAGATGTGTCTCGTCTAGAATTAAAGTCAGAATTAAAATAAATTCTGGGAATAAAAAAGTCAGCTAGACTATCAGATAAAACTAATTCGTGAAAGAAATGTATTCAAATCATTATTCATGATTGACTAATTTCAATGTTCAATGTTCTTCACAACCCATCTAGCTCCCAGCATTATGATAGGTCTTACTATAGCTCCAGGTGTATTATTGAATCTAAATATTTTATGCGATTGTATAGCTTTAATGTAATTTATATGACACACATCATGTGAATAAGTTTGACATCAACAGAGTGTCCCATATCTTGGCCGAAACGTGTATAAACTGCATAATTATGATAATCTGCGTGGAACATATTCCTGAAAACTAACAACACAAACTTCATATAGATTACATATAAAATTTGATCATGTCACAAAGTACATGTAATATGCAAGTGGAATATGAATACATGGAATACAGAATATAAGTCGAGTATATACGTGAAATGAAAACACATATCAAAATGCACATGATATCCACACAGAATAGACAAAGAATCATGTCAAAAAACACAGGTGCAATATACATGCATGGAATTTTGGTCAAGCACGTATTCACCAAATTCCAAGTAAAATTTCCACATGAATTCCATGTGAATTTCACGTGGCGCTCCTGATGCGTATTATTTGTTAAATGAGTTTGTTTTCTATTTCAGGAACGATACTGTGCGTGTATGAATATTTATAAGAGCAAAATATGGAGCGTCTTGATAAGTCTAGCAGTAATGTCCAGAAAAAACAAGCAAATACACCCATTTGGGGTTGCTGATTTGATTTCTATTCCACTATTTTATTGAATGTTGTATATACGTGATCAATATGCGATTTTTAACGACGGCATGCATCAATACAATCACTGCATTTTGTTTAATTTTTCGGTCTCTATATAGTGTTTATAAGTTTAAAAATATTATTACCGTCAAATTAATATTAATTTTCTAAAATATTTCTCCATACAATTGATGTTGAAATGTTCACCAGAATGCCTTTTAGTTTTCATCCTGTGTCAAAGAGAAGGCAAATACACAAGATCAGATTGCCGATTAGTCATTTCTCTGGCATTCTCTTGTCTATCTGTGTGTCTACGGCGATATGCAAAACATGCCACTACAATCATAGCTAGTGTCAGAACCTGTAGACTACAGCCCACCACCAGGCCAATCATCGCTTCTCTAATTAATCCTTTGTGCGAATTGTCATCATAATGCAGATGTCCTACCAGGTTCTTGTAATGCCCGATTAGAACCTACAAAATATAGTTTTGTAACTG
Source organism: Flabesymbios commensalis (assembly GCA_964017125.1). Taxonomy (NCBI): domain Eukaryota; kingdom Metazoa; phylum Annelida; class Polychaeta; order Terebellida; family Flabelligeridae; genus Flabesymbios; species Flabesymbios commensalis. The sequence continues at coordinate 72,505,638 of OZ024914.1, read as the reverse complement.
TAGTTGAATGCACGTTGTTAGAATGTGTGGCCAACTCGGTTTTGTCGGCCCTACTTTAAAAATTCGCTATATAAATAATTATATCATCATATTTTAGAAGATAAATAATATAAGCTCACATATATTATGTTTTCAATCGCTGTTAAGGATTGCTAAGCAGTTGCTTACTTTGAGGCTTTACGAATTGATTAATGTACGTTCTTGTCAACCCCATCAACCTCTTCGCCCGTACTAAGGGACAAGCAGGCAGAGTACGATTTAGAATCAAATGGTAATTGTTTGTTAAAATGTCAGCGTTCATTTTAAATATAACAGTCCTAGAAAGACAATATTTTATTTGAATGTTGAACATGTATTTGAAATAAATTTAATGCAACATATTGATTACAGCACTCTTTATTCTACTATTAATCTTTGATATTGTTTGGTGGATCTGGTAACAATATCAAGTACTAGATTTACATTAATCTTTCAGCAAAATAAAATCTTAGCTTCAGCATAATCTATAACTAGTTACCCCTTACAGCGCGGGGATAGACTTTAGTCAACAGAATCTGACGTCTACAGACGTCAGATTCACGACGTCAGACGTCAGACCACTAAAGTCTATATCCGCACTGTAAGAGTAAAACATATTTCTAATGAACATAAACCCATAACATAGGTATTCAAATGAATCGGAAAGAGCTAACTAAGACATCTATGATGATTTCAAATTGAAAAAACCCCTTTGGTTTCCATGGTTCACATAAAACAATTCCGCGCTTTAAGGGTTACTGATTCCACTCACAACTACTTGGACAGCTCCCGCTATCACGTGACCATCTGATTGCTGACCTGGTTGTTCGACAGGAGGCTGACATTGAAGATGATTTTGGGTGACATAAACATTGTCACATGTCTCATTACCAATCAGGACAGTGTAGTCAAACGCAGTGCATCCTGTTAGCATCTTACTCCCCTATAAAATACAAGATATTAAATGTGGCACTATCAACCTAGACGACACACTCATCCAGATGATGAGTCATGATGATGATGAATTCATGTAGTAGTGTAAATATTACCATATATTATAAACCTTACATATTTGAAATTATTATTTTGGAAAACATAGTCAATTACCGTTCAACGTTTTCCCCCTTGGCCTGTTTAAAATGTCATTGAAGGTAAATAATTGAAAGTCTTAAGTAATATTTAGAATCTATATTTTGTTTTAGCTTCTTCTTTAAAATTACTACACCAAAGTAAATAATTAAATCCATCTTTTCTGTTTTACAATACACTTATATCATGTTAAAACAGAAGTGACGATTATCAGGCCCTCTGGCCTAGTGCTTTATTCATAATTATCTTAAGAGTCTGCAGGAAATTAGCTTTAAATACAATTTAATTTAGAGCGGTGTATACTGACTCTGGTAGTATACACCAAGTAGGTGTACATCTGAGCATGGGACTGGCGTTGGTCCATCGCTGTTCTCGATGATCAGGGTCAGCTCATTCTCTCAATCAATGTTGTGCATTGTGACTCAACATAACCCAACCCAGCCTTGCATACTTTTCCGAGCAATCGGAAAAGTATGCAAGGCTGGGTTGGGTTATGTTGAGTCACAATGCACAACATTGATTGAGAGAATGAAATAAACGATTTGCGCTCAGTTATTTCTGACCTGCATAACTTCTGCCCCGGAACATTTTGATATCGTCCGTTCACATGTTGTATTTGGAACGTTGGATATTATTTCCAGCTTTTCGAACTCTTGGAATTTTGCATATCATATTCATAGATGGAAAAGTGTTAATCTTATCGTTATGGCGATATGCCATTATTTTTGTAATAGCAAAAATATACAAATATCCTTAAAAGTAATCAAAGACTTTTTTCCCTAAAAAAATCTTAGATTAATATCTGCTCAACTTAGTTCTGGGTACTGGTATTCATACAGAGATATAGCATACTATTACCAATTAAGATTCATCTGTAAACCTAACCCTTAAAGCTCTGGAATAGAGATATTAGCTTCCCGGGTTCAGCTGCAATAAGTTTGTATGCGTTTACTACTGTACTAATAATAAATTCATTTTCCAGCTGATTCTTCTATTTGTGAAAAAAACATCTTCCCAATCGAAGCATATAACACAGACTATTTCTGTCTATTTTAGTGACATATGAATTTGATACTTGCTTGAAAACGTATATACGGTACCTTAACAGCAGTGTAAGCATTATAATGGAGACAATAGGCCTATACAGCAGCGTATGATTTCAGCTGCACCTTCATACTCTCTTGAAGTCGAATTACTTCAAGGTCATTAGATGATTATGATACCATTATACAGCTTAAGGGTCTGATGTACTTCAATGTATTCCAAATGTTTATTTTGGCTAAATTTAATATAATATTCAACAAACAAATTTTGGATTCTTATATATAATACAGTTTCCTTTATATAATACAATTATAATGTAATTAGCTCTTCAATGTTAAATCACTTTACTCTGGCTGAAATTAAATTAACTAAAACGAAAATGGGTGGACATATTTGTTTCATACTATTATATTACATTTACAGATGACATGAGGACAAATTGGAATAGAAAATAAAATAAGCACATCTCTGACCTGTATTCCCAAGATGTCTCCACTCTTGAGTGACGTAATTTTCCCCCACATTTCAAACACAGGTAGCTCTAATATCACGCCCAGTTGAAAATCAGTAGTGTCTACATATTCATCATATCCATCAAAAATAAGTCCCAGATAAAATGTATAGCCTGATGTGCAAATTATTATCTGAGACATCAAGATAAAATATTGTTATATCTTTTTATTACAAGAACATCAGCAACAATATATGTTAGAAAAATAGCAAGACAGTACAATGGTAAAATCTAAATATTATCTCCTGCTTTGTCAAGATCCTTAATGTTGTAAAGCAGTTCTACCTGTTTCTCAAAGAATGACATTTTGGTTTATCCTTTCAGTGCGGTGATTGACTTTATACCAATATTAGAGGTCTGAATCTGATGTTTATAGACGTCAGATTCTGACGTCTGGGCTGCTATGTAGTAAAACATTTTTGTTGTCACGGAGTGGTAATTATTGTTATATATTGCAATGTATTGCATTTTTGAGAACATACTTACTGTTTATCTAAACTATCGGAACATATGGCTAAAAAACATTGACAGTGAGCCATGTTTGCCTGTGTAGTATTAATTCAATGTAAGGGGAAATTGAAACTAATATGGCAGTTATAAATAGTAATCACCAAGTGTAGTCGAGACTCCATTTCTAAAGCAAAGCCTAAAAAAAAGTCCATGCGAACATTAGTAGAATATGGGGTCCTATCACTGTCAAATTAGCCATTTTTGAAATGGCCGCCAAAAAATTGCTTTAAAAAAATAAAATCATAATAGCCGGTTTAAAAATAAATTCAAACGCTGTATTATTACTAATCTATTAGTGCCGAATGTATTGCCGGCACAATTTTCACTTTTTTGCTCATATAAATTCAAGATGGCCGCCCAAATTGCTGACAAATCGTGTTTTTGATCATAACTGTCAAATCACGCAAACAGGCAAAGGTTATTTCACTAAACCAGTTGACCATAGGTGTGTTTAGTAAGGCTATCTATCTGAGAGTATGGCAAATGAAATAGTAGTGGTGGAAAAGGTCACCAGAGGTCATGTAAAGTCATCATCCAAGATCATTTCAAAATATAAGGGTGATTTAACTAGAAAAAATTGTGTCTGGTATCATTGGAAAGGTTATCTATCTGGCCCGTGGGAGTCTGACAATGGACATTGAGATGCTGGCATTGGCATGTGGGATTGGACACTAGATGTTATTGAAGGTCACTAACCAAGGTCATTTGAAGAGATACATTGATTTAACTGTGAAGTGTGATCAGGTCTGTGTTTAATTATCTAGGCTATATCTAGGCTATATCGGAGTATGGGCAATGGGTGTTGAAGTGTCAGTAGCAGTATAATATCCCACTGGGCACACGATGTTATTGCAACGTTGAATCAACGCCACTGGCGTTGATTCAACGTCGCAACAACGTCGTGTGTCGATGGGGATGTCCCGAAAGGTTATTTTCAGGTGTGGAAATTCAACTAAATGTTTCACTAGACCAGAGCAAAATCCAACTAGCCCTTACCATGTTTTACTATGTAATTGTAAGGAAAATCCACTAGCCCTTACAATATTCCACCAGCCTCGTGTTACCAGGCCAGTGCAAATTTGTATCCCTTATTTTAGATCATTACCCAAAGGAATTCGAAGTAATAAGGGAAATTTAAGTGAAAAGTTTGACCAGGTTTGTGTCTGGTCTTATCTTTGAATCAAACGTGGGATGCAACTGTTCATCTTCAATTGTAGCATCCTCTTCTAGAATCAAATTACAGACACTAGTAGAGTACAGCAAGTTTAATACGACTGTATAGACTATTATATCATATTCATTGTGTTCAGATAACCCTTGCTACCTTCTTCATCTGTATGTATAATTCAATTTTTTTCACTATGATAATATAATAGAGATTATTGAGTAAGTGAATGTATTATAAATTCAGGAGGCACAAGGAGAACTGGGGCAATAGTGTTAGAGTAGTGTTAGGCATCCAGTAAATTTTTCTCTTTGTAAGTGTCCCACTTCTCCACGTACGATTCCAGTACTTCTTCATCAACTGGATATGTATTGTGTAAATGTGTTCATATGTTGTTTTATTCATTTACACCTCTTTACAATACCCTTTATTTCTAGTATCGATGTATCTAAGGAGATATATGAAATTGTCCCACTTCACCCCATCAGCTGTTCCACTTTTTACTCTTGATCACGTTTTAATATTTTTTGCAGGTGGGAAATGTGCTTGACATTACGTATCACTAAAATTGTAACTAATAGTGTGTAACAATATTCCCCAACCTACATACCGGGTACAATCAAACTTACCAAACTCATAAAAAACATAAAGATGTTCAATTCATGCTCATTGTATTAATTGACAATGAAAACATATGTACAGACACTAACTTCATAGATCTAAAAAAATGATATTTTTTTTTAGATATTGGTAAAAGTTTGCTTTGGTGATGTTTTAATTCTTTGCATTTTTTTGTAAAATACCGGAAAAATCTCCAGCGCATTGAAAATAAAATATTTGTTTTCAAAATTTGATCTTTTTTAGTGTTTGAATGCAATTGCGAGTCCATATTTTGTGGCTGACGTGGGTGATTCGCCGCCCCAAAGATTTTTGTTTGTGTATTCAAACCAGGTTAGTGCACTTTTTATAATAATTTGCCAAAAAGGGTGTGTGAGCAAAAAAATGGCCTGAGGGAAAAAACCTTTAAACTACAGCTACAAATTGGTTCTCCTTCATTTGTGCAGCTTTTATCACATTTTAAACAATTTTACCAAATTCAGGGTACTTATTATAATAATTGGTCGAAAAAACGCGCAATGGATGCACCACTTCTTTGATTAAATAAACTGCTAAAAGCAATAATAACCAGTTTTGTAGACATCTTTGGTGAAACATAATATCTAAAAATACTTACTACGTTTTTGAAAAAAATAAGGGTGGGTGAAAAATGCCCTGGGCGAAATCTTTTCGATACAGTTACCAGGTTATTCCCCTATATTAGTATACCATTGTGCAGCTTTGTGCAAAATGTATTGCTTTTATCACATTTTGAGCTATTTTACTCAATTAATGGTACTTTTTTATAATAATTTGTCGAAAAAAGGGGTGCGTTAATCCCCCCCCCCCCCCCCATACACACACACACACACACACATTATGTATCCGCCCCTGTTTTGACTAAATATAACTGCAAAAAGCATTAAAAACAGTTTTGTGGACATTTCTGGTGAAACATATATTTTAATTGAAAAAAATAAGGGGGGCTGAAAATGCCATGAACGAAGCTCATGCAGTACAGCTACAAGTCGGTTCCGCTTCCAATATGGATCAGTATAGTTACTCTATAGTCCAGCTCTGTAACAAATTTGATGCTTTTAACACGATGAGAACGATTTACCCAAAATATTATTCAAATCCGCTGAACTAATACACAGGTTATGATAGAAAGACCATTTGGCAGCTATTTTGCCGGCCATTTTGAATTTTGACAATTCACATGAGCAATAAAGCAAAAGTAAGGCCAGAAATGATCCGTAGATTAGTAATATTAGAGGGTTTGATGGAATTTTAGGCCGTTTATTAAGATTATATTTTGTTACGATAACCTCTTGCGGCCATTTTGAAAATGGTTAATTTGACTATGAGCGGATAATATTTCAGCTTGGAGACAGTGATTTCTAGAATCTACGCAAACTTTCCTATAAGAATGATGCTGTCTCCTAATTCTACTCTTGATGTCCGCATGGACTTCAGTTTACCAGAATGGAGTCTCGACTAGTGGCAGTGACAGTGTTTTTTTTACTTTTTGACAAAAGCCATTTCACCATATGCTTTCTATTTAAATTATGATAGCCTAGGTACCCACCGATGCTGTAGCCTATGTATTTTCTCGTACGAAAAACTATTCGAAACGGCAGAATCAAAGTGAGCATAGAAGTGTATAGGAGAGAGTGCGAGATGGGCTGACACACCATACGTCTCGTACTGAAACCAACAACAGGAGTGCGGGAATGCCATAACTTAGCCAACCAAGAATAGTGTTCAATGGACTCTAATACCATGAAAAATTGAAGCGACACAATCAGGCCAATATTCTTAATTATTATTTTGTCTCCTTGATATACATATTAATGTCCATTATATGTGAACATGTCCATAGACTAGAATTGCGTAAGTTTATACACAGGCTTTTTGGTACACTTGCTATGTTGCCACAGCAATCCAAACTTTAAAAGACTTCCACAATTTTAATATTTGGAATTGTTCACACCCATCTGGTGGCTCAGTGTTGTGGTACATCTTCTGTAAAACTTTTTTTATATAGACTGGGGATACAATTCGCCTAATGTGACCCATGTTATAATGGCTTATTAGTGAGACTGGGAAACGGGAATGAAACACAAATACTCTTCACATCGTGCCTATAAATACAATTTTAAAAAAAACCCATTATTATAACAAATGTATTATTATGATAATGCTGCATATAAAGGTACTGTTTTAATTTTGTACGTCATCAACATTTTATATCAATTGGATCGACCTATAATGTTTATGTGTCATGACTGCATTCACCTGGATTAGTGTTCTTTCCCTCATTGGTGGCTTCAGGGTTTTGTATATTTATGACAGGTGTAGGGCAAATCATAATTTTATCTTCTCCTGGTCTACACATCTAAATATAAATGGAACTATACATCATTATACAGATTATTATATTGTGGCGATCTCACTTGCAGATTATCGCGCCCGAGTTCGAGCCGGACGGAATCGCTGATCGACGGGTCAGCACTTCCACCCCGCTCACGCCATGTGCGGCCCGGCCGCACTCGCCCACTCTTCCAACGATCTTTGCGGAAGCCAGACGTGAAACCGCGTCATCCACATTCAGCCGCGTGGCTGGATAGCCGCCCCCTGTCGCACGGGACTAAGTAGCCCGTACATATCTGACAATGTCTACACGAATATGGAATGAATAAAGAATGAATCAAGGAAATCATCTATTTTGACTGAGTTTCTGCAGCGAACCATCAACGTCACGTATGCGCAATATGTTCAACGTCCACAGGAGTAGGGTCTGCTTTTGGAATGTTGATGAAGAGATGGTACTCCATAAAAAAGTCCAAAATTGCTCCCACCTATATCTCATGCAATAGCATGAATAAATTATTCAATTTGTGTACAAAATTGTCATTTGTATTGGCTACTATCAGGATCTCCCGTAATTTCCCCATCAAGCATTTGTGATTAAAACCATTTCAACAGATTTTACTACTGTTGAGTTGTATCTACAGTTATACTCACCGATAGTAGCTGTTGTTCAGAAACACCTGGTAACTCATCTTTCATGACATTTACCAAGAGTGTGCATGTGTTGACTTTTTATACAAAATGGCGTCATGTAATACACAATTAACTGGCATTCGCTGGGTGTTCTCACATGATCCATAATTAGGATCATACTTTGGGATTGTTTCCACCACGCTTAAAACTATAGCCCCGGTCTCCCCTATGTATTCACTCTACTGGATATAATATGCAACAAAAAGAGCTAGGGTGTTACCAATACAAATGTAGCTATCTAATTGCAGACTTACGTCGCCAGAGCAGAGAGCTGGTGTATTTTACTGACAGTAGGGTTTGGTTTGTATGTAAATATCTCGTCCAGTATCACTGTGTTGCCATTGTTGTAGAGACTCAGGGAGAGAGTGGTGGAGTCATTCACAGATAAAGCTACGGACTGGAATATGTATGTCTGAAAATGGTCGGTTCTGGGAAAAAAAGCCACAATATTGTTTATACCAGACAGTCGTTATAATGTTATTTATACATTTCCAGCATGAGGCTATACCCTCTCACGTCTGACAAAAGTCTGTATGACAACATTTTCTATTCAATTATGGTATGTAGGTCTACGTCACTATATGTAATGACACCAAAGACCCTGTACAATAAGATAGTCAACTCTTCCCAAAACGTAAAATCGCTCTCAGTGCTGTCCCCCGGTATTGGGAGTTGGAACTAATGCTTTTGCCATCTATCAAGTATGATTTTACCATATTACGACGAGTAATTATGACATTGATCCTATTAAAAACAATACATACTTTACATCATAAAAATCGCAAAAATAAGTATTACCGAAGGTTTACTCCTATTTTTTATCCAATAATTTGTTGGCTAGTTATCAATACTTTTTAATTGTCTTCTTCCCATTGGTACCTCATGGGTTGATGCGCCCGTATAAACAAGTATGCATATTCATTGTTTACAAACAACAAGTGACGCCCAGCTAACTTGAGACGTCGACTCAATTATAGAGTAATGCTGGTCCAAGGTTTGCAGTGCTGTACCAGCATTACCCCATCATTGGTTCATCTTCTCGTATCTGCTGGCAGGTGACATGGGTACAAGGGTAGATACGAGCAAAGAAAACCAAGATAAGGGCAATGGAAATAATATATATACTATAAAAATGATATTACTATATATTATAGTCTAATGACAAGGATCATTTATCATGTTTATCATTCGGAATATACCTGAACAGAAATATTTTGTTGATATAAAGCATGTTACTGTCACTCCTGATTCTGTCACAGAATTAGCTCATTCAATGCTGAAATCATTCACGCCACAAACGGGTATTACCATTGAGGAGGAGAATTTTCTTGCATAATATTATATATCAGTGGATATCTTTGTCGCAAAGTGTCGCGATCTGCATGTGATCAATGTAAAGTAATTTTGATGCCACTAATAAATTGCATACATTTCTGTCTAAGAAGCAATATTTTAATATTCAAGGTGTGGGGCTTTTGTTTCACGTCAAAACTTAATACAATTAATTGGTTCAAATGAACGCATTTTCGGAAATATACCTGAACACATTCTACATAGGAGTCACAACAAAGATCAAATTATAACCATCATCAAAGACACTAAATCACGTGCAAGTTGTGAATGTTTCACGTTAATATTACATATTTATGTCCCCATTTGGCTACACCATGTACTGCGGGAAAACAATGAACACCTTAAAACCAGCAACGGCAGGATAAATAGAAAATTATTAAAATTCAACTATAAATAAATCGTGTCATAAAAATGAACGTGTCTTGTTTTCAAGATATCAGTATATACTGCTAACGCTCCAGTCCTCAGTGACATTGATGGCAGTGGTCCGAGAGAGAAGGCTCACATATTATAATTTTATAATGTTGCTTTTGTGCCCTTATCTTGGCTATCTTGGTTTGTGTTTTTAAATAATAAAAGTTTGAATCAAAATACACGTCTGCCAAGTTATGGTTGTTACCAACGTTTTGCCCCGTTCTCCTTTGTGGTCGCTATGCTTGACGACATATCGTCACCCCCCTCCCGTTATGTGCCCACATATTTGTGTACTTTCTGTACACAGCTCTTCTGTTATTTGAATGAAGACATTTTAATTTCTAAAATTGTATGATAATATAACATGACTTTTCTGCTATATTAGCAGTTATTTTCCTTCCAAAAATAAATATTGCAGAGATATTGTCATAACTGTCAAACCTGGAAAAACATTATTTTTTATTTGGAGGCTAAAGTGGTGAAATTATCACTTGTTTTATATGATGATACACTTGCTAAAGTGTAGTTCCAACTCCCGTTAAAAGGGGACAGCACTGCACAATGTATCACACGCATTTGTATGGTGAAATCCGTAAGTTGATCATCTTGTTGTACAGGGTCTTTGATGACACTCACTCACCAACGAAGTCAGCTTACATGAAAATGGAAGATACAATATCAGAGCTGCAATGTTCATCTCACACTTACTAATTTTTTGTTTAACCACAATAAATGTGGTATTAGGCTACTACCTATAAGAATCAGTAAGGTCATATTATTATCACTTGAAAGGCTGCTACTACTGGGATATTGCTGTTTATGCGGGCATAATATTTGGTTTTCAGCCCTACACTAGGGCTGAAAGACTCTTTGTGTGTACGCACTGTTGCCTGCCTAGTCGGCTGCTAGTCTTGTGTACGAGAGCTGCCATGGAAGTACATGTGTACACCTGTTTAATGCTGATGGAGAGGCAGGGGTCGCCGGTTTACTATGCAGGCTGACACCTGGCTGAAGAAGAGTGAGCTGTGATGTTTAGCAAGGTGGCTAGTTTCTGCGTCGACATGTAGGTCTATGATGTAGGCTAATTGTAGCCAAATAATAAATATGTTTTCAAGATTTGGGGATAATAATAGTAATAACATTATCATGATTATTGTCCCGTGCAATAGGCATTTTTATTGGCCCTCCACAGATTCCAGCAGCACGAGGCTCTGCCTTGGGCTGCTGGCATCTACGTTGGGCCAATAAAAATGATTACTATCACCCTAAAAAAATTATGTTATTGTTATATTTCTGAATGATGTAGTTACCACACGTACTGCGTCTGACAGATATGTAAACATAGATTATCTCCGATAAAAAGTGTCAGATCACCACAATCTGACTGTGAACATGTCAGGGTAACAGTTATGTTAGTCCCACCAGCTACTGGTCCAAACAGAGGAGCTATCGCTACTATAGATATGTCATCTGTAATACAAAGTAACAGTGATATTAGAACCACCAGCAGCTGGAAGAAACAAAGATAACTATAGATAAATTTATTATGTCATGATGTGATAAAAAATAACACCGATTTATTGTAGAAAACTATTTTGTATGTGTGGACATGTGTATGTATACATGTGTAAATATAGTCCGTATCCAGCTAATTTTATCAACGCATTTTGTTCAGAACCTAATATATTTATAAATGCAAAGGTAAATATAATTCACTTAATTCTTATTAATTCGCCTTAAATTTATTGGAATAATTGACAATAAACAGTTCTGTTTAACCTTCACTCAATTAAAACATGTATTTTTTTGTATTTATGAACTTGACCTTATTCCACAAATGTGATCTCCCGTATGCATATTACAAATACAACATTTCGTCCCCTTGGAGTTAGAAGGTGTTAAACTGCCACTTCACAAAGTGACAGTTTAACACCCTCTAACTCCAAGGGGACGATTTGTGGCGTTACATAGCTCGCGTAAGCAATTATTATATCACCTTTGGTAGGCATAACGTCAGATTCCGTATTCAGATTTTCTGCGGTTATAGCTTCATTTTTGGTAGGTGATGTAGTGACATCAGGTTTTGTAGTTATTACTACCATTTGTGTCGTTACGTATGTAGTAGGCCTTAGTGAAATCACATCTTCAGTGTCAGATATTAGCATTGCACCATCTGTATTTACATGAGTGGTTAACACGTCTATTTCACTGGTAATATGTTTTGGCTCCTCTGTGGTACTTTATGTTGCTGGCAGTGTAGCTATAATTTAAACGATTGTCAATATTTCCTAAATTATGTATTTGCACAATAATAATCACAGGAACATGTGTCCTTTCCTAAATCATGTATTCGCAAATTAATAATCACAGAAACACATGTCGGAAAAAATAGTTTGGATATAGGGATACGTCCAAACTTATGGACGATTTGGGAAAATTAGAACCCTCCTGCTATGATCAGATATTTTATCTTTGACTGTATTAATATGCAGCACACCTTCGCTCCTCCCCAAAAAAATATCATTAACCTATACCATGAAAAACATTTGTAACAGACCTCCACTCCTCACAAAGTCATAAATTAACTTATACCAATTTTTCAAAATTCCATTATCAATAATTAATGTTAGATACCTTTTTCAAGTCAAAATGTATATACCACTCATTTATACTATATAATTCTTCTACATTCATTTGACAATAGCGTCCTGGAAAATTTTGATAAAATAACGCTTTGTGAAGCAGCACCACATATTTCGTATTTTTTCATTTTATAATATGGACGGCGGCATACATATCTACATAATGTATCATATTATAAATGAAGGTAATATCAGCGTAATAATGATGAAACTTACAATCTGTTGTGCTGTAGACATAAAGATTAATATGACCGGTATGGTGACCGAGCCTTCTATCAAACAAAGCATATAAGAGGGTGCGGTACACAGAAGCGGATGGTAGTCCTGTAAATGTGTAATTATTCCCAGGTATGTAATGTTTCCATAAATTGACACCGGTGGTGTCCAAATAAATATTTAGAAAGAATGATTCTGCCACCTGATCATCCCAAGTGACCAAGACAGATGATGGACTTGTCAGCTTCATGGCCAATCCTGTTGGTCGTTCTGGTGCTGATATTAACAGAAAACATTACCATGCATAAATACAATAATAATAATAATAATAATAATAATAATAATAATAATAATAATAATAATAATAATAATAATAATAATAATAATAATAATAATAATAATAATAATAATAATAATAATAATAATAATAATAATAATAATAATAATAATAATAATAATAATAATAATAATAATAATAATAATAATAATAATAATAATAATAATAATAATAATAATAATAATAATAATAATAATAATAATAATAATAATAATAATAATAATAATAATAATAATAATAATAATAATAATAATAATAATAATAATAATAATAATAATAATAATAATAATAATAAAATTAAATAATTAATTAATTAATTAAATAATTAATTCATTCATTCATTAATTCATTCATTCATTCATTCATTCATTCATTCATTCATTCATTCATTCATTCATTCATTCATTCATTCATTTATTCATTCATTCATTCATTCATTCATTAATAATTCATTCATTCATTCATTCATTTATTTATTCGTTTATTCATTCATTCATTCATTCAATTATTTCCCTGTATAGATGTATTGAAGATTCACGGCACTTACTTGTTCCAACACGTAATATGTGGGATCTGTTGCTAGTTTCCTCTCCGACTACAGCCACCAGTGAGATGTAATACCAGGTGGCCGGTGTAAGTTTGCAGTCAGATAAGGTAAACTCAGTCTGACTGCTGTCAGTGCTGATGTTATATTCAACACCATTTTCAATTTTCCAGTATAATATGAACTCCTCAACCACACCTTCTTGGTTCCATGATAGGTACAATTCACCTTCCCATTCATCGACAATAGAAGAACCTTTTTTAACACCATTACCCAAGAGGTCAACAGGGGACTGTATCACTGGAACATTATGAAAAGCTGTTTTTCTCTATGCTGGCGCCCAGTTATGTTAGTGTAGTCAACTCTAAGATCAACAACTTCATAAAGAATGTGGTACAGGGATAACATGTCCAATTAAGATAACATGTCCAATTAAATGAAAAATCACTTAAAATTGATGAAATATACATACCGTGGTGTGAAAAGCACAGACAAAATATTGGTGATATTTGACTTCTCAATATGTTCTTTATTGCTTTAATTTAATTATTTATTTTAATTAATTAATTAATTAATTAATTAAATAATCAATTCATTCATTCATTCATTCATTCATTCATTCATTCATTCATTCATTCATTCATTCATTTATTCATTCATTCATTCATTCATTCATTCATTAATAATTCATTCATTCATTCATTCATTCATTCATTCATTTATTCGTTTATTCATTCATTCATTCATTCAATTATTTCCCTGTATAGATGTATTGAAGATTCACGGCACTTACTTGTTCCAACACGTAATATGTTGGATCAGTTGCTAGTTTCCTCTCCGACTACAGCCACCAGTGAGATGTAATACCAGGTGGCCGGTGTAAGTTTGCAGTCAGATAAGGTAAACTCAGTCTGACTGCTGTCAGTGCTGATGTTATATTCAACACCATTTTCAATTTTCCAGTATAATATGAACTCCTCAACCACACCTTCTTGGTTCCATGATAGGTACAATTCACCTTCCCATTCATCGACAATAGAAGAACCTTTTTTAACACCATTACCCAAGAGGTCAACAGGCTGTATCACTGGAACATTATGAAAAGCTGTTTTTCTCTATGCTGGCGCCCAGTTATGTCCGTGTAGTCAACTCTAAGATCAACAACTTCATAAAGAATGTGGTACAGGGATAACATGTCAAATTAAGATAACATGTCCAATTAAATTAAAAATCACTTAAAATTGATGAAATATACATACCGTGGTGTGAAAAACACAGACAAAATATTGGTGATATTTGACTTCTCAATATGTTCTTTATTTCTTTAATTTAAATATTTATTTTAATAATTGAGCCGATAAAATAGAGAGCTATAACGACCTCTGAATAAATGATATATTTACTTGTCTTCGTTTTACCTACCGCTGCACACGTGGGCTGAGTGCAGAAACTCATATAAAAAAACACAGAACATAAATACGTCATCATGGAAATATGGTGTCATTGCATGAGTTGGGTGAATTGTGAAATTTAATTGGATAGTTAAATTTTCAAAATTGAAAACAATTTGTTTGAAAAATTCTTATATACTTTGTATTTTAAAATATGTTTGTCATTTAAACCTACAAAATTTGCGCTGAGAATTTCCAGCTTCAAATGAATGAAAATAGAGGCAAATAATTCAGCAGCACAAGACTAGCTATAAAGAGTAATACAGATACCACGATATCCAGATATCAATGGTGATATGTGACGATAGGGCTTACTGGAATACATTACAAAGTATTTAAGAATTTTTCACACAAATTGTTTTCAATTTTGAAAATAGAAACTATAGAAATTGTTAGCATGATTATATAATTAAACACAAACGATTTACATTATACATTTTTTTATTTAATTAGCACAAAAATATAATAATTATAGAGTAGGCCTACTTTGAAATAAAAATAATCATGTCTTATCCCAACCGAATATATGATAATATCAAAAAGGTATTTTTTTCCGTTGCAAGTCGTATAAAAAACGCTGAAAAAACAATATACCTTTTATAGTTTTTTATGTTTTACAGCGCCATTGAGTTTCAATATTGTTGAGAGATACTGGCGCTATAGAAGTCAGTATAGATTATGCATTATGTCATTTAAATCAATATGACCAAGGTTGAGAGTTAACACGGATGTTACTGTTCAGATAATCTTTAGGGGAACAACCAGACGTCCATTTTGTTCGCGAAATTTTTCATCTCTACATGTATCCATTTTTATTTCAGTTTCACCAACTCACTGAAAGTGTCGATGGGCCGCGCACGTGTTCAAACGACAAACGGACAGGAATGAAAAGGCTATTGTAGACCTCTTACTGGATATAATAAGTGTATAAATGTGAAATCAGCATATTCTGGGACATGCTGGGACAGTCCAAACGGCTGGTGGACACTATATCAAATTGAATTGGATTACACTTCGTCCTTTGTACTGGTAAAGAACACAAGTAATTGAGATACATTTCTCAATCTAAGTTGCATGTAGACAAAGATAGCCACCGCTTTTTTAGCAACACATAAGATGTGGCTAAAATATTCCAAAAAAGACTTGACCATCGTGAAATGACCCCAAATCAAGTAGATGCGTACGAGAATAGCAATAACCCGGGGAGGTCAATTTATGCGAGACGTATATCCTACATAACACATTTCTATATTGATTGCACATTTATACATACGAGAAATAAGCCTATATAACACATCACAACAAATGTAAATTTATAAGTTTCGGTTAATGTAAACAATAGCCATGCTTGTCATCGCATGTATTTTCATTAAAAATATACCTCAAGGTTTTTTTGTGTGTCAATTTTGTTTACGATCTGTCCATTCTTACCATGCAAATATATCCCGACAATATAAAAATGGACATTCGTGGTATAAAAAATGTTCATTCCTGAAAAAGAATGTACACTTTTATGAATAGAAGACACTGACAACTGTAGTTTAACGTGGGATATGGTCTCGTAGCACAAGGACTAGATCAGAAGACTACCCAGGGTATAATTGTAAGACCGTATTTTTTAAAAACCATCAAGATATAACAAGTTGTAACTAGAGGGGAATTGTGACTTTTCAAGTAACAATAATATTTGGGCTAGGGTTAATGATTTTTTGTGGCGGCCATTTTAAATTTTGTTGGGTTATTTTTATTATGCCAGATTGATGAAAATTTCGCGAAATTTTTTAGACTTCAAATTTCAGAAGTCCCCACTGAGCTTTTGCACTTTTAAATAGATATATGTTTGTTTGTCAAATGGAATCGCATTCAGAGTGCCCAGTACACACATTGACTTGTCTATCTGTTGACATAATGTTGTATCACTATTCGTGACGCTAGCCCAACATTAAAACAACATTGATTCAACGTTTTGTGTTTGAATAGAATTGCAACTGTTATTTTAATTGTAGCTTTGAAAAGGTTTCAACTGTCCATACCAAATACACAATATTGGTTAAATACTGGGCCACTGTCTGCGACGCTGGTCCGGAATTGAAATATTGGATACATGTATTTTTATTATCAAATCTAGAGAATAAAGTGTAGAGTCGGACTGTACATAGGGGCACCCTGTTCACCCTCCTGGCAATGAATGGAGAATCATCCGACATGTACATAATTGAATCAACATATTGGACCCTATTATAGGCCTACTGCAGTATCCGCTCACTTTACAAGTAAGCAGATACTGCCTTTTGCATTTGAAGAGCAGTATAGTGCAGTATCTGCTCACTTCACAAGTAAGCAGAAACTGCCTTTTGCCTCTCAATAGTATAGTGGTCAAGACAATCCTGGATAAATCCGGAAGAACATGCTGGAAGACTTAGAAAAGTCATAGCAGCATACCTGGTTACTCTGGGAATATGGTGTCCACGTTGATTGGATAAAAACTCAGGGAGAAATAGCTTCTGACAAAACCTGCACAGAATAATAAGTTTAAAGAACCAGACAAAACTCAGCTGGTACATTTGCTCAAAGCCCAAATATAAAAATGTTGTGAATTGATCGTTGTGACACCCATGTTCTAATATTTAAAAATATCATATTATTAGTTGTTGTCAATTATCTCTGCAGCGCTCAGACAATTGTCTGTTTGGTTTGTTTGACAGCAATTCTGACCGTCATCGTCAATCTTCCGATCACTCTTTATTCGTCATGCCCGACAAGAGGTTTAAGTGGCGGAGCATGTCTTGACTACGTGATGGCGTACCCGGCTATTAACCCTTACAGCGTGGAGGTCGACTTTAGACGTCAGAATCTGACGTCTGTAGACGTCATATTCTGACGTCTTAAGACGGTCCCCGCGTTGTAAGAGTGAATATATGTAAAACGGCTGTAGACCCATAACATAGGTTTTCAAAAAAATCAGAAAGAGCTGATTAAGACATTTATGATGATTTCAAATTGAAAAAACTTTTGGTTTGCATGGTTTATACAAAAATATTTCAGCGTTGTAAAAGGTTAATCACATAGGTTAAAACAATATGCTGGTATTACTCTGTACCAACGACAGGGTCGGTTTCCCAGCATGAAAAATGATAAAAAAGATAAAACAGCACCGGATCAATGTCTCGTGTTTGCTTGGCTTATTATATCTATTATTCCATTCAAAACCTCTGTAGAATTAATTTTCACTGATGTTGTAATATAATATACTGTTGTTGATTGCAGGTGGTTTGTGATGGGTCCCGCTCGCTCGGGTACCGGTATTCACATTGATCCTTTAGGCACAAGTGCTTGGAACGCTCTGGTTGTTGGACATAAACGGTGAGATAGGCCAGCATGATTGACCCTTACTATATGCTGAATTATTTTTATATAAACCATGGAGCCTAGAGGGTTTTCTCAATTTGAAATTATTATAATTGTCTTAGTTAGTTCTTCCCACTTTTGTTTAGCTAGTTGTTATTTCCTAAAGAAATAATCTCTAGAAAGGCTGGGCAAAATTTCGCAGAGCCCAAAATCCGAAATGGCTACCTTCAATCAACTCATTTTTTAATGCATTAAGGTGGAGAATGGATTAATAAAGGTCAACTAGCCTCTTTTTTAAAAGAAAGATTTCGTGTTTAGCCGAAGACCTCAAAAAATATATTTTCAACCAATAATTTTATAATCCGGTGTGATATGTCATTTCTGACTAATTTGGGGGTGTGGAACCAATTTCTGGAGCTCAAATTACAATTATAAACTCCCCCCACCCTCCTTATTCACCAGTTTTATTGCCTTTTCAATTTGAAGCATATGTGTCATCATGTGTAGTTTTTCTCAGCATTGATCAGTTTTTATTTACATGTACATGTCAGGGCTTTCCCCAAGGCGCGGCGGCACCGCGCTGTTTTATCCCAGCACCGCGATGACAAAATGCTAAAAAAATGTAAACATTTCTTATTTATTTTATGTATATATAGACCTTGGAAATTACCTCCAGATTCTGCCGGAATGCACCATTTGAAAACTCTGATTTCAAACATTTGAGTGACATCCCCTCGGACCCCCCTAGAAGCGTGCGTCTCTGGTGCACGTGCTGCGAGTATCACTGCTTCACAACACCGAAAGCGCCTTTTTCAAAAAATCCCCCCGCTCTATTTGTTTTCTTGGGAAAGCCCTTCATGTATCGCAGAATCATGAGGAATTCCATACCTAAGATGCAGTGTGCATTTCCTCGGATTACTTATTAAGCTTTTTGGTTTTGTACGGTTTCATCTGCCGGCGCCGCCCCGTGTAGCCGCACCAATGCCTTGTCACCCTCTTTCTACAAAACCGCTTCCAAGATTCAATTCGTGTTCCAAATACTGGATACTAGCATTAATTCCTAGGCTGCATCAACTTTTTTTAAAAATTAGGAAAAATATCCGGGTCATGGCGGCCATCTCTTATCGTCAAATTAAGACCTTGTCACCCTGATAAGCAGCTTATCCAATATATACTCAATATTCAACATACTGCATATTATTAATAATTCCTAGATTGTATCGATTTTTCAGAAAGTGCTGAAAATTATTGGATTTATAGCAGTCATCTTTTATCCAATATACTCAATATTCAACATATTGCATAGTACATTGTAGTGTAATTTGTAGACTGTATCAATTTTTCAGAAAGTTTTGAAAAAATCTGGGTGATGACTGTCATATTTCATCTTTTTCGTCAAATTACTGATTCAGACAATATGGTTCTAGACGACATCGGATCGTCGGCACGTTATTAATACGCAAACAATATGATGTGTATTATATATATGGCCCTAAGAACACTAGGATTATATATACGGACCTAGTAGCACAAGGGTTATATATACGGTCTTAACAGCAGAAGGGTTATCATACACAGTTATATATATGGTCCTAGCAGCACAAATTTTATATATAGTCCCAGAATAACAAGAGTTATATATACAATGTGGCGAGTGTTCTAAGCAGCACAAGGTTTGTGTTTGTCATTCCCCATCTTTTCTCATGAAGTGTTTTTTGATTTTCCAGCTGGTGCCTGTTTCCCAAGGTGCCGTCAGGTGTGGGCTGGAAGCAGCGAGACGAGGCCATCTCATGGTTCCATCATGTTTACCCGCAGACTCAACGACCAGACTGGCCAGCCCGGTACAAACCAGTGAGCAACTGCTTATGTCTGAGTGCCGAGATTTATATATATATATACGTAGAGACCAGCTGGTGTATCTTTAACCCTTTGCCTAATCATGACAATAGTCGTTTTTAATCTGTTTTATTAGCTGATTAAATTACTGTTATTGGGAATTAAATGACTGTTTAGACATCACGATTTGTTATTGCTTGGCCTCAATATAAACCAATATGGATCGTGGTGGTTGACAATTTAAATAAATCAACTTAGCAGGATAAGGGATAACCCTCAAACTATTAGACTGGGGGATTTAAATTTTCACCCAATTCAATTTGTGTCTTGCTAGCGTGACCCACAACTTTTAAATGGGTGAAAATTACTCACATTTGTTTAATTTGTTACTTCTTGATGTTTAAACACTCATTTCATTCCCCTTGACTGTAATTTAACCTGCTGATAAAACAGATTAAAAGGACTTTAGTTATGCTGTTAAAACGTCATAAAAAGCTTGAGCTATTTCTTTCTGTTTTCTTTGAACACCTTATTTTATTGGATATAATCATTGCAAATAGGCCTATAAACGAAATAAAATACTGGTTCTGATTCTCAAATATCATTGAGAATCAGCACAAGCGAGAATTAGCACATTTTATCCACTTAGCTAAGGCTCCTAATGTTCCAAAATTTTAACATTGTTTGTATTGGATTTGGGCCAGTGTCACAGATGGTAGCCCAACATGTGTCGTGCTGACTTGGACATAACTTTTTTTATTTGTGAAATTTGATGATATTTTATTGTTAATGTGTGAGTTTTAAATATTTAATTTTATTGTTGTGCAGCTTGAAATATTACAACGTCCTGGAGAAACAGTATTTATACCAGGTGGTTGGTGGCATGTCGTAGTCAACCTGGACAGCTCCATCGCTGTCACACAGAACTTCTGCAGTGTAACCAATTTTCCAGTTGTTTGGCACAAAACGGTACGAGGCAGACCCAAGCTATCCAAATCATGGTACAAAACTCTCTCACTCACTCACTCACTCACTCACTCACTCACTCACTCACTCACTCACTCACTCACTCACTCACTCACTCACTCACTCACTCACTCACTCACTCACTCACTCACTCACTCACTCACTCACTCACTCACTCACTCACTCACTCACTCAGTAAGTAAGTAAGTAAGTAAGTAAGTAAGTAAGTAATTAAGTAAGTAAGTAAGTAAGTAAGTAAGTAAGTAATTAAGTAAGTATGTATGTAAGTTAGTAAGTAAGTAAGTAAGTAAGTAAGTAAGTAAGTAAGTAAGTAAGTAAGTAAGTAAGTAAGTAAGTAAGTAAGTAAGTAAGTAAGTAAGTAAGTAAGTAAGTAAGTAAGTAAGTAAGTAAGTAAATAAGTACTTACTTACTTACTTACTTACTTACCTACTTACTAACTTACTTACTTACTTACTTACTTACCTACTTATTTATTTATTTATTTATTTATTTATTTATTTATTTATTTATTTATTTATTTATTTATTTATTTATTTATTTATTTATTTATTTATTTATTTATTTATTTATTTATTTATTTATTTATTTATTTATTTATTTATTTATTTATTTATTTATTTATTTATTTATTTATTTATTTATTTATTTATTTATTTATTTATTTATTTATTTATTCATCTAGTATTCTTTAAAGGCTCATTCACATTCTTTAGAAACTGCATGCTGCGTTTGACTTTCCATCAGCTTTCACATTGTAATTGATTTTGTTGACAGGGCAAGCCTGATGAAGACGTGTATAATGCTGATGCTCGTGTCATGTGTGTTGTGGTCGTCGGCCGACCCTGGCTGCCCATGGTATCAAGGCTGTAAGTTAACTCGCTTGGGGCGCAGACATATTTTTAAATAAAACACGGAGACCAAATGTCTTAGTCAGCTCTTTACGCTTCATTTGAATACCTATGTTATGGGTCTCCGTCCATTATAAATGTCGTTACTCTAAGGCCACTATGTTTTTTCTCTGTTTTAGATGAGCGCGCGCATTAGATTTAGGCCGCGCATTACCAAAAAAAACATGTGTTTTTTTCTGCCCAGCGCGCGCATTAGAATGTTGCCGATTTCGGAAAAAACAGTCAATTTCGGGAGATAAAAGCAACATTTCGAAAAAATAAGTTAATTTCGGGAGATCAAAAATATTTTTCAAGCTATGTTTTTTTGCTTGTTTTTTTTGTCGCCCTCTTTAACTTTTTTTCAAAATAAGTCAAAAGAGTTTTTTTATTTCGTCGCCCTTATCAACTTTTCCAGAAATATGTCCAATGTTTTTTTCATTTGATCGCCCTCAATAACTTTCCCAAAAATAGGCTCAATGTTTTTTTTCGCCCTCCCTCATTAGATTAGGGTTTTTTTCTGATCTAAGATAGAGAAATTAAACAAAGTGGCCTAACAGTGCGTGGATCGACTTTAGACGTCTGATTCTGAAGTAGTTAGTATTGTGGGGAGCCTCCGTGACCGAGAGGTAGCGTGCTCGGCCTCAGACCGCCAGGGTTCGAATTTCGAATCCTGTGTCTGGAGGACAGTGTCATCTCAATCATCTCACCATCCTCAGGAGGTTCTCCTGGCCCAGTTTAGCCTATATGTGCACAAAGGTGGCCTAAAGCCCGATTCATTTCATTTCATTTTCTGATTCTGAAGTCTAAAGTCTATCCTGGCGCTGTAAGAGTTCACAGTCATTCAGTAGAAAACGACACCGTCCATTAAAATCACGACTTTTAAAGATTTAATTTAAGATAATGACAATACTGACGAATGTTTGATTTCCCATTAGCAATTTACACTTCACAATGGATGAAAATATGATTTTATTTTGGGGGATGTAGTGAACAATATCATGGTAATCTTGAGAACTAACAAACAAGCTATAAACGAGTGTTCAAGGAACAAGAGATCTACGTGTTGATACGTCCATGCTCGTTATCAACTTTATATTTGTTCTTCAAAAGACGGATAGTAACCCTTTCGAGCCTGAATTTACCATTGTCATTTTCATCCACTACAAGCTGCGAATTGCTGTCGCAATTCCCGACGTGTAGTGGATGAAAATGACTTGCAATGGATGACAAATAAAAAAAATGATATTGTTATTATTAGAACAGTTCCATAAAAATTTGCATTCTAAAACCCCTAGTTGTAGGAGAATTAAGTTGTTCTTAGGAGATGCAAAATGATGCTTTGATGCATCGTGTGGGCTTAAGGGGTTAAGGGTGAAATACAAGACATTAAACGTGCTCAAAACACTAAATCAAAACAAAAGCCAAAAAAACATAGGTATATACATCAAAATCATGACTCCCAAGCTATGGCCAAATATGTGATTTCGATCGGCGGCCATTTTAAATGTGCCATAAAACAAAGTTGAGGGGCGGGAAAAATTGAACACTTATTTGACCCCTAAGGAAGCCATAAAAACACAAATTTGGGCAATAGAAATGGCCAAACATACCGCACCAGACTATTAGGCCTACTGTCGATCTGGTAATTTTCGCGTGTTTAAATTTTCGCGATTTTCCGATTTTGTGATTTTCCACAAAATTTAGAATTCGCGTATTTCCATTTTTCTTTAGTAGGGCTATTATATTAATAACTTTCGCGAGATTCTTGAATTTGCGAATTTGGCCTCCTCGCGAAATTTGCGAAAATTAAAACCTCGGGAATGTTACCAGATCTACAGTATGTAAATAAATTTCCGGGGTACGTATTTTATTGAACTCAGTGCAGCTTTAAGGCATGCCCTTGTAAAAACTTGTAAAAACACCTTTTTATTTTACCAGCGTCAAACTCAGCCACCGTTGGCCAACTTGTTTTGAACTCTATAAAACAATTAAGAAGTAATCAGTGCACCGTTGTTAGTCAAGGTTAAATTCAAAGTGGCTGACATTGTAAACACAGCTCAGCTGCTGACTAGTTTGTTGAAACCATTCATTTATCAACAGTATCCCCGTGCATAAACGTGCATGCACGTATAAGTGAAAATCGAATGATTTAGGCATGTAGGGGAGAGTGGGGCATGTCCGCACACTGGGGCATGTCCACATGTCTCAGTATATTACAATAAAGCGCTACCTGGTGAATGAGATGATTTACACGAGATACATTTAGTATGAGATTCTTTCCTCCAAGTTGTTTGAATTTGATAGATATGATGTCTTGATTACTGGAAACAAAAAATGATTTTAACGTCCGAAGAAGTTATTTTAGTAGCTTGTGGCGAAGGTTCTAGCTATTGAACTTTTCAAATGTACTGACAGACCAAGGTTCCCATATATGCTGTGTTATTTGTATGATCTATGTGTGAATTGATTATCGCCGTTCACTGCTGTCATGGCCGATAATGCAATAATAATTGCCCAATACTGTATGGGGCATGTCCACCCTGGGCGAATATGCCCCTGTCCCAGTGTGGATATGCCCCTCGTGGGGCATATCCACCCTGTGTGGACATGCCCCATGACACAAACACTAATCAGTGATTAATTAATTTGGTTAGTATTTATTATAAAATTAAACAACTGCATGCTAATATTAAATCAGGGTTTGCTTTCCACCTTGACTGCAGCGTAAACGTTTGTGCACATGCTGACAATCAGATAGATCTCTCTAGTGGTCCATAGTGGCTATAACCCAGACAGCAACGTGATGGTGGGCCACTGGTGGTACACCTCCTAATGCCACCTGTTGCCAGTGGTGGCCCACCACATGGATGTCCAGCTGATAGTGGGTGGCACAATAGCTATTCTGTTTGCCGGTGGTGGACTACCGATGGTCTATCAGTGGCAAATCCCACCCTCTGATTGCCGCCTGATTGCCACTGGTGGTCCTCCAGTGGCGTTTATGTCGCTCATAGCCACTGGTGGACCACTGGAGTGATATTGTCTGGGAAGCGGCAAAAAGCCACTGGTGGACCACGTACCCCACCAGCGGCACACAGGCTGCAATCAGAGGGTTTGCATTTGTCACTGATGCACCACCGACGCTACACCACTGTCAAACAATGTAGCTAGTGGGCCACCGGCTACCTGCTGGACATCCATGTGGTGGGCAACCAGTGGCAAACGGTGACGGGCTCCTGGTGACCTAAGTTTGTTACGTTTCTGTCTGGGATGGCGGTGGATGGTATGGGCACCACTGGCAGCGGTGGCTGCAGTCAGTGGGCCACCAGTGGTCAATAGACCAGAGGTGGGCTGTGTTGACGGACCGCTGACTGTGTTATATCTGGTTGTAGAAACCTATCAAGTTACAATGTGTGCGTAAATCCTACATAGGCCCTGCACACTGATAATTAAGTGATCACATCCCGAACCCCAAATCCTGCCCAAGACCTTCAAGTTAGGATTTTGCAATATTATTTTGAGCATCCCCCTCCCCCCCACCCTCCCTTACTCTGCTTTGATTTAAACAGATTTACCTTGGCTGGCTCTCTGTTTTGTTGTCTTCACTTATATACCAGTATTAAAAATATCTATTATGATGTTGTTTTCAATGCTTTTCTGTGTGTCATTTATTTCTATTAAATCCAGGGCTTGTTTATTACCACTATGTGGTATGACCACCTCCCACTGTGAGGCATATCCACACACCCCATGTGGACATGCCCCTTGTGCGGGGCATGTCCACATACCAAGCTCTCATCATCATTTAGTGGGATGCGTTTATTCAATGAAATTTATCAGAGGTTGGTCTGGAGAATTACCAAGGTATATTGTAAACTCATATTTACACAAGAGTATTTAACTTTTATTATTAATAATTCATCTGATATTGGACAAGTATGTTAGGTGTGTGGACATGCCCCACTCTCCCCTACATATGATAATTATACTATCCTTTACTAGCATGTCAATAAAATACTAGCATGTTAATTACTGTCATACGTACATAATACTAGTAATTGAATATGATGCTGGTCGTAAACACAAACTAGAATAATAATTTTCTTCATCAACGGGTTGGTATTAGGGGTGAATTGTTCCATATCATGGATAAATGTCAAAGCTATAGGGGGCCTACTGTCGTGCAAGGCACAAAGTCAGATACTGCATTTTGGCTTTGCAGTAGGCCTATAGTACATGGGTGTGAGAGCTGAATAGCTTCGGCACATGATGTGTCATATGACAACTCAAATAGTGTCAGTATCTAGGCCTATTGCTTGGAGTCACTCCAGCAAGTTGACTTCAAAGTAACAGTCAGTGATTATTATTTTAATTTATTTGGGGTTGAAATAAATCAACTAATTATGATTTTAAATCTTTGAATGAGTTTAAATTTACTTTTGTGTTCGAATAGAAGAGTATGCACCTATTTTCCATCTTCCTCTGCAAGGCTGGGTATTCCTGAGGTCGTAGACCGACCTTGCTGAAACAGGGTTGAATCCGCCTATTGGAGTGGGGACTCTTTAAAAATATTTGTTCTGTTTGACCCAAGTTTGACCTCCGGCATGAGTGTTGTTTTAATGTGGGGCCATTGTCTACGACACCGGCCCTACATTAAACAACACACGTCTGCTGGCCGAGTAGCTCACCGGAAACGTCTCAGGCACAGACCACCACATCTCACCGAAACGTGCGTGAGGGTTGAATTAATGGTGAGCCAACGTCGCAGACAGCGGGCCAACATTAAAAAGACATTTTTTAAAAAACTAATGAATATTCAATATCTAAATCTTCCTCCCTACCCCAACAGGTGGATGGTATGGCTAATTCAGCAAGGCTTGGCCTGACGGCCTCGCTGTGTCAAGACTTGCTGCCAGGAAGATGCTATTTTCGAACATCTGCCAATATAGCATGCACGTTAATTCTATCCTGCTAAATTAATTTATTTAAATTTTCAACCACTTGGTAATTACGCATATTTGTTTAATTTGAGACCAAACATTCACAAATCTTCATGTATAAACACACATATCATTCCCATATCAGTGATTTGATAATACAAACGATTACAAACGGCAATAGTCATGATCAGCAGAATAAGAGTTACACCCTTAACCGCCGGTGCCGCATATATCCGGGTTTTCATTTTTTATTAGCGCATTAAGTATCACCTTTTAAACACGTTAAAGATAAAATGTGACATCAATCAGCAATATTTGAAAACAGTTGACCATTTTGTCAAATCTGAATAATTTTCACTCACTTGAAGTTGTGGATCGCGTCAGAGGGACACAACTTCAAGTGGGTGAAAATTCAGATTGAATAATTTGGCGGTTAAAGGGTTAATGCGCGGGGATACGGTAGTAATTCAAAAGTACCCGGTGCACCCTAATATACTGGGCATAAATTGTATAAAGAGCTGACCTTCTGAAACCACCTCTGTCTTTGACTAGCTTGTTATGAACGCTACCTAACAAATGAAGTAGTCCGGAGAACTGACTAACAATTTACCAAGTCATAAAATCAACGAAGAGTATCAAAAAAATGTTGTGGACAGGTGTGAACATATCTAAATTAATTATCTTTGTTTTCCATGCTTTATTAACATATCCTATGCTGCTATATCTTCATTGATTCATGTTGATAAACATGTCATTTGCAATATTTGTATCACCATGCATTTATATAGATACTTTCTAAAAGACAATGAGATAAAAAATATGCATATTTGAGAGGATTCCCACTTTGTTATTATACGCTCTCAATTTTGCATATTCTGAAGCAAATTGTTGCACATAACGCACTTTAATGTTGACATAAGTTTCAAATTATAATGAAAAAATAGTTTAACACCACATAACCTTTATATAAAACTTTAAAGAACGTGTCAGCTCAAGCCATGTGAGTTTTCAGAGGGTAATGACACCTGATAATTGCACGAAATAGAATATGTTAGAAAAAGACTAATATCATTTTTACAAAGCAATCATACAAAAACAACAGAATTATTAAGTTAAGAATTATTAAGTTAAGAATTATTAAGTTGTTTTTTTATGGTCAACAGTTGAAATAAAATGCATTTTGCAACATGAATAACATAATATGAATAACGTAGTTTCGTCTGAGCTCAGAAAAAAATATGGATGTTTTTATAGTTGACTGCTTTACCAAAATGGTTGATTTGTGGGTGATTTTTCGCAGTTTAAGTAGTATGTTCAAATAAACAACACTTATATTAACTTCGTGTAGATGCTGCTGTTCTGGAGTATCCACAAAACACATAAACATAAAATATTAATAAATCACAAAAGCGGTCAGATAAACAAATTTATTCTAATTATTATAAAATTCATGTGGCATAAACTATAAAGCGTATCAATATTTTTGAAATATTTTCGTCAGGAAAATCCTCATTTAGCCCTTAACGTTGTGATTCAGATGGTAAATCATTTCTGTTGAGAAAGGTGATTGCGACTGCGAATTCTATATCCACCCATAAAAGCCATGAAAACATGTTAAATATCCAAATAAGGTATTTAACCCTT
Organism: Flabesymbios commensalis; assembly: GCA_964017125.1. NCBI lineage: Eukaryota > Metazoa > Annelida > Polychaeta > Terebellida > Flabelligeridae > Flabesymbios > Flabesymbios commensalis. Next base: position 72,477,042 of record OZ024914.1, on the reverse strand, counting down.
TCAAGCCTGATTTTACCAGTGTCATCTTCATCAACTACAAGCTGCAAATTGCTGTCGCAATTCTCGACTTGTAGTGGATGAAGATGATTTGATGTGGTTTAAAAATTAAAATAAATTACCATGTATTGGTAAAACAGTTTCATGGAAATTTTCTTTCTAAAAACCATGATTGTAGGAATATTAAATCTGTTTTCAGGGATGTAAAATGATGCTTTAATGCATCTTGAGGGCCTAAAGGGTTAATGTACGCATTGGGTAATATGAACATGTTTGAAGTAATTGACAATACAGGAGCATTTTGTTGATAAAGGTATATTAAAAGCAATTTCTAATCCTTTATGCATTCTAATGACACATATGGGGTATATTGGACTTGCTAATGAGTTGTCAAATTGGAGGTGGCGAATGTACCAAAAGAAGAGATGACCTTCATTTGCCTAAAAAAGAATAGAAGGTCAACTGCTATCAACGGATATCTTCTATATTGGGGACACTAACACTCCATCGCAAAAAAATTCTACGTGGCCCGTCTGTGGAAACTATAACAAACGAGAAAGAGCCCTCCGTTATCGCTGGACCACTATTTTAAGATTGTTTGCTCCCAAAAGCTAATCAGGTCCTCGGCTGACATCGCTGTGCATATTTGCCAAATAAGAAGAACATCTGCTGGAAGCTTTTTCCTGAAACGCGCTAACAAGTATTTCTTTGTTAGTGGCCCTTATGTAGTTAAAGGGTTGATTATATGGGGATCAAAATGTCACAAAAATCCCCAAGTGGTATATGATGCTAACGCTAACGATCATTTCTTCGTTAGTGTAATTAAAGGGTTGATGATATGGGGATCAAAATGTCACCAGAACAATTCCACAGTGGTATTTGATGGCTATGTGAAGTATGGGGAAGCAGAAGTTGATAGATTAGTAGCTATCTTGAAAACAAATAACTGCGGCGGCGGCGGCGGCGGCGGCGGCGGCGGCGGACCGTGTGGAATACAGTGAACAGCCCGCCTCGGCGAGGGCTGCTTAATTAAATTCTATAGGCAGCAAAGTAACAGGTTAATATCCGGAGTTATTTTATTAACACATGAAAATTAACTTTGCGTACCGGGGTACCTCAATATTGTGTCAATTCCCTTTTAATAATGCATAGACGTGAGATAAACTAGTACAAAAAAATCATTTTTTAAGTGTATTTTTGAATTTTATACAATTTTAGCCGTGAAATCTGAAAGTTTTTATTTTTTTACAAAAAAATGTTTAAAAAAACTGGCAATAAGTTTCATTGTGTTCATTGGAATGCTATCTATGACATAAAAGTAAAAAACTAGAGTTGGCAAAATGTCCGCAGTTAATCATAACTGCTGCCTGACTTTTAGTGTCTGAGAGCACGTACTTAAAAATACCTATGTAGGCCTATATGCGTCACTAACAACAGGTAAAGGATAAAGCAAAACATAATAATATTATTACTATAGGTGGATTATATTAGAATGATTTTGTCTTTTTTCCCCAGCATGCGTAGGCGAGTGTTACGGCCCGGTGAACCAGGCATGTTGCTGTTTTAAGGAGGATGATGATGGCAAATGCACAAAAGGGGGAGTTCGCGCCAGACTCTATCAAAAGTGCTGCCCCGATAGTGTCAAGTTGTTTTTTCAAGACTGCTGATGAGAAGCGTCTGACCCCAGCTCCCGAAATAATACATTCATCACTTACTTTTAATATTAAGAATAATTGTCAAAATATTTTTTGTTTTTAATTGTATTTTTGTATTATATTTCTAAGAATTAATAAAGTTTTGTGGGAGCTGATCTAAACATGTTATTTTGTCTATTTTTTTAATTATCAGTTAAAGCGACACTGTCAGGTTAAAAATCAGTTTTTTATTATGGCTCCTTAGCCCACATATCTATAGACTAGAATTACGTAAGTCTTTTAAATTTTGGATTGCTGTGGCAACACTACAATTGTACCGACAATTTATCAGATATTCTGGTATCTGTAATATTGAACATGCATGTCTGAAATTAAATATCGTCCTCATTTCTCTTTTAATCGGTCAACGCGCACCCCCCCCCCCCCCTCCCACAAAAAAATCTCTTTGTGTTGCTTCAAATTACAGAATAAATTAGACTACTAATAATCCCAGCTGGAAGTACAAATCTGATCAAATTTTAAATAAAACTATAGGGTAGCACTGAATTTTCAGGTAACAGTAAAGTTGGACTAGGTTTTATGCGTTTTTTAGGCCAATTATATTTTGAGGCAATTGTGTTGGGCTATTTTTTATTATGACAGATGGATTGGAGTTTTCTTATGCGTTTTTTTAAGCCATTTTGAATTTTGTGGCATTCAGTCTTCGGGGGTCAGACTTTAGACAGACTTAAAAATTAGGACATCATACTTCAGACTTTAAACATTGGACTTCAGACCTCGGACAGAATTAATACTTTGGACAAACTCCAGACGGACTTCAGACAGACTTCAGAAAAAATGAAGAGATCTAATACTTTTGGACTCCAGACTTCAAAATTCAGACCTTAGACTGCGGACTTCGGTCGTCAGTCTTCGGAGAGACTTCAGAATTCGGACTTTGGACTTCGGAATTTGGACTTCAAAGTTGCCTTCCGACTTAGGACAGACTTCTGGAAGATGTCAGAAAAACTTCCGCATCCAATTTCGGATTTTTAATGTTAGACTTCAGACTTCGGGTTTTAGACTTCCGATTTCTGTCAGACTACGAGGTTCAGACATCCCAGCAAACACGATACCTTGAACCAATGTTGGGTCAATGTTGGCCCATCGTCTACGACGCTGGCCCAACATTAGCCCAACATTGGTTCAAGGTATCGTGTTTGCTGGGATACGACAAGCTTCAGATTTGGAACTTTGAGCAAACGTCGAGCTTCAGATATCGGACATTAGACTTCAGTCAATCTTTGGATAATTTTCAGCCTTCGGACAGACTTCGGACAAAATTCGGACAGACTTCGGTTTTCAAAACGGTTTTGGCCTTCGGACAGACTTTTGACATCAGACTTCGGATTTTAGACTTCAGATTTCGGACATATTTTGAAATTCAGGTTTGGAAAGAATTCAGATTTAGGACTTATTTTAGACTTTGGACAGACATCAGATTTTGGATTTCGAGCTTCAGACTTTAGACAACGGATTTTGTACTTCGAACCGACTACTGACTTTGGTTTTGGATTTCAGACTTGGATTTTAGACTTCAGAAGGACTTTAGACTTTGAAATTATACTTCGAATATTGGCATTCAGACTTCGGACTTTAGACTTCGGATTTTTATACTTTGAATAGACTTTGGACAGACTTTGGATATTTGACAATGAATTTAAGATTTCGAACTTCAGTCTTTGGACTTCAGCTTTACGAGATTAGACTTTTGACTTCCGATTGTAGACTTCGGTCTTTTAACATTGACCTCCAGACTTCGGACTTTGAACTTCAGACTTCGGAGTTCAGACTTTGGATAAACTTAGGACAGCCTTCGGCTTTAAATTTTGAACTTCGGTCTTTGGATTTTGGACTACATTTTTGATACAATCGACTTCAGATTTCGGACTTCGTTCATTGCACTTAGGACTTCAGACTTCCAATGCTCTATGACCTATGCTCTCAATATCTTATATATCTTAGAATATCAGCAACATCGATTAAAATTAATTTTTGTGATTATATATTTATTTGTGACCTTAATGTTTACTGTGATTAATTTTTATTTTATTTTTTTCAAAATAGATTAATCATTCCTGATCACGGATATCAGAAATGCATTGGTATTATGCATTTCTGCGGATATTAAATAAATGGCTTAAGACTGATAAAAGACTGATAATAAAAGACTGATACCATCAAGTTGAATTTATATTACCGAATATAAAAACAAATGAAAAGATATTTTGAATTTTAGCAGCCATATTAAATGTTAGAGGGAGGAATGAAAAACATTCATATCAGAAATTTATTCAGAATTATTTATGTCGAAATTTGTGTAAATTGTTTTGTTTCAATCTAAAAATGTAATATGGTTATGCCCATTATGCATAGACAAGAATTTTAATGTCGTTGATAACAAGGTGTCCAAAAATCACTGTCTTCAGTCCCCAGGGGGGGGGGGGGGTAGATATCTGACCCATGAACTATAAAGTAGGAATGGCTCCCAATGTCGACATGAATACTTTTATTTTTTAAGAATGACTACTGTTAATTATTATATTCTTAAATGATATCGGTTCATTATTGAATAAAATATTCCAATTTAGACGTTGATTGCAATATAATTGATGTTTTACATTGCAAGGTCATTTGGAGGTCAAAATTAACAGCCATCTAGATTTTTTAATTTTTGCTATCACAGGTCTAGAATTTATTGCAATAGCTCATTTTCAACTAATTTGAGTTCATTGATTACGTTTGAATGATTATTTTTACGTTTCAATGTGATATATAAAAGACACAAATAAGATGGCAACCAATATCCGACGTGAACATTATCTATTTTACCAGCGACTATTGCAAAAAAAATGGAATTACTGCCGCATCTTAGAATACATTCAGTACCCTGATTTCATTAGATTTGGTATTTTTACGTTTCAATATCATCTAGAGGTCTAGTCATGCAGTAAAACTAATAAATGTCCATTCGGATATTGATTAAAGACACAATGTAAAGAATACATCTTTTTAAATATACCTTATGTAGAATTGGATAAAGGAGTCAAATCTGAAATAAACGATCTGAAATGTCACTCCACTGTCAGTTTTCGTTATTTTGTTTTTTAAATAATTTTAATTGCTCCATATGCCGCTAGGTACATGTAGGCCTATAACTTTTGGGTAAATATCGACGCTTAGTAAAGTTGTAGAATGATTTTGAAATGCATTGGCACTAAATTTTCATTTGTCCTGGTGATTTGTATCGATACACCCATGTTTGTTTGCTTCGGCGCATACCATTAATGTTGACCCACCACCTCTAGTCACCTACTAGTTACTCTTTATATAATTATAATATATTTATCTTGTGCTTGTTATTATAATCTGTAGGGATACCTGGATTTATGATATAATGCTCAATATGAAATGAAATAAATGGGGTTTTACACCACCTTTGTGCACATATAAGCTGAACTGGGCCAAGAGAACCTCCCGAGGATGGTGAGATGAATGAGATGACACTGCCCCTCAGACACAGAATTCGAAAGTCGAGCACTGGCTGTCAGAGTTTGAGCACGCTGCCTCTCGGTCACGGAGGCTCTCCACAATATTGAATCATTACGAGTGAACGGGGAAGAAACAATTTGTTTATTTGAATCTTGGAGGCCAGAGTAGGGTTCGAACCCGCGACCTCCGACTTTCCAAGCAGGCAGCTTTAACCACCAAACATCGTTCCATTTAATATAATAAAACAGAATAGCCCAAGCATTTGAAGTGTATTTATATATATTATTGTTGGTCCCCACAAAGAATTAAACATCAATATGCGACAAACATAAAATATGTATACTAATTATAATAATCATGATAATAGCCAGAGTAATTATAGTATTTTACAAACAAACAAGAGGCCCAGGGGCCTTGACGTTTGTCAACAGCATTTCAAAAAATCAGCTATAAATGTGTCAGAGAATGTATATCTATACTCTAAGATGCATTATCATGAAAAGATGTATATCCTTTATATCGATCAATGGAATTTATATTATTATTTTTGGTTCCCATAATACATTTTGCTGATTTTACACACGTTCTGAAGCACTGCACCTAATGAAATATGCTTGACAAAGAATCATTTCACAGGACTGAAATGTTAATATTACAAAAGTGCAATTATTACTTCTTCTGGGACTTTTATAATGCTCCAGTTAACAAGGAATTTCCACGAAATCTTAAATTTTCAATTTTAACTCTTCTGTCTAAAATAGGCCTAACAAAGTTGTAAATTATCAGCTTTTAATGTTTCTTACTCAGCCATGAAATATACAGTAGCTCTAATCCATCATTATCACATGTGGACGTAATGCACTTTCCCTGCACCCTCTTACGTAATTCAAATTTAATTATGGAAATCACAATACACAGTAGACCTAAGGATAAAGCCTCATGAAGACTTTCTCAACTCACACGATCTTTGCTAAAATGTTGCTGTAATGTTGTCAGGCCAACGTTGAGTCAGGTGTTAGTTGGCTGTATCAAATGCTATGAAATGAAATAAATGGGGTTCTACACTACATTTGTACACATATAGGCTAAACTGGGTAAGGAGAACCTGAGGATGGTGAGGTGAATGAGGTGTCACTGCCCTCCAGACACAGGATTCGAAATTGAGCCCTGTTGGTCTACGGCCGAGCACACTAACTCTCGGTCACGGAGGCTGCCCACAATATTCAATATTTACAATTGAACAAGGAGGAAACATTTTGTTTCTTTGAAACTTGAATGCCAGAGCAGGAGACGAATCCGCGATCTCTGACTTTCCTAGCAGGCACCAGGACCCCCCCTCCCTTCGGTATTGGTATTACATATATACAAACACATTACCTGTGGATTTAATATTGGTTCTCCGTAGGGGCGCTGCCCAACATTTTTCATATTTTATTCTGCACAACATATTAAATGTGCATAATATATATTGGTCATGTCATTGCTATCCCTCACCTGTTATAATTGACAGGTATGTTTTTACTCTGGTTCTGCCATAATAGTGTTCCCTGTGCCACTTTGATTTTCATTTATTGCAAAAATGAAAAATATATATATTAAAGTTTTATAATCCACATGCACGGCTGGTCCTCGTCTTCATCATTGACGGTTGGCCAGTAATTGGTAGGAAACAATCAACGAATGGGAAAGCGTGAATTCAACTATGATGCTGTGTCATTAAAAAAACACTATTGGCCCAGCTGCTTTATAGACACTTTATAGCCCTACATATTATTACTTCGAGGCATGTTTTTAATATACATATATATATATCCACTTCTAAAGTATGCATACTTTTAGGTGCATCCCAGCAAATACGATACGGCGAACAGTGGATCAACACTCAAAAGTTTCGAATTTCGGAAGTTTAGCCAGAGCAAATATAGAGTTAACTCTATGGCAAGACACGTGAGATTGTACTCCAGCGGTATTGCCTCATTGTGGTAGTCAACGCGATGCGTACAAAGCATAATCTCATAATATATTACACTGGCTATATACGCTATACTTTCCACAGAAGCTACATCGACTTAATGTTAGTTTAATGTTGGGCCAGCATGTTGGGCCAGACGGTGGACTAGCATTAAACCAGGGATAACTGGATATTTAGTTTATTGTTGTGCCGCCCTCTACATCGTTTACCCAGCATTAAAGGAACATCATTTATTAATAATATTACTATTTGTAAATTCAATTCAAAATAACGTTATGGCTTTGATACCACACATTTTAGTAACTTCTAATTAGATCTCTATAAGCGTGATATTTAGGCCTTTATTACAATGTGATGTTGAATATCAGCTTCCATCGATAGGGTCCATAATACAAGAACATAAATTAGGCCTACTATTTGTGTTTTTAGCATAGACTTAGGTTAAAATCTACGTTCAGTTTAACTTGAATATAGCCCAAACATAGGGACGCAGACGGTTAATATACGGCAATATAAAAAGTTAAAATTATATGTATGAGATTGGTACTATTACATATTCAGTGCTCGATTTATAAATTGGAAAAGGGGGGCCAAGGGGCTCATGATATTTTTTGGAGGGGGGGCATTGGCCTTAGACGATGAGGCATGTGACCCATTATTATTTCAAAAGGGGGGCATTTTCCCAACAACAAATAAAACACTTAAGGTTCATTCATATCGTCTCATATTCCATATTAAACGTTCATCAGGTGTTCATGCTGATAGAAATATCAAAGATTCATATTGGCGGTTATGCTACTATTAAAACCGGAAGAAGACAAAATGGTTTAACATTCAGCGTTTGCAAGTAGGCCCAATCGACTTCACGTCACCACGCACTCACATGAGGGAATATCACTTGTGACTTGGGGCAGTGTCATCAACTTCCTCTGTTGTTGCCGCTAGGCCTACACCTATTCACCTTAAACCGCTAAGCGCGACTGTAGTCGCTTTAATCCGTTTTATTATCCATTTAAACATCAAAATTGGTAAATTGCTTAGTCTTAAATTACAGATTAATCAAATACGAGTTGTTTTCTCTCACTTAAAGTTGTGGCTCAAGGTAGTGAGACACAACTACAAGTGTGTGAAAATTTAAATTATTTAATTCAGCGGTTTAAGGGTTAATATATTATTATTATTAGTCACAATGAACAAATTTTCTACAATATTTGCTGTACGAAATAAATTTGTAGGCCTATTATTATTCGTTATACATTGGTCCATTTTTTTAGAATTTTTTTGCTTTTGATTTTAATGGCACATATGAGGGATTCTATAATTTTAAGCACCAGCACTGTCCGCACCTTGTAATATTTATTATTGAATATTTTGATTTAATTTGATTACATTAATGCAATGAATGACCTTTATTTTACAATATAGCAATATAACAACTCAAAAAATTCTAACATAAATGTGTTTTTTTAAAGAAATATTGTGTAAATTTAGCCAATTTAGCCAAAAAGGCTTGTCCCACATTCTAAATTCCACATAAACAGGCGATTTATTCTAGACTTCCTGTATTATATATTATATTTGTTTCTGATATAATGTTAGTGCACAGCACTATCTATAAGATTATATACAAGTTTTTTTAAATAATTTTATTATTTCACCACTTTTTATGCAATTTATGCCTGTCCCACGCTGCTTCGACTCTCCGTAAGGCTTAAAGTTTTCAGGTAATTTCTATACTTTTTCTGACCAAAATATCACTTGTCTGGTGCCAAAGAGTTGCGCGAGACCTTCATGCAGTGAATCCGGAAAAAAAAGTATAATAAATGTGTTTTTGTTTAGAAATAATGTAAGGTTTGTGCAAGTCTTTGGGTGAGTATTTTAACTCAACGTCTCTCCGTAACGCGATTTTTTACACATAAATACTGCAATTAAACTTTTAAGCACCCTACAACCTCCAAGCCTACTAAAACCTCATTTGAAAAAAACAAAAATAATCATAGTATAGCATAATACATAGATGCTATGCACGATTTAGTAAAAAAAACGTCTCTTCATAACGCGTATTTTCTGTCTCTCCATAACAAAAATAAAAACATTATGGAGAGAAAAAGTAGTCACAAATTACCCTTTTACTCATTTAAAAATAGCTATAAACCTTTATGAATTTGGTATTTTAACCAACAAGTGACACATGTTGAAATAGTAACTTTTCTTTTTGTCTTTCAAATTGTGTTGGCATCGATAATTAGTATTTGCTTATTGTCACTCCATAACAGAAATAATTGTCGTTATGGAGAGACAATGTTCGTTAATATCACTCTCCATAACGACAATAATCGTAACGGAGAGAAATTCTTATTCCATTATTTAAGGGTTATTATCATAAAGTGATTCTTTCTAAATTAAAGGGACTGGCCCAGGCTAAAATCATCAAAAAATCGGTGATTTTATTCCGGGTTCTTAATATGACCATATGATGTAAACATGTACATAGACTAGAACTGCAATTTTTTATAATTTTTGTGCTGCGCATTCATCAGTTAGACTAGATATAGAGACGAAATTCCCGCATTTCCTATTTTTGACATGGTTGTCAATAATTAGAAATCAGGAATTTCGTCTCTATATCTAGCCTAACTGGTGAATGCGCAGCACAAAAATTATAAAAATTTGCAGTTCTAGTCTATGTACATGCTTACATCATATGGTCATATTAAGAACCCGAAATAAAATCACCGATTTTTTTATGATTTTAGCGTGGGCCAGTCCCTTTAAGAGATCAACATTATAATAACCATGTTCAACTACTTGTTAAATATTGTATACTTTTGTAGAAGGGTCACTGAGATATTTAAGTTTGAAGATTACTCCGTAACATAAATTGGTCTCTCCATAACGGTAAATTAGTCTCTCCATAAATGTAAGAAAAATTTAAATTGATAAAAATAATCATTTAAAAGTGAAATTAAGCTCTGCTGACAACCCTATGTCAATAAACAAAGCTAAGTTGACATGTGTTTAAATTTTTGACAATATCCAGACAATCTCATATATCAAGGAAAATATCATCACTGGTGCCTAAAATTATAGAATCCCTCATATAGTCTAAGTCTATATAGACATCTACACCACGTTCAAGGTAGAGATTTCCCTTTGAAAATACATTGATAAATGCGGATACAACAGGTGTGGCATAGTTGTGGCGAGGTTACTTAGCCCCATGTGGCGAGGTTACCAAACCTGTGGCGAGGTTACTCAGCCTTCTGTGGCGAGGTTACCAAATCTGTGGCGAGATTACCTGTGGCGAGGTTACCTTGTGGCGAGGTTACAGTCAGGTTACAGATGACAGTCCAATATTTCGTTGGAATCAGCAACATTTCAAATACATTTTTTTTCAGAAGCTCGTTTTCTGCCATACTTCATTTAAATTGTATTGGTAAGCATATAGGCCTATGTTTTGGATCATGGGATGCCGAACCTTGACTCTGTTCTAACAACGCTGAATACTAATACTGAATCTAATACAGCGATACACAGCTCACAATTTGACAGTGTGCGCCGTAATGGGCATTTATTGGCGGCACTACCATGTCAAAAATAAGAAATACGAGAATTTCGTCTCTATATCTAGCCTAACTGGTAAATGCACAGCACAAAAATTAAAAAAAACTTTTACAGTTCTATTCTATGGACATGTTTACATTATATGGTCATAATAATAAGCCAAAATAGAATCACTGATTTTTTTATGATTTTAGCCTGAGCCAGTCCCTTTAATTCAGCAGGCAGGGACTTATCTTCAAAAATCCTATGGCCCACTAAAATTAACTTGTTGCGTCAAAAACAAAGATATTGCTCAAAGTGTGGCGCAGCGATAGAATGATGTTGGGCCAGTTTTATTTTTTGTGGAAATCCCACAATTAGGCCTACTCTTTATAAGTCAGGCACTGGGTATTCTTTACATCAGGCGACAGAAACACCAGATGACACGATACATTGGCCCAATGCTGATGTAATGCTGGGCCACTGTCTGCGACGCTTGGCCAATATTATTCCAATCAAAACCTTTTACGGTCTAATCACTATATTTAGTCATGAACATATATTTTATCTGAACACTTCTTAAAGACGAAAGTAGGCCTAGGGACTTCAAACGTTATATTGGACATATTCACAAGGACTGGTGTACAGAAATGTCAACCGTTTCTCACACACAGCACCCCTATTTCCTCTAAATAGGACACAAGCTTAATAAAAATAAACTTAATAAATAAAAATGTATAGTTAACCATAGGCCTACTTTGTCCCCTTTTCATGTCAGATGGTCGTAATGACAGGGTTAACTTGCCACATGATCGGGCATTGCAATAAATTACATTATTCGGTCATTTTTCACACCAGAAGTGTATAAATTATATCAATGTGCAATGCCTTTTACTGCCGAGTCCAAAAATGTAATTTTAATAATACAAAATTTGCAATTTTTGGAGATAAATATCTTAGCCAAGACCTAATTGTTATATTGCGTAACATAACACCGTTGAGTCAAGTGAGGCAGAGAGGGGTGAGAGAAGGTGGCTAGCCCTCCCGCGACTGACTGCTGGCATTCATGAACACCTACCCAGCTATCACGAAGCACTGACCCAATGTTGTTTTAATGTTGTGCCGACGTCGAAAACGGCCGGCCAGCATTAGAACAACATTGGTTCAATGCCTCGTGTCTGCTGGGTTGCGGTCACAGCTGATCAGCAAACTCGAGTCATTGACACAATGTTAGCCTGATAGTGGACCACCGTTTACAACACTGGGCCGGCATAAGCCCAGCATTGGCACACCAGTATATAGGCCTTAACAAGATAAACTTTCACCCAATGCTAGCTTACTGCTGGCCCATCGTCTACGACCATGGCTCAGCTGTAAAACAGATTTGGCTAAAGGCCTCATTTTTGCAGGGAACACAGGCAACTCAATACCCTGACACAATGTTGGTTCAATGTTGGAAGAGTGTCATAGATGATGGCACAACATTTTACCAACATTGGGTCAGTGCAAGCCAAAAAGATGCAGTGACATCAGCGGAAAGGAAGTATATACTTGATTTACAAGTGAGCAAATACAGCCTTTTGGCAGCGCTATGGCAGGAAAAGACGGGACGCCATTTAAAAAGCAGTAAATGCCTAGTATACCAGGGAGCAGATATTGCCTTCTGACATTGCACAGACAGAACATATAGTAACGGAAGTTAACGACAGACGTTTGTGTGGAAAACCAGCTTAAAAGTTTGTCGAGTCGACAAACTAAAAATCTGCCCTAGCATTCAAACTGTACAAAACAATTAATTTCATCTCGTTCTTCCAGTCAGTTATCAAATATAATATAATTATCCTGTGTTTAAATATTATTATAATATTTATGGATATCTGGATAACGCCACATTGGTTAAGATATAACAAGTCTTAAGCATTGTGCTTTATTATATATTATATTAGATTTATTTAAAAAAAAAATCAAAGTGTCATTATACATATTATTTGGTTTTCCATCAAACATTTGAACATATACATGAATATAAGACTACTATTATATCTATCATAGACTACTATCTATATATAGCATTTAAAGTGTCATTTTATATATTTTTTTTCTCCAGAAATATCCCCAGCATGAGTTAACTTTATTATAATAGCTTATTGGAGGCCAAAATATCAGCGCATTTGAATTTTATTTTAGTGTCCTTCTAAAAAATGGTAAAATAGGCCCTAGGGCTTAAAGCGTCCTGTTTGACAAAAAAAACCCTCAATATATCCCAAGGGTCAAGCTAAATAAAAATCGCTATGAAAATTTCTTAGCTTTTGTGAGTACGAGGGCTAGATCTGGCTCCCGGCCTAATAGCGGCAGGATGCATTTTGTACACATCACAAACGATATAATTTTTATAATAATGTGTTCATGTGAATTCATAAACCAGTTGACTACAATCTCTGTCGTGTTTCACTTCATCTGCTCTACAAACTCATTCTGTGATATTCACTTTTCGGTGCCAAAAATATAGCAGCAAATACCAGAAGTTAAGCCAATGTTGGTTTAATGTTGGCCCACCGTCTGTGACGTCGGCCCAGCAGTAAATCAACATTGGTTCAACGTCTCGTGTTTGTTGGGAGGTGTGAGCAGGTTTCTCCCCTCTCAATCCTGGGACATTGTTAAGATGTTGTGTCCTTGGGCAAGGCGCCTCACTTGACTTGGTGAAAATGAGTACCTAGTAGGACAGAGATGGCAATGTGTACGATAAGTTCAATACGCCGAAACGGCTGAAAGACTGTATGCTCTCTGTGGAGTTGAAATGGCTCACGAATGAACAGGTCCAGTGACCAGGGGGTAAGATGTAAAGTCAGATGATAGGTCTTCAAACTTAATATCAGACTAAAAACCTGCACCTTTACCTTTGACATGTGGAGCCGAGGCAGCTCATTAGTAGCGTGGCTGACTCTGAACCTGCCTGTGGGCCTACAAGGAAATTAAACCATAAACCTTAAAACGCTGAATTATTTTTGTATAAACCATGGAGAGCAAAGATTTTTTTTCAATTTGAAATCATCATAAATGTCTTAGTTAGCTCTTTCTGCTTCATCTGGATACCTGTTATGCTGGTCGACGGCCATTATAAATATGCTTAGGCCTACCTTTACAGCGCGGGGGTCGACTTTAGACGTCAGATTCTGACGTCTAAAGTCGATCCCCGCGCTGTAAAGGTTAAACAACCGTAACAAAGTGGTTTTGTGGGAAACACTATAAGTGTTGGATGTGTGGCCAACCTGCCGAGCTCCAGAACACATAGTATTACTCAAAGAACTCATCACGTCTAGGGGCCTATAGCTGTTTTTCTGTCTTATTATTGGTCCTTCAATGGAGCCAATTTAAAATATATTATCAATTATTTTGGGCTGTGCAATCTCATGACTGATACGATAGCGCACACTGTTGTAGATTCTTGGTTGTAGTGCCCTAGTACGATATGCTAGGATTGCAGCCAAAACGGTTGCTATAGACAAGAGAACTGACGCTAACGTTATCCCCCGCCATTAATTATAGTCAATGATGGCCTGAAAGTCAAAGGTTAATTATAAATTAGGTCAAAGTGCTGGGTCAACTTCAAGGTCAAAGTCCAAAAACCTGAAAAGGCACAACTAGGGACCTTAGAGAACATGTATGGGCAATATGACTGGCATCGGCCCAGTACTTTTCGAGATCTGCTCCGGAAACGAAGTGCGCGTCAAAACGTCTAAATAGGTCATAGTTCTGAACCAGAAGTGGGTCATATTTTAAATACTCCAAAAGGCACAACTAGACCCCCTAGGGGTGTTGTGTGTAAAATTTGAAGACAATCGGACAAGTACTTTCAGAGATATGCTCCGGAAACGAATTGTTTATGGACGGCCCAACGCCGTAACATCATCATTTTCTCCTCTGCGACCTTGCGTATTGAATTCAGATTAAAAATATTTTAACCTGTCCATTATCCACCTGGAAGTAACCCACATACCAAAAATTGTTATCCTAGTTTATTTTCTTACAAAGTTATAGGCAAAAGAAGAGGCTAAAAAAAGGAGGTAGAATCCATAGCTCCCTCCGTCTCACCTACGGTGACGGCGGGAGCTAAAAAAATAGGTCATAACCCCAAAAAGGCACATCTACACCCCTAAAGCATGTGTGTGCAAATTAAAAAAGATCCAGCAAATGTTTTAGGAGATATCGTCCGGAAACTGAACTTATCATCTGCCATCAATTAAAGTCAATAATAGCCTTAAATCGAAGGTAAAAAATGAGGTCAAAGTTCACAATCCTCAAAACGCACATTTACACACCCTGAGTGATGTGTGTATGCAATATGAAAACAATCTGGCTAACGGTTTCCGAGATATCGTCCGGAAACACAGACGCACGGCCATACATGGTGATGACAATATCCACCGCCAACGAAGCGGAAGATAAAAACGAATGAGGTATGTAGGCAAAGAAAGAATTCAACCAACAAGTTTGTTAAATGGTGCTCGGGCACAAACAGATATTTGAGAGGGGAGTAGCGGGGTATGTGTATGACAGGCTGGAGTGATCACCACTCTCCAACGAGTTGACTCCTTGGTTTAATTGCTAGCGATCAGGTGCGCTCATGCATCACAATGTCAGAGTCTGTGGTTCGATTCTGTGGTTGGGCAGTTTCAACACTGTCACAATGGCACCCAATAACGATTCTCCTACCGGTAATGCTGTACCAATAAGTCTGCCCTGGGTACTGAACACGGGGATAGGGTTGCTGTAAAAGGCAGACAGAAGAGGCTGAGCAGTTTCAACACTTACATTATAAATAGGAATCCTAGAGATAAACAGAAACAAACAAAACACAAGGCTTGGTTAAAATAAATGGTATTTTTTTACTCTTACAAATACATTATAAACAGTACTTGAGAATGAGCTTACAAAAGCCAAGTACATGTACAGTGACAAAGTGTAAGAACAAGTATAAATAGAAAGCTTACAGCTTGTACCCAGTATAGATTTATCGTGTACAAAAACAGAAAAAGTGAGTTAAGAATCTCTGAATGCACTGTTTCAAAAAATGTCAATTTCCTGAAACATAGTTTGTCGGATTAAATAATAAAAATATTTTGCAGTGATTTTGTTTACTTCATCTATAATTCTAGGTATATCAATACCAAAGTAATTATGGAAATAAATATAAAATTTGAACCTCATTTTCTCTTTTGTTTCACAAAAGGTACATTTTGATCATATATTTGATCAATGAATTTCTCACTTATCATTAACAACATGACAATTAATTTATTTTTAATAAACAAACCAATTATGACTAGTAAGTAATTGAACCTATTCTGCATTGAACGTTTACTTGCATACACAGTAGAACATGGTATAGGCTGGGATGTATCATTACATAAACAAATAAAATAATTTATGCATTTTCACTGTCAAAATAATTCTGCTTGAGATATTATACAAATAAACTTTGTGGTCAATCTATAAATAATGACTACAGTAGAACATGCTATGAGCGGTAAATCTTTATGGGAGGCCACTTGGATGGCTGAATTTAGCAGGTTCTATTGTACAGTAGATCGTGCTATAAGGATAGCATATTTTATTGTACAGTAACTCTGCTTTTTTTAATGAATTCTGGGTTATTTGAGTAAATGTAATATCTTGAAATATCTTGCCACTTGTTTAAAGTAAATATTTAACAATAGTTTGTATCCAGTATTCTTATTTATTACACAACACTGTAAATTGTATTTAAATCAATGACGGATATTTTGATATGAAAAAATAAAGAAAACTTATTTCTTAATTATGTCACCAGATAAATTTGTGAAATATTCCAGGCATATACATAATACTTGTAAGAGCTGCAGATCACCCATGTTATAAAATAAGCCTACAACATGCTACATAATCTTGAATAATAATAATACCACTATATTTTATATAATCCTGAATAATATAAATTAGTAAATTATACATCTCCACATACCTGGTATTTAATACTAGTTTACTTTTAAAGTATGACACGTGACCTCACTCACTCATCTGATATAATTATAAAATGATGCATATATTCACACAGCGCTACACCACATTTAGATTGTTGTCACTTACATGACATGGGACTAGCGGTGGATTTAAAAAATAGACTTTACTTCCCTGAAGTTTTGCAATTGAATTACTTAACTGCTATCCATTTGAAACTCAAATCAAATAATAAAAGTGTTAAACCACTTACAGTTGTGTCTAACTACTGCGACCCAAAATTTGAGTGGGCAAAAATAATATATTGCTGTTGAAAATTACTTAGATTTGTCAAATTAGAAATCAAGATTTTTCCGATTTTCTTAGACTGGTATCTGAGGGGTTAACATGGTTAAAAGTCAAATAAAATCATCAATATTTTCACCCACCTGATATTGTGTCTCATTGTCACAATCCAAAACTTCAATTGGTGAAAAATTATATTTTTTGTTAAATTCAACAACATTTATTATTTTGATTCAAAACACATTATATGTGCTTATACTAATTACTATTCTTATGAACATCTTAAACCAGAATTATAAGCGTGATAAGCGTTTAGATTGATACCAAGCGAAGTCAGCCAGATTTTGATAGTCTAAAGTGACCATCTACCTAACATAATCACCAGCGGAAAAAAGCTGGCATTAAACAGAATATGTGTGTTTGTAGTGAAATCTATGCTCGACTATACATGCATACCTTTAACCCTCCTCCGTATAATATAACAAAAATAAAGAAAAAACTTGAATAACATGTCAGTAAATATCACAACCTATACACTAAAAAAATATAGAACGTATGTCATTTGATTCACAAAATATGAGAGCTACGTCGCTGAGAGAAGATACTCCGCTGCTTAGATTGACGAGTGATACCAGTGTACAAAGAGTGAATATAATCTAATATTAACCCTTGTGCTGCTGAATTGTTTGTGAGGATTTTCCGTTCATTTGAAGCTGGAATTGCTATCGCAATTTCCAGCTTAAAATGAATGAAAAATAATATTAATTATGAAAAATAGACATCTCCCAAATTGAATTATTTGACTAACTGAGCATCTCCCAAAATATATGTGGTATTTTGTTTAATCTGAAATCTGCTTGAAACTGTATATATATACGGTTCCTGCAGCACAAGGGTTAGAATTTAATCATTCTCGAGGCCCATGTGTCGACGTCTGCCATTATTCTCATACACTGTTTCTGATACTGATAAAAAATTATGCAATAACTTACAAATTGTATCTGCTGCGCTCAAATTGTAAATGTTGGTATGTTTGCAGGGGCAGATCCAAAGGGTGGAAACTTAACCCCCCCTTCGAAAAAAATCATGATTTCATCTGGGGGTTTCCTTATGAACTGGTGCCACACGAGTGACAAACAGTGCCCGATATGCCTTAGATTGGGGAGAAGGCTTTGAAAATCAAACAATTTCCCAGGGCGCTCTCCGCAGACCCCCCCTACAGTGATTTATTTCTTTGTCATAAAAAAGCTATTGAGCTTTATAAAGTACAGAAACAATGTAATTACCATTATGGTATCTCTCTTTGGCAATCAAGTAATTCTGGTAATGTATGAGCTTATATAGTAAACAAACAATATACATAGGCCTACAATGATGTAAGTTTGAAACTACAGCACCTACTGCTGGACATCTCAGCACACACAATACATTAAACAAATGTTGGTTCAATGTTGGTTGAGACAATAATAGATAAAGGTCTTGCTGAAATACATATCACAACCTTTCATGGTTAATATGAACCACTTGAAAAACCAGATGTAAAAAATGTTTACAAATTGTAGTGGAGCTTATCAGTAAACAGTGGTTGTATTCATTAAAATGCTACAATAGAATTGTACCAGCGAGAGTCATGCTATGCCAGTATATTATGTGACCAAAGACGGCTAAAAAATATAAGCTTAAGCTTACTACTGATTACTTTACATTAGTCTGCACATATATCTGTCAGGCAAAATAAAACATTATATTGTGAGCTTATCAGCCAGCATTTCAGGGGATCAAGTATCTCAGATTTGAAAGAATAGTTGTACTATTACTTCCATAATTGATCCTGTTTGATGCATGAACTTCAGTGTGCTGTATCCTGTAATGTAACACTTGCTTCACACAAGTTATCCAGGGGACACAAAATGTCGAAGTGATGTTGGTTTAACATTGGTCCAACGACTACGATGCTAGTCCAACTTTAAATTAACATTGATTTGACGCCTTGTATCTACTGAGTAGGCTTCAGGGGCGGATCCAGGATTTGAAAAAGGAGGGGGCTGGCCCCAGTTTTTCTTTAGCAAATTTAGTGGACTTTTTAAAGAAATTCTGCGCACCCCCTTCTGGATCCGCGCCAGGGCTTCACTTAACAAGGTTTGACTTCAATCAGATTGAATGTTGAAAAAAAGATATTTATGGTTCCAAGAATCAATAAGAAACAGCAAATTATACTAACTTAGTTTTTGAAATTTTAAGACATTTTGACTTGAAAGGCTTGCAATTGAAGACGTCATAAAATAATTGTTGCAAAGTTAGTATAATTTACTGCCGTCTTAGATTATATGTTGTTCAGTTCAGCTTTCTTCTGGCTTATAATATATTATCCTGCATAAAAATGATATAAATGTAAATATAATTAGGGAAATACATCCCAGAAGGCACAAGACATCAACCGAGTATTGTTTCAATGCTGGACACCATCTGCAATGCTGGCTAAAAGTTGAAACAGTAATCATGTGATGGGCCGGCGCCTCGTGTTTGGTGAGATGATTCTATCCAAGTGGATGATAAAGTACATGTATAGTGATTATAAATGAGGTAAATATACCACAGAATACACAGTCATCACCGGGACTAGTGCTTAGTTATAAAATGAACAAAGCATTCCTGTAAACCGGGAAATATTTGTGGCTTTACTCTACCAGTAAACACAAAACATTTGTATAACATTTATACAATGTTGGACCAATGTTGAAGACGTTGGGCCCACGTTGTATAAATGATATACAAATGCTTCGTGTCTGCTGGGCTGGTTCCAAATTTACATTACACAAGCTACATAAACTATGTCACTGTGATATTTTTCCTGCAATTTTTTGGAATAAACTGCTCTATTTTTATTATGTCAGAACATTATTTTTATTATGTCAGGGCAAATATTTTGCTGACATATTCATCCTCCTCTGAGATTTCCCTAACTTGTAGTGTTTCAGATACCTTATTTTTATTCCAAAGAAATGAAATAATTTTTAATCAACAATTCTTAACAAACATAACATTAGTTTCATTACATTACATTTCATAACATTATTTGCGTGGAATGGCTCAGCCAAACTTTCACCTTGACAACTGCTTTTGCAAGGATTATCACTAGATTAACTAGATTAGTTATGTACTGTATAACTTTATCATGGGACTTTTACGACAGAATACCATTTTCTAAAATGCACAGTGCTAAGCTTGTGTCTAATAACATCATGAACATTAACATTGATTCAATATTATTATCTCACTTCACATAAAATACATTAAAAAACTAATTAGCGCAACAAACAGAGAACATAGAACCAATGCTGATTTATTGCTGGCCACTGTCCGATGTCGGCCCAGCATTAAAACAACATTTTTTCATTTCCTGGTGTTTGGAGAAGTTCACCTGAATGACAGAAATCACAATGACAATCATTTGATACAATAGCTGATAAAGCATGTAAGGCAGGCATGACACCATGGAAAGTGGAAAAATATAACATCACCTTTTAAATCGAACCAAATAAAAAACAAATAATTCAACTTGAAAGATGTATATTTGCGATGGTTGAAGCGAGAATTTTGGCTTAGCAATTCCAGCTTCAAATGAATGAAAAATTGTATGAACCCTTTTGCTGCCGGATTGTTTCGGAATATTTTTCATTCATTTGAAGCTGGAATTGCTAACGCAATTTCCAGCTCCAAATGACGAAAAATAATTATATTGATGAAGAAATATACGTCTTTTATCTTTAGATCAACTAAGCATGTACCATAATTGCCATCGTAATTCTTACCTTGTAGTAGATGAAGATGACTTCAAGTGGTTGACAAATTAAAGAAATTTGCAATATCTCGTTGAAAAAAAATTATTGTATGTATTTATTAAAAAAAAATAGGACTAGTAGGAACTTAAGTCAAAACAGAGATGCAAAATGATGCTTTGAGATATTGTGATAGTTTAAAGGGTTAAGGCGATGCCTGGGTCGGGACTTTGCAATGTGATCCCTAAATGAGGAGAGGTGACGTCTCTGTCGAAGCTTCTCCACGCTGTCTGTGGTCTGCTACTATGTAAGGCTCCGTGTCCTCTTCTGAAGGTAAACTTTCCATATCTAAATGTGTCACGTGAAGAACCATTCTGATGTTAACGGAGAACTTGTCAAAGTCACGGATGTGTGTGAAAAAGTACAGCAGGAATGCGATGGCCATCGCCCACTCACCGAACGTGCTCACGAGATGTGCTGTAAATCCCTGAATAAAAATAAAATATGGTAATTGTACTGATAAAAAAGTGTACATAAAAGTACCGTATTTTGTGCCTTTGGATATCAGAAGGTGTATCCTCCACCTTATAAAGTGGCAGATACATCCTTTCATATCCAAAGGGGGGATTTATTCTAATAAACGCCCAGGCATTAATTAGAATACCCCGTTAGATTACAAAGGGAATGGGCACTTATTAGAGTAGCTTTTTAATTATAATTATATATGTACATGATCCTGGGTTTTATTATAAGAAATATGGTATCTGATTCTCAGAAATACAGAGCAGCAAAAACAGTTACCTCATACCATATTCTGGCGCTTTTTTTATTAGCCCATTTTGAAGATCTGCAAGGCGCATAACAGTTTTTTGAGTCTAATAGTGATGAATGGGTATGAACACAACTCATACTGAAACAAAGTTGAAAATTCAATAGTACCAATGCCAGCGATATGATGACATTAAGGGCACTGTCCACCAGAATATAGGCATGACACTTCGTGCTACTGCCCTTCCTGACATAATCTGATCAACACTACCATCGGCATATACATTAAGTTGCCAATTTTGCCCAGGAAACTCATTTCAGTGTGGAAGACACCAAGTACTAAGACGATCTGATGCAGTATACTTTTAGCTTGTTGTGATTATATGATCATGTATGCAATCCACCACAGCAGCTGATCAAATGTAATAATCGGTGTCACACGATGACTTCTGGCATGATCAGTGTAAATACTCAAGTGTAGAGCGCACACATGTAGGGTCACTTGGCGTCATGTCAATAGGAATATATCCGAGCTCTTGCCAGGATGTGGTATTTTTGAAGGAATCATTTGCATCCATTCAGACCATACTGGCATGGGTTTTGCAAAAGAGAGTGACATTCGCCATAGTATGTTCAGTCCAGGGTTGATTGTATCGCGAATGAACTCCCCTAGACGTGTGTAAATGACTTTTCCATGAATTGTCTTCGGATTTCTTTGTGGGATCAGTTTAACCTGGCCAATCCTTTTAAGATCGTTATTTTTAATAGTCAAACGTGGAATCTTTCTTGCAAATTTAATGCCAGGTGTAAATGTCGCCATCTGACCCATGAGATGGATTGTACCACTACCATCTATAGTTCTGCTGGCATGGTCGACATTGTCAGCTTGATATTGTAAGAATGTCTCTGAAATATTGTCTCATATCTATGCCTTGAGTAGATGCAGCATTTTTCCTGTACTGTGATACCTCAGTGTAAAACAAGGAGAATCCAAACTAACTGACCATGTCCACTAAATTTAGATGACCAGACTTCCAATGTTACACCGAGTCCAACTTGAAGAGGTGCAAGACACGACCGTGGACATGTAGACTGCATAATTGCCTGAACTAATGCAGCCGTGGGAAGGACGGAGTTTTTACTTTCTATTATTGATTGCAAAAGTGTGCGCAATCCACGTGGGACAAATTCGATAATATTATATCTAAAGATTTCATCTGTTCTGTATCTGGATACATATCGTAATGTTTGTCCAATTTTTTTTATCTCGGTACGAATGTACTCACCCCACGATTTTAATTAATTGATCCATGTTGGACTGATTTACGTTAGCAGCTTTTGTGTGTGCTTCATGAATGATATTTTTAACTTTTGGTGTCAGTGTTTCAATGTTGGCCTGTTGTCTGATTGATGTGATGGATACTTCATCCCCATAGTGGTCTATTAATAGTCGCTCCAGCTGCACCTTGGTATAAACATCACGTAACTCGTCCATTGTAATTGTCTCCTCATCATATTTTTCCAAGTATTCTACTGCATCTAGAAATGCGTTGTGTTTTTTCACATTTGTCGGACGCCCAAATTTTTTTCATTTTTTTTTCATTGGAACTTCTTCTTTGATGAAGCGGGACGGAATTTGTTTTCCTGCTCGGAATTTGTTGTCACAGTTGGGGTGATATATGGCATCTGCTTCTGGTAAGTCAAACACAGCCAGTATACGTGACTCAACCAGAGCAGACCATTCATCCTGCCTTTGAGCACAATGCTTTTTTATACTCTCCTCAAATTCTATTTCCATTACACAAAAGAATTGTGCTGTTCCTCTGTTTGGATGTTTAAACGACTCTTTCTGGTCGACAAAAGTACCGCAAAAAAGACAGTTTTGTTTAAAATCAAAAGCTGTGGCATTAAATCGCATGTTTTTATGTGAAGTAAGCACTGTAGATTTATCATGTCGTTGAGCTTCTCTTACCTCAGTTGGAAGCGTGTGTTTGCGTCTACACTCTTTATGTACGTAAGGACGATCATTTTCACTGTAGTTGATTTCGGGAAGGTATATAAAGAATTATATGATTTAACAATTATTCTATTAAATTTGACGGCCATTTTTTTTTATTTCAATGACAAAGCACCAGTAATACGTTTATTGGTTGTATCGATTAGTATGAATAAATGTATTACACATGCGTTTATTTGAATTAGTTCTATAGATATTGCAGGTTTTAAATTGTTCTAATTGTGATGGCGGCCATCTTGGATTTTCTCTTTTTCTGACATTTCCTCTGCATGTTTTTCTTGGGACTTTTTTTTACACACCGTGGACATGCCAATGAAGAGAACTGTGCTTATAAACCTTCCCCGACAATTTTGTTGAACCTCTCTACACAATGACACTTTTGCTTACTGGAATATATCCTCAATTACAAAGCTAATCTACAAAGTGAAAATTAAGATGGTCAGCTTGGCTGTATCTCAAATATTGTATGTTTTATTACATTAAAAAACTTCACCACAAAAATGTCATAAAGTTACAAAACTTAGTCCTCAAGGATAATTTACTACTATATTTATATGAAAAAAATAATTTTACACTACAGCATCATAACCCTTTACCCGCTTAGATATCTTTTCCCCCAAGTGAAGTTGTGTCTCGCTACCGCGACCCACAACTTAAAGTGGGTGAAAATTACTCATATTTGTTTAATTTGAGACCAAATATTTGCAAAATATTGATGTTTAAACAGTCAGTTAATTCCAAACATAATAACTGTGATTTCACCTGCTTAGAAAAAATGATTATAGTGTTGTTCAAGATATATCAACACAGGATCTTACAGAAAGAATCTTTGCTGAACAACTATTCTGAGATGTGTCCGAGCACTGGAAGAGTAAAATATTAATAATGGCTGTAGACCCATAACATAGATATTCAAATGAAGCGGGAATAGCTAGCTAAGACATTTTTATGATGGTTTCAAAATGAAAAAACCTTTTGGTCTCCATGGTTTATACACAAATATTTCAGCGTTGTAAGGTTTAAATCTAGTGTATTTGCTGATGAATATTGGTTTCCCTAGCAGCTAAAGGGTTGGTACTTACGGGATCTGAAGGTTTCCAATGTAGTCTGTCATGAGGCGGTGAATCCTGTGTCGCCCACTGCTCTCGAGATATCACCGCTGATATTATTGCTGGGAAAAGTTGAGAAAAATGAAATCTATACTGATGTGCATGCTCACCACAAATATCAACATGGACGAAAGTAAAATACATTCAAGTGATGAATTTAAAAGTGAGAAGTGAAAAAAATGGACTCATAACCTTTAAACTTGAGATGCTTAATGCTTCTGATGTAAGCTGGAATTGCTAATGCAATTGCCATATTTTTCAATAAATAAATCTACTTTTTGTCATTTGAAGCTGGAATTGCTGACACACTGTCCAGCTTCAAATGACGAAAAATATGTTTATTTATACCCTTTAAAATTGAAATGCTTAATGCTTCTGATGTAAGTTGGAATAGCTAATGCAATTTCCATATTTTCAATAAAGAAACATATTTTTTCATCATTCGAAACTGGAATTGAAAACGCAATTTCCGGCTTCAAATGATGAAAAATAGGTTTATTTCTAATTAAATTATTTGACGAAATGAGTAAACAATTTTATCTTTTTAAGTTGCATTTTATTTGGTTTGAAACATAGGTTAACCATTAAAGCGCTGCATTAATATAGTCACTATATCCAACGTCACATTAAAAGTGATTAACCAGGATCGCATGTTTTTTGCCGATTTCTCTGTCAATTCTCAACAGATTTTCATGAAATTTTGCAAATACTATTTTTCAAAAGAATCCCAACAGCCCTGAAATTCTCATAAAATTATATAGCGTATTTCAAAAGTTAGACCATTTGACATGTAATAAATAGAAATTACGACGTCCCTCTATAAAACCATTAAGCTAATTCTAGAATTTTATTACCTGTCAAATGGTCTAACTTTTGAAACATTTAATATAATTTTTGCGAAATTGTTACTGCTGTTAGGATTTGAATAGAAAATGGCCTTTGCAAAATTTTAAGGAAATCGGTTCAGAATTGACGGAGAAATCGGCGGCAAGTATAAGATACACAACTTCAAGTGAGTGAAAATTTAAATTTTTCAATTCATCGCTGAATTTGAATTTTCACCCACTTGAAGTTGTGTCTCTTCAAGTGGGTATAGCTTACTCATTTTTGTTTAATTTGAGACCAATTATTTGCAAATATTGATGTCTAAATACTCATTTCATTCCCACAAAAAGTGATTTATTCAGCTAATATATACAAATTAACCCTTGGAGCACTTAACAAAGAAATTAAAATTTTCAGTCACTTAAAGTTGTGTTTCGCTACCGCGACCCACAACTTCAAGTGACTGAAAATTTGCGTTATTTGTGAAATTTAAGTCCCAACATATATCAGTGTTTCAAGATTGAAAGCATATTTTATTTTTAACAACTGGCTATACACATGATACAGGTGCTAATGAAAACACAGAATGTCTACCGTACGGTAGTTGACATCAGTGTTCTAAGGGTTAAAAACGGCAATAGATGTAAATAGCTCATATAAAGGATACTGATACAGAGGCTGAGGAGGCCGAGACATGCCAGCGTGAGTCGTATGTGGCAGATGTAGCGGCCGTTATACTGCGGTGACATTTTGTATGACACAGACGTGTCCAGTAACGCGTAGAGCAGGCCGCCCAGAAACACCATACACGCTCCAAGTAAATGTACGCCCTCCATCGCCGTCTCCTGTGGTAAACAACCAATGACAAACAAAATGTATATTTAAACACATCTGCTATATATTTAGACACCTGTGTTATATATAGTTTGACACCTCTGTTACAATTAGCTGGGTGGGTGCTATAGACTATACACAATCTTTGGCTGTGGCTAAAGGGACATAATTTCACGTCTGTGATATCTGTTTTTGTGAAGTGGCGAGTGCTAGTGCTCACCCAGTTTAGGCACATCTGTTATATTTAACCCTTTCAAGCCTGAATTTACCATTGTCATCTTCATCCACTACAAGCCGCGAATTGCTGTCGCAATTCCCGACTTGTAGTGGATGAAGATGATGCGATGAAGTTTAAAAATTAAAGAAAATTACCATGCATTGGTAAGCCAGTTTAATGGAAATTTTCGTTCTAAAACCCATAATTGTAGGAAAATTAAGTCTGTTTTCAGGGATGTAAAATGATGCTTTAATGCATCGTGAGGGCTTAAAGGATCAAACACCTCTGTTTAGGCACCAGATGCTCCAGTTTAAAATAAAAAAAGTAGGTAGAATTCATAAAACATCTGTTTTTTTCAGTTATAAATATAAATCTTTTACGTCATTTAAAGGTGGAAATTGCGTCAGCTTCAAATGAACGAAAAAAAGTGCGAAATAATTCAGCCAGACACAGGTTAATGGTTTCATGTTCAAACGTAGGTATACTCACCTGGAAATTGGCGACCATTGTGAGACCGAGACACGACAAGCATGCCAGGACCAGGCAAACTCGACTGAGGCGGGTGATAGCTGGGTTTTCTCCTCCTGTAAGCTCCTGTATCAACTTGTACCTTAGAACCATCATGATTACGGCTGGAAAAAAAGAAGAGAAATCACCACAGGGGTGGGAGTGAAAAATTATTCCAAGACTGATTCCGAGACTGAAAAGAATATTGTCTACTAGAATTGCCTACTCTGAATTTTTTCAAAGACGGAAATCTGTCTGTAGACAGAAATGTCCCACCCCTGTCACTATCACAAAGCGGTGATAAAAAAAGAACAGAAATCATTGTCTACATATAATAGAGAAATCTTCTAGCCACAGCAGCACTGGAGTGCAAATTAGTCACTGTTGATTAATAATAATGATAATGGTGAGTTCTTATATAGCGCACATACAATGCTCTGTGTCTGTGCACTTCACACATATCACCCCTGGTCACTGGACCTGTTCATTCATGTACTAGTACCATTTCAACTCCCTTTTTGGAGCATACAGCACTTACAGCCAATTCGGCACTAGGAACTAATCGCACACATTGCCATCTCTGTCCCACCAGGTACTCATTTACACCTGAGTCAAGTGAAGCATGTGAGGATAGCAGGGGTCGATTTAAGTGCTGGCCCGCTGGCCCGTGGCCAGTGAAATTATAGAAGGGCCATCCAGTTCAACATATGACTGGCCCGTCTGGCCAGCTGATATTTTCATACTGGGTCTCGGACAAAATGTGCTGCTGACGTCTTGTGTTTTGTATGTTGGTGCCACGTTGTATTTCCACTCGTATCACTCCTCTCGTAGCCCAGAGGCATTGTGGCCTATCATGAAGTGATGACCCAACACAATTTCCAGCTGTTTCAAACAGGTAGAACCTCAACTAAAATATGCACCCTTATATTCAAAAAGGACTTTGGAGGCGAGTCTACAGTACAATTTTCCAAGAAAAGGTGAATTCATTTAGCTCTATGATAGTGAAAAATTATCTTGTTGTGCGGTTGTTGATGAAGCAGCGTATAGGAACAGCAATTAATGATCGCAACTTAAAAGTGGTGACACACAATTTACGATCGCAACTTAAAAAAGGTGACACAAATCACACATCAAGTGGAAGATCACAACTCAGCTGTATGCCTATCACTACATTACTAGAGACGTGTTGGCAAATATATTGTCCATTCAATAAAACATCAAGCCTGGAGAAAAGTGGGATGATTGAAAAAGGCTTTGGAATCTAATTCGAATAACTGATAATATAGTAATCTTGCCACTTAAAAGGCGCCACATTTCTTTTTTCTCATTTTTAGTAGGCTACTAGAATGAAATTCGCGATCTGCCCTATTCCTTTGCCTAACACCTTCAGCCTGGGGTTCAGGTTTTTACGTTGGCAAATGTCATGCTTATCAAGCATTAAACCAACACATTATGAGTGGGTTGTATTTGCTAGTGCACGTTCTACGATTTTCATGACAGACTTATATTTGATTGAAGCATTGTTGATACGAATTAAGAAAATTGGACAAAAAACACATTGGATTTTGTTATCCTTGCTGTGTAAAGTTATAATTATCAATCGGACTACATGTATTAGAATTGTTTTACTGCACTATAATTGATCATAAAAATCAGGCATTTGGATAAAAAAAATTAGGGTTAGTGATTTCAGTGGAGGGCCAGTAACTTTTAGGTACAACGGCCCTCCAGGCCAGTAGCAATTTTGGTCTTATCTCTACCCCTGGGGTAAAGTGTGAAATCATTGAGACACAAACGAGTCTGCACTTATTGACACACAGTTCTTGTTGCGTTTCTAGAAAACTTTTTTTTTGGAATGTTGAAATAAATTATAAAAGCAACTAATTCAGATATTATCACATTATTTTTAATCTTATAACCAGAAATGTATAATAAAAGTATGCATTCCTGATATAAATAAAAACTTGAGTTTCCAGATCAACATGATCGATATAATCATTTTAAATTTCAGTTGAACTTACCTAGAAAAGCAATCAGATTGAAAAATTCCCCAAAGATTGATCGCTCAGGGAGATTAACACCGGTGTCACTGTACAACACAAAAACAGAACCAGTGCATTGTAAATTTCTAAGTAGATTCTAACTAGATAAATAGCAGACTACATGTATTATAATCAATTGCTGTTCATAACTGCTTATTTAAAATTTGACTGAAAACGAAAAAATGTATCATGAATACATGTATGAGCATCAGGGTCCTGCCCAGACATCAGACAGTGGTAGGCAGTCTTGGGATCAAAAATGTCTATTTTAATACTACAGCCATCCATGTTTTTACACTCAAAATACTCATGGGCAGAACCCTGGAGCAAAACATATTTTTATAACTAATATGTCATTAGGCTGACATTGTATGGCATATTTTAAATAAAAGTTATTGCTGACAAAACAGTATACTCCATCGGATTCTGAGTTTTCATTATGATTATTCTATCCTCGGGCTATTTAAAAACATTGTGGCATTTTTATTCACTGTTGGTTAGATGGGAATATTCTGAATAGCAATGTTCAGCAATTCACATATCACAGTGAAAAAAAAGAGGTGTTCTAGGGGGAGTTGATCATTTCAAGGGCTTTGAATTCTAGCAGCCATATATTCAATCTTATTTAATCATATTCTTACCACAATTCCCACCTTAACCCTTTAACCGCCGGTGCCGAATATATTCATTTTTTCACTCAATTATTACCACATTCAGTACCGCCTTTTAAACATGCTAAAGCCATAATGTGACATCAAACAGCACGATTTGAAAAGAGTTGACCTCCATTTTATCAAAGCTGAATAATTGTCACTCACTTGAAGTAGTGGATCGCGTCAGGGAGACACAACTTCAAGTGGATGTAAATTCTAATTGAATTATTCGGCAGTTAAAGGGTTAACCCTTACAGCGAGGGAATACACTTCAGTCGTCAGAATCTGACATCTGTAGTCGTCAGATTCTGACGCCTAAAGTTGATTCCCACACTATAAGGATAAAAATATTTTTATAATGGCCGTAGACCCATAACAAAGGTATTCAAATGAATCAAAAAGAGCTAACTAAGACAGTTATGATGATTTCAAATTGAAAAAATCCCTTTGTTCTCCATGACTTTTATAAAAAAACTCAGCGCTTTGAGGGTTAAGGTGAATAAAAGTTACCTGATTTTTATGAAAGTATAATATCTCAAATGAAAACTCAGAACGTCTCTTTTGTGCTGAATTAAACCATGTTTTATTTAATGAATTTTAACCCTTAAAGCGCTGAATTTTTTTCTGAAAACCTTGGAGCATAAAGGATTTTTTTCAATTTGAAATCATCATAAATGTCTTCGTTAGCTCTTTCTGATTTATTTGAATACTTATGTTATGGGTCTACGGCCATTAGAAACATTTTTACTCTTACTGTGCAGGGATCAACTTCAGTCGTTAGATTCTGACGCCTAAAGTCGATCCCCGCACTGTAAGGGAAATATTCAAATTAGACCTATGCCATGTGGTTTAGAAATGGGATTCTCAGAGGATTAAATCTCACCTGATGTATGGAAAAATAATTGCCACGTGGTCCAATGAGACGGCTACGATGTAGGTGGTGATCATTGCGGACATCATGAGTATACCGACAAGCGCAGGCAAATACTTCCAGCTTAACCCAGGCACACACATGGCTCAAATAAGTAAGACGACCCTGGAAAAATAATAATAAAAAGGGATGTTACAAATTTATGTTGGTAATAAATTGTTCGACAGGATATGTTTTTGCACAAAAACAGCCTCATTGCTCCGACGATCATTTATTTGACAATCATTGCTCTGAAAACCATTGCTCCGACAATCATTGCTCCAACGATCATTCCTCCGACAACCATTGCTCCTATGATCATTGCTCCAACAATCAGTGCTCCAACAATCATTGCTTCGACAATCTTTTTTCACTGATTTGCGAGATATAACGATCCTCATTCTGCAGTTTCCTTTTAGATCTACTCCCGTAATTTTCAACTCTCCATCAATTTCAAGTTAATTTGGATCGTAACACTTCTAAAGAATTTCGTCTCTATATCTAGCCTAACTGGTAAGTGCGCAGCACAAAAATTTAAAAACTTTTGCAGTTCTAGTCTATGGACATTTTTACATCATATGGTCATATTAAGAAGCCAAAATAAAATCACAGATTGATGATTTTTGACCTGGGCATGTCCCTTTAAATTACATTTTTTCTTTTGAAGTATGCATTGCTAACGCATGTGCCAGCAGCAAAATAAGTAAAATAACTACTTCCGGTTTTATTTGAAATCTGCACCTGCGAATTTGATTAATTTCTGTCAATATTATTATTAGCCTGGTGATAAAACAGTTTTAAAGTTTCTATCTCTTCAAATGTTAGATCCTCACATTAATCATATGCTTGAAGATAGCAGTGCTATTAAAAAAATATAGGCCTATTGGCCTGATCATTTTTGAACAAATGTTATGAAATTCGGTCTACAGTTACAGAAAATTAATAATATTTGCAATGAGAATTTTAAAAAGAAAATTTGCGTAAATTTTATGCGTTTCATTTCTGAAATTGCATAGACCTAACATTTTTTCCTTTCGTCAATAACAACTCACCAGCACCAGATACTTGCTACAAAGTTATAGGCATAGTATCGAAAAACCTAGTGGATCCCTTATTCTCCAAATTCGCAAAATTATTTCCGAAAAAACCAAAGACATATAGAGTCATTATGCGTGCATGTGGATACACACTTAACATATTAAAAAATATTTTTCCGCTTTTTCTAAAGGCCTGCACAGATCCGAAATAATACACCTTGGCAAAATCAACTATTTAGGTAAAAAAAAATATTTTTTAAAATTTTCTTTTATTTGTTTGAAAACTATATTTATAAGGTAGTTTAGATCAATGATGAATAACCTGTTCTGTAAACTATGCAAAAAACAGTGCTTAGACTTGATGGTTTTATTTCTAAGCATAACTTACATGTCAACATGGTCAATGTGAGTCTTGAATTATTTGACACTTTGATTGTACCTATCGTGACATATGGTACCGAGTAGTGAAATATGGGGTACATATTTGCCCAAACTTGATAAAAAGTTAGGAACTGTTAAAGGTGTAAATTTAGAATACTTTGATGCTGAATATATTGAAAAAGTGGCTTTGAGATTTCATAAGCTAATATTGGGAGTTAACAAAAAAGCTACAAATGTGGCTGTTAGAGGTGAACTAGGAAGATACCCAAATGAAATTGACATGTGGCATAGATCAATTAGGATTTTTTTAAATTTGTAATTCTAATATTTCTGGAGATTTTAATAAAATTTTAGCTGATTGTTATTTAGCAAATCACTGGATATTAAATCATAACTTATGTCAGAAAAGCTATTTATAGCCGATGCAAGCAAATTTTTTAAATTAAGCTAGCTAGCTAGTTATAAAGAGATATGGGATTAATCAATTTTCAAAGAATTCAAAAATCCCAGACGATATTAGACAAAGTTTGAAATGTTACTATAAATTTTCATGGGAAATGGCAATATCCAATGTTGATGAAAAGAATAAACTAAGATGTTATAAACATGATAAACAGTTCAAGAATGTATTTGAATTTGAAAAATATTTGCTTTTTCTAACTAATTTCAAGTGAAGAAAAGTTATAATAAACTAAAAAGACTCCTTTAGAAGACAGAATTTGTGTTTTTTTGTAAAAATGAGAGAAACAAATCTGAAATAAAAGATAAATAGGCCCCTATCATGTTTTAATGAGATGTTCAAAATATAGAAACAAACGTGTAGAAACTATAAATGAACTTTCAAATGTTATTGTATAGACAAGTTTTGTCTTACTGCTTTGTTCAACATGTTGTTGCAAAGTAAGGATAACGATATTGTGAATATATTTACTAAATTTTTGTTGAAATAAGAGGTAAAATTTATTATATCAGTTGTTTTATTAAGATGCCTCAAGTTGAGATGTTAATGACCAATTATTAGATTTTGACTTTCAAGTTTTGTGCTTTGAGGTTGTTCCAAACATCTTAAAAAAATACGGAAGATTTTATAATTTGTTTGTTTGTAATATTGTTTTTGTTTGTCTTTTTGCTGTTTCTGTTTGTTTGTCATGTGTTATCATGTTAATTTGTTTTGTGTTGTATAAGAACAAAATATATACACAGTTTTACATGAAGTTCTCAAACAAGTTCATAGTTCAAACACTGACTTGAATATTGGCATCACTTTAACATGTTTAAAGGCTTTTTTCGGAAGATAATTATGTTGAGCCTCATAGGCCTCCTCTAGCAAACACAAAACATTTGTATAACATTTAGGCCCTATACAATGTTGGGCCAACGTCAAAGATGTTGGGCCGACGTTGTATGCAATAGTTGTGTGTACAAGTGATGTTATACAAATGTTGTGTTTGCTGGGATATTTATTGAATATCAAAGATGTCATTTTTCGGCGTCGGAGCAATGATCGTCGGAGCAAAGATTGTCTGTATCTGTATATATTACACTGCAAAAACCCCATTCGGGTATCACGCTGTGGTAGAGAGGTGTGCAGGCTAGTAGTGACATTTAGTCGAGCCTAGACTTGGGGCCTGGCTGATCCGATATGGAATTCAAATTTCTCTTGAAAGAGTCTAATTTAGTTTCCTCCCTGATAGTTTGATGAAAAAATGAATTTTGTCTTTGTTCCAATTTGGCCAAGATATGTTTAAAATTTTATTTGTCTTCCCGGGTCCTTGGGTCTGCAGGGGTGAGGTATTGGTTGGCATCAATACCAACCATATTATTTTTAATTTTGAAGAGTAGGGTTAGTCCGGCTCTCCTTCTCCTCTCTTCAAGGATTCGCCACTCAAGCCTTGACAAAAGGCCGGCCACACTGGTGGTTCTGTGGTAGTCCCTTGTGAAAAATCTAGCCGCTCTCCTTTGGATGGTCTCAAGCTTACGCTTTTCAGCAGCTAGGTAAGGGTCCCATATGGAGGCACAAAATTTGTCAAGAGTGGAGCGAACAAACTCTTTGAGTCTCTGAGGACAGTGTTTCAGGTTTCGTTGGCAAAGACCAAGAACCTTACTGGCTTTGTTGCCGACCTGTTCCCCAGCGTCAAGTGATGACAAGAAATCATTAGTTGTTTCTAGGAGTTGTGTCTCACATGAAAGTCCAGATCTGAAGCCATGTTGCAATTTGGTAAGAATTGTATGCAGGTCGGAAAAATGATCGTCGGTGCAATGATTGTCGGAGCAATGATCATAGGAGCAGTGAGAAGACCCCACCACATCGGCAGGTTTTGATGTGACAGATTCATTTATGCATAGTCTACCATAGGCCTTTCCCAGAATGGCACAAAACTAGGCCTAGCCTACTGCATGGTGTTGGTTTAATGTTGCCTTTTTGGTCTGCAGTTTGATCAGCATCGCAGACAGTGGCCCAACATTAAATGACACTACACTGGCTACAGGCTACATGCTTACAGAAATTATGGAGTTATGAATGCTGGGCTGGGATAGCCGTGTCGTCCAATGAAACCTGTTTCAGCCACTGGAGCTAGGGCTGGGCCTGGGTCTGGGACAAGATCAACAGATCAATGTGACAATGAGTCATGAGCGAGTGATTTCTCACTGAGAATCTCAGCCTCCCAATCCAACTTCCAACTGCAAGTTTAATTTTGTATAAAAAGTTAAGTTTTGAACCAGCTACTAGAACTAAAATAAATCTATCAGTTTTATTTTACCGACTAAGTGCAATATGTGCTATTACATAAACATAAAATAACCGTCAAGTTAAAATTTATTTAGGTTTACATGAGCGATAATCTAACAATTTAGTAATTTCTGTTTTCGTAGATAGAGCGACATCTGGTGAACGTTTGATGGTATGGCTAATACACGAATATTCACCAGATGTCGCTCCGGCATTATTCAGCGAGCCATCGAAGGCTATCGTGTCACCATGGTGCAAATCTTTGTTACAAGCAATCTATCTATCTATCCAGATATGTTCTATAGATACCAGAGATGAGCGCTAAGGCGGATAACAATTTTTTACAGTCCTGGAAAGTGTTGGAAGCTGAATAACAAAATGGCCGCCAAATTCACTATGAAAATGTCCTATTATCATGATTATTCCATATATTCCGCAACTCTATCGTCAATAACACTTGTAACCTATATCTACATTTTTAAGGTGGTAATCTATCCAAAAGCAATTCATTGTGTTTATTTAAAGCGATTTAATCATTTGCAGCTATTTTATTATTAGTTATTGCAAAAATAACAAGCGATTATTAGTGAAAATTTAGCTTTTCGCTAGATTTCATCAAATATTCACGCTGTTGTTACCATTATCATGTTTTAACCATGTTTTCATGGTCAGTACTATATATTTTATTATGATTTTAATATTATTTCATAGATATTTTGTAGCATATCACATCATGTTATGCAGGTATTACCATAATATTAAGAGCCACCAGTCGCCTATAATCAGTAATGCTGACGCCTCAAATTCCCAGATTTAAAAAAAAGGCAAATAATATAGGCCTACCTAAACAAATTGGAAAACTGTTTGGGCAATATGAGTCATATGTTGCTTTGACACGGATATCAACCGGTATGCGGCGCCAAAAATAGGATTTGGTGGTAGGGTTTTTACCCACAGAAGGAATTGGCATAAACAAACGCATAAAAATAAATCGCCTTCAAAAGCCTTCTGAAACACGACGGTAGGCACCCGCTCTTTCTTGTGTATGGGATTTTAAGTTGCTGTTTATATTTCAGTGCCATGTGAGCAGATCTCCTTGATAGTACACGTGTGGCAGCAACAACATATCAGTGAGCGAAAAGGTTTCTTTTCTTACACAGTCGTATTATAGTGAAGTATTCATATGGGTACAATTTTGATGAGAATGAATATGTCAGAGATCTCAGAGATCCATAATTATAGCGCAGTTGCTGAACTCATTTGAAGTGGTTACAAGCTTGTGTAGATACAGATTCGTCATCCCTTCACTCAACTGAAGGGTGTGTGCTCATTTCTTCAAAGTATATTTATATATTACCCAAGAGTTCATACACCTCTACAGGTGAGTATGGTGGGTAAATTGATTGCATGATATTTACACGACAAAAGTGACTTCAAAGAGCATTATAATATGTGTTGATGTTTTAGAAGATTACATTGATGACGATAAGGACGTGATAATAAAGCTCACGCTCTGTATCGTTCGATACATTGTATTTACAACATATAATTAATGCATTTGTGCCAAAACAAGTAGATATTGGGTTAGAAAATTCAGCAGCATACACAATCTTAGTCTGTTGCGATGCTTCATATCAGATCATTGGCATAAAGATGAGTGAGATGAGTAGATTCTAGCTAGAAGATGCGCCTTCATCGGTATGAGCAGAATTGTTATATAGAGTTACCTACCAACTAGAATTGTTCCTGATCACCCAGGAATTTTCTTGTTGGTCTGAAGGGTTAATTCCCCAGAGCCTACACAAAATTGAGTATATAGAGTCTGAGTTATAGGGCAGCAGCCGCTGCGTGGATCAGCTTCATCCCAGACTGATGTCCAATAGACCAATTGCAAATCCACAAACTTTGATTGAAGGCTCTACAAATTGTCCATGAACTAGAACAGGCTTTTGGCAGGGGAAAACTTTGTTTTCAGAGGAATTGCTCATTATGAGTGAGTGACTATTGCTTACGTCGCCTTGTGCGCATTATCACAATTTGATATATTTTGTCAATATCTCGACAGAATAAATGATGAATATTATTTCAATACTGCACACTACTGTTGAAAACGACTATGGAAATGGTGCCCTTATTAAAAGTAGTGACTGGTACAACACAGCAATCATGAATTGCTTGGTCAAAATATTCTAAATAAACTAATATTCGATGACCAACCTGCTTATGACAAAGCCAAAGATCGAGTTGCAGACTTGTAGTGGCCTCTTCTCAAAAAGTATTACAGTGTGGTTGTTGGGATATGTGACTTCCATGTAGTTTGTGAGAGTTACCTGATAACTCATGGAACGATGGAAGAATTCGTGTAAATCCGGTATGTTTACCAAAGAAACACAAGCAAACATCCATGACAAGTCTGACTACAAAGTCCCGAGATGGCATAATAGGCTAACCAATAAAGAATTCTAGTGTCATATTGGTTTCAAGCACTATATTTTGGTAAATTGAGCAAGGACACAAACACAATATTCACAATGGCAAAATATTTTATTTTAGTTTAAAAGCATAAAACATTTGAGGGCAACAATATACCATACTATTACATGCTAAATTGTTGCCCCTAAATAAAAAGTACTATATACACAAACAATCGACAAAGAAGTCACTGACTATTAGCTTACCAGTGACGTATTTATAAAATGAACTTATCAAGTCTAAAAGTATTTTATATTCAAATATGCCAATGATCAATAGAGTAGTATTAAAGATAATTACTTGTATAATAATTTAAACACACGTGTATCCCGTTATCTAATTATCTCTAACCGTTACACAATATATACCACAATCAATTAATGTACTACTTGTATTCTATTGTTACCTAACATAGTCAATTAATTTATGCAATGCAATGGTTTAATAGTATTTCAACATTTATTGTTACATAATACTTTGATTTCAACATTTATTGTTACGTAATAATACCGCAAATATTAGGTGTAGTTTTAAATAAAACAGATCAAATTCGTACTTGTGGGCCAATTACGCCCATAAAGAGGTATGTAGGTCCACAAGTAAGAAAAATAGTTGAAAAAGGGAGGAGAGAGGGAAGTAAATTTCAAAGGTGAATTTCTGAGGTGTTGCTTCGATGAAAGCTAGGACAGAAAAGACCGCTGACTCCTTGCTCCGGATGTGCAAGGATTCTGGGATAGCATGGCTGGATCCGGGA
This sequence comes from Flabesymbios commensalis, assembly GCA_964017125.1. Lineage (NCBI taxonomy): Eukaryota > Metazoa > Annelida > Polychaeta > Terebellida > Flabelligeridae > Flabesymbios > Flabesymbios commensalis. The sequence continues at coordinate 72,439,026 of OZ024914.1, read as the reverse complement.
GCCTGATTGATAGTCTCCCATTCACCAAGTGTCGCTTGCGTCACACCAAAAATCCGTTATTTCCATAACTATCATATCTTCAATAACGTCCAATGGACAATCCATTGATTAGGGGCCCACACAAACTATGTGATTTGTCATAACTAACATGATAGAGCTTACATCAGTCTCTATTCTAACTGGCGATGATGCTTATTGGAATCTGGACACAGGATGAAAGATACTGGCATGGCTCTACATACATATAGACCATATAAACTTCATCCTAGTGAGTATCTACATTTGCATAAATGAGCGCATTTACAAAACACTACTCTTGTAGTCATATGGATATATGCTTGGCTCCCTCAATAACACGCGAAATGTGTACTTCATTGATCTAACAACTTATGATTATAGCCCACGCAGTAAAAGACTTGTTGAGTACTCAACATCTAGTAGTGCAGATACACTGTAACCTTGATACACGTATTGATATACATTTAGTGCTCAACTCTCAAAGCTGTATGATATATATCACCGAAACTTACACATGAACTTGTGTGTGTGCTTTTGGCATTAGCTAAAAGTGGGGTAGTCATGAACTCACCATCCAAAGCAACGTTTATTGTCACTGTCAGTGAAGATATTGACCACATCCAAAATGTTCTTGACCCTGTGTCAGTGTCTGTATCTTGATCGATGGACATGCACTGCTACGGAGTAAGGATAAACCAACTTGTTGTGTATGAAAGATCCACAAGAGTACATTCAGTGCGACAGGAGATAATATGGAGGCATTGAGCTGATGTAGTGAGATATGCTTATGCTAAACTTCAGCCAGACTATTATGCCACTGTTGAGTTACCAGTAATTGCTTTGTCTTGTACAGATGTTATATTACTTTTCATCAACTTATTTGGTGAAAAAGATATGAATATGCAGACTTTTAGGGAGATATTTCCTGAATGTGGATACAGTCATGATGATATTAGGTTTAATAATATTCCAGACAGACTAGTGCAAGGTAAGAAAAATATTCTTCTTGGTGTTCTAATTTAATGTAAGCTAAGTACTGATAGATTGTGACAGCACATCCTCTTCCAAAAGATTTGGAAAGCAATCAGCCTGAACTATCTTCAAACAGAGCCCTCTGCTGCTTGATCATGTTGATGGTGTTGGCCGTTAATGTTGAGGATGTTTGTACACATCACTAATTAAATCTAGTACAGTTAGTGCAGAGAAGCACAGTTTTTACAAGGAAAGTTGAAGCACTAGTATAATTATACTAAGTAAAATATGCAATAATGGTGGAACATTATTTAGTCAGATATTGGAATATAATAAATGACTGACTATGCTTTTGATAACAGAACACTAGCACGCCATGCGACCTCTGGAGTAGCAAGCCTTGCGTGGGAAGATGTTTGAACCAATACAGGTCTATAAATACCCGGTGTAGCACCACAGAGTATAGGCCTACCCCCTTGAAATTATACCGGGGTGCAATTTTGTCTCTTACTACGACACAACACAGTTTGAAGTAAGTGCATTACGATTGCAGACAGTTTGTACAACGCTCGCATAACGTTTAGAACGGAAATACGTTACGTTTAATGTCGTTCGCAGTCCGTTCTTAACAAGTTTCAATCCATCCTGTTCCCGTTTAAACCCGTTCCCAGTAAGTTGCAGCCCGGGCTAGGGCCGTTCTGGGCCGTTTCTGCACAGTTTTCACTACGACATATCCCTTCAAACCAGTTCATGGTCAGTCTTGCCCGTTTGCATTGCGTTCACAGGCAGTCTTTAACACGATCAAAACGGGCTTCTGGGTGTGTTGCAGTCCGATCTGTTATAAATACGACCACATTTTAACCCGTTTTCATTTCGGTTGAGGTACTTCATGAGTCAACATGCCAACATTGGGGAGATCTAAGAAACAGAAGGGGCAATGTAGAGGAGCTTTGGCCAGTCCCTCACCCAACATTTTATTCACGTTGTTCTCTGATTTCTTTATATTATTGCTCTGCTTCCAACATAATTTATAGGAAACTAATATTCATCATATTTAGTGTTGACAACACTTGCTCCATGCTAAAATATACCATATTTATAAGCCAAAAATTGGATTTCCAAATGAGGACAGCATAATTAATATATATAATATTTATATCGAAAACGTTGCTGATCCGACTGCAAACGGGTAGAAGTAGTAGAAACGAGTAGATCTGATTCCAAACGGATTAGACGTACTGACAATGTAGCAGAGACGAGTAGATCTGAATAAGAACTGAGTAAGAACTTTTTAGAACTGAGTAGGAACGTATCACAAACTTTCTAAACTGGCTAACAGCGCTACAAGAACGCATTGAGAAGTAATGAAAAGTAGTAAGGTCTGTGTGATGACGGGTAGGACGTGGTAAAACGTAACAGCATCGGTGTTAGGTCAAGGGCCTATTTTTCCAGGTTCGCACGGCGTTCAGCTTCGTTTGTTTTACATTCACAGTGCGGCAATTCCGTTTCCAGTACGTTAATCTCGTTTGAAGTACGACCTCACCCACGCAGTCCTTACCCAGTCCTATTTTGAACGGGTAGAACGGGATCGGATTTTAAACATGTTCGACGTTCTGGACCACCATCCCGTCCTTGCCCGTCCTAATACGATTGTATTCGGTGTGTACCACGTCCATTCCATTCTTAATACGTTTCTCCTCGTTCTGCTCCCGTTCTGCAGATCGTAGTGCGAACGGGCTCAGTGTGACTAGGCCATTACTCGCAGGATATAACCCCATCTTTCGTGATTATGTGAGGTGTCTTTGTATCCCAGACTCGATCAACAACTTCCATAATATATCCCCTTTTCCACTGCTATATTCGGCGCTTTCATAATCTACCCCGTTCTCCCAGAATATACCCTTTTTAAAGCTGCATAACTGTTTTGTTTATTTCGACCGAAATAACCTAAAATGTTTAACACAATCATTCATATATTCTTAAAGGCTTTATAAATGGACAAAATCGATGTAAATGTAGCTGGATTAGATCACTACGCGATACACCATCAAGTTATATATGATGACTAACGATGAAATAAAAATAAATAGTCTGATTTTTTCGAATAGCATTGTCACCATAGACATGATAGATCGTGTTTCTCTTGTCATTCAAAATTCACTTTGAATTCACTCATAGCATTGTCAATAAAAGACTGCGTGAAAAAAAGATGATTTACATCACTGAATTGGTGTTCTTCGGACTGCAATTTCCTACGTTAGGGGGAGTGCGTCTTAATGGCGGGCCAAATGCTCAGATGCTATGTATACCCCTCCCTCCTATTATATATGTGACGTTCACAAAGAAAGGTAGATTCTTTAAAATAGGTGCGTCGTCACGATTCGATTAGTAACCATTGTGGGCCCACAAATGCAATGGCATGGTCAACGTCCACGTGAGTTAGGTCTGCCGCGATGTCAATATTATGGATCAGTGAAACGACGCAGCTGCTTTAAAGGTGTAGTCAACTGTCAAAATTCGCGGGACAAGGGTCCCCCATAAGGCAATAGTGCCCGTGGGTAAGCTAAGGCCCTATTCCATAATAATACTAAATATGCGTTTCATACCCAAAGCTTTATTAAGAGCAAGTTCTCAAATCACAGCAAGTTCATATATACTTGAGCGACATCTATGAGGTAATAATTCAAAGCCCTTGTCTTTTGCCCCTACTTGGTCGCCTACTTGCAAACAAACTGACTGTATTACTGCGGGGATTTGGAAACTGCTTGACCCCCAAGCTTGAATGTATTGTCACCCAGTAAACACAAAACATTTGTATGACTTTATGCAATGTTGGACCAACGTCGAAGACGTTGGGCCTACATTGCATAAAGTCATACAAATGTCTTGCGTTTGCTGGGCAGGAGGACTTTCTCTCAAACATTGTACATTTATCTAATGTTGGTTCAATGTTGGGCCAGCGTCGCAGACGTTGGCCTAACATTAAAACAGCATTGGATCAATGTCTCGTTTAAGTAGTATCTTGTAATCAGTTCAGTGGCTATATTAATGCCGTCAATCTGTACTCAATAGGCTCCTGTTGGCCTACACTTGACCGTCCCAGGCATGCGCGTTTTGAAGCTGAATGATTCTTTAAGTAGGCCTATTTTTTCCACAGTCACTGCGCTAAACGATGTCCAGATTGCCGATAGTCAGGGCTGTTAGGGCAATAAATGGACTGTTTGGGGCAAATTGTTCCAAAGCCACCAAATTTGGCCCAAATGTCGACAGAACCCTACTTGAGCGATTTCAGGTGGATGCCAAAAAAGGGATCACCCTGCGCCACCGTAGGGGCTAAATCCAAAATGGCCACTAGATATCTGAAATACCAGAATAAAGCAATTATAATAATTACAATCTTAAATTACACGGATTAAAACTTACTACTGAGAAGCATAATTTATTATCCTTATGTCTTTCATAAGTTTTGAGTGATTTCTCCCCAAAATGTCACGTTATTATGTTATTTATTGACACAACGCCTAATTATCATGATCAGTTCATACTATGTCAAATAATTGCACGTTTTTCAATCATTTCCACACAAGTACAACATAAATATGATCACAGGTCCACCAATAAACATATAATTAATAAACAGTATCAGTGATTGATTATTAAACATTATAGATTTTGTACATTGATGTCAATAAAAATAATATGACATCTCAAATTAGGAATGTCACTGGAAATCATCATTTATTGCAATTTTACACACATTTTTGTCAAAATTTGAGCTCTGTACCCTAGTAACAAACAACGTTTCAGCAGATTCATCCCCGAAATATCACATTTTATGTGATGTTATTTATAGCATATGTGCCATACATAATAATAACATTGATTGGCAAATAAAAGTTCAATTATATCACAACGTAGCATGCAGAAGTAAAAATATTGAACTAAAATTATTTACGTATTATTAAAGGTGTAATAAATTATACATAATAACGTGTTTGCAATATGAATAGTTTTAAAATAAATAGTTTATGTCATGCAGTCATTGCCAGTGAACCTGGCCGTGTGGGATCAGTGTACGTTGGTATCGTTTAGTTTCTGCTCTGGGCTATGGGGATTTTGTTTTCTTTCTCAAATCTTGAATGATCCGTCCACATTGTATCAAATAACTGCACGATTTCAATAATTTTTAGACATTTACATTAATTATATCATCATGCCAATTTAAACAGAGATACCTGTTGCCAATATATATTGGCTAATATATTTGGCTTAACATTGTCAATATCCAAACTTTATTCTTATAATAATTCCAAGACTATCTTTACTCTCGATACTTCCACTACATGATGTGGGCAAGAGGAGCCAAAAGTAGTCTGTCCAACGGTGGAGGATGATCTAATATGAAAGTTAGCTTTTCGCTGATTACTCTGTCAATTCACAAGCGATTATCGTAAAAAATAGTCAACACTATTTTCTAGTCATTTGGCATATATCCTGAAAATATTGTAGGCCACTTTACGTGTAGTACATTCTTCAATTATGACACAATTTATAAACCCAATAACTTCATTCCGGTTTATTCTCAGAATTAAATTGCATGTCAAATGATCTCACTTTTGAAATACTCACTGTAAATTCGAAAAATGTTGTTGAGTACATTTCAAAATTAATCTTGACCACCGAAGAAGTGATCACAGATACTTTAAAAGTGATCTCAGCCACTACAAAGTTTTTCCGATCACTTCTTCAGTGGTCAATATCATTTTGTTTGTGGCTAAGTCCACCCTCGTGGTGGCTGAGATAACTTTTAAGTGGCTGTAATCACTTCTCCAGTGGCTAAAATCAATTTGTAGTGGCTAAGATATTTTTTTTACTGGCTGACACCAATTTTTTTAAGGCTAAAATCACCCTTGTAATGGCTAAGATAACCTTTAAATCGGTTGTGATCACATCTCCAGTTGCCAAGATCACCTTTGGTTGCTGAGATAATTTTTAAAGTGGCTGTGATCACTTTGTCAGTGGCCAAGATCACGTTTGTAGTTGCTGAGATAACCTTTTAAGTGGTTGTAATCACTTATTTAGTGGTCAAGATCACCTTTGTGGTGGTTTAGAAATTTTAAAGTGGCTGTGATCACTTCTTCAGTGGTCAAGATAGCTTTGTAGTGCCATAGATAACTTTTTCAGTGGCTGACACCAGTTTGTTAGTAGCTAAGATCACCTTTGTAATGGCTCAGACAACTTTTAAAGTGGCTGTGATCACTTCTTTGGTGGTTAAGATCACTTTTGTAGTGGTTTAGGTAATTTTTAAATTGGATGTGATCACTTCTTCAGTGGTCAAGATCAGTTTTGATAAATGGCTCCAGAAAATGTAAACGTAATAAAAAACATTTATACAATAAAAAGTTAACATGAGCGAGATGAAGTCCTGCTGGTATTCACTAGAAAACGTTGTAAATTGTTCAAATGGATGGATAAAATACAAACTTAGCGCTTTGTTGCAAATTTCATATTCAACAGAAATAAAATATTATGTACCCACGTTAAAGCCCTTGATAGTGACTTTCAACTGCTATAAAAAATGTTCATACATTTTATAATTTGCTTATTCATTGGGCAAAAAATGCTTCAAAAAGATTCCCAAGCTGGCAGAAAAATGCGCATAAATATTATAAGTCCAACTAAAAAAGTGTGTCATAAGTTGAACTCATTATTTTTATTCCAAATGTTTTTTTTTGAGTCAGCAATAGTTCTAGAACATGTTTGAATCAAACCAAACATTTATTACATACAAAATAAGCTGAGAGAAAAATATTTTGCCTATTTACGGAAAAAATATGAAAAAAAAAATGAAATTAATACCAACATAAAGCTCTCTTGTGCATTTGGCAGTTATCGGACACAACATATATTACATCCATGTGAAAGAAGATATTCACTGATATCAAATGTAATGATATAGCTCAAAATTTGCCTACTCATTGGGCACAAATGTGACATATTGTCAGTTTTCCCGAGCCTGAAGAAAAGCGCGCTAATTTTTACATCTAACCAAATGGGTTTATTTTAAGTCAACAATAGCTCTAAAACATGTTGAAATTAAAAATAAACAATTATACCATACAAAAATCAGCTGAGAGAAAATATCTTGACTTTTTACAGAAAAGGTATGAAAAATAGGTAAATTTAGCGGTTAAAATACAATTGAAAGCTCTGTCGCGCATTTGTCAATGATCTGACACACAATATGGGACATCCATGTAAACGCCTGTGTCAGTAGCTTTGTATTGATATTAGATATATTGATATAGCTCAAAACTCATGTACATTTTTGGCCATATTTCAGTAAAGCAGCGGCAGTTAGCTGATCATAAAGTTGATTCTGGCCTCTGAGTAGTCCAGCTATGTAAAAATAATAGTGGTTTAAATTCCCCTTCCAGGTCACACCTTACCCCTAGCCACGCCTGGTCTAGTATGAAACCGAATTATTTTCAAGCATTTTTTGCAATTTTTTTTTTTTTTTAATAATTGTGAACAAATCCAATTATTTAAATAAAATAACATCAGAAGCAGCTAAATTGGCCATAACTACAACACATAGCGATCAGAGTTGGGGTCAATTCCGGAATTGAATGGGAATTGAGCTCAATTCCTGACTCAATTCCAGGAATTGGACTAGGAATTGGAATTGAAAAAAAAGGAATTGGAATTGAATTGGAATTGACAAAAAATGCCCGGAATTGATAAAGGAATTGACTTTTTTATCCATGTTTATTTCTTTAGCGCTATTAAACGCATAAGTGATCATCCCTTTTGTCATTGCAGTGGAATTTTACCTGATCTCTGTTTATTTATATGTGTATTATAATATTAATAATAATAATAATAAACTTATATAGGCCTAGTATCTAAATTATATTAGTAGGTTGTATTTAAGTTATGTAAAAATACTCATTTAAATGACTAATGACCATCAATATTAAATAAAACTGTGATGTGTAATCCAAATAATAGTTGTAACAAGATTGCTCCTGTTAAGTTGGAGCAATTCAATCTAACTATCACAGATTGGTGTGTGCGTATATACTTGTTACTTGTTGTTACTTGTATACACCCTTGATTTACTCCCGCGGTCTGGTGTAACCTGAGTACAGCTGGTAGCAGTTTTGCCGAGAAGTGCGACTCATGACAACTCAACTAGTGTCAACACCTACTGTATATAGCCCTAGTGTTAGAGAATTACCATCATGTGGCTGAATTATCAGCAAAATGAGACGCCGAGCCGGCCGTTGGTTTAATGCTGGGCCGTCATCGCAAACGACGGGCAAACATTATATCAACATTGGGTCAATGTTTCGTGTTTGCTAGCTTAAAGTTCTGGAAATAATTGTACTATTATTTTATTAATGTTTTCCTTCTATATTCGCGCAAGCATGATCACACTGTTTAACTATCACTTTTGTGTCACTTAATAGCATTTTTTCACATTTGTATTTAAAAAGTAATGCTAGTCTCATGGGCATAATTTGAGTTCTCGTATTTGTTATATTTTTGTCATTAGGACATCTATGGTTTATAAAACAATCACGAGTCATGATTAGACTTAGGTGAATGAATGGCTTAGAACATAACTATCGCTTGTCCCTCGAGTTGATAGAAAAAAAGAAATATCGGGACCTTGAAACGAATGCGTTTCCAATAGACGTTGAACCAATGCTGATTTAAATTTGGGAAAGCGCTGAAGACGGTGGAGCAACATTAAGGCGATACTGGGTTAACATCCAGTGTTAGCTGGGAGGAAGTTATGCCAGGCGCTCTAATTGACCCTTTGATTACTTCGCTAATATGACTTTTGTGCCCTAGAGGTTATCCTGATATATTTTCTTAGGATATTTTTAATCGCCACACGCTATAATTAGATATTAAACAATAGTATAATCGGAAAATAAATAATGTGAATAATTGCATCAATTAAAATACAACAATAGATCCTTCGTTGCTTTATTTTCAATACGAGATTATTTTAGTGAGGTGTGGGTCGACACGCCGTAGCCTCCATAGGGTCAGACTTATCAGGGTTTCAAGTAGCACGGCTTGTCGCGAGACATTGTGTTAATTATACTGCCGTGTTGATGGCAATTCTGGAGTAACAGTTAGTTTATAGAAATAACTCGCCCACATCCGCGCCCACACGAGTCCAAAGAGTATAAAAGATGTACTCCACCCTACTAATATTAATGTTTAGTAAATGTGACATGTTTAAATATGTTTACAAGATAATAAATAAAATATATTTTATTTTATATCAGGTGTTATTATTTTATTTTATATCAAGTTATTATACAGCTGTTCTATGTGTTTAAAAAGTCTCATTCTTGGGTGGAATTGATAAGGAATTGACTTTTTAGGAATTGGAATTGAATTGACTTTTCTTAAAACCAAAGGAATTGGAATTGACTCAGGAATTGATAAAAAGGAATTGGAATGGAATTTGGAATTGATAAAAAGGAATTGACCCCAACTCTGATAGCGATATATCACGTGGTCTCAGGCCTTTGGGTATCCTTAGTAAGGTATGCCTCAAATCCGAATGGCGGCCATCTTGGATTTTGCTAATACACCGGCCCTGAGCGATTCTCGTCTTGGCGTCCATCGCAAATCGAAAGAATATAATCTGTTCTATATCTGTTCCAAATTATGTAGCTTTTGAAGAATTTGCCCCAAAGTATCCCTAACAGCCCCGACTACGAAGATAAATACAAACAGGTCTGACAGCATTCTGACCTCAGATCGAGATATTTGAAAGGATGACATGAGCGACATCTATGTCTGGAGAATGGTCTGACAGTGGACTGCGGCTTTAATCCATACGTACAACGCTGAATTGTTTTTGCATAAACCATGGAGGCCAAAGTTTTTTTCAATTTGAAATCATCATAAATGTCTTATTCAGCTCTTTCAGATTCATTTGAATACCTATGTTATTTCTCTACGGCCAATATAAATATTTTAATTCTTTCAGTGCGGGGATCGTCTTATACGTCAGAATCTGACGTCTAGAGACGTCAGATTCTGACGTATAAACACGGTCCCGCGATACATCGTCCTGTGTGGTAAATGAAATGAAATGAATCGGGCTTTAGGCCACCTTTGTGCACAAATAGGCTAAACTGGGCCAGGAGAACCTCCTGAGGATGGTGAGATGATTGAGATGACACTGTCCTCCAGACACAGGATTCGAAATTCGTGCCCTGGCGGTCTGAGGCCGAGCACGCTACCTCTCGGTCACGGAGGCTCCCCACAATACTGACTTACACACGTGAATGGGGAAGAAACATTTTTGTTTTTTTCAAACCGCCGAGACCGGGAACCGAACCTCGAACTCTGGCGTGAAAGGCAGCGGTGCTAACCACTACCCTAGGGCCCCCACCCCGTCCTGTGTGGTATTCTTCATATAATCCTGAGATTTCTTCTGGTTCTCATCACTTTCAGATTTGAATTATTGCCACAATCCCCGTCTGAAGGGAATTGAAAATTACACGATTTAAAAATTATCCGAGTTTGATATAGAGCCTAGGCCTATATCAAAATGAAACTTAGAACGTGTGTGCGCGAATAACAAATTTCATTAACCCTTACAGCGCCGAAATATTTTTGTATAGCAATGGAGACCAAAGGTTTTTTTCAATTTGAAATCATCATAAATATCTTCGTTAGCTCTTTTCGCTTCATCTGAATACCTACGTTATGAGCCTTTTTAGAGAATTTGACGAAAATAGGTCTGGGTATATATGTAGGCCTATCTGTGTATAGGGCCTACCAAAAAATCACAATCCACTCCCCCCCCCCCCCAACGCGCTCTCCTTTTCCAAATCCTGGATCCGCTCTTGGTTTTAATGCGACAAGTGTTCTATATTTGAAAGTGGTTGATAGTGATTTCTGCCAACAGTAGACAGTGATGGATAGTAATAGCCCATGTAAATCCACTTGACTAGTCTACCATCCCAGCAAACACGACACATCGACCCAATGCTGGTCCAATGTTGGGCCGACATCGCAGACGGTGGGCCAACATTGTTCCAGCATTGGGTCGATGTGTCGTTTTTGCTGGGATACCACGAAACAGATAGTGTCTTGACAGTACACATAGGCCTACACCGAGTACGTGGTTATAAATATGTTATTAAAAATATACAAGATTAGGCCTACTTAACCATATATTAACATCAGAGAGGACTAGACGATATACATTAAATGATACAGTGTCTTGTATTACAGATCTCTCTGACGAGTTTTTGGGAGGACGGTAGTTCAGACAAATTTATATTAACTGGCTGTTATGAAGACCTTATTTTGAAGAATGAGATCTGATACATATCGAGAATGCAGTCAACACTTGACACAGCTAATAAAACGTAGAATTGAATTATAATGGGAAATTGTTGTTGTCGCGATGAATCAGTTAAAGAAGCATATCATGGAGAGGGCGAGAAAGGCAATGAAGGTCAGTGATATATCTGTAAAAGGGGCTGCATTATCATTGACTATAAAGAATATTTGTTTAAATTTGTATAAAAATGAAATGAATCGGGCTTTAGGCCACCTTTGTGCACATATAGGCTAAACTGGGCCAGGAGAACCTCCTGAGGATGGTGAGATGATTGAGATGACACTGTCCTCCAGACACAGGATTCGAAATTCGAGCCCTGGCGGTCTGAGGCCGAGCACGCTACCTCTCGGTCACGGAGGCTCCCCACAATACTAACTTTCACACGTGGATGGGGAAGAAAAATTTTGTTTTCTTTCAAACCGCCGAGACCGGGAACCGAACCCCGGACTCTGGCGTGAAAGGCAGCGGTGCTAACCACTACCCTAGGGCCCCCGCCCTTAAATTTGTATAAAGAAGAGCAATTACTTATAAAGTATGTCATTAGATTTAAATCACTATAGTAACAAATTATAGAAATAAAATTGGAAACGCTCATTACGTAGACCTATAGGCTTAATTACCTCTCATAAAAAACGTGAATGTCATGTTGAACACTTTCAGCGCAGGGATTGACTTCAGACGTCAGAATCTGACGTCTGTACACGTCAAATTCTGACGTCTGAAGTCAATCCCTGCGCTGAAAGAGTAAAATATGTATAATGGTCCTAGACCCATATATAATAACACAGGCATTTAAATAAAGCGGAAAAGCTAACTGAGACATTTATGATGATTTTAAATTGAAAAAAACCCTTTGGTCTCCATGGTTTGTACAAGCATGTGTCGGCGCTTTAAGGGTTAAGATTGAAACGGGTAGGTTATCTATATTTATAAGACATATTAGGATTCAACCTTCATTGTACCCTCAACCCAGTGGCGGATCCAAGGGGGGGGGGGAGATTTTTCGGGGTTTAACCCCCCCCCCAGAAAAAATCATCACCTTATTTAGGGGTTTGCTTATGATTTGGTGATATACTGAGTGAGAAACAGTGCCCAATATGCCTTAGATTGCATGAGAAAACCTTTGGAAATCAAAAATTTCCCCGGGGGCGGACCCCTCGACCCCTTTACAGTATTTTTTTTTTGTCAAATTTTAAATCCCCCTCTCACTGAAAAGCTAGATCCGCCCCTGCACTCTGATCATATCGCTGTTTCCGGCAACCCAATATAACCCTCCCACACAGCAATGATATTAGATCTGGAATACGCGGTATGCTGCAACTTTAATTCCTGTGAGATGTTTTTGGGTCAAAATTTACCTTTTATTAACAGTAGCCTACATGTATGCAAAAAATGTAGATTATATCACCTAAAGAGATATGCGCCATGTTCGAGAGAACGGCGTCACTGCCCAGCCAACACGCGGCATCGACCTAATGCTGGCCTAAAATTGGCTCACCGTCTCAGATGTTGGCCGAACTCTAATCCACAGTGCGAGCTAAAAAACGTGGGGCATTTAATCCCATTGTTGAGTTTATGTTGGCGAAGCGTCGTAAACAGTGGCCCAATATTAATCTAACATTGATTCAACCGGTGCATTTTGCACGGATCAACACTAGTAACTATATATATACTGCTAAGCAATCAATAAAAAACGTATTCTTTAAAATTAAGTGTGGGTGGGTGGCCTGGGTTCTGATACAGATGAATTACGATTTTAGCAATTCACCAAAACATTAACATGATTAATGAGAAACACATTAGGCAAATAAACGAGTAAGACATTCTGAATCGTTGACGCTGATAATTTATTTATTTATTTATAGTTTCAGATTCAAAATAAATCGGCGTATCAGGTAAATAAACATCGAAGTTTAATTAATATGACCCATGACCCGTCCCAGTAAAGAAGATACGTTGGACAAATGTTGTTTCAACGTTGGTCAACCGTCTGCGACGCTGGCCCAACAATAAAACAACATCGATCCAGTGTATCTAGTTTATAGGGATTTAATCCGACTTATCAGATAGAAAATAAATGAAATATTTATATATAATAAATATCAATATCAATACCCGTCGATCTAAACACTAAAGTTGACTTCTCGTCTATTTTACTTTCCAGACAAAACACAATATAGACCTAGCAATAAACCGGAAGTCGTCTTTTCGAATTCCAGCTTTGTGGGTAAGTTACTTTATCAAATCGTTTTGGACAAGGTTAATGTATATTATTCATGCATTAATTAGATATCAAATATCTTGATGATTTTGTTACCTTGCCAACCTCATAGATAGTTTAACCGTTTTTTTTTTATTTCAAGACCATTATATATATTATAGCAACATATGTGCATTGGTATTTTGCTCGTCCGTTTTATATATATGTTGTTAGAAAGTAATAAAATTATGTGTAATTATTGTAATTTGTTATGCATATATTTGATAGATCTCCCATCAACACGTTCTTCACAAAATGTGTTGGGAATACAATATATATGTTATATCTATCATAACATCATACAATTTAATTTTCAAATACATGTGTAGGTCTAAAAAAATAAAAATATATTGCGAATTGAAATCACACGCCCAACTTAGATTTACGTTTATAAATAGAGGTAATTACGGGTCTGCGAGTCGTTCTTAGTTAATTTGTGCTGTACAGCCTACTGTTCTACCTAGAAACACACTGCAAATGAGTGACGATTTTTTCTGATGTGAAATGCGAACAATCACCTGTTAGTAAATACTGTACTGTCCTAACATTAACACTGCTATTATAATCGCGACTATAGTCGTCTTTAGTCCGTTTTATTAGCTCATGAGCATGTTTAAATCGCAGAAATTGGAAACACAATCAGTGTTTAAACATCAATATTTGCAAATGTTTGGTCTCAAATTAAACAAAATCAGTCATTTTCACCCACCTGAAGTTGTGAATTGCGAGACACAGCTTCAAGTAGGTGAAACTTTAATCTTTTAATGTAGCTGTTTATTAAGGGGTATTACAGCTTTGTTTGCAGGGATAATCTTGTAACTATGTATTTACATGTATACATTTTACATACAGGTAATACATATGACACTGAATCAGACTAAATCAGTTTTATGAAAAGTAGATTGTTTACAATTTTTTTTTTATAACTTTTTTCATGTTCCCTTCTACGGCTCTTCAACATCACGTCGTGCATATATAGAAGACAAATCTTCACATGTTTTTCTTAATTTGTTTGGATCACATGATGTTTATCCCTTTCAGGAAATTAAAAAAATTATAATGGCTAAGACCCATGACATATACTAGATATTCGAAAAAGCGGAAAAACCTAACTCAGTCATATGATGATTTCAAAAAAAAATGGTATACATGTCTACATGATTTACACAAAAATGTATGTGATACGAAATTAAACGAATATCCTGTAAATTAAAGTGTTGGCTTCAAAGATAAATCAAATTAAGCATTTCATCTGTATTTATTATTTTACATAATCAAATCCTCAATCTGCCTCATAAAATCTAGTATAAATGCATCCCTTTCTCATTTATCTAATCTCTAAACACTTGGTTTTATATTCAGATAGAGAAAATAATAACAATGAACCAGACGTTTTAAAGAACGTGCATCTGGGTAAGTAAATTAGAAGACATTTTCAAATCACGTCACACGATGAGCGTAATGTGGTGAAAAACTATGCGTAAACAGGCCTACCGCTGCTTGTGATTGGTCAATGTCACCCGCGCCGTGCACTGTGGGTGTAATATTGAAAGAACATACCAGCTGTACGACTGAGAGTTGTTTGCATCTTTAAAATAGTGAAGGGAAAGGTGTATTAATAAATAATATACCTTTCCCTTTACTATTGTAAATAATTTGATAGCTTCAGTTTTTAAGCATAAATTTAATGTGTAAATTCTGAAGCAATCAACTTATTAGGTAATGGGTACGCGTATTACAGTAGGCATATTTTACCATAAGTGTATTGCAGTTAAAGTTCTTATCAAGAAAGACACAAAAATCACCACTTTCACGAACAGTGTACCACAACTTGGAATCACCTTTCCTGATCATTAACACCTATCCTGCTAAATTAAATTCTTTAAATTTTCAGCCACTTAAAGTTGTGTGTCGCTACCACGACCCACAACTTCAAGTGGCTGAAAATTAATGATATTTGTTTAATTTCACACTAAACATTTGCAAATATTGATGTTTAAACACACATTTCATTCCCAACTGTGATTTAATCGGCTAATAAAATGGATTAAAAACGACTATAGTCAACAGGGTAAAGGATGAACACTTTAAATTCCTTCATCGCATTTAAGTACGATGTGACATATTATGAAAAAAATATTGAGGAAAGAACGATAGGCCTATAACGGTTAGTCAATAAAAATTACGTTATTCTCAGCTTTTACTGCACATGGTTTATCATTCGCCTTCAGGTGGGAATTACGACAAAATAACACTGAGCACATTCCAATTATCATGGATGTAGAGAATTATGTAAGCTGTATTTTATTGGAGTTATTTGCTCTTCTGTTCACCAGGTCCACCAGACGAGATTTTACTTCCACAAAACGTCCTCTTGGGAGTTTCACATGATGTCTTCAAAGTTCGATCCACAGATATATTCAGTAAGTAAACTATGTAGATCTTAAAGGTGATCTATCACCCCTTATATAGTATGAATAATTTTGTGACAAATAAATCAAAGTTGCCACAAGATGGGGCACAAGTGTTTCCTTATATGGGGTGATTGGCTATCATGTGACCCTCTGAGAGGGTCACATGATAGCCAATCACCCAATATATGGGGTGATTGGCTATCATGTGACCCTCTGTGAGGGTCACATGATAGCCGATCACCCCATATAAGGACCTAACTATTCATACCATATAAGGGGTGATAGATCACCTTTGAGTAGGTATTTACATGTAGAACATAGAATATTCTGATCTATAATCTGTAATATATAACACATATTAGCCTATGATACGACAATTTGGTAAAACATGAGTTTTGTTCAAACAACTTTGATTACTTGAATCTTCGATCCCCTGAAGCTTGTTTCCGTTTTTCTTTTGTAAAAATAGAACAAGAGGAAGAAGGTATGAAAACAAATGGCAAGTTCGTCGTTTTATTTTTACAAATTTATTATTCGTAAATAATATTCACTGCGGCCCATACATAAAGTGATTATAAGCAATGAAAACGAGATACAAAATGAAAAAAAATGTGAAATAAAAATAAAACATGATGCACAATGATGTATTTTTGTTTCGTTTGAAGCTTCCGACTCGGACGAAAATTAAGAATTTGAAAACATAAATATTTGTTTGTTAGTTTTGCCGTACAGGAACTATATTCACTCATAATCATTATCGCGGCGTGTGCCCCTAAGGCCTACTGACGATGCTATCAACATGCATATTGTAAGTTATTAAAAATTGCAGTGCCAGATTGTAGGCCTACACCTAATATAATAACCATTACAACATATTTAATAGTTTACATCATCACATTTAATATTACATCATAATATCCAGTATAAATTGCATACCCATCCCCCAATAATACACAGAGTACACGTTTATATACTTTGTTGATTTCATTCATTTTTATCATCACTTTCAGATCAGGAGCTAGAAGATAACAATAAACCAGAAGTTTCAGATAAAAACCAGCTGAGTAAGTTGTCATTTTAAAGGTGCTGTCAACCCTTGAAGTATTTTTTATATAAACCATGAAGACTGAAGGTTTTTTTCAATTTGAAATCATCATGAATGTCTTGGTTGGTTCCTTCTGCTCCATTTGAATATGTTATGGGTCTAGAGTCAGTATATATTTTTAAATATTTCAGTGGGGTGATCGTCTTTAGACGTCAGAATCTGACGTTTAAAGATGGTCCCCGCACTAAAAGAATTAAACAAATGCTAATGACCATAGACCCATAGCATATTCAAATGTAGCGGAAGGAACCAACCGAGACATCTATTAGTCGATGAAAAAAACAACAGAATTTACCTGCAAGAATAATAATTGTTTTCACAATAAAAATATTGAAAACTACTATTTCAGTGCTTAAAGAGTTATTATCACTCAGACGTCTGATTTCTCTAAGTGTTTTATTTGTTTTAATGTGTTCGCCAGATGAACCAGGTGGGGGTTCACTGCCACAGAACGTCCTCTTGGGAGTTTCACATGATGTTTTCAAGCATAGCTCCAGAGATATATACAGTAAGTGTAAGTCTACCATTTGAAGGCTAGTGACGGAACTAGAAGATTCACCGTTTTTGTAAACAAAAACTGGAGATGTCTCCCCTCCAGCAGCTAAAAGTATCAGCGGCCAACTACCTATAACACGATGCCCAGCAAACACTACACTCAACCCAATGCCGGTCTAACTCTGGTTCACCATCGCCGACTCTGGCCATCAACCATTCAACACTGGACAGTGCTTTCTGTTGGCGGTGGTGTGTCCACAGAGTACAAGCTGACACCAATCCAATGTCTGTTAAATGTTGGGCCGGCGTCGCCGGTGCTGGTCATAGTGTAGCATAGACTATACCAGCATGATGCTTTGAACCACAGCTGGGTTAATATTGGCCCGCTGTCTGTGATGGTAGCCCACATTTAGTGTGACACCATACACGACCCCCTCGCCCGTTAACTAAATACTGGGCTAATGTTGGGTCAGCGACGTAGACGGTGGGCCCACATTAGCTCAGCATTGTGTCAACGTCGCGTGTTTGAATGAATGGGACACTCACAGACAGAGACACACAGACAGGCTGAACGGGTCACAGGTAAACCAACATGTCTCCTCCTCTATAGAGGGGTGATATAATTATGCGCTTTCAATCGTTTGTAGTAGCTCTAAGTTTTTAATATGTTCCCTTATCACTTGCATAAAATACATGGCAGATTTTCCGTATTTCTTGTGTTAAAGCATGGTATGATCTATCACAGTAAAAAAGTTCTGAGTTTCGTTTGCGATATTGCACTTGCGTATTTCATAAA
The DNA here is from genome assembly GCA_964017125.1 of Flabesymbios commensalis. Classification (NCBI taxonomy): domain Eukaryota; kingdom Metazoa; phylum Annelida; class Polychaeta; order Terebellida; family Flabelligeridae; genus Flabesymbios; species Flabesymbios commensalis. The sequence continues at coordinate 72,420,579 of OZ024914.1, read as the reverse complement.
ATTTAGCTTGAAATTCACATCTGAAAGTGAGTGTAAATAGTAGTAGTTGTAAATCATTGCCTTACGTCACTTTTAGGCACAAATGGTCTTTTTAGTGACGTTTTCCTTCGCTCGCCCGATAAGGGGTTCTGGGCATGTCTAGGGGATTTACCCCCGGACATGCCCAGACGGCCGGAGACTTGAGTTTCGCTGTGCAATTTAATGCTGAAACTCTGTGGCATTTCGTGCAGCTCCACTATCCTCGGGTCGGATAGTCCCCAGAGTAACAATAGCCAAGGGTTAATAGTTAAAGAGTGAGTGAGTGAGCATGAGTGTAAGCAGCTGGTGCTGGACGGGTTAGAGGTTAAACCTTACATAGCTGATTTTTTTGCATAAGCCATGGATACCAAAAAGTTTCTTTCTATTCGAAATCATCATAAACAGTGATTATTGTCTTAGTTAGCTCTTCCCGCTTCATTTGAATACCTATAATGTTATGGGTCTATGACCATTATAAATACTTTAATTCTTTCAGTGCCTGGATCGATTTTAGATGCCTGAATCTGACGTCTACAGACGTCAAATTCAGGCATTTGTTAAAATGCGTAGTATATAGGCCTAATTGTTCGTATTTGTTACCATGAAAGTATAGAAACTGTTGTATGTTTTTTTTGATAAGATCCATCTGAAGAGAAGTCACAGCCCCAGAATCTCCTGCAAGACGCTCCACCTGGTGTGTCAACACCTCACATAGCAGATATCTATGGTAGGTATAAAACTAAATGTGTCTAAAAAGCTCCAAAGGGCGAGTGGGGACGGTCACCCTTCACTGTCCTAGAAACAAGATCGTAAGTTTCAGATGTCCAGCGTTATCGAACGATACTAATTGTTTCTGGGGCAGGACTGATGCAAGTCAAGGCAAAACTGATCACAAGACGTTTTATTACATTTTTTAATTTCCATACATACAGATTTTGTGTGACTCTGCCTATATATCTCAGAGTTGTTAACAAAATTGATCTTATGCCATATAAAATCTTCCTGACCTATCTCAGTTATGGGATTTCATGGAATCACGATGACTAAATCATCGGTATTTCATGGAGCTCCCATAAGCTTTAAATTCTTACTGAAATTTGTACAATAATTCAGCTCCCCGGCAACACCATCTCCCAACCACTTAAAAGCTAGTCAGGCCAAACATCTGACCTGCTGGGAAAACAAAGCGACCGGACCAGACGCAGTCAGGCACAGTGACAGGAACACAGACCCTCTATGCACCAGCATTGGGAAATATTAAATCAATTTATCGTAGGTTCTTGAGAAGATAATAATTTACTCATTGGGTTGATAAGCATCACTTTTATATTGACAGTGTCAGTTAAATACAGCAACTAAATCCTTCAACTCTTTTATTACTCGTTTCCATTATCACTTCCATATGTAGTTTACAAAGGTGAAATATGTTTTCAATATGTTAGCCCTTATCCTACTAAATTAATTGATTTAAATTTTCAACCACTTGAAGTTGTGCCTTGCTACCGCGATCCACAACTTCAAGTTGTTAAAAGTTACTCATATTTGTTTAATTTGAGACCAAACATCTACAAATCTTGATGTCTAAACAGTCATTTCATTCCCAATAACAGTAGTTTAATCGGATAATAAAATGGATTAAAAATGTCTATTGTCATGATATGCAGGCAAATGGTTGGAATGATAAACATTGTGTTGGGAAACAACTGTCTCAATAGAGAGTCTGTTTCGAGAGCAATTTGTGCATTAGATGCCAGACGTGTTGGATTTTAACCCGTGAAACGATGAAATATTTTTGTATAAACCATGGAAACCAAAGAGCTTTTTTAATTTGAAATAATCATAAATATCTTACTTAGCTCTTTCTGCTTCATTTGAATACCTATGTTAAGGGCTTATAACCATTAGAAATATTTTAATTCTTTCAGCGCGGGGACCATCTTTGTGCGTCAGAATCTGACGTCAGATTCTGACATCTATAGACGTCAGATTCTGACATATAAAGCCGGTCCCTGCACTGAAAGGGTTAAATGACACTGGTGGTGCTCAAAAGGTACAAAGAGGGCCACATACAGAGCGTGCATGTGTACATACCAAGTCTTTACGTACACACCAACTCAGCAAGTAGCCTGTCAATATGCATCCCACCAAACACAATTTGTTCACCCTATGTTTATTTAATGTTGGACCATGAGGGTCTTGAATTGTCATAAAGTCTACATACCCAGCTACACAAAGTGCATGTGTACATACCAAGTCTTTATGTACACACCCACTCAGCAAGTAGCCTACCAATGTGCATCAGGACAAACACAATTGTTTTACTCCATGTTTATTTAATGTTGGACCAGCAGCGCAGATGGTGTACCAGCATTAAAACAACATTGAATAAATGTATAGAGTTTGCTGGTAAACCAAGTGTTCAAGTACACATTAATACACATAAACCACTAGGATCACAATATAACATAGTATTGTAATAATGAATAATAAGATCTATAAATACTAGAAACGATATGTATAGAAAACTGAGAAAAACGTCACCTGACTCTGAGGATTTTCAAACGAGAACAAATAACCTTAAAACTTTTAATACTGTTTTGAAAAAAAGTATCCATACAGCAAAAAAAACAGTATTATAATTCCTGTTTTGACAAATATAAAAATAATATTAAACAGACGTGGTCGACTATAAATAATATTCTAAATAAAAATATCAAGAAACATAAACTCACAGATTTGTTTAATATAAACGGGTCATTAACAAACAATAAAAAAGACATTGTAAATAGCTTAAACAGATATTTCTGAAACATTGGTGGAAAATTGGAATCTGCAATCACCATTGATTCTAACAAATCTTACAACCATTATCTAAAAAATCCCACAACTGTGACATTTCACTTTGAGCCAACAAATAGCACAACTGTAACTAAGATAATCAATGAAGTTATAAGCAAGACATAACACCGGTCCGGATGGATTATCCACAAAATTATTACAGTATATTAAATAAACCCTAATTGAAGCAATAACTATCACCCTTAACCAGTCTCTGAATACAGGCATTTTTCCTAAAAAAAATTGAAAATCGCAAAGGTAATACCAATTCATAAAAAAGAGGATCCATCGCTTTTAGAAAATTACCAACCGATTTCAATTTTACCATCCATCTCTAAAATTTTCGAAAAAAATATTTGTAGCCAAATTAATGACTGTTTCAACCTAAAAAATTTGTTTCATAGCGGTCAATACAGTTTTAGAAAGCACCACTCAACCGAATTGGCTGCTATGGAATTAATTGACAGAACAACACAATATATGGATAGAGGAGAAACTCCTTTGGTATATTCTTGGACTTCTCTAAAGCCTTTGATACCCTGAATCACACAATACTCTTAGATAAACTAAATCATTACGGTATTAAACACTGTCAATTAAAACTTCTAGAAAGCTATCTCTTAAATAGATTACAATATGTAGAACACGACAATATTAAGTCAGAATACATATCAATCACCACAGGAGCTCCTCAGGGTTCTATCTTGGGCCCACTATTATTTATTATTTATTTAAACGATATTTCTTTTTCAAGTAAATTATTTAAATTCATTTTATACGCAGATGACACTACACTATTCGCTAATTTCAGCAATCACAACAAAAATACCAAATTGAATAAAGAATTAGCAGAAATAAGCACTTGGTTGAAAGTAAACAAATTATCACTAAATTCTGCTAAATCGAAATTCATGATATTCAGAAAACCACAGAAACAAATTAAATTACCAATTGTCAAAATAAATGGAATACAAATTGAATGTGTTGATAATTTTAATTTTTTAGGGGTGATCATTGACAAGAATCTTACTTGGAAAAATCTTTTAAACAAAGTCTCAAATAAAATAGTCAGAATAATAGGTATAATGAACAAACTAAAATTCACTCTTCCTCAAAATATTCTCAATAATATCTACAAGTTTCTAATAATACCACATACTAACTATTGCATTATTTTATGGGGCAGCGAAAACAATCGAGTTTCTAAATTGCAAAAAAGAGCAGTACGAATAATACGTGAGGAATCTCGCCTGGCTCACACAGATCCGATATTTAAAGAATTGAACCTCCTAAAAATAAACGACATATAACGCCTTCAACTATTAAAATGTTACTTTAAATACGAACATAATTTACTCCCGAAATACTTTGATGTCTTTAATCTTGAGCTCAATTCTGAAATCCATGCTCATAACACAAGAAATCAACATAAATTACGCATACCTTTTGTAAAACATAATTTTGACAAAGCTTGTGTTCGATATCAATTACCAAAAACTGTAAATAGCATGCCACGATCAATAGCCGATAAAGTACACACTCATAGTTTTAACGGGTTTTCAACATATGTCAAATTTATATTTTTAGACACATATGCTACTGATTGTAATATCACAAACTGTTATGTATGCAGTATCAATTTGAACTAGTGAATTCTGCTCTGTAGGGCCAAACGGCAGGATCAGCCTATTTGTATAGCAGGCAGATGCTGCCTTTTGGCTTTGCACTGCAGAATCAAAGTTTTATTTTTTCATACTTTATTTTATATAGCTACTACGTTTATAGGTTAAACTTTATAGTAAAGCTATTATATTAGCTCACTTCACATGTATAGCCCATATGTATACTACCCATAACCTCAAAATGTTATATGTTTATATAGATGATATCATGGGTGGCCTCCATGCTAGCGACCTTGTGGTCTTGATGGAGGTCTCCCAAACCACCCTGTACATTTTTTTCACTCATCTTTCATTTACTTAATTTCATGGTTGAATAAACACTTCTTCTTCTTCTTAATATCTAATAATAACCAAGTGTAATTATGATAATCGGTAATAATGAGCTATACTGCATAGTACTACACGGCATATTTTCATAATCTGCCACCTGGTTATAATGTTTTGCAGACAAGTCACCAGAACCCTGGCGTCATCTTGAATATAAAAACGATGCATTTGTCTCAGAAGGTATATTATTACAAAATAAGTGATAAAAAACATTATTAAAAAAATATTTTTACTCCGCAATCATGCGGAATAAAAACATCATTAGGAGCTTATACTGCCAAAAATAACGTCAATAGGGGGCCTATGCTGCCAACAATAAACAAATGCTCGTTACAATAAGTGCAATTTCTTTCTTCTTCTTCTTCTTCTTCTTCTTCTTCTTCTTCTTCTTCTTCTTCTTCTTCTTCTTCTTCTTGGCTATTGTTATTTGTATTATGTGTGATAGACAAGAAAATTTTATGGATAACATACACCATACGTTGGGCCATTGCTAGTTCAATGTTGGGACAGCGCTTCAGACGGTGATTAACCACTAAGATACATATTCGCCGTACGTCTTGTGCATAGTTTCCAATTTCATCGCGATAGAATGGTTTCATTTTGTGATAAATTCTCAAAATATATACTTCTTTTCTCCCATCTAAAATAACTATATTTTTCTTTGTAAATGAAAATAAATTTCATTCAAGATATAATAAAATGCTTAATTGACTTATGTTTTGTTTCTCCTTGTACATTCTTCTTTTGTTACATATGATGGAGAAGATACCACTAGCCATGAGACATTCCCAGCAAACACGACACGTTGAAACAATGATGTTTTAACGTTGCCCCAACGTCTACGACGCTGGCCCAACATTAAAACATCATTGTTTCAACGTGTCGTGTTTACTGGGTTTACAGATGATGAAGATAACATTTGTCATGAGACATGTACAGATGATAAAGATAACATTTGTCATGAGACATTTACACATGATGAAGATAACATTTGTCATGAGACATTTACAGGTCAGAGAGATGATAACATTACTAATGAGAATTATAGAGATCAGGAAAAAAATATCTTTGATCATCAGAAAGTTACATATCTGGAAGAAGATAAAATCAGTCATGAGACATTTGCAGACGGTAAAGAAGATAATATTAGTCATGATATATTCACATTTGATGGAAAAGATTATATTAGTCATAAAATACTTACAGAGAGAGAAGACAACATTAGTGATGAGACAATTAGGCCCTACAGATAAGAGCAAAGATAACATTAGTCATGAGATATGTACAGATGATGGAAATGATAACTTTAGTCATAACATACTTTCAGAGAGGGAAGAAAACATTAGCCATGAGATATGTACAGATGATGTAAATGATAACTTTAGTCATAACATACTTTCAGAGAGAGAAGACATTATAACATGGGTGTCTCTTTAGAAGTCATACTATATTCTACAACACATGTCGGCCCCCAACATGTGTTAGCTCACACATGTCAGTGACGTCATATCTGGCTGTTCCAGTCTCCCCCTCACATTAGCATATATTCCTTAATTTCATAACTTCTGTAGTTCTGTCCTGTCTGTAACGTTAGGCCTTAGGCTTTACAATTAGAATCCTATTTGATAGGGACCATTTTATTTTTAAATTGACAAGATCTGTGCCAATGTAACTTACGACGTCCCTATTTCAATTGAAGTCCAGAATTGCTGCCTTTAGACTAGGCCTAGACTACATGTCAAATGGTCTGGCATCTGCATTGGTAACCACTGCCACAGACTGTTCACTTATTTTTTTTTATATTAGGATCGTTGTATAATCATTTATGGTAGGCCTATAGATCTAATTGTTCTGGAATGGTTCCAAGTAAAGTAAGACATTTGGCAAGTAGGCCTGTATAGATCTACACTGTAGCCTGTAGGCCTAGGCCTAGCCTACAGAGTAGTGGGCCTACAGGCCACTCCCCAGCAAACCCAAAACATTTGTAGGCTACAACACCATTTGTACAACGTCGGCCCAACGTCTTCGCCGTTGGTCCAACATTGTACAAATGTGTTTACTGGGTCGTCAACGTGTCCGTGTCAGTGTAGCCTAATACTAATAGTGTTAGGCTACTGAGTAGGCTACTGTTACTGTTTGAGTTAGGCTAGTCTACCCTGTACTGTAGCCTACTGTATCTATAGGCCTAACTATTAAAATGGGGTTATGACAAATATTCTTGTCAGTCACATATGGAAATAATTTATCAGATTTATGTCATAAGTAAAAATAGGCTTTTATTTCAAATAAAAAAAAATCCATGACCGGTTTTGAACATGGAACTCTGGCTCTCGAGGCATGTCTCGTTACCACTGTACCACGTGAATACCTGTAGACTATGTGGTGCAAAGAAAAGCAGCAGTGTTCAAACCTATTATTGTCAAACAGCAGGGGTGTGTTCAGTCCTCGGAACAGCCAAACTGCCGCATTTTCTATCAACCATGTTGCAGTTCATGGCCTTGGAATTCAATCTTTTAGCTTTATCCTTTCCGACTCGTAGTGACTTTAAATGAATTTAGAATTTATAAGGTTATTAATGTCGGTCTGTCATAATAGGAATCAAGTTTGGATATTGAAATGTGTTGGATTCTCATGTTATTGGACTCCGCCCTGGGCGAGGGGCCGCTTCGTGGCCCCTGACGCCCAGGGCTACGTCCAATAACATGAGAATCCAACACATTTCAATATCCAAACTTGATTCCTATAACATTAGTCATGAGATATGTACAGATGATGGAAATGATAACTTTAGTCATAACATACTTTCAGAGAGAGAAGACAACATTAGTCATGAGATATGTACAGATGATGGAAATGATAACTTTAGTCATAACATACTTTCAGAGAGAGAAGACAACATTAGTCATGAGATATGTACAGATGATGGAAATGATAACTTTAGTCATAACATACTTTCAGAGAGGGAAGACAACATTAGTCATGAGATATGTACAGATGATGGAAATGATAACTTTAGTCATAACATACTTTCAGAGAGGGAAGACAACATTAGTCATGAGATATCTACAGATGATGGAGAATATACCATTAATCGTGATATATTTAGGCCTACAAATAAGAGCAAAGAAAACATTAGTCATTCTATATTTACACATCAGAGAGAATTTAACACTAGTCATGAGACAATTACAGATGATGACGAAGATAACATACTTAGATATCAGAGAGAAGACAACATTAGTCATCAAAAATTCACTTATTTAGAAGAATATAACATCACTCATGATACATTTACAGACGATGGAGAAGATAACATCAGTTATGAGACATCTATAGATGATAAAGTATATAACATTACTAATGAGATATTTACAGACAGAGGAGACGATAACTATATTCATAAGACATGTACAGATCAGAGAGAAGACAACATTAGTCATGAGATATCTACAGATGATGGAAAAGATAACTCTATTCATAACATACTTACAGAGAGAGAATATTACATTAGCCATGCAATATCTACAGATGATGGAAAAGATAACTATACTCATAACATACTTACAGAGAGAGAAGATTACATTAGCCATGCAATATCTACAGATGATGGAAAAGATAACTATACTCATAACGTACTTACAGAGAGAGAAGATTACATTAGCCATGCAATATCTACAGATGATGGAAAAGATAACTATACTCATAACATACTTACAGAGAGAGAAGATTACATTAGCCATGCAATATCTACAGATGATGGAAAAGATAACTATACTCATAACATACTTACAGAGAGAGAAGATTACATTAGCCATGCAATATCTACAGATGATGGAAAAGATAACTATACTCATAACATACTTACAGAGAGAGAAGATTACATTAGCCATGCAATATCTACAGATGATGGAAAAGATAACTATACTCATAACATACTTACAGAGAGAGAAGATTACATTAGCCATGCAATATCTACAGATGATGGAAAAGATAACTATACTCATAACATACTTACAGAGAGAGAAGATTACATTAGCCATGCAATATCCACAGATGATGGAAAAGATAACTATACTCATAACATACTTACAGAGAGAGAAGATTACATTAGCCATGCAATATCTACAGATGGTGCAAATATTAACTTTAGTCATAGCATACTTACAGAGAGAGATGATTACATTAGTCATGTAATATCTACAGATGACGAAGAAGATTATATTATTAATGATACATTTACAGATCAGATAGAAGATAAAATCAATCAGCACACATTTACAGATGGTAAGACAACTTTATTTTCTCTTTACAAACAGTATATCAAAGATAACTTATTTGTAAGATAAGGTAGATGTACATGTAGTGACGTCAGCATAATAATACCTATATCAATGTTGTTGCGCCAGACAAAATATCGAGATAATATTTTTAATTCAACACGAGCATTTTTTTAAATGGTGTCTCCATTACCTTCTTTCAGCGTTATATCATAGAGATATATCTAGATATATTATTTTGCAGATATTGTCTACTATTTGAATAATATAGTATTAGATATAACATATATTATATGGAAAGTGATTAAAAACAACCTAGTAACAAATCACGTGGGGAGGGAGTATTGCTTTATGTCGCTTTTAGTTTGTGTCAATACTGGGAAAGGAGGACGAAAGGTCTCAGGATGTTAGAATTGTAGTACATAGTAGGCTACTATTGGCATCATAAATGACATTACAATGCTGTAGAGTATGTGCAACTGCAAACGTTCTAGCATCTTTGATTAAAGGCTAAAAAATGCAATACAATTACGTTAAGTGAAGAATATATTCTGGTATTAGACGATATCTTCATTTTTAACTCTCTGTTTCTGTCAAGTGTCTATATTTGTGTATATAGATCTAGTATTGTCAGTGTATCGAGTAAACAATGCCATGTATTTTTTTAAACAGAGCAAGCTGAAGAGAAGGCATTTCCCCAGAATCTGTTTTCCCATCAGGTTTCACGAGAGGTTTTTACATCCCAGTCCCCAGACACCAATGGTAGGTGAAACACTACTTGAGTAGAAAATTGTACTAAATAACCGTCTCCAAAGTATTAGGTAAGTATACCCTTTAAGTGACACATTTCTTAGCTAGAAAATTGTACTAAATAACTGTTTTCCAATTTTTAGTCAAGTATACTCTGTATTTGTTCAGCAGATCATTGTGAGGACAATCCAATGCTGCGGAATCTGCTCTCCTATCACAATTCCCTACAAACCAATGTTGTTTTATTGCTAGGACAGCGTCGGCGACGCTGCCCCGGTAATAAAACAACGTTGGCCACTGGGTAATATAGCTCTCTCACTCAGATGAACCACTGGGAATATTCGCACCTATCTGGATAATAGCAACGTTCCAACACCAGGTGTATACAGATAGGAAGGGTATTCTGTGTCCTGGGACAAGGGGAATACCCTTCCTATCTGCATAGACCGGGTTTACTACTGCCCTGGTATTGGCCCATCGCCAATTATCCAAGTGAAGGCTGAAGGAGGCTGTCCCGGGACAGGGGCAATACACTTATTATCTGTATAGAGGGGATTTCTGGTATTGGCTGATGATTAACAGTTTCTATACAGATACTATAAGTTAACCCATTGATGCGCTGAAGTAGTTTTATATAAGTAAAGGAGACCAAAGTTTTTTTTAAATTTCAAATCACTATTAATGGCGTGGCTAGCTCTTTTTCGCTTCATTATAATACTTTTGTTATGGGTTTACGACAATTATAATATTTTACTCTTTTGACTTTAGACAAAGGCATGATTTCTGTGAATAATGTCTTTGAACCATCGGTCACAGTTATATTCGGTTTTTTTAATTTCTTTTTTTTAAATCACTTGAACTGTCAGATTTTAAACATTTTATAGGTAGAGCGTGCCCTCAATCAGGAAGATTTAACAATAATTGACCCCCATTTTGTCAAATCTGAATTTATAACTTTCACTTACTTGAAGTTGTGACTCGTCTTGGCGAGACACAACTTCAAGTGAGTGAAAATTTTAATTAAATAACTTGATGGTTGAAGGGTTAATGGTTGACTAAGAAAATCTAAGATAATTAAGCCTCATTTCCAAGGTTCTCGACTCCCTGTTTTCTACCCATTCTTGATCAAAACCTTCGGAGATATAAATTGGGGTTGGATTACACCTCCCAGTTTCGGAAAATATCGCAATAATATCATGGCTATCGTTAACTGGGATGATATTTGCAACATATAAATGCACTTATTTAGTGATACCCCACCAGTTGCATGTGGAGCTGTGATATATTCGTGGGGTTTCTTGGCAAATTCAGAGGATCCATTGGTTTCCTTTGTTATTTCGAAATCTTGTGTAGCCCTGGTGCAGAGACTTGAGAGTAAACGGCATGTGTAAGCCTATTGGCCCCTATTGGGCATTGGACTGATTCCCAAATCTGCTTGGGGTGGCTATAATGACTGCGTAGATGCAAAATTTTCAATAGAAATTACTTTAAGGAAATGATTGAATTTGCTCCTAGAGATAGGTGGGGATATTGTCTGACGGACAGAAACCCAGCTACTATATGTTCGTCAAATTTAAACAAGTATCTCCAAAAACTGCACCCACTCATGAACAGTGACCTGTCTAAGCCAAAAATTGAGGTGGGGACATGCCAAAAAATGTCATTTTTATGGCATTCTAGTGGTCAAAAGCACATTTTTTTTCTTGTCTTGGCTATGGATAACTAAGCATTTTCTGAAAGGTCGATGCATGAATTAAATGATAAAACTGGTTAAACAAAAGTGGAGGTCACTACAAACGAGAACACTGCTGGGGTCACATGATTCTTGAAATGGCGGGCTTTGCCCATATGATGTTGATTCCATTTTGTCCGCTGACTGTGTCCCAGCATTACAACAGCAGAAGGTGAAGTTTACGTGTTTCCTGTAATACAACCAATCATGTAGGGTCTACGCTTAGGCATACATACTATGAAATAGATACAGTTGATAATATTAACTTATTAGGTCTAGATTAATTATAATCCATTTATTGTCATTTGTTACATTTGTGTGACAGATTCAACAGAAACCGTCCACGGCTTCCTGGCATGTTTGACTTCTCTCTCAAACGGTACGTGTGAAGTACGTAGGGCCTATGTGCATGATGTGTCAATAAAGATAGATTAGCCTTATCATTAGCCTTATCATTATCACCACTTTTCCCACATGGTATATTTTAAATAAAAAACATTGAATAATAAATGATACAATCCATCATAGTAATGACGCTTTAAGTTTCAAATTAACCCTTTAACCGCCAAATTATTCAATCTGAATGTTCACCCACTTGAAGTTGTGTCCCGCTGACGCGATCCACAACTTCAAGTCAGTGAAAATTATTCAGATTTGACAAAATGGACGTCAACTGTTTTCAAATATTGCTGATTGATGTCACATGTTATCTTTAACATGTTTAAAGGGTGGTACTTAATGTGCTAATAAAAAATGAAAACCCGAAGATATGCGGCACCGGCGGTTAAAGGGCTAAAGCACTGAAATTTTTGTATACAAACCAAATGTTGTTTTTAATTTGAAATCATCATATATGTATACGGCCACTATTTTACTCTTCCAATGCGGGATCGACTTAATACGTCCGAATACTGACGTCAAAAACCGTCCCCGCGCTGTAATAGTTATGGTATTTCATAAAACCATCAAATTGGACCTTCAGTTGGGAATTGAGACACCAGCTCACATCTCGGGTGGATGAAACTCAGAAAAGAAATGCTAAGCAGAAGAATTATCCAAGGCAAATTTCAGCCACTTGAATTTGCGTCTCACTATAACGCGATCCACAAATTCAAGTGGCTGTTTTTTTTGTCAAATCGAAGGCTTATTATTTTAAAAACTTGTTGATCGAAGAGACGCTCCACCTTCAAACATTGTTTTTGAACGTGTCAATTAAAATGAATTAAAACTTTTACAGTGACGATTAGGGCCATTGTTATTAATTATGCCACGTGGTTCATTAATTTAATATAAATATTTATTGGTATATTTTTTGTGTTTTTTTCTACTCAGATGAAGAGGACATAGACACCTGTTATTGCACCGAGATCAAATCACTTGGTGAGTAGTTTTGTGGTCGAGGGTGGGGGTGGGTACGTTTGGTGTAGTGGTTTACCACTGCCGCGGATTTCACGTCAGACAAAAATGAACAACTGTTTCATGACCGTCCACTGGTAAATATTATGTACTGTAGGAAACCCCATTCATTCATCAAGTCTCCACCCGCTATGTGGTGTATAGGAGACTTATTGTTTTAGTGCTGTATATTGTTATTGTTATTATTAATATTATTATTATTCAACAATTCGACGACGTGAACGCTTTCCAGTCGCCAATATTCATCCGATTGTCGCAAAAAAAATCAGCTAATTTGCATATCCAAAACCACCACCATGGGCTAATTTGCATATTCAAGATCGACTTAAATGCTCTCCAGTTGCCAATATTCATCCGATCCACCCAAATTTTTTATGAATTGCCCTGGTTTAGTTCGAAAATTTTCTAATTTGCAAATCCAATATGGCAACCAAATTATCCATTTCGAATTTTACACACCGGAATATTTGTCGGACTGGGTGAAAATAATTCAAATTTGTGAATAATTTATATTTAAAGTAAAAATAAAAAGATTGAAACCTATTATAATATTATTGTAAATGCTTCTCAAATGGTTAGTTATACTACAGTTTGATATATTTTGATGTTAGATATTCTTGTGATTTAGCATCGAAAAGCAAATAATATGTTAGGCGCTGACAAAGGTTGCACAAGTATTATGACGTATTTAACAATAGCGTATATTTATAGAGGACAATGTGGTTATTTTCAGCACCAATTATCACCAATTAGATCATTTGAATTTCACGTGAACCACATATGTAATCATAGACATGTGTTGAGAGAATTGAAATACTTCTCGATGATCAACGCTGCCCAAATAATATAACAATATGATACATCAAATCACAGCACATTATGTACCATGTGTTCATCGCATTTTGTTCATTTCTCTCAACGATTTCTTTGTGTACAATACCGCAAAATCTCAGGCACAAACAAGTCAGAGGCCATGTCGGGAGTGGACGTAACTTGTCCAGTGAGAAAATGAAACAAACTATAGCCTTAGCTAATGTCAGTTACTGTCAAAGACATATCAGAACAGTCCTCGGCTACAGCAGGGGTGCTGAACAAAAAACTGTTAAATGATACAGAAAAACGGGATATTTTAAAGATTAGCCTGGTAGAGGGTACCCACGTGTCACAATTGCTTGAAGACCGGGGGATCCCGGTGTAACCGCCCAGATTATCCCCCCTGACTGGACTATACCCGGGTATAATCTGGACTATACCCTAGGTATAATCTGGGAGCTCCCAGACTATAGCTCCCAAGCCCAGACTATATACCCCACCAGATTCAGGGTGGGGTGTAGTCTGGGCGATAAGGGTATACTCTGGGAGATATCATATCTGACTTACAATCAATTATCGATATAATATCTGATCATAATCTCGCATAATTCATGTCTCATGCATTAACCCTCTGAGGACTAGACTATCTTATGACCCCTATGTTAACCTTATGATGGCTAGAATGTAACATATATCATATAACCTTGTGGTGGCTAGAGCATGACATGCCTAATTGATTAACCTTCTGAGGGCTAGACTTTCATATGTTTCATAATTATATCAACCTTCCGATAGCTAGAGTAGGCCTATCACATATCTCATTTATTACCCTCTGGAGGCTACAGTATCACATGTCTTACATATCTTATATAGCGACAAGTACTATGAGGCATGTAATACTCTAGTCACCAGAAGGTTAATACAAAAGACAACGGGACACTCCAGCCGACATCTGGTTGATACATAAGACAACGTGATACGCTAGCCATCTGAAGGTTAACATAGAAGTCTTAAGATAGTCTAGTCCCCAAAGGGTTAATATATGAGACATGTGAATATAGAAGACATGTGATAGACAGTCACTATATGAGACATATTATATATATAGTGTAGCCCCCGGAAGGTAAATGCATGGGATATTTCATACTCTAGCCATTGGAAGGTTAATATCAGAGACATTTGATAGTCTAGCTCCCAGATGATTAATAATGATAGTTAATACGTGAGACAATAGATTTGCTAGCTCCCAGAGGGTTAATGAAAGAGATGTATAATACTAATAATAATAATCTATAAATATAGGAGACGTATGATAATCCAGCCCACAGAAGTTTGATGCTCGAGACATGTGATACTCTAGCCATGAGAAGGTTAACATAGGAACATGTGGCACTCCATCCCATAGAGAGTTAGTACACGGTGAAACATATGATACTCCAGCCTCCAAAGGGTTAAACATGGGACAAATAATACTCTAGTCATCAGAAGGTTAATATATGAAACATATGCTAGTTTAGCCCCCGGAAGGATAGGACTTAGATGTAACCCACCACATAAATAATTAATTGGTGCGCAGCAAATGATCTGGCTCCACCAGATAATTATCGGTGCATTTTTTCATAATTGTGAGAGAAAACTTTTCAATATTAAATTTATAATTGATTGAAATCAATTATAATATTTCCCAGAATATACCCCTATCTCCCAGACTATACCCTACCCTGAATCTGATGGGGTATAGTCCAGGCGTGTGGGGTGTACTCTGGGAGCTCCCAGAGTATACCCTGGGGTGTAGTCTGGGAGCTCCCAGACTATTCCAGATTATGTCCGGGTATAGTCCAGAATATACCCGGGTATAGTTACACCGGTTATGCAGTGCCTCCATGTAGTCCAGATACATGTATGCATCTCACAGAGTTTATCTAAGAGTATGTGCTGAGAGAACTCGGTCACAACTCGCGTACAACTGAGAGAGCTACGAGTAAGGGCTCATTAGATCTGGAATGAAATACCAGAGGATTCCCTGCCACGCCTGTATGACGGAATGACCCGTCGTGTGATGAGATAAAGAGGATGTCCAACCGAGTATTAAATGTTTAGTAAAATATCTATTTCTGAGACAAATTTTGGAATAATTAGGACATTTTTGACAGTGCAACAGTTGTTTAATTAAAATATTTTAAAGAAATAGTGATTATTTATAAAATGGATCATATAAAGTGTCATAAAAGTTTTGTTGCTATTTTTGTTGGTCAGGAGGATAGTTTGAATAGTTTCACATATTAATTCTACATTTCCGCCATTATGCCATGCCCAGAGAGTTTTAAAAAAATCATTATTTCCAAATTTTAGGTGAATTGATTCATAATTCACAGAGTAAATTAAAATTGATAACATGCTATTTGCAACTGCAGTGTGCATAATGCGTGTGGTGGATCCATATTTTTTAGAGGGTGGTGTATGTGAAAATAGCGTGTGTTTATTTGAAACTCTACTTAAAAATTGGGAAACTGGATCACTCGGCAGCCGAGGGATCGAGTTAATGGCCCCAGTAGGATTCAAATTGTATAAGGGGTGAATAAAATTAACACGTTACTCAACCAAAAAACATGTTAATATTATCACAATAGATGTTTTAATTCAAATGATGACACCCACATGTACGTGTTCATTTACAATATTATGTTGTCAATAAACCTTTTAGTGATGTTGACTTTCCCCGCACTGAACGCGTAAAATATTTAAAATTGTAAACCCATAACATAGGTGATCACATGAACCAAGACAAGCTAAGTAAAACGTTGATTTTAAATTGAAAAAACTCGTTGTTCTCCATGGTTTATACAAAAATATGCCAGCGTTGTGAGGGTTAAATTTGGGTAGAAATGTCATATTATTACCGAACATAATCTCGAAAACTTGCGTACTAAACAAGTCTATAAAATAGTATCGGTATGTTGATACAGTCAAATCCCCTATTACTACTCACTCAATACATTACCGAGCATCAAACTGCCCATCTCGAAAACGGTAAAATTATTCAACTACCTTATATATATACGGAAGTTTTAGGCCCTTTGTATGACAGTACAGTCAAGTACCCTATTATCGCTCACTCGTGACAGTTGACAATGCCCCTATAGCCTGAGCTATATTGTAGTATTTCTATCTCTAGTTACATTAATTTTACTTGTATTAATTTATCTGGAGGAATCATGTGAATATCCATTTAAAACTGTGAGCGGGCTACCATTTTAGATTACCGGTCACATAAAAAATTTCAACAGTGATACCAAGAGTACTTCAGAATTGAACACTGTTGAAGGTAAACATGTTTAATTTTAGTATCAAGGTGTCATCTATCAAGGTGTTACATGTGTGGCTGAGAGTTGACATCACATGGTAGCTTGTACTTATACAATATGTGATTATAACCATCAGAATAACCACCTGCGTCGAGAATGTATATGTACAGGAAGTATTTTGCATAGTTCAGGTACTTGATCTCTTATTGGTAATCAATAAGTGGGCTCTTCTAATCCTCCATAATACAGTCATAATAATAAATCGATAGGACTTTAAACTCAAAAGTTTTCATTTGCAGCACAAGTGTTGTATACTTGTTGTTCTGCTTGATGGGATCTGTACTGCGCATCGTATACTTAACTATACAGTGAATTATCTTTAGATAATATGTGCATGCAAACAATACATCATAAAACGACAGCTTTATATAGGTCTATAGAACGGTAAAGATGGGAAATTGTTGCAAAAGCAGCGGAGAGAACTATTATGAAGAACCTTCGTTGGATTATAGGCCTACATCAGATAATTTACGTAATAGTAACACAGGCAAGTTATAGATAATAATAACCACTGAACTGTTTAAGTGCTTCACTACTACTTAACATTTTCCTCTCATTTGAAGTTGGCATTGCTCACGCAATTGCCAACTTCAAATGAAAGGAAAATACCTCCTCACTTAAAAATTAAACCTGCTAAATATCACAATGGGGGCTTTACTCAAGATTTATACATGTATATTTGTTCAATTTCTGTCAAATTTTAGTTGTGGAAAAACAGTATGAATGCGCTTAAAAGCGTCGCCCGCACTCAAAGGGTTAATTCCCGCATTCACGCACAAGGTAGGCTATATATATATATGCCTATATTATATTGAAAGCTTAATCACTGATAATTACAGCTCTGCATAAATTTACCACCCATGGTTTAGAGAGCGAGACCGATTCCTGTATTAGCACTGCTACAAAATAAACGCACAGTCCTAAAACCACTCTGGTGTCAACCCAGCAAACACGAGACATTGGTCCATTGTTGTTTCGATGCTGCGCATCGATTGAACAGTTGGTCAACATCACGTTTTTGCTGGGAGTTGGTGTCACACCCTGAAGGGCCAAGGGTGTGACATGTGTCTGCAGAGACATTGGACGTATAATATATAATAGGGGCCGTTCAACAATTACGTAACGCTTTTTCGGACGATTTTTGACCCCCCCCTTCCCCCTTCGTAACGCTTTTTAACGTTACTTTGACTACGCTCCGTAACGCAAACCTCAAAACCCCCTCCCCCCTCTAAGCGTTACGTAATTGTTGAACGACCCCATGTAAGACCATCAGCGGTTGTCCTAATTTACTCTATACGCAATACATTGTGAAGATTTATGACAATTATTGCTTTGTAATCATACAATAAAGAACGATATTACCAAACTGGCTCAGAGGCGTGTGGTCTGCGTTACCATCATCACCAGATCACGCTCCCCCACATCCTGTTTTCTGGGGCGCATATTACAAAGAATCCTAACTTTTATCCTATCTTAACTTTCTCTCATTTCCATTAAAAAGTTGGGATTGATCCCAACTTTTTTTAATGGAAATGAGAAAAAGTCGTGATAGGATCAAAGTTAGGATTCTTCGTAATATGCAACCCTGGACTCGTTCGGCTGCGACGCTGCATGGGCACGTGCTCAGGTGGTATTCTCGTACAAGTTACGATATATCACGATGTATCGCAGGCTTCGGATTGGTCGAATCTCGACCAATTCGAAGCATACGATATATCGTAACTTGTATGAGAACAAAGTCTTTACCGGGGAGCTTTCAGTAAGTTAATTGAATCGTAAATCCCCATTGGCCACCCTCTCAAGTTAAGCCATATTCCGTGATTGCTGTATAATAGATTTTATTGATCATGGCATCAGATTTATATCAAAATGCCTTTTCTGCTACACATGGTACCAGCAGCGGTGTGCACTAGAGTAGCGTATCTCATATGTGGCATAGGCCTAGGCCTTCTTCATGGCGATTTCAACGTTCATGTATTACTGAGAGGATGGTCATTGTGTTTCTAATAATGGCCAAACCTCACACAGAATTTCTGACAGTTGTTTCACACTCAAAGAATATGTGGTCTATAACCTCAAAATACATGGTGGGTTAACGTAAAACGATCTAGCAGTGCGATTTTATTTTTGAGATTACCAGTGCCTTCTATCATTTATTTTCATTTATAAGGGTCTGACATATATAGGCTATATTTTAAAACAACAGCTGGACCTAACACAATTTCAAACCTAAGTACAGGACAATTGCGATAGTATTATCACATCAAAAACATTACATCCCTCACTTATCACAGAAAATTTATGTCGAATTACCCCCGTTACAATATAACTCGTCTATATATATGACCAGGCATATATATACACTTTAAGAGACAGCTTATAGAGACAGTGTGTAGGCATATTATAGACATCGGCCTATCATGTATACCTCCTGATTACCTATACTAAAAATAAGAGTTGAGCTCAAATGATTTTGCAAACAAAAAACTATATATAATAATTTGTATCAAGTCTAAAAACAAGATAGGGGGCCTACATAAACATAAATAGGCCTATAGATGTATATAGTTACAACACTTCCAGCAATTCTTATGGGCTTTCATTTAGTCTAATGACTAAATGAAAGCCCATGTGAATACACTGATATCAAGCACCAATAAAAATGCACCACGATAAGATATTATGAAAAAAAAAATATTATCAAGAGTGAACGAAAAGATGTGTGAACAAAATAGTGTAACATAAATATCAAATAACTGAACTTGAAAGACTTTCTTTGACTACACATTTTGCAACGTTATTTCTTTTTATTTTATTTTTTCTTCAAAAAATTCTGATGAACTAATTTCAATTTGTGGTGAACTCCCGTTTAATTATGCACTGTACTGCGTCCAGATGAATGTTGTATGTATAAAGTTTCTGGTAGATTGTGAATATCTCCGAGCCACTTTTCTTGGCATTATATAAATACGAATACATGCATACATCATGTACTGTACATCCACAGACAACCTAGCTTCTTCATCGACTGTAATACTTTCCATCACTCTAATCACTTAAGACTTATACATGGCACTTTAATGGAAATAAAAGTTGCGATAGTTTCTGTTGCAATTTGTGTGAGGTCATATCATTTAATAACATTACTATGACAAGATAGGCCTATGCCTTAACAAAACACATGAAAACCAACCTGGTGCCGGCAGGCTCATTTGAACTGTTTCATCACTCACTTTGGGTGTTATTTTTCACTACTTTTATATATCATGTTGGCGATCAGCCGTTTTCTTTGTATTACAGATAATCCTATTTCCTTAGAAACTGGTATTAGGAGGTCTACTAGACGGAAGGAAGGTTTCAAAATTATCAAGAGGAATTCAATAGGTATGACGAAACGTTTCTCTTTTTAAACGGTAATTTTCTTAATCCTGAGCAATAATGATTAATCTTAACCAATATATTCAGTTAACACGACTACGATCGTTTTTATCTGCTTTATTAGCTGAATAATCTGCTTTATCAGCTTAATATATTTTTATTTAATTTTACTTTTAAGTGGAATTACCATGTATAAAGATGCATTCTTTTAAAACTTGCTCTACTTGTAGTTGTTTTATAAGTTTTTACGCTTTCCAGAGGGTTTTTTTGCTACTTTTATACTAATATGTAGTTATTTTATCTCTAGTTTTAGCGCGGGAAACAAACTAGAGCCTGACGGCACTGAAGTAAAGCCTGTGCTGGGCTTCAGGAAAAGCTAAAATGCAGCTGTTTTACAATTAAAGCTATAGAACACCACACATGTGTGTTTCCGGTTTTAGTTGTACCCCAGTTGCCTCTATCTCTGTGATCAGCGTGGTGCTTTCTGGGTACAGATGTGTCCCTCTGTTCACACACAGTGGACTACTCATTTAAGCAATAAATGTGTTATTAATATCAGATGACTACTCAGATAAAATATAATGTAGCAGACAATATGCAAATTTAAACTAATGTGCTAATTAATATTCACCTGTATGCATGGTGATATGCTCTTAATTTAGCTCCTGTAATGCTATTAGTCAGCTTATGTAATGAACACTATCAGTCAGCTCATGTAATTGATGCTCCTTGACAGCTGATGCACAGTAATATTTCTCTTATTCAGCTCATGATTTATTGTAAACATTATATTGATAGCTAGTCAGCTGATGTAAAACTCTTGATACTCCAGATCACCCAGCAAACATGAATAACTGACACATTTAATACTGAACCATGGTTGAACAGCCAGCGTTATAGACGTTGGCCCAACATCAAAGCAAAGCAGTAGTTCTGCATGCACAGATCAGGATAATTTTCAGAATTTATAAACTCATTCATGAAATCATGAAGCCACAACGATGCGCTGCTGTGTGTACTGAATTTGCCTAAATTGTTCGTGACTTCATTCTGCAGAAATAGGTTATATATTGCCTAGTAATATCATCACATAAATCTTGGCATCAACTTGGCATCAACTAAAATGATTAGAATCCTTGTCATTTTTCTCTTGAATAGTTCCAGATCTTTTAGAGATCTTGTTGGCAGCTGTACTAAACATGCCTGAGTGTGAGATGGGCCAGTAGCCTGAGTTTGAGAATTGCCAGTAATCTGAGTGTAAGATGGGCTAGTAGCCCGAATTTGAGATGGGCCAGTAGTCTGAGTGTGAGATAGGCCAGTAGCCTGAGTGTGAGATGGGCCAGTGGCCTGAGTGTGAGACAGGCCAGTAGCATGCAGTAGCTTGAGTGTGAGACGGGCAAGCAGTAGACTTAGCCTGAGTGTGAAATGGGCGAACAGTAGCCTGATCTTCAGTGTGGGGTGGGTGGTTGACAGGCTGAGCTTCCTCAGTGACAACTGCAGCAGCAATATCTAGAACAATATTCAAATTAATTGATCAAGTGGATGCAATTTAGTCTCATCTCAGTGAAATAGTATAAGACAAGTTGCTGAAACTGATAAATTACTCGCTCAACTAAGCTTGCTAAATATATATTTCACTAGTGGGCCTAGTCATATGATATCAGCGACGTGTCAGACGGTTGTGAGATTTGAGGCCTACTGGAACCCCGGAAATACCAGATGATGACGAATCCAGATCATGATCATCCAATAAATTATTTATCCAACAACACTGATAGTCAAAAGAGGCAAAACGCTCACATGCTGGGGTTTTGTCGCACACCATAGTAGGCGTTTTGTCCCAATTGATAACTGTGGAAGTTTACTAAATGTTGTCACGTGACAATGTATATACCTCTCACTGGAAACCATATTGCATTGGTCACCAATACCCGGTGTGACTGGGCCGCCTAACTCATTCACTGCGCAAGGCCCAGTCACACTGACTGCCATTTTGTTTCCACAACCAGCTGTGTAAAAACGACACTCGCGCTGCCTACCAAAAAACTCGGATGTCATGAAATTGGGACGAATATTTTAAAGGCCTACGAAAACTAGGCTATTTTCAGCAGACGTAAACGTTTGATCGTATTAGAACTAACAGTTATAACTTTTAAAAATGGAGGTCACTGTGTCAGAGCGTTGCGATGTCATCAGGGTAGGTAACCAACACTAGTTGCTTTAAATGTTCCACTGTTACTAGTGGTTCTCAGTATTCCTTAGGCCTTGAAAGACTATAATACTGATCGGATTTACTAATAAGGATAGTCTTACATTATGTACTTAGCCATCCGACAAACACCATGCATTTACCCAATGTTGGGCCACCGTCTCCGATGCTCTCCCAACATTAACAAAACATTGTTTGAATGTAACAGGTTTGTTGGGATAGCATATATGCACAACAATATTTTGTTCCAAATGGTTGGCGTTCTCAGTGGTTCATTCAAAATGTGGCAGCAGCTATTTAAAAAACACATGAGACTATAAAATCACGTGGAATGACGTCATAATAGCGATGGGCATTTTGCCTCACCTGGGAATTTTGCCCCACCCCACCCTACTTCCCATCGTGGCCTGACATGGTGACGATGAATGTAGACAAATGCACGACTGTTTTTTTGTCAGGTTTGATAACATTTCTATCACATACGAACGTACGTGTCTTTTTTAATTATAGTCTACCTGTCATGCTGAAGAGAATGACCAAAATTAACAGTGCCAGCAGTAGGCTAGCCTGTCAATAGAGAAGACACTGTGACTGAGAGAGTGAACCCTATAGTCTGTCCGACGGTGGAGGATGGTCCAAAATGAAAGGTAGCTTTTCGGTATCCAGTCAGTCAATTCTCAAGCGATTTTCATGAAATTTGATAAACCCTATTGTCATTTGGCATTCATCCTGAAAATTTCGTAAAAAAATATTGTATAGTTCAAAAGTTAGACCATTTGACATGTAGTAGGCCTAAATGTCTATTTATGACGCTCCTCTATAACATGTATAAACCCATTAACTTCCATTCCGGTTTATTCTCAGAATTGCGTTACATGTCAAATGGTCTAACTTTTGAAATACTCAATGAAATATCGCGAAATTTTCAGGGTTGTTGCCAAATGCCTAGATAATAATGGTTACAAAATTTCGTGACAATCCCTTGAGAATTGACTGACTGGATACCGAAAAGGTGACTTTCATTTTGGACCATCCTCCACCGTTGGACAGACTGTAGTACCCGAAGGGTGGTGAGAGTGAGATAAAGGCAACGAAGCTTGTTTGAAAACTGTTTTTAGTAAGTATGCTAATTTATCACCCCCGCAATGACACGTGGTGAGTGACAACACTGTTGTGAGACTGGCGATGTCACGGTGACAGCCCAGCAAACACACACGTGTAGTGCTTGCTTGGGTAACTCCACTCGCTTTTACTATATCATTCTCACTCGCTGTAAGCGCTGTCCCAATGCTGGCCTAGCGCTGTGTGCATTGGACCGACACTGACACAGCGCTAGAGAAGACACTATACAACCACACACTGTATTATATGCCACGCCAGGCTTTCTGGGTAGCCCTGCTGTAGTTGTTGGTAGATAGGTCAAAAGTCAGGTCACACCAGGGGCATGCGTGACCTCACCGAACTGACCTCATCACTAGCTTGTCAGCAGTGAAGGAGGTATTAACCGCTAGACCTATACATGCATTCTCTACTAAAAATATGTATAATATATTTCTATTCAATTTTACTTTTAAGTGTAATTTTGAATGTAATTACCATGTATATAAATTTTATCCTGAATGTCGAACTTAGTTAGGGTGCTGGTCACCCGTATTCGACATCCTGATGTACACAATTTTTACTTACAATTGCATATTTGTACGATTATTGTATATAAAGCCTAATAAATAATAATAATAATAATAAAAATCACTTTTGTTGGGAAAGAAATGCATCTGCTATACCTTTCAATGCCAAGGGGTCATAACCCTTAAAAAATATAGATTTTATAATTTGACCCACTTTAAGTTGTGTCTCGCTCTAACATGTCTAAGGCCACACATATTTGATATTGTAGTTTACATATTTTTTTGAAGATAGGTTAGAGCAGGCGACAGAAAGAAAGATAAGATAGAAAGATTAATTCATAATTTTAAAAATATATTTAGCAGTTTTCATACTAGGTGTCAGGAAAATGAAAAAATGAAGTATATTTTATATCTTAGGAAATGTTTTTTAGTCTCAAAAAAGGTATTTTTTATCATTTTAATTTTTTATGAATTAAAAGTCTGTCAATTTCTCTTTTTTTCCAATTTTGGACAAATTAAGGAAGTCGCATCTGTAAACCACATTATTAACCCTTTATGTCTTCACGATGCATCAAAGCATCATTTGACATTCCTGAAACTGACTGAATTTTCTTACAACCTAGGGTTTTAAAAATAATATTTCCATGAAACTGTTTTACCAATACACGGCAATTTTTGTTTTTTTGTCACCCTCTTCAAGTAGTCATCTTCATCCACTACAAGTCGAGAATTGCGACAGCAATTCGCGGCTTGTAGTGGATGAAGATGACAATGGTAAATATGATTTGAGTTGGTGAAAACTTGAAAAAAATTGCCATGTTTTGGTAAACCAGTTTCATGGAAATTTTCATTCAAAAACCCTGGTTGTGAGAAAATCAAGTCTGTTTTCAGGGACGTGAAATGATGCTTTAATGCATCGTGAGGACTTAAAGGGGTAATACACTATATACTTTTACCTAATGAATGCCCTCACGCATCACCTCCACCTAATCTGATTCATTAGAACGGTATAACAATTTGTTTTTTTTAAGGCACATGACTTCCACCCATATGTTCTATCATCTAATAAATAATATGTGTATGTCGATATATATGTTGTTTCCGCTATGCCCCAACTCTTTATCAGATAAGTAAAGGTAAAGGTAAAGGTGCAGGTTTATAGTCTGATATCAAGTCTGAAGACCTATTATCCGACTTTACATCTTACCCCTGGTCACTGGACCTATTCATTCGTGTGTCATTTCAACTCCACGGAGAGCATACAGTCCTGCAGCCGTTTCGGCGCATTGAACTCATCGTACACATTGCCATCTCTGTCCTACCAGGTACTCATTTTCACCTGAGTCAAGTGAAGCATTTGGGGGTGAAGTGCCTTGCCCAAGGACACAACATCTTAACAATGTCCCAAGATTGAGAGGGGAGAAACATGATATTTCTCTGAAAATCCTGCACCAAGCGGGATTCGAAACCGCACGGCAGGCAGCGACATCGGCAGAGCGCCACGCTCTAACCATTGCGCCATGTCCCTCTATGATAAGTCATATTTACCGCGACCCACAATTTCAAATTTGAAGTGAAACATTTGCAAAAAATGAAGTTTAAACATCCTTCTCGCTCCCAATATGTGTCATTTAGCCTGCTAATAAATCAGAATATAAACGATCCTAGTCGTACTCAGTGCTTAACCATCAAAGCGCTGAATTAATTTGTAAAAAAAACATCGCAACCAAAGGGTCTTTTCACCTTGAAATCATCATAGATGTCTTAGTTAGCTCCTTCTGATTCATTTGAATACATATGTTATGGTTCTACGGCCATTAGAAATATTTTTACTTTTACAGTGCGGGGATCGAGATTGAACATGTCATATTATACATTGTTTCTGTTATCAGGGCTACAGTAAAACACAAGACTACATATAGATTAATTTTCATCCCCATATTTCGGTGTTTTTCCTTGTAAGATTAACCCTTTACCCCCAAAATAATCTTATTTAATTTTTTACCCACTTAAAGGTGTGTCTCGCTACCGCGACCCACAACTTCAGCCGGGTGAAAATTACTCGTATTTGTTTAATTTGTAACCAAACATTTGCGAATATTGATGTTTGAGCACCTATTCCATTCCCAATATCTGTAACATGGCCTGCTAATAAGATATGCAAACGGTGTTCATTTGAGTGCAATATGGGAAAATACAGCACTCGTTCAATGAATAAGGTGTGAGCCTTCAAGCGAACACCTTATTCATTAGACATGTGCTGTATTTCCCTATATCGCACGAAAAATGAACAACGTTTGTATTTTCTCACACGATCACATCACATATGACATAACTGCTATAGATTACAGTTCATTTTATAGACAGAGTGCGATATGGGCTGATACCGATATATCTCATAGTGAAAATCATTGCGCAGAGTGTGAGAAAACATAATAAAAACGGTTTTAGCTGTGCTTAGAGCTTACAAGGTTAACATGTTTATATTTCAGTGAATAAGCCGGGAAAAAACAGAGCTGCAAATCAAGAAGTAGCCAGAAGGATCTTACGGACGAATCCTGCTCGTGGATATTTCCTGACAAAGGACGTATGCTGCCTGACGGAGGACGATGACGATACAGTATACAGGGCACTGATGCCATGCTCACATGTCTTCTGTAAGTAAATAGTAGAAGGGACCCCAGATTGGCGCCCCATAACAGTACATTCATGTATGAAATGGTAGGATTATGGTTGGTTTAACGCTGTTAATGCTGACAACATTGGGATATGGTTGTTTTAACATTGGCCCGCCATCCCCTCGCAACGTTGGCCCAACCTCTTCGACGTGGGTCAACATTGTATAAATGCTATACAAATGTTTTGTGTTTACTAGGACAGGCACACTGGGATGGGCTGCATCATTCCTTTGAAATCACTTCACTGAAAATATGCCATTACGTCACTGTTTTTGTGACAATTGTTCAATGTCAATGCACAGTTAGGTTGTCAATATAATATGGATTTATTTGAAGGTGCTGAAGCAGTCAAAGACGTGATGAATGTAACGTTGGAACAGAGAAGCTTGATATTTACATGTCCTGCTTTGAAAGCAGACGGGCAAAAATGTGGAGATTGTTGGGACTATCTGTTGGTTCGTGATGTTGCTTGTTTAACCACCCCGGAAAAGCAATCCACAGAGAAAAAAATGAATGAGATCGACAAGACATGTTCAGCAAAGGCACAAGCTTGTCCAAAATGCGGTATATTCTGTGTCAACTTGCAAAGAAGAAAGCGTGCCAAATGTGGAAGCTGCCAGTTTGAATTTTGCTGGTCGTGTCAACGCAAATGGCACAATACTGGAGGTGATAAGCAGTGTGGAAATGATACGTGTACAGGGGTGGATCCAAGACTGAAATACCTGAAAGAGAAAACGAAGAAGAAGGTGATGGAGTACACGTGTTTGGAAGCGTATGATACAAGAGCTTGTCCTGGATGCGGGTTTATCATTCACCACAATGGTGGATGTAAAGAAACCAAATGTCCTTCTTGTCAAATTGACTTTTGTTTTGTATGTTTATCAGTCTATAATACACAGACCAAGAAATGGCCGTGCGGAAGGTATAATGTAAAGTGTGAGATCGCTCCGATCCAAACTAAGATCCCAGAAAAAAAGTAAACTCATAAATTTGACTCGATATATATATATGTATTTCATGTACTGTCAGTTGGATATTATTCGGATGCTTAAATGTTCGCAAATTTGTGATTTTGATACTTTTCATGATGTCTTGAATTCGTATTTTTTTAATTTTAGAAAGTTACTTTTTCTGCTGCACAATTAACAAATTGTCACCTCGCTCACTCTACTGTAAAATCTACGCCACCCCTACTAATCCATTGTTATCACATTGAGTAGCACATGCATCCGCTAGTATCAACGATCAAATTTGAGGCAGAGGACGAACCAACATACGTGGTTTTACTCGTTTAATCTACTATGATATAATTGTTATCAATAGCTACTATTAATTGTCAGGGAAGCAAACCTGACTTATTTACATGAATGCTCCCACGAAGGGTAGGGGCCCTAGGGTAGTGGCTAGCACCACTGCCTTTCACGCCAGAGTTCGGGGCTCGGTTCCCGATCTCGGCGGTTTGAAAGAAACAAAAATGTTTCTTCCCCATCCACGTGTGAAAGTCAGTATTGTGGGGAGCCTCCGTGACCGAGAGGTAGCGTGCTCGGCCTCAGACCGCCAGGGCTCGAATTTCGAATCCTGTGTCTGGAGGACAGTGTCATCTCAATCATCTCACCATCCTCAGGAGGGTTCTCTCCTGGCCCAGTTTAGCCTATATGTGCACAAAGGTGGCCTAAAGCCCGATTCATTTCATATCATTTGCTCCCACGAAAGAACAAGGATGGAGACGGCACTCATTGCTTGCAAGATCCAGAGGCATCGTATACATGGCGTCACTCCCAAATTCTTCTCTCTTTGGACAGCTCCTACACAGAACACAGGCATCGTGACTCTTCACCACCGTATAATGATGAGCTTACAGCCAGCTAAATAGTCTGGTGCGGTATGTCATTTTGGCCATTTCTGTTGCCAAAATTGATTTTATTGTTTTATGGCACATTCAAAATGACCGCCATCGAAATCACATATTTGGCCATAACTTGGCCTCTAGCAAAGCTAGAGTCACGATTTTGATGTCTATGCCTATACAAAATGTGTATGTCTTGTAGATATTTCGATAATAAATATAAAACACATTTTTCATGCGTTCTCGGTCATTTTTTGTAGAAAATATGAAAAAACTCAAATTTTCAAATAATTATTTTGGGAGCGTTATTTAGTATGTATTATAATATAAACAGCACATTGCTGATGTTTTCTGAATGGTAGATGTTTCGTTGATGGACCCTAAATATTCCACCAAGAAGGCGTACAGGTGATAGCGTAGAAACCGAGCAACTTCAATAACGATGTTTGGTACATTTCCTTAATTTGCAAATGAACATTTTGCAACAGTCACAGAGGAAAATTGATAAAACTAGTGTGTCTTTTGCAAAAAAGTACACACTTTTTTGAGAAGTAGATAGGAGGGATGAAGATCCGATCAAAATTTAAAAAAAAATACAAAATGAATACAAAATTGTGAGCAGTGTGCGTTTCAGCAATGTTTCATGTGCTGTTAAACAAATGATCAGAATCAATCATCATGATCATTGCGATCCATCCCATCAGCAAAATTATTGGTTTTTCAGATTTGTTTCTTTAAAATTCTTAAACGATGCACAAGGAAAAATAAAATAAGGGATTTTAATTCATCACAGCCCATGAGAGATATCCCCGTTTAAATTTCAGTCGTAATTTGACATATTCTCCCAGATGCAGGGGCTACTCTGAGATCAAAATTTCATGAAACAATTAATTTCAATACTGACAGTTAAATCTCCGCGTCAAGGCGATATTCTAATGAGATGCAAAGCGAGTATTACCAATTAATCTATAAATCTTTAACCTAACAAGGATGCCCGGCGGCGCAATGATTACAGTCTCTGTATCGCGTATACCTACAAACTCTGTTATTGTGGAATGGATTGGAGAGGGACGGGGGCGTTACCACAGCTGACATTTAAGCAGATTACAACAAGCATTCAATGGCTTGGTTCATCGAAAAGACAATGAGGTTAGGTTCAAATTTAGTGATTTTGATTTATATATTAACATATTGACAATTTTTAAATTTCAAAATGGACGACTGTCGTTCACAATGACAAAAGCCACACTACCTGGTTTGCTTGTTATATACCCCACTGTTGCACTTGTACAGGAGTCGTCTGCAACGCTGAGCATTTTAACTATTATCTGGTACAACGGCAGTCTTATTTGCATCAATATTTGTTGAGCTTAATAACAACCCTTGGTGCAGGAGAACTAAGACATCTGACAGGAATGAACATGCTATATTTCACTCCCCACACATTTTGTTTTAATGGTGGGAGGTTTGGCCATCTGATAAAGCAGGTCTTGTCTCCCATTGACATGTGGTTGGCTCTCATAAGGTGTAGCTCATGTAGGTGAACATTTCCAATTCTAGATTTTTAGACAAGAAAAGTTGCCACCGTAAAGCTGGAATTATCATTGTCTGATTATGCCAGAGGATTAGTACACTTGACATACAAAATTCGTCCATGCTTCCAAGGCTTTCGATGTACAAATTTAGAGAGGGAGAGGCAGCGCATCGACAGAATATCGGACTGCCACGTCATTCATGCACGCATCCCGGGTTTGAACCGTGCTGATCTCGCAGGGGTCTTTCAGAGAAATATCCTTGTCTATTCCCTCTCAATGTGACTAGGTGATCACAGTTGCGGCCTCGTTGAGTTCAAGTTGAAACTAGTGTGTTGACGTTAATTTACAAGCTATTTAAAATAACAATACATGTGGATATAATCTGTTTAGGTGTGAAGCTAATGTTACTTTCACAGACCAGTTAAGAGATATTACACAAGATGCTTCATCATCACAGAAACCAACCAACTTTCAAGAGGCACACTTGAATGCCTTTTCATATGTGTGCTCAATAGATAGATATTGTAGTAACTTTCAGGTGTGATACCTTGCCAAATGGACAATCCCTGCGCGATCACGTGACCTCTCTGGGTGAGCGCCAAATATGCCCAGATAGGACAGTTTGCATCCAGCCTTCAGAGAGAACAGTCGACAATATGGTCTTCATCATATTGACTGTTGTCTGATATTTGGTGGATATCGACTCACTATATTTCACTGTATTCTGCTACAGTGATATTTCCTACAATATGTTATCTAGCAAAAAGTGGTAAAGATATTTGATCATCTGCGATAAGCCCATGTACAAAGCTTTCAAAAAACCTATTTCAAGAAGAAATAAGCCACAATTTTGACAAAGTTACTGAACAATATTAAAACTGATTTGCAACAAAGTAAAAGCTTCCACCGACGGTGAATAGACATACCCAAGCATATTCTGTTGTGTATAGCATTGGGGCATTACAAAAAATATTACTTTTGGACTACTCTGTTGCAGTACATATTTGATCTATTTATGCCTCAAATCACCAATTACTCAGTTAATGCATCAGTATTAGATTCAGAATTTGTCAGTATTTGACCAGAATATATATTTTTCAATTTGGTTCAAATCACACCTGTTGAGGAATGACGCTCCTGTTAGTGTATCCTGTGCAGAAAGAAAGTGGATTCACATGTCCTGGAGAAATTAGTACAAGCTCAACTTTTCAAGTTTTAGACACACGACCTCTGGTCACGATAAGGCGTTCTTGAGTATGCTCCCAAGAGTAGAAGTAACCCAGAGAAAGACATCATTAACCATAGTACCCAGTGCTGACTCCACCAAATGATAGGCCCGAGGTGGTTTTTGTATTACTCTTTTGTCATGAAGCATCCGTTGTGTAATCACTCACACGTGATCCGTGGATTGCCAATAAAGCGGTCCTAGATCAAGGCCTATTATTGGGACATCTTACAGACTTCTGACTTCATGAGCTACTCTCATGGTTTGATAATTGTGTCACTTGCATCAATCTGCAGAAAACTCAACTAAGCGGGAACCAGTTCTAAACAACTTGGTTTGGATGACAATGTACATACATAGTACTTCTGCCTTTCTAGAATGACTTATCGCAGGTTATCAACATTTTCAACCACTTGATGTTGTGTCTCGCGGGCATTATCGCTTTTTTACCGGATAACATATTTATCTACTACTGAGCATACAATATGCAAACACATTCAAGTGTATCTGTTAACATGACTGGGTTGGTTCAAAATGTATTATGTTTTCTGTTCTATTATTATGAAACATCATTTGTAATATCTCTTAATTTAATGATCTGTGGTGGACTACAAGGTGTCTCATGTAAACATACTACCTTTGATTATGTTGTCCAGTTGAAAAAATATCACGTTACCCTTTTCCTGTATTTAGATTGGAACTGCTTTACTGATACCTAGCGAAACATCTTTGTGGTTTTGAGTTGCTTGTTTCTTCAATTCGCATAAGAAAATGAACCAAGCCATTGAATGTTTGCTGTGATCCTCTATGGTAATAGCCCTGTCCCCTCCAATTATGGCTGGAATCTATACTCTGATATCTCTCATATGATGTGATGAATTAAAAGTTCTCCTTTTATTTGTTATTGTGCATCATTTATGGATTTAAGAAAAACAAGATCTAAAAATCAAATAATTTGATGGATGGGATGCTCCATAATCCCATCCCACCCACTTCTCAAAGTTATCAAATGTGTTTTGTAAAAGACACATTACCGTCAATATGAATTATCCTCTGTGACTGTTGTAAAGTGTTAGGGTGAAATAAATGCATCAAACATCGTAATTGAAATTGTTCAGTTTTTACAATCGCTTTACGTCACTTTGGTCAACTATTTGGGGTCCAGTAACGGAACACCCATCATTCAGAAACCATCAACAATGTATTGTTTATCATAATACGCACTAAACAATGCTCAATGTTTAAATTTTAGTTTTTTTCGAATTCGCGAAAAAAAATGACCGAGAACGTATCAAAATGTGTTTTATCGTTAATTTCAAAATACCTAAGAGACATCCACATTTTTTATGGGCACTATTGGATTCCTCGTACCCAAAAACATGGTTATAGACATCAAAATCGTGACTCTAGCTATGCTACGGCCCAAGTTATAGCCAAATATGTGATTTCGATGGCGGCCATTTTGAATGTGTCATAAAACGAGGTTGAGGGGCGGGAAAAATTGAACCCCAATATTTCTGGCTTATTTGACCCATAATAAAGTAAAAAAACAATAAAATCAATTTTGGCAAGAACTTTTAATTTTAGGCATATTTCTGACATACCGCACCAGACTAAAAGGGAATTTTGAGTGAAGATTTTCCATTGACCACATGCGTAAAAATAAGAAACTGTGACAGTATCTTCCAGTAGAAGGAATTAATTTACCGTATTATATAATTACTTTCATTTCTACAACACTTGTCTCAGATGTTTATTTTATTTATTTATTTATTGTTAATTTATTTGTTATCAATAGCTACCATTACTTGTTTATTTTGTTTAATTTTTATTATTTTTTGTTTATCTAATTGTTATCAATAGCTACTATTACTTGTTTATTTTGTTTTATTTATTTATGTTTTGTTAATTTAATTGTTATCAATAGCTTGAATTACTTGTCATGGAATCAAACCTAGCAGATTTGTTTTCATGAATGCTCCCACGAAAGAGAACAACATTGTTTTATCACAAGAAAATTTGCTGTATGAACCCAGCAGCAAGATACATTGAGCCCATGTTGTTTTAATGCTGGCCCAGCATCTGCGATGCTGGTCCAACATTAAAACAGCATTGGCTCAATGTATCGTGCTGGCTGGGAAGGGACTAGTCACTACTGTAGGCGATTTTAACACAGAAATGTCAAGGGACTCTATATCACATACACAAACATCGAACAACTTTCTCTACAACGACGGATCTATGAAATACGGACTAAATCATATATGATTATTTATTTTTTTCCTGACACTGGTATTGCACACATGAAATTGAAAACATTTTGCGACAAAGCGTAGGCCCTATGTCAGCTTCAGGCCATGAGAGACATATTGGATGATATTCTAGACGAAATTGTTATTCAAAATCTGCTAATAACCTGGACTGATGTAAATTGCACAGGACATAATCTGATAATGAGTAGATAGATTACATGATGATATTATTAGCACCTATTTGACAGCCAGTCACCGTTGCCTGCCCTAGATAGGTGCTCAATCTCGCCCTGACCCAAATCCTGTGACGTAGGCCTGGAATGAGCACGTGGTCGAAACCATGCAATGTGGAAACAATGTGGCTGTCCTGGTCAAGGTTCAGTGACTAGCATTAGAAAACGGACACGAGCCATTTATCAGTACGCTATTATTATAAAAAATAAATACAGGTTACAAAAGCAGAAACAATCGTCACTACCATTTATTAAATAAGGATAACTGTTTTTGGAAAGTTCGGGAAGGAGGTCAACAAAATGAATCCTTCAAACGGGAAGTTACCGACCTCCCATGATGGAATTCGGCATAAGTGACTTGTTCTCTAAACAATACAGTAAAATGTATAATCAGTTGGCTTTGACAAAAATAATATGGCGGAAATAAGACATACATGAAGGTCTCGCATACAAAATCAGATAATACATTATCATGTAATAATAAGAATTGTATATGCGAAAATGTTGTTACACCAGAGTTAAACCCCCAGTCCACTGCGGAATTGGCATGCGCAGGGCGGTGTCTATAAATAGCCACGACAAGGGACTCCTCTATAATAATAAGACCTGGATGATAAAAATAAACATCTAGTCACGTGTGGGCCTACATTATACAGGTTGATTGCATGAGTAATTTGATTAAAAGACCATGGATTTCTTTGTTCTTTTACTTTGATAAACAGATGAATTGTATAAAAGACACGGTTGGTTTATGGTAGTCATTCAGTTTCACCATGTGTTACACCATGTGACTTTGTTCTATATAAAAAGTCAAAATGTACAAATATTATAAAAAATAATCATGTAAATATATTTTAAATAATAAATTTATATTTGTATTCCATTTATGTTTCTATTTTGTTCGCATGACTAATACACATACTAATATAACAATATTAGAGGATGAATTAGATATGTTTCCTCTGCCATATTCGACGTTCCGTCATATTTCTTGGGAATAGATGATGACGGAACATCGAGGTCTCTCTGTAATCTGATTACAAGACCATGTATACTACTACACTGGTTTCAACCCAGTAAACACGAGACATTGACCATTGCTGGTTTAATGATGTACAAACGTCTGCGACGCTGGCGCAACAATAAACCAACAATAGGTGAGCGTTCCGTGTTTGCTTGGAAAGCTCTCTCTGTCAATACATGCGATATATGGTGTGTGGATCAGCTGTTCCTAGCTCCCGCTGTAACACAGGAGTTTGCTTTTCAACACAACGTCCAGCTGAGAGCTATGATTTCAAATTGGTGGAAATATTTACTCATAGATGTCACTCGAGTATATGTACTTGCTATGATTTGGGAACTTGCTCTTAAGGCGGCTTTGGGTATGAAACGCATATAGTATTATTATCTTGTCTGATGCATGGTTTGATGACTGTGGGTGTGGCCTGATACGTCATTATGGAATACTCACGGGCCACTATTGCATTCTGGGAACCCCATGTCCATTGTATTTTAATAGTGCACTATACCTTTAATACACACCGATATCTCGCACATTGAACTTGGAAAAACTGATGGAGATGGTCGTTGCACAACAAACGATATATATATATATAATATATGAAGATGTGACAAATTATATTTGTAGATTTGTGGGTTTTCTTCTTCCATGGTTTCCGTCATGGTTTTATGTGGAATAAAATATTGATTGGTACAATAATCCCAATACAAACAACTTTAGAAATTCAAGAAATGATAGTTTTAAAGTTTTGCAACTTAGCAGAACCTCTCTCCACAATAAGACAACCAGTAGAGCCGATTCATAACCTTTATTTCATGTCCATATCCAGGCTGTTGTTGTAACAGTGGCATCTTAATAGTGCTGTGCTTACCCAGTAAACACAAAACATTTGTATAAGATTTGTGCAACGTCGGACCAACATCTTTGACGTTGGTCCAACATTGTACAAATGGTATACAAATGTTTTGTGTTTACTGGGTAATTACCATTCATTCGTGCAGTGCAACATATATACATAACAGTGTCTCGACGCCGCCAGCGTTCACCTAGCTCTCTTTTGCGCGAGTGCCGAGTTCAGGGCCTATCAAGCTGCACCACCAGCAGACCAAGAACCGGCGTTTTTCCAATGCTGGCTCAAGTTCCTCCAGTCCACATGACAGCGAGACAGAGTTGGTCAGTCAGGAGCGAGTGATGCATCAGAAGCGAGTTTTGCATCACAAAATACATGAATTTCATGACAAACAATTTCTGACCACAACACGTCAGAATAGGTACGCGGGATTGACAAGTTACGCACTAAAGCAAGATCCCTAATCCAGGTTTCACATCGTTCTAATTCTGTTACAGGTAAGGGTACAAATAGTCTTAGCAGTGATAGTGGAAGGAAAAATAAGGGCTAAAGGGTCAAACAACGGCGCAGTAAAGCCCAATACCACCTGTTTACTTAAACAAAGTCCAACGGCCAAATCCCTCCGGGCAACAAGAAAGTCGTCAGTTGACGAATTTACAGAACATCACAACATGACATTTTGTCATTAAAGGATTGCAATTGAGCATTAGCAAACGATCCATTGCTGCACCACTTGGTCAATGGAAATCCTGGGGTTTTCAATATGTCTCGGGCTTCAGCTGCTTTTATATAAACCCCCGGAATCAGAGTCACAACCAGTGAGCCAATCGTCTACATAAAGATTGGACTGAAGTTCTGTGATAGTAGGGGAACCTTGATAAGTATAGTGGCATAGTTAACCAAATAGGGCTACATCGGTTGCCAAAGGGAGACTTCATGACCTGAATGGTACCCTGGTCATCCCACAGAAACCGGTGGACATCTTGGTCCAATGCTGTCACTGCAAGCTGCAAGAAAACCTTGGCAATATCAGCGGTAATGGCGAAACGCCCACGTCTAAACCTAATGAGAATAACAGCTAAATATAGAACAAGGTCAGGTTCAGTTTCAAGACAATCATTTAAAGCTACTCCATTATATTCTTGAGCAGGTGCATCAAATACAGGGCGAATCTGCGTAGAGAGGCTACTCTCAAGAATCACGGGGTGATGAGGGAGGAATACCAGTAGAATACCAGTGGTACGTCGGAGGCGAAGGAGGTGACTTCAGTTATAAAATTCAAATCTCATAATTCAGTAAAGACAGAATGATATTGAACAGAGAGATCGGGCGTCATTGAAAGGCGCCTATTTAAATTCAATAGACATAAAGACACAATGATCTACATAATGACAATAAACAAAAACAACTCTACTTCTATTTACATAAACATGACCCGTATGTAGACCTGTCTGATCTCATGTCATATCTAGCTTCTGGCTACATCTGGGCATTACTTGACCCATGGAGTCCAGTGTCAGCAGAATCTAACTGATTATGGTTTTACATAACATGAAATATATTTATTTATAAATAATATGCAAGAGAATACTTTTATATTGCTACCAATAAACCATCGTGTACCTGTATATCTGTTTTACTTCACTAATAATTTAACACTTATATGTATTTAATGATTGACCCTTGCAAGTTAAAGCGCTTAAATATCTCTGTATAAACCAAGATACCAAAGGGTTTTCTTAGATTACCAACCATCACAGTGCGGCGAAAGACTTTATACGACAGAATCTGACGTCTGTAGACGTCAGATTCTGACGTATAAAGTCGATCTCCGCACTGAAAGGGTTAATATGTAAGACATGTCTATAATTCCAAAGTACAGCATCTTTGACTCCATCCTCCTTCCAAGGCAGTGAAACCACATAACGGCCTTTAGAAAAAGGATAGAATCATTAAACTTTTCAAAATCTTATCATCAACATCGACCTCAGTTGAAGCCAAACCAACTAAGTGCAGATCCCATATATAGGGATTCAACCAAATCATTTTCGATTATAGAATAAGGAGGACGCGAATGACACAGCAACTGATAGCCAACGGGAGAATGTTACCCCTGGCCATCACCAGCAGTGCCGCCCGTGCACCCAGATATTAACCAACCAAATCAATTTTCCTGAGCTACCAGACCTTGTCCTAAAGACATGACGCCTGGGAGCACAATAGACCAATAATAATCTAGAGCTACTAACAAAATGATCAAATTGTTGTCAATAGGAGTGGTTACGAGAGGTACATGAGATAACTGTTCAATTAAACAAGATGGAATAGCTGTTGAGCACACAGGAGCACAAATTTGTTCAATTTCAATGACATTAACAGTAGCACAGGGTGTTATATCAGAGAAATGGTCCAGGTTATAGATACCACAAATCTGTGAGGCGACCGCTCGCGTACTACCAAATGCCGTGAATGTCACAGATTCAACACCAGTATAACACGGTGAAAGATGATTAATCATTTATTGACGTACATATGAACAATCTGAGCCAGTATCTAATAACACTGTT
Source organism: Flabesymbios commensalis (assembly GCA_964017125.1). Lineage (NCBI taxonomy): Eukaryota > Metazoa > Annelida > Polychaeta > Terebellida > Flabelligeridae > Flabesymbios > Flabesymbios commensalis. Next base: position 72,381,939 of record OZ024914.1, on the reverse strand, counting down.
AATGACATAGGCTTACACTGTTTGTCCTTGCCGGTAACCTGTAATAGCTGTGGTAGAATCCGATTGGGACTATGACACAATTGCATATTCCCACCACTAGTGCCCATCGTGCAGTCCGGGGGGGGGGGACGGCACCCGTGGGAAACCTAGAGCATTAACATTGAGACCGCAAGCTGGAGCTTCCAGGGTCACAGCAGGATGACATAGGAATCGATGATGCGGGCCGCCACACGTTCCACATTTTTCATGGGAGGAAGACTAAAGATGTCCCGTATTTAAGCAGGTGTAACACAATCTATGATGATAACAATTGTCTCTTCGCCCGCGATGTGACAATTGTATAAATTGAGAGCATTGAGATATGGAATGAGATCCACTGCACAACACACAGTAAACAGGCACACTTAGAGCCGCACTGTATAGCGTAGCAGCAGCCGATCTACGTGACTGAAAATAGGTGGGAGGGCGGTGGAGAGCTGTGCAACTCGTACAACAGGCGACACAATCTCGTCGTTTAAGTTCTTAAAGGGACTGGCCCAGGCTAAAATCATCAAAAAATCGGTGATTTTATTTCGGGTTCTTAATATGACCATATGATGTAAACATGTACATAGACTAGAACTGCAAATTTTTATAATTTTTGTGCTGCGCATTCACCAGTTAGGCTAGATATAGAGACGAAATTCCCGCATTTCCTATTTTTGACATGGTTGTCAATAATTAGAAATCGGGAATTTCGTCCCTATATCTAGCCTAACTGGTGAATGTGCAGCACAAAAATTTTAAAAATTTCAAGTCAAAGTCAAGTCAAAGTTCAAGTCTATGTATATGTTTACATCATATGGTCATATTAAGAACCCGAAATAAAATCACCGATTTTTTGATGATTTTAGCCTGGGCCAGTCCCTTTAATGTAAACTGCCCAAAAGAAAGTTTAAGTCACCTTCCTTTCCGAGACTGTTGCGTGCCCACTCCAGCAGACATTCCATGAGCAGCTTCCCCAGTACCATGGGCGTAAGCAAAACCCCATCGCCAATAATAAAGACAGACTTTAATAATGAACGTTTTATTATTGTGACATTCTCATAACTATAGGCACAGCTCAGAGAGCGAACTAAAACAAAGAAACCAACGGAGTGGCGTGACACTTGTTTCTTCTCAGCCACTTACCGGCGACTAATTATCTTAACATATGACATTAATTAGAAGACATAAAAATATATATATAGTTAAATCAATACAGTAAATGATGATCATATAATCAATAACTAAGAATAGCATGTGACTGAGTTAACAAACACTACTCATCGATTACAGAGAGATGCTATGATTAATAGAACAAATGTTTTTGGTAGCATGGTGCTGTATGCTTTTCTCTCTCAACTTATAATATAGTACAAATAGTATAGATAAAGGTTAGGGCGGCGCTGGGCTCACACCCGCTCATGGAGGCTTTATTTTGGCCTTAGATCCACAAGCAAAAAATTATCGTTTCCAGTCTTCATTGTCTAGCCATACAGGTGGTTGTCCCTTGTTAAAGCGGGATGATCGACGGGGTGGGGGTGTTTCACAACTAGGGACAGCAGACGGAAGTTCAGCGGGAGTTATTAGTTCAAGTGGTGGGTGTACAGAGTCAGTTGAATCAACACACGATCGAGGGGCTGGTGGTATAAGTGCAGATGTTCGAGATGAAAGATCTGGTTCATTTGCAGTGTAATCGAACTGCTCAGAATCAGATTCACTTTCTTCGTTTTCAGACTGGTCAATCCCACGTATGGGGCCTGGGGGAGTCTGTGACAGCGTAGTACCTTGAATGGGGTAACATTCTGAAAGCGGAACCCTGTAAGACTTTGAGCGAAACTGAGACTTGGTAAATTTGCGTAAATAACAATGTTTGTCAGCGATACTGCATATCATATATTTACAACGAGGTTTAGTTTTGTCCCGTTCACTGCGAAGGTACACCAAATATCCAATCTTGAGGTCTGGAGAAGATGACGATATTCTAGTCGATAGAGCCAGATTGAGTTCACTTATGGGGCCTGCCTCTGGGATCAAATGTAAAAGTTCTAGTCCAAGCTCTTGAATCCCGCTGCCACCACGCCAATAATAAAGACAGACTTTAATAATGAACGTTTTATTATTGTGACATTCTCATAACTATAGGCACAGCTCAGAGAGCGAACTAAAACAAAGAAACCAACGGAGTGGCGCATATTGTCTCCCTTGAACACCAAACATTTGTAAACTTCTAACGTGACTGTGTAACGTGCTATACAGCTGCCACAAATAAGCCGTAGCATTCGCCGAGGGGGGTGATTATATGACTCCTCCACATGACGGAAAATCAACGCTTGTGGATCGCTCCCTCAATATAGCGATAGCAGTGTCATAATGGTCAGCAGAGACAGAGAGCCCTTGCACAGCCGCCAAAGCTGAACCTGACAAAAGAGATACCAGGTATACAAATTTAACAATTTTAGAATGGTTGCTATTGTGCGCGTGCGCCTCAAATTAACACCAAAAGTGGGCCCAGGCTGTGAGGTCGCCCGGAAACTTAGGCAACTCCAGCTTCGGTAGTCGCGCTGATGAAACCTCCAACACAGTCGACTTCACAAGTGACTCTGCTTGACCAGGCAATTTAGCAGTAGGCGTTAGAGATGTCGTCTTGGCTTCCAGAACTGTAGCGCCCGTATGTACACCGGCTTATATTTCTACAGAAACTCAAAGGCAGCCTCCCCTTCAACTCATCACTAAATTTTACATGGTCATCAGTGACGATTTGAACCTCAGCACACGAGGGAGGGTTCTCTGGGTTGGTAATGATTCAATTTTACCAGCACTGAACATAAGCCATGTTTGTAATGTAGTTCTTCTCTGCAAGAGCACTTTTGAAGGCATGATGCCGGTAGTTGACAGTACTAACAACAATATCACCCACAGTCAATACAGTGACCCATACACTGTGTACAACACACACTGTTGCAGCTTGTTAGCTATCACCATAACACTTAGTCGATTTCACCCATCATTTCATCTCATCAATTGACTACAACGTTTTTATCGTATTATAATGTCACTTAAAAGACCTTTTGTGCCTAAAAGTGACGTAAAGCAATGATTTACTACTACTACTCACCCATCGAAAGTTCGCAGGGAGATGCTTCAAATAGATCTGGGCACCATTTGAAGTTTTGCAATTCAGCGGAACCGCTCCCCACAATAAGACAACCAGTAGAGCCGATTCATAACCGTTATTTCATGTCCATATCCAGGCAGTTGTCGTCAGGGTGTCATCTTAATAGTGCTTAACATTCATTCGTGCAGTTTTTACAACATGAGTTTAAACTCAAAAGGGGGATTCTTCTGCATCACAAGTGTCATATACTGTAGATCTGGTAATATTTCGCGAGGTTTTAATTTTCACGAATTTAAGAATCTCTTAAAAATTATTATTATAGCAGCGCTACAATCATCGAAATTGATAATTCGTGAATTCTAGACTTCACGATAAGTCCGAAAATCATAAATTCGCGAAAATTTAAACACATGAAAATTACCAGATGTACAGTATTAATTGTTCCGCTTGGTGGGCCAATTTGTACAGCGCATCGCATAGGCCTACTTAACTACGCAGTAAATTTTCTTTAGATAATGTACATACGAATAATACATTATAAAAGGACTGCTTTATAGGCATATAGGTCTATACAACAGAAATATGGGAAACTGCTGTTGTTGCTAGTAGTATAGGGTGAGGAAGTCTTATTGGATTGACGGTGGAAAACGTTTAGTGATCAGGAATGGGAATAAAAAATGGCCGCCAATCAATGGCCGCCGTAATCCAAAATGGCAGCCAATCAACCCTTTGAGCCTAAGAACTTTTTTTTCCAAATTAACCCTCTAAATCCAAGGGGGCATTTTTTTTTTTTTTTTTTTTTTTTAAATAGACATTCTAAATCCAAGGGCCATTTTTGTCAAATTAACTTCTAAATTCCAGGGCCAATATAAATCTGAATTATGATGAATCTCGGCGGTTGGCTTTCAACGCACACTGGCCCAACGTTAACGGATTAGGCGGCTCCATCGTCACTACAGAATTCACGGCCCCGCATTTGCATATCTCAGATCAGGCTTTATGTTTACACATGCATTCAGGGACCTGTGTTTAAATTCTAACAGCGCTCATGTTTTAGCGTAATAAAATACCCACACCAATTAACCCTTAAAATTCCAGGGTCAATTCCAGGGTCAATTTTTCAAATTAACATTCTAAATCCAAGGGCCATTTTTGTCAAATTAACTTCTAAATTCCAAGGGCAATTTTTAAAGTTAACCCTCTAAATTCCAGGGCCAATATAAATCTGAATTATGATGAATCTCGGCGGTTGGCTTTCAATGCACACTGGCCCAACGTTAACGGATTAGGCGGCTCCATCGTCACTACAGGATTCACTGCCCCGCATTTGCATATCTCAGATCAGGCTTTATGTTTACACATGCATTCAGGGACCTGTGTTTAAATTCTAACAGTGCTCATGTGATAAAATACCCACACCAATTTTAAATTAGCCCTTAAAATTCCAGGGTCAATTCCAGGGTCAATTTTTCAAATTAATCCTTCAGACAATTTTGAGTAGACCCGATAAATCCTAGGGCCAATTTTGGTTCCTTTTCATCATGAACTAAATATAAATATGAAGTTTGTAAATAGGATGCAGAAATTAGTACGTAGGAAGTAGCTGTCAGTCCCTTTCGGGCATCTTTGCAGTATGTGGGTTGTTGCCCGCCAATGCCTGCTGCCATCCATCGCCGCATTACAGTAGAGGCAGACAATCATGCCCGTCTCTGTACAGTTCTTGTACCAGCTCTAAAGACCATCACATTCTACACAATTCATATTCTTAAGAGTAGCTGCAACCGGCGTTTAAGAATAAAATGTTCGGAAACGACATCGTCTTTATACACACTTATTTTTGTAACGGACGCTCACCTTAATGTCTTTAGGCTCGTATATTTTATAATGGTCGCTGATGTTCACCTTAGATAAAGTGGAATGAATTAATCGCTCACCTGAAACGTAGAGATTATCATACACACGTGTAGCCTCATTAACCACCGAAACGTTAAATGTAAATGAAATGAAATGAATCGGGCTTTAGGCCACCTTTGTGCACATATAGGCTAAACTGGGCCAGGAGAACCTCCTGAGGATGGTGAGATGATTGAGATGACACTGTCCTCCAGACATAGGATTCGAAATTCGAGCCCTGGCGGTCTGAGGCCGAGCACGCTACCTCTCGGTCACAGAGGCTCCCCACAATACTAACTTTCACACGTGGATGGGGAAGAAACATTTTTGTTTCTTTCAAACCGCCGAGACCGGGAACCGAACCCCGAACTCTGGCGTGAAAGGCAGCGGTGCTAACCACTACTCTAGGGCCCCCGCCCGAAACGTTAAATGTGACTTATCTCACTTTGACTCTTCACCCGCGTCATGCTCGTATATTTTATGATGGACGTTCGTTGGGGGCACGTTTATTATGTGCACTAAAATGTTAATCTGTATTTCATGGCCGCATTGTGCAAGCCCCATCATTACTATCTCCCGTGACAGAGACACGCTGTTATCGAACCCTCGAGTACTGTCAGTGCCGCCAGCGTCTCACCAATGCTGGCTCAGCGCTGTTAGCGCTGAACTGACATTGGCACAGACACGTATGCATAACCAATTAAATATATCAGCATAGATCAATAAAGTATGACCTACAACGCTGAAAGTCGGAAAATGTGCTGCTTTGAAAAGTCGAAAATCGGGAAATAAAAACTAAATATTTTCACAAAGTAATACATACAGGGAAGTGGGACATTATTTTAACAAGTGTGAGGCCAAAAATCATTATATGTTTCAAAGAATGTGCCAACTTTAGTGATAAACTAAAAATATTTATAGAATTTTGAAGTCCTTAGATATAAAATATTTACAAGTTCGCATAGCTTACATAGGTGTGAAGAATCGATCAACGAGTATGAACTAAGAAATTGAAAATTGTGGTGCTTTAAAAAGTCGAAAATCCAGAAGAGTATTAAAAATATCACAAAGTCTGAATATCAGAAAGAAAATGTAACATTATTTTAACAGGTAAGTAGCGAAAAATCTGGAACAGTTTCAAACTGTACCACATTTAGTGAGTAAATTGAGAATATTTATTAAATTTTGAAGTCCTTAGATATAAAATATTTTACAAGCTCCCTAGCTTATGCAGGTGTAAAGAACGTGTTGAAATATTTAGGACACATAGAGCAAAGTGGAAAAATATTTTACCATTTTAGTATTACGTATAAGAAAATCCACACTATTTTAACAAGTCCATAGTGAAAAATCGGAAAATGTTTTAAAATTCTCTTAAAATATCTTGTCACATTCGCATAAATTTTAAGAAAAGGCACACTATTTCAACAAGTACTTATCGAAAATTGCTAAATGTTTCGAAAATGTGGAATACTTAGTAGTAAATTAAAATATTTATAGAATTTTTGATGTATTTGGATGTGAATTTAAAATATTTCACAAGTTCTAATAGATTATACGAAATTTGAAGCTATTTTAGCAGATGTGAAGAATAACTATGTAGACCTATGACATAGTGAAATTAAAACATTAGAAAGTGAGGAATATTTAAACAATTAAGTTAAATATATTATTAGTATCTTTTAACCGTACTCACAACATTATATTTGAAAGCGTACTTATGAGAGCTTTCGAACATAGACTCAATTCTTGGACACTCTGACGTTATTAGTCGAAGCTAGTGCCGCCTGGTGGGAACTGGAGAGTTGGTCATGGACGGCTGAAATTTCAGGAGGTCATTCTAGTTAAAGATAATCGATCCAAGTACGGTATTCTACCCTGATCAGATTAAAAAGGGGTCAGCCTATCACATAGCGAGATCGATCAATCAAGCAATTACCATGATCATTCAGTTGATATTAATTTAGAACATTGTACTTGGATCGATAAATATGTAAGATTAGAATATTTGACTGTGTATGATATATTCAGAGGGAAACGTAGATAATTTTAGAAGTCGTTTATCACATAGAGAAATCAAAACATCAGAAAATGAGGAATATATAACAAAGTTGAAGATAATCGATCTAAGTATGGTATTCTACCCCCTATCAGATTAAAGAATGGGTTAGCCTATCACATGGCGAGATCGATCAATCAATCAATCACCACAGTCTTTCAGTTGGTATTTAAATTAAAACATCAATCATAAATGTGGATCAATAAATATGTAGGCCCAAATATTTGACTGATCCTCAGAAGGTTCTCCTCGCCCAGTTTAGCCTATATGTGCACAAAGGTGGCCTAAAGCCCGATTCATTTCATTTCATTTTGCCACCATTAGACAAACTGAGTAATTAAATACACTTTACTTAACAAAGATGGAGAAAGGTACACCTACCTTAGTCAAAAGCATGAAAATATTCCAATAAGACTGAATTATATAAACGAAAATTATGAAATATTAGATCAAATGTTAAATATGTTAGCCGAAAATGCCAACAACACTGAATTATATAAACGAAAATTATGAAATATTAGATCTAAAGTTAAAAATGTTAGCCGAAAATGGGGTCCCTCCTGAGACATAGAAAATAGACGGGAAAATATTTGACTGCGTGTGTATCATATAGGTGAAAATCGGAGATTTTTTTAAAAATATGTATTAGTTATTCAAAGTGAGAAATTAAATACAGGTTTCCTCACATGAAGTGTGTATCATTCAGGTGAATATTGAAGAGTTTTTACCAGTTTGCCACCATTAGACGGTCGGGGGCCCTAGGGTAGTGGTTAGCACCGCTGCCTTTCACGTCAGAGTTCGGGGTTCGGTTCCCTGTCTCGGCGGTTTGAAAGAAACAAAATAATGTTTCTTCCCCATCCACGTGTGAAAGTCAGTATTGTGGGAGCCTCCGGGACCGAGTGGTATCGTGCTCGGCCTCAGACCTCCAGGGCTCGAATTTCGAATCCTGTGTCTGGGGGGACAGTGTCATCTCAATTATCTCACCATCCTCAGAAGGTTCTCCTCGCCCAGTTTAGCCTATATGTGCACAAAGGTGGCCTAAAGTCCGAATCATTTCATTTCATTTTGCCACCATTAGACAAACTGAGTAATTAAATACACTTTACTTAACAAAGATGGAGACGAAAATATTCCAACAAGACTGAATTATAACGAAAATTATGAAATATTAGATCAAATGTTAAATATGTTAGCCGAAAATGGGTATACATTTTACATGTATACACATTTTACATGTATACATCACTATAACAGAAGGGGAAATATTTGAACATGCAAGCATCACTGAGAAAAGTGGGATGCAGGTTGATATAAATTAGATGAAAGATTGAAAATAATTTCAACAAACGTGCATTAATGGGACAAAATTTGGAAATATTTGAGCAATTTACCTCACTTGAACAAATTTGTTAAATATTTCAATAGGTGTACATTACTCAAAGAAATCGGAAAATATTTAACTTAATTTTAATCAGAAATATCGAGACACGTATGCATACCCAATTAAATATATCAGCATAGATCAATAAAGTATGACCCAAAACGCTGAAAGTCGGAAAATGTGCTGCTTTGAAAAGTCGAAAATCGGGAAATAAAACTAAATATTTCGCAAAGTGCGTAATACATACAGGGAAGTGGGACATTATTTTAACAAGTGTGAGGCCAAAAATCATTGAATGTTTCAAAGAATGTGCCAGCTTTAGTGATAAATTAAAATATTTATAGAATTTTGAAGTCCTTAGATATAAAATATTTTACAAGTTCGCATAGCTTACATAGGTGTGAAGAATCGATCAGTGAGTATGAACTAAAAAGACAGACGTTGAAAATTGTGGTGCTTTGAAAAGTCGAAAATCCAGAAAGTACTAAAAATATCACAAAGTCTGAATATCAGAAAGAAAATGTAACATTATTTTAACAGGTAAGTAGCAAAAAATCTGGAACAGTTTCAAACTGAACCACATTTAGTGAGTAAATTGAGAATATCTATTAAATTTTGAAGTCCTTAGATATAAAATATTTTAAATATAGCTTATGCAGGTGTAAAGAACGTGTGGAAATATTTAGGACACACAGAGCAGAGTGGAAAAATATTTTACCATTTTAGTATTACGTATCAGAAAATCCACAATATTTTAACAAGTCCATAGTGAAAAATCGGAAAATGTTTTAAAATTCTCTTAAAATATCTTGTCATATTCGCATAAATTTTAAAAAAAGGCACACTATTTCTATAAGTACTTATCGAAAATTGCTAAATGTTTTGAAAATGTGGAATACTTAGTAGTAGATTAAAATATTTATAGAATTTTTGACGTATTTGGATGTGAATTTAAAATATTTCACAAGTTCCGATAGATTATACGAAATTTGAAGCTATTTTAGCAGATGTGAAGAATAACTTTGTAGATCTATGACATAGTGAAATTAAAACATTAGAAAGTTATAAATTGAGCCATAGTAATCTGCAACATTAAACCAACATCAGCTCAATATCCTATGTATGCAGGAATTAGACTTAATATCCCGTTCAGTCAAGCGGTCAGTGGTCATCCCAGCAAACAGACACGTTGAAACAATGATGTTTTAATGTTGTCACGGTGTAGCCACCGCTGTGCCAATGTCAGTTCAGCGCTAACAGCGCTGAGCCAGCATTGGTGAGACGCTGGCGGCACTGACAGTACTCGAGGGTTCGATAACAGCGTGTCTCTGTCACGGGAGATAGTAATGATGGGGCTTGCACAATGCGGCCATGAAATACAGATTAACATTTTAGTGCACATAATAAACGTGCCCCCAACGAACGTCCATCATAAAATATACGAGCATGACGCAGGTGAAGAGTCAAAGTGAGATAAGTCACATTTAACGTTTCGGTGGTTAATGAGGCTACACGTGTGTATGATAATCTCTACGTTTCAGGTGAGCGATTAATTCATTCCACTTTATCTAAGGTGAACATCAGCGACCATTATAAAATATACGAGCCTAAAGACATTAAGGTGAGCGTCCGTTACAAAAATAAGTGTGTATAAAGACGATGTCGTTTCCGAACATTTTATTCTTAAACGCCGGTTGCAGCTACTCTTAAGAATATGAATTGTGTAGAATGTGATGGTCTTTAGAGCTGGTACAAGAACTGTACAGAGACGGGCATGATTGTCTGCCTCTACTGTAATGCGGCGATGGATGGCAGCAGGCATTGGCGGGCAACAACCCACATACTGCAAAGATGCCCGAAAGGGACTGACAGCTACTTCCTACGTACTAATTTCTGCATCCTATTTACAAACTTCATATATATATTTAGTTCATGATGAAACGGAACCAAAATTGGCCCTAGGATTTATCGGGTCTACTTAAAATTGTCTGAAGGATTAATTTGAAAAATTGACCCTGGAATTGACCCTGGAATTTTAAGGGCTAATTTAAAATTGGTGTGGGTATTTTATTACATGAGCGCTGTTAGAATTTAAACACAGGTCCCTGAATGCATGTGTAAACATAAAGCCTGATCTGAGATATGCAAATGCGGGGCAGTGAATCCTGTAGTGACGATGGAGCCGTCTAATCCGTTAACGTTGGGCCAGTGTGCATTGAAAGCCAACCGGCGAGATTCATCATGATTCAGATTTATATTGGCCCTGGAATTTAGAGGGTTAACTTTAAAAATTGCCCTTGGAATTTAGAAGTTAATTTGACAAAAATGGCCCTTGGATTTAGAATGTTAATTTGAAAAATTGACCCTGGAATTTTAAGGGTTAATTGGTGTGGGTATTTTATTACGTTAAAACATGAGCGCTGTTAGAATTTAAACACAGGTCCCTGAATGCATGTGTAAACATAAAGCCTGATCTGAGATATGCAAATGCGGGGCCGTGAATCCTGTAGTGACGATGGAGCCGCCTAATCCGTTAACGTTGGGCCAGTGTGCGTTGAAAGCCAACTGCCGAGATTCATCATAATTCAGATTTATATTGGCCCTGGAATTTAGAAGTTAATTTGACAAAAATGGCCCTTGGATTTAGAATGTCTATTTGAAAAAAAAAAATTGACCCCGGAATTTAAAGGGTTAACTTTAAAAATGTCCCGTGGATTTAGAAGGTTTATTTGAAAAAAAAAAAAAAAAAAAAAATGCCCCTTTGGATTTAGAGGGTTAATTTGGAAAAAAAAAGTTCTTGGGCTCAAAGGGTTGATTGGCTGCCATTTTGGATTACGGCGGCCATTGATTGGCGGCCATTGATTGGCGGCCATTTTGGATTGTGGCGGCCATTTTTTATTCCCATTCCTGATCACTAATCGTTTTCCACCGTCAATCCAATAAGACTTCCTCACCCTATACTACTGTTGCTGCAGAAACAGCAAAGATAACCACTATGAGGGGTCCTGCAGTGGTTCATACATTAGATAATTTACGTAACAGTAACACAGGCAAGTTATAGATCATAATAGCCACTTTATTTCCGCATTCAAGGGGTAATTTTACTTAAAATTAGTGTCCCCAGGACTTAAAAGGTCCGCATTTTGATTTAAATATAATCATATTAAAAATAAATGGTGCAACTTCACGTTTAAGCATTACTACTTAATAATGTTTAGATTATTTGTAAAAAATATATATATATATGGCTTTATAAGAGCTCTATGTCATGGAAACGTGGAAAATGGCATGTCCCCAGAGAAAATTCCACTATTTGAAACCACACTGTAGGATACAAAATCACAATATATTTCTAACAATTATATTTCAAGGCTAGACATTGTTCACTTAAACTAACCAATGATCAAAATTCGACTTAAAAATGATATCGATATATATAATTTTGATGAATATACATGTCCCGACATTAGCACTCTACTCCGTTACCATCATTGCAGCATGCCCCATCAAGTGAATAATCATGAACTAAAATCATATCAAGTGTAGTTTGACACACTGAAGGGCCTTATACGAGTTTTTCGCCTTGAAAGAATTAATATTGTTGAGTAACAAGTTATTCGAAACAGGTATTACCAAAAAATTAGAAAATAGGCTTTTGCTTTAACTACTCTGTTCCTAGTCGTGTGGGTATAACAACGAGTTTGGTTTTATGCTTGCATGCCTAGAACAGTTGCTATGGGGACTATTTCCACCCGTATGATATATCTTTGAATTATTGCGCATATATTTTTATTAATCCCGAAAATACTTTTAATTTTACTACTCCGTTCCACTCTACTCCGTTACCAAGAAAAGGGAACGGAGTGGTGAATTGCCAAATTTTATGGGTTTTACAGTCATAATGATTGATGATTTAGTCTTTTACAACATGGCTCGTTGTCCCCATATAAATAGAGCACCCATTTATGATCGATGTTATGATAAAAAAATATAAAGTTTTTATTTATGTCAAGCCAAACATTTGGTAACGGAGTTGAGTTTTTTTTTGGCTTGGTAACGGAGTTGAAATGAGGATTTTTGTTTATCACATCAAATTTTCTTTAATTTTTAGCAGTTTTGAGAGACTATCGTTTAGTATTATGCTTCAATAAGGATATCACGTTTAAAAGTATGATGCCAAGCTAAACAAAGCAACATAATTTTCAAAATGGTTTGGATTTGGTAACGGAGTAGTAAGTGGAATGCTGCAACTTTTTTAAAATGACGTTTTTAAAGCAAAAAAAAATTTTCTAGCGCAGCCAGTGACTTTTTTATGCTCTATTGGGATCAGTGCACCAAGCCCATAAGGTAGTTTTCCTCCTCTTGGTCACCTCACTGCCATTTTTGATGCTACAAAATTACCCCAATTTTTGGTTTTACTTAAAGTGGGTGAAAATTACTCATATTTGTTAGTTCCCATATTATGCTATTTGAGAAACTAACTGGATATATTGACCATGGGATCGTTTATCTTACAATGAGAAGTCTGGACAATAATGTAGTTCCAAGCTTTTTTAAATTATTGATGGTACAGCTGATCTCCATGATGACACAGTCTTAATGAAAACGTGGTGGTCTAATTTAATAAACATTTATATAAAATATATGGCTCAATCCCTGTGACTAGCCGTTTCTGAAAGCGGCTTGGTGGACGGTCCGCCCAACACTGACTGGGTAAGGCCGCATCACTCTCTACTCTCTCTCGGCGTCCCATTCCTGGCAAATCGCCTGAGGGCTGCGTCCCTTACATTCCAGTGCCTCCGCCGATCTGGCCTTTAACTTGACCATATTTGTTTGTTCAATTTGTGACAAAATATTTTCAAATATTGATGTTTAAACACACACTTCGCTCCCTATATATGTAATTAAGCCTGCTGATAAAACAGAATAAAAACTATTAAAGCCTTAGTGTTTAAAGGGTTAAGATGCTTACATTTCAGTGAATAAGCCGGGGAAAAACAGAGCTGCCAATCAAGATGTAGCCAGAAGGATCTTACAGATAATCCTGCTCGTGGATATTCCCTGACAAAGGACGAATGCTGCCTGACGGGGGGAGATGATGATTCAATAAATCGGGCACTGATGCCATGCTCACATGTCTTCTGTAAGTAAATCATTCCTGTTGAAAATTTTGCAACACTTTATGTAGCCTTAATCTAAATGTCCACTATGTACCAACAGTAGGCTAAGGCTATACCCAGAAAGCACCGCACTGATTACAGAGATAGTAATCATATGAGCCACCTAGTGAATAAGACATAAACAGGTCTGACAGTGGGACATGGCTTTAAAATAGCAATTTACCCAGAATATATATATGCCTAACATTAATCCAATATTTGTTTAATGTTGGACTTCGTAGACGCTAGACTCCCATTAAACCACTGTTATGCTATGTGTTGTCTGCATGACACCTCAGAGTGAGGGATTTCACTTTTCGATTCGCCACACGGCTTGAAATGTGGACAAATATTAAATTATAGTCTGATCCTAATGTTTGTTTCTGCTTCATTTTTTTTATTTTACACGATTAAAGTAAATTAATGCTGTGAGTCTCTGGTGTTATCAATGTGCCGTGGCTTGCTCACAGGTTCGCATAAAGACGTTCGAGTGAAGGATGATCATTAATTTTATTAATAAAAACTGGTAAAAGCTCTTAAAACATAATAAATGAAATATATAATATTGCACCATAAACAGTAGGTGTACAGAAATGAATTAATAATGATATGTAACAATATTTCAATCTTTTACAAAATAATAATTATTCATACTTTATAATAATATTTCCATCTTTTACCAGTTTACAAATTAACAATACACAAGTCAATTTCAAGACATTCACATTACTTGTAGCATAGCAAACTAAACATAATCGTATAAAGTATCTAAATTAGCAAACACGTGTTAAGTAATTAAATCATGAAACAAAATAATAAAATAACAAAATAAGTAACAGCTTAAATCAACATATATCTGAATATCATTAATCTTTAATCCGTCAATAAACAAAACAACATAATTATTACTTGTATAAATATGCAGCAACATAAGCCACCAGGATGAAACCATTTGCATTACAAATGAGAATCATACGATAAGCATTACAAAATATCGATATTATTATTTATTAATAATATTATCAGAACAATTATTTAAATATTTTCATCAGAAGTAATTATTATTTGTGGTACTTCAAAATGTAATAATTAAAACGGCAACCAGTTAACATTATCAAAACCATTTCGTAAAATAATAAAATCATTCACTGCACCTGTGAATTCCGCCATTTGCAATATTTAATAGAAAATCAATTTATCTTTAAATAATAACTATTAATAATATAAACAAAAACTAATTTTAGGTAAACAATAATTTTTATGTCACCAAACTAGGACGATGGTTTTTAGTGTGAGAAATCATTTCCCCAACGAGGATGGCACTAGATAAACATCCTCTCTGTCTCAAACCGAAAGTGAAATGAAAGAATTCTGTGAAATTCAATAGCCTTGACCTTCATTGTTGTCACCGAGCTAGCTAATACAATAAAGTATATTATATAACTTTGTTTTCACCGAGTGACGTCACTGCGTTTCACAGAACACTTTGAATTCTGGGAAACGCAGTGACGTCATTCACAGGATGTGATGAAACAAACCCAAATCAGTCAGCTAGATTCCAATAGTAATAAATGGTATCAATGAACAGTCACCAGGTGGATTTCAAATAATAGTACAATGTACAGTCAAAATGAACAATCACCAGGTGGCACTAAAGTAATACTTCAATAATCAGCACTGTCACATAAATGTGACCTCATGTGAGCTCATATTGATAAGTCCAGAGACACACCATGATCTCACAGTGATATCAGTCTCTGGTGTTATCAATGTGAGCTTATCTTATATGCAAACTGGAATGGGTTGCAGCATGTTCATGAAATTATGTTACTAAAAATATGTGACCTACTCAGTACTAGCGGTTGTCTGATTGAAAAACTGAAAAAGTAGGTGTCTTCTTAGCTGATTACTTGGTGGACTTTACTAGTGTAGTACCTCTACTTTAGTGAAATTTGAGTATCAGCTATATTTATAGTTTGACAATTTTGATAGTTGAGATAATTTAATTTTGGAAAAGTGTGTGTGTGGGGGGGGGGGAGCCTCACCACGCCCTCTGGATCCGCCACTGATTCCATCGCAATGTAAAGCTCAGTTGTTTAACAACATCTATCGATTTATGCAAACAACTACTCGTAGCCCAAACAAATTCTAACCAAAGTTTTTCCAGTGGTTTTGTCACCTATGCGATGTACTTAATAGCAGAATAAAAAGAGTATTCAAATCTGACTAACGAAAAGTTGTTAAATCCAAGATGGACGCCAGTGATACTAAAATAAGGAAATTGATATGAATAATTTTATAGTGTATAACTGGTGTTTTATGTCTACTCAAAAGTATCAAGTGTGGTGAAATTATCTGGTACAATGTCCTGATGTCCGAATTATAAACATACTACAAGCTACATGTGTCTGTATAGTGATGTAGGTAAAACTTGTACCAAGTTCTTGGATATAGGCCTACAAAGGTTATTCCGACATTTATTAATGTAGTTTGAACGACTAGTTTCGACACATCACCTAAAAAAGGAGTATTGGCCCTAATATTGTAGGAAGTTGATTTAATGTTATTTTTTAAGAACTGTTTGCTTTTTTCAAAAAGATATATTTTAGATTATACATGTTACAAGGTCGAATATTCATATTAAATGCTCAAATCTTGGCTGAAGAGGTGGAGAGGAGGTGTTAGCGGGCAATGTGGAGACGTTAAATGACGACGAATAGGCTTTAAAGCTCGACTGAGTGTGTTAAAGCTGGTGGAGAGGCACTGAAGGGCGACAAGTAATCCGGTAAAGAGTGACGCAGATGCGTTAAAGAGAGATTGGGTGCGTTGAAGGGCGACATTGAAAACATTAAGGGTTCTTACATTGAAGTATATTCTGGTATAGAGTTTCCAAAAGATGACTTTCAGTTTAATTATGATACAGATTGCCGCATATATGTGGCCATACTGCATCATTCAAGACTCTCATATAATATGTTTTAATGATTGTATCGCCGAATGATATTTAAATTGTCGCCATTTGAATTCGTGTAAACATGCCATATGCTAATTTTAGTCACGTGAACGTGGCGTACGCAAGCCGAGCAAGCAGACACAACAGTTCAGTTGTAAGCACACCATCCACATAGCATTAAACAAGAGGGAGATATCTGCTATTATAAAATGTGGGGTGTGTTGAAATCCGTCAATCGGCATCTAGCCCTGCACCTATTCAACAATATCAATTATATTCGCCCACAATATCCTATATAACTCCACATCCCTTCCCCTGATTGAACAACATGAAACACAGCCACAACAAATCAACCCACGTGACCAAGCCTACTACTGAGAACCAACACATTTTAAAATACTAGGCCCTAATGTTTTATTGCACCAAGGTGTTTCCTTTATTTCCAACACACACAGTGTATTTTTTAAGGTATGGTCTCAACTGATAATTGTACATAAATGATATAGGCCTACAACTCGATACCACAGGCCTACAGTAGTGGCCAGTAGTCTACTATACAGTCAAACCGTACATTAACTGATATGCCTACCATACATGGTGATGACAGAGATAGCTGACGAGGTCGCAGGTCACAGCCCGTCACAGAAACGAAGTGTCAGACGAGATGCTACAGGCATGCTGCATGTCGTGCTGTCTCTGCGGAGCAATAGTGAATGATTTCTCTGATCATTCGTTTTTTTATCTAATTTATAATATAGGCCTAGGCCTACTATAACAGCCACTTTAAAATGCCACCAGACAACAACTCATCTCTGAGAGTTTTGACAGCCTAATCAGGGCGGTCAGCCACACACCACACATATATATGCCGCGTGTATACATCATGTCACGTGGTGTCTGGCGGCAGAGCGGGCCAACACAGTTGCAGCTGCAGCTGTAGACCACACATCATTGGCGTCGAGTTTGTCGAAAACAAAATCATCGGGCCACATGATCTATATAGGTTCCTATCTCAGTTCAAGTAATCATGACATCTAACAGTAATAATGTACTCCAGGCTGCTCGACTTTGAAAAACGCCAGGCTTACTTGAAAAATCATAAGCCTAGGCCTATAGGCCTACCGTGGGCCCATATCATGGCTCTGTCATTGCTTGTTGTTTACTGAACTGTCAGAAATAGACAGACCTACATCACATGATCAGCACATGACATGCATGATCTATGATACCACACTAAGTGTGGGCCATAGTGGAGAATTGTTGAATGACAATACAGCATTTTGAAGTCATTTTGGCGGCGATATTTATTAAAATAAATATCAATAATAGAAAAACCAGGCCTTATAGCCAATTTTATAGTCTGGTTACTTCGAAGTATGTACCTTTAAAGGTGATGGGAAGGCGTTAATTTTCTAGTCAAAATCAAATTAAATCAAGATTCTACATTGGTTAAAATTTACGAATCGACATTCTAGATGACCTTTAATCTTCCAAAATCATACTTACTGAATTTTGATCTTGGAATTCATTTTTGGATATTTATGATGGCCTTGGCATCACCAAATAAATCACCACAAATGGATTTTCTATTCAAAATCACATAGTAAATAAGTATTACACTTGCTGCTATATGTATTTATTAAAAATAATATTTTTAGAAATATGATTTTGAAATTGACTTTTTGACCTTCAATCACAAACATAATAGGCCTACCATAAATGGATTTTTCAGGCGAAATCCCATGAAAATTAGGTATTACAGTCATGTTTCTAGTTTTATTTGGTTAAAATCATATTTTAGATTACTTGACCTTCAAATTGACCTTTTAACATTGAAGATGACCTTATATCATGAATGTAATACAAGAAATGGATATTTCATTCAAAATTACACCAAAATTTACACTTGTTCCTAAGTTTGTGATTTTGCTAGATACTTTGCAAGTAGCCTACATATGTCACTAAAAATATTAGTTCATATGTATATGTGTAAAAATATTATTTTAGTGTTGAAATATTGTTGAAATTGAATTCCTCCCCCACCCCTAAAAAACCCTCATATATTTAGAATCATTAATGAGAATTTATGATGATTTAAACACAAGATATGACAAAATGTAAATTTATCATAAGGCTCAGGGTGGATTCTTGGGGACTTTTTGTATGTTGTAGGGGATTAAATTTTGTTCAGGTACGAAACTTAAAGGTGTAGTCAACTGTCAAAATTCGCGGGACAAGGGTCCCCCAGAAGGCAATAGTGCCCGTGGGTAAGCCAAGGCCCTATTCCATAATAATACTAAATATGCGTTTCATACCCAAAGCCTCATTAAGAGCAAGTTCTCAAATGACAGCAAGTTCATATATACTTGAGCGACATCTATGAGGTAATAATTCAAAGCCCTTGTCTTTTGCCCCTACTTGGTCGCCTACTTGCAAACAAACTGACTGTATTACTGCGGGGATTTGGAAACTGCTTGACCCCCAAGTTTGTATTGTCACCCAGTAAACACAAAACATTTGTATGACTTTATGCAATGTTGGACCAATGTCGAAGACGTTAGGCCGACATTGCATAAATGTCATACAAATGTCTGGGCAGGAGGACTTTCTCTCAAACATTGTACATTTATCTAATGTTGGTTCAATGCTGGGCCAGCGTCGCAGACGTTGGCCTAACATTAAAACAGCATTGGATCAATGTCTCGTTTCAGTAGTATCTTGTAATCAGTTCAGTGGCTATATTAATGCCGTCAATCTGTACTCAATAGGCTACTGTTGGCCTACACTTGACAGTCCCAGGCATGCGCGTTTTGAAGCTGAATGATTCTTTAATACTTGCCTAGCTAGCTACTGCACACACAGTAGAACGTTGCCTGGTGAGCCCGGCCGATTTCATTTATGGCCGGGTATTGGCCAAGGTTCTTAGTCACGTGACCATCATGCCTGTGCTATAGAGGCCGGTGAATGATTTTCTGGATCAAGTCATAGGAAATGCGTCAGAGGGGAAATACAATACTGTGAACAACTCTTCATACGGGGAAGTGACCTTTCAAAAATGTCTGAATTCGGGGATTACCCTATTTTCATCTAAAAATAGCAACAAGTCACAAACACTCGCCACTGGGGCATACCAGAGACTACATGAAGCTCGGCCACGCCGCGTAGTGTGGCTCTGGGAACCAGAGTAAGTAGAGCGATGACCCAGTGCTGGGCTCATGCATGTTGAAAATAAAAGACGTAGACCCAATGTTGATTTGATGCTGGGCCGACATTGTATACCAGGGGTCAGCTATAATACAGCACAGGTTCATTGCTTGAGTTTTCTGGGTATAATAGCCCTGATTTCCCTAGTTACGTAATAAGATAAAGCTCTACATTCTTAGCTGTGGAAAAGGCCGAGGCCGAAAGCCGCGGCCTTTTCCACAGCTAAGAATGTAGAGCTCCGAGGGTTTTATCTGACTTAAAACACATCCGCCATAATCACTGATAATGAGGATCCCTCATAATCAACATCTCTGTCACACCTGACTGATTATATAACACTCTTGGCCTACCGTGATAATTGGTCTGTACTTGGTCAACAATAACTCTCCATTCCCAGCTTAGAATGTAGTGGTCCGACAAAGAAAATAATATAGTGGTGTGTTTTAATGTGAATCCGGGTAGGCCCAGAACATGTTGTCGCAATGTTGTGTCAATGCTCAGCCACCGTCTGCGACGATTGATCCAGCATTGGGTCAAAGTCGTGTGGTGTGTGCTGGGAAACATTATATATGAGGAAGCCCGTATCTTGATTGCATTACAGGTATTACACCATAGAATGAACCTTCATGCCATATACTACCCCGCGTACTACCAGTAGCATATATAACAGGATACTAGTAGACTAACGTTAGGGCTACTGTCTGATACACACAGCATTTCTTCTGGGCTTAATTTAGGTCAGCGTTATGGCGACCTCAGTGAGCAAAGTAGTCATCGTAACAGGTGAGACGGAAACATTTGTAATATAAATGTCAAAAAATGGCCTAGTAGAGAAAGATTGAGTTTCTGCATCATCATCATTCATTTTAATATATTCTCGCCGATTGGGTAGACCGGGGCTATAAAGTGTAAGATCTCTCATAAAAAAATAGTGTATATTTAATGTAGGTGCTGGTACAGGAATAGGTCAGGCCACGGCTGTAGAGTTCACCAAGAAAGGCTATAATGTTGTGGTGACTGGAAGACGTAAGGAAAAGCTGGACACGACGGTATCACTGTGTGAAGCAGAGGGGGCGACTAAAGATAGGGTGAGTTATATACAGGGGGTGACTAAAGACAGGGAGACGGTATCGCTGTGTGAAGCAGAGGGGGGGGGGACTAAAGTGTTATATACAGAGTTATATACAGGGAAACGGTATCATTGTGTGAAGTAGAGGGGGCGACTAAAGAAAACATAATCTTTTAGGCTCTCTTTCACATAAACACTTACGTGCACAATGTTAAATATTTGAAAATAATTATTCTTTCAAGCAAAATGTGTATCATGCTAATTAAATTCACCTCTAGGTGTTCAATGCAGTAAAACCAAAATCAACGCGATATGCAATATTTGGGTATTAAACGTGTTAATAGATTGGTGATGCTCTTCTGAAAAACACTGGATATAATTTATAACTAGAAATATCCAAAATGTATTTTATTCAATTTGGCCATTTTTGACCCACCAATAATTTTATTTTTGGATTGATCAACATGGGGTTCCAAGCTTTAGACGTATATTGCTAAAATAAAACTAACATTAGTTTAACTTTCCTATTTTGACAGGTGCTGTCGTTACAAAGCGATGTGCGTCTACCCGAGGACAATGAGCGAGTCATACAGAAAACCCTGGAGACGTTTGGAAGATTAAACTGTTTGGTGAGAGCTGTTTTACTGATTGGTGTGTTGGTGAGAGCTATTTACTCACAAGAATATTTTTTTTTTTAATTAACTACATGTGAATACAACTGTATTCAATTACCTGATTATAATAATGCCTTGATAGGCGAAAAGTGCGATGAATATTAAAACATATCAAGAATTGCATTTTTTGTCTACTTTATTTAAAATGAACCAAAAATTTTAAAAAGTTTCATACTTCAAATTTTGCTTACAGAAATGCAAAATGTCAGCTGATCTGTAACTGCTAGTCCAAATAGTTATTATTAGATATGACCATTTCAAGGATATAGGAGTGGCGACTCAAGCCAAGGGTGTTAAAATCTACCATTTTGTGATGTACATTATTCCCTTCCATTATAAACCTAGGAAATTAGGGAGATGGTTTAGCACATATCATCCTAACTAACGTACGTGCTACACTTTTGTATGTATTGTCATTATATAATACCCCCCTCCTCCTCCCAACAGCATTTAAAAGATATTCATCAATCTGTGTTTTGAAAGAAGCATCTCAGCGGACCACACTTGTAATGTACAATGACGAAAATAAATGCATCTGTAGGCAGTATGATAAATTTAATAAATGGTAAATATTATATTATTAGTCCAGCTGGTAAATCGACAGACGACCGGGTATATCCTTTCCACTGCCATAGCGTATTAAACCGGATCGTTTTTGCGGCCCTCTCAGAAACAGTACCATACAGTGTAGGCATGCCACAGCGTGCTGGATCGTAGTGAAAAAACGGCCTTCTCACAAACACCATCGTATGTCGCAGACCTGTCAGTAGTTTTCATCCTCATTCCATTTTATTCATTATTAAAACTATTTTTGCTGAGGTGGTAAATAACTCACACTTGTAAGCTTTGATATAAAGAGACATTTCCCCATTTCTTCCAAGTAAGCTTGTCGGCATGCTTCTAACCTATCATGATGTTCACTAATTAGCAATTATAAATGGATAGTTATAAGATTATGTGAAATAAGCTATTTCGTCACTTTTACATGCTTTAAATGTTATGACATAGATATTAAATATACCCGATTCTACACCTGCAACCTTTAGTTTTATGTCTTGTGAAGACATTTTGGTTTTCATAACATTTATTTTTTAATTAATTCTACACACATTATCTTGATAATGAACAGGGGGGTCAATAACAGAACATTACACTATGGCTGTTCCACGGCATTTCGTCTGGTTACGATTTAATACGTTGTAGCGTAGCTATGCCCCAGCCGCCCCGTAGCACTTAATGTGTATCCATCACCACGGTACAATACGTTACAGGGTTGATACATGCCAGCCACTCACAGCACACACGATACATTGTCATAATGTTGGTTTAATGCAGGGTCAGCGTCGTTGATACTGGCCCAGTATTAATCTAGCATTGAGCCTAGTATCGTGTGTGCTGGGTGCTGTCATCTCCGTGTGTATCTACGCGGCCGTGACATGTTGACCTTTCTGTTATTCTAGTACATTCCAACAAGAGTAAATTACGGCATATCATAAGACATGTTAGTATTTTTGTCTTTATGCCGCTGTCTTCATTAGAAGAACTACATTTCCCAATGTGGTAGGCCTAAGCAACTCACACTTGTAAAATTTGATAGCAAAAAAACAGTCAACCATTTCGTTATGGTAAGTTTGTCGGCATTGTTGTCAATTGTAACCTATATTATGATGCTCTTTAAACTTGAACATTGGATAGATGACGATAATAATGTGCAGTGATATAGCTTCCCAGGCGGACAAACAAACTAATAAACAAAGAAACGCGACCAAAAACATAGAACTCTAGAAAATGAGTCATATTTGCGATACCTTGATCCAACCACGAGTTTAATTTTAAACTTAAGTGACTTAACAATTTTAGACCTACACACCTTAAATATTGTGATATATGTTTAACATACCCGTCTATGTAAATTCAACCTTTATAGTTGGATGTTTCATCAGCAAATATTAGGTTTATGATATTGATACTCCCTGCTAATTATATTAATCATAGTCATGTGGATTCATGACAAAAGACTACACTGGGTGCCATACACCATTCTACTTTCCCTTCAAATGCAAAAAGTTGCCCCGATGCCTTTTCAATGGTGGGCCAGCATCACAGGCGGTCCAGATGCATTATATAGAGTAACCATGAACGCTGTGTAGACGGGAACCTATAACGTAACAAATCGTTATATCTCACCTCGCATGTCTGCCGTAGCGTAAAAATACGTAATAGCGGTAGCTGCTCTATACATGAATGAGAGAGATTTTGAGATAAATTACGGATTTTTACGCTATGCGTGAGAGAAGGCCACTTTTTGGATACGGACTACAACGCTCTGGTATGAGTGCGGTATATCATAGTGTTTGTGAGAGGGTCGATTTTTCCATCCGTTTTGATACGCTGTGGCATAGCTGTGGTATATCTACCCGGCAGTGGAAAGGATATAACATTCGGGCGCAGAACCCCATGTGGGCTAGGTGATAAAAATCTGATATTTTTATAGAACACCGTCTAAGCCAATAGCGTACCTGTATGCAGAGGTCAACTAATCCCTGAACCCAACATTGGACAAAAATGCTGTATGCATTCGATCATAATGTAACCGGGTGTGTGTATGACGGCCTTGAGTGATTACTACTCTGGCCAACGAGTTGACTCTTTGGCCTAATTGGTAGCATTCAGGCCAGGGTCTGTGATTCGATCCCTGAGCTGGGCAGTTTCAACACTGTTACAATAATTATGTTGGCTCTTGAGTTTATTTATGTATGAATAGCGTATTTCTGCTGTGATAGGTCAACAATGCAGGGATTGGATCTGGCAGATCATTTGAAATGACAACCCTGGATCATTTGGACAGTCTGTATCAAGTCCATGTCAGGGGCGTGTTTGACCTGACCCAGAAAGCCATGCCGCATCTACTCAAAACTAAAGGTGAATCTTGAAGAATTATCTCAACCGCCTTTATATGTATTGACTTTTATTACTAATATAAGTTGACCAGTTCCATAGACGTATATGCACCACACATCATAATTTATCAAAATGAGAACTATTAATTGCTATTGTTACGCTTTGCTATTTGGTCAATTTCACTGCACGGTCGAATAAAAACGGGACAAATTGATAGAAAAGACAAATGTATGTACATTGCATCATGTTTATAGTAAGCCCTATGCCTACTCTGCCCTGCAAAGCCAAAAGACAGTATATGCTTACTTGTAAAGTAAACAGATAGACACACAGCCTTTTGGCTTTGAACTGCAGTACCGTGATCATGATGATTACTCTATATGATATGATATTATCAGATTATGATCAGTATGTGTTTTGTGTTTATCTTCGAACATGTTTAAAGATTTAATACATTAAAACTACCATAGAAGTCTTCAAGCTTTTGGGCGAAATCTCCTGTAAACCTTTATTCATTGTAATCAGGGTAGGGGGCATCCTCAAATGAGAGGTGGGTTTTTATACGGGCCCGGCCGTTTAAAAAAGGGCCGGTGTTGTGTATTATTTCGGTGGACGTCTTAATTTTAATGGACGGCAACATGAGCTGATGTTCAATGAATAACTACGGTTATTGAAGTTATTCTATCACAGTAATGGCTATAAAAACGAAAAAATTAATTATTGAGAGTGAATTGCAATATAAATCATAATTTTTAGTGATCTCATTTATTTTCACTTCATGACAATGCGATGTAATATGTTGTAGGCCTAGCTATGACCCCCACCTTAACTGCTCGTCAGACGGAAAAAATGAAACGGCGGAAAAACTATGTATATATGTTCAATGGAGCTTGACAAATATATCTATAACTTAGCTGCATCATTATGACATTGGTCGTGACGATCATTTCTAAAATGACAAAAATATTAAAAATATCTTTTATTTTTTGTAAATATATCCATTTTGATCCTGTAATTTGTTTGGTCAAATAAAAAAATGAAATAATCCATGGTTAAAGATCTATTTATTTAATTGAATCATTTGAAAATCATTTATAAAAAAAATGTTTTTTCTGAGCATAATGACGATGGTGTGCAAAGCAATTTTGCTACACACATGGTTGGAAGTGTGAAAACATTGCATTTGTCAATGTCGGTATTCATATGTGATCAAAACAATACAATTATTGCATTTAGGTTACTATAGGGTAATGATTAAATATGTATAATAAAGCAGATTTTAATCAATAATATACTGTAGATCTGGTAATTTTTGCGTGTTTAACTTTTCGTGAATTTCTAATTTTGGAACTTTTCACAAAGTTTAGAATTCGTGAATTTTCATTTTTCTTTGGTGGTGCTGTTATAATAATAATTTTCACGAGATTCTTGAATTCGCGAACTTGTCCTCCTCGCGAAAATCGCGAAGCTTAAAACCTCGCAAATATGAACAGATCTACAGTATTCAGAAGCAAATTCATTTGTGATTTAGAAGTAAAACGTGTTTCTGGATGGTTTTCGCTAAAACAGGTCACCGTTATTGGGCTACACAATTTTAACAATGAGTGTACGGAAGCAGATGCCCTTTATGACACTCATGACAGCTGTCATTTTTCTGCCTACTAAATTAAATTTATGAATTATACTACTAACGATGATTATTCAAACCCGGGCGTGACTTTATAAAATTGTATTCAAATAAAACAGACACATCTCTGTTGGAATCACTCATGCATGACGTGATTCAGACAGGTGTTTTTAAGAGGACGACTGCTAATAAGCTCACAGCCACATCAACTTTTTTAAAGCAGCCGGGCCTGTATGAAAACCCGCCTTTTATTCGAGGGTGCTTCCTAGCCTGGTAATAGATGCTGCAGTGATAAATTTATGTGTGTATTTGTTTACCTGCATCGTGTGTGTATTAGTTTACCTGCATGTACGTGCATATTTGATTACACAGTGATGCCTTATAGGTTGTATTATTGTTTTTTTTTAGGAAATGTTGTTACAGTCTCCAGTGTATCAGCATTAATGGCGGTAAGTTGACTGGTAACACACAAAGTTTTATTCTGTGTATAGCTCATGCATCATATTTTCTTTTAACTTTAGTATATTCCACATAATAACCCCATAATGACCCTCCAGGCTGAAATCACACACTGGCAGATTGTAGGTTGTCATATTGCTTCCAAACTATGACTCCCCTGTACAGTTAACATCAATCATTATAAAAACAGCTTCCTGAAACCACTTCAAGCAAACATAAACACATTTTAATGGAAATGTTGGATTTTTTAATATTAAAACGTTAGGTCAACAATTTTATGTTGTAAAAATTTAAAAAATTATGTAGTAACATCATTGAAAAACGTTATAAAACCATTTAATAATATTTGCAAATTATGTTAAAATGCATTTCGAAAAAAAATATGATAAAGAAACGTTTTAAATATTTTTTTTGTATAATATATCTAGCTAATTTTTTATACCCTCTGCCTATGACCCTTCACTTACTAGTGACACATAGACATAGACACGCATACACATTTTACATACGCACGACATACATTCCACATACCCAAATCCTTCTGATTATTACACTGGGCTAAATTCTAAATTCTAATTAGGCAACAAGCGCAATCACAGCATATGTAACATCAGTAGTTACAGCATATGTACCATCAGAAGTTACAGCATATGTAACATCAGCAGTTACATCATATGTAACATACGCAATTACAGCATATGTACCATCAGTAGTTACATCATGTAACATCAGGAGTTACAGCATATGTACCATCAACAGTTACAGCATATGTACCATCAGCAGTTACATCATATGTACCATCAACAGCTACATCATGTAACATCAGGAGTTACAGCATATGTACCATCAACAGTTACATCATATGTAACATAAGCAATTACAGCATATGTACCATCAGTAGTTACATCATGTAACATCAGGAGTTACAGCATATGTACCATCAACAGTTACATCATATGTAACATAAGCAATTACAGCATATGTACCATCAGTAGTTACATCATGTAACATCAGGAGTTACAGCATATGTACCATCAACAGTTACATCATATGTAACATAACTAACATCAGGAATTATGTCATGTAACATCAGTAGTTACAGCATATGTACCATCACCAGTTACATCATATGTAGCATCAGCAGTTACATCATATGTACCATCAGCAGTTACAGCATATGTACCATCAGTAGTTACATCATATGTAACATCACCAGTTACATCATATGTAACATCAGCAGTTACATCATATACCATCAGTAGTTACAGCACAATACCATCAGCAGTTACATCATATGTAACATCAGCAGTTACATCATATGTACCATCAGCAGTTACATCATATACCATCAGTAGTTACAGCACAATACCATCAGTAGTTACAGCATATGTACCATCAGCAGTTACATCATATGTACCATCAGCAGTTACAGCATATGTACCATCAGCAGTTACATCATATGTACCATCAGCAGTTACATCATATGTACCATCAGCAGTTACATCATATGTACCATCAGCAGTTACATCATATGTACCATCAGTAGTTACAGCACAATACCATCAGTAGTTACAGCATATGTAACATCAGCAGTTACATCATATACCATCAGTAGTTACAGCACAATACCATCAGTAGTTACAGCATATGTAACATCAGCAGTTACATCATATACCATCAGTAGTTACAGCACAATACCATCAGTAGTTACATCATATGTAACATCAGCAGTTACATCATATACCATCAGTAGTTACAGGACAATACTATCAGTAGTTACAGCATATGTAACATCAGCAGTTACATCATATGTAACATCAGCAGTTACATCATATACCATCAGTAGTTACAGCACAATACCATCAGTAGTTACAGCATATGTAACATCAGCAGTTACATCATATACCATCAGTAGTTACAGCACAATACCATCAGTAGTTACATCATATGTAACATCAGCAGTTACATCATATACCATCAGTAGTTACAGCACAATACCATCAGCAGTTACATCATATGTAACATCAGTAGTTACAGCATATGTACCATCACCAGTTACATCATATGTAACATCAGTAGTTACAGCATATGTACCATCAGTAGTTACATCATATGTAACATCAGCAGTTACATCATATACCATCAGTAGTTACAGCACAATACCATCAGTAGTTACATCATATGTAACATCAGTAGTTACAGCATATGTATCATCAGTAGTTACATCTTATGTACCATCAGTAGTTACATCATATGTAACATCAGTAGTTACAGCATATGTACCATCAGCAGTTACATCATATGTAACATCAGTAGTTACATCATATGTATCATCAGCAGTTACATCATATGTAACATCAGCAGTTACATCATATGTACCATCAGTAGTTACATCATGTGTAACATCAGGAGTTACAGCATATGTACCATCAACAGTTACATCATATGTAACATAACTAACATCAGGAATTATGTCATGTAACATCAGGAGTTACAGCATATGTACCATCACCAGCTACATCATATGTAACATAAGCAGTTACATCATATGTAACATAAGCAGTTACAGCATATGTAACATCAGCAGTTACAGCATATGTACCATCAGTAGTTACATCATATGTAACACCAGTAGTTACATCATGTAACACAAGGATTTACAGCATATGTACCATCAACAGTTACAGCATATGTACCATCAACAGTTACAGCATATGTACCATCAGCAGTTACAGCATATGTACCATCAGCAGTTACATCATATGTACCACCAGTAGTTACACCATATGTACCATCAGTAGTTACATCATGTAACACAAGGATTTACAGCATATGTACCATCAGCAGCTACAGCAGATGTACCATCAACAGCTACAGCATATGTCACAACAGTAGTTTCAAGATATGTACCCGCTTCATTTGAATACCTATGTCCTGGTTCTACGCTCATTATATATTTTTTTAATTTTTTAATCCCTAGAATAGTTGAGTAAATCATCGCAGTTGATGACAAATAATATATCTTTATATTTCTTGTTTTTAGATCACGTCCAGCCTGGGGTACTCCATGATGAAGGCCTGTGTGGATCACTTTACTAGAGCCCTCAGTGTAGGTTAGTGGTAACCCAGCAAAAAGAGATGGTGCCCCTCTGCTGGCTTAGCCCTTTTAATAGAGCCAAGAAATTAAAATTTCTAGTCACTTGAAGTTGTGTCTCGCTAACGCGATCCACAACTTCAAGTGACTGAAAATTTGTGTTATTTGTGAAATTGAAGTCCCAACATTATACCAGTGTTTCAAGATTGAGGACATTTATACTTTTTTTAAAAATATTATATAATAAAACCACAGAATGTATACTGTAGTCGACAACAGTGTGTTACGGATTAATGTTGGGTCAGCGGTGCAGACGGTGGCCCAACATTAAGCGAGAAGAGGACCAACGTCGCGTGTCATCTGGAAATCCGATTAGACACAACCACGTGGTTAATCGCCAGTGTTGAACACATTATGAAAAGTTATGTTTCTGTGTGCTGGCGACCAGTGTACACTAAGACAAACAAATTCATAGGGTTGCCCTATGCAAAGGATAAACGCACGTGTAAACACCGCAGTAAAATATCCACACCAGGGTTTAATATTTTAATATAATTTAATAGATTCCAATCAGATATAAATTCGTCATTATTAAGTAACATAAAATGACACATAAACATGTAAATTTATTGCACACAATCGATCGGTTGTCTATAAAGTATAATGCAGACCACAGCTTTTATTCATTTTTATCATTTAGGCTGTTGTAATCGACTATGAAAAACAAAACGATGCCCAAACATAAAAAATATTAATCATTATTTTCTAATTTTACTTTAAAAATCCTGATGTGCATAATTTTGAAGAAAACGTTATCAGCTAACTGAACAAACAAAATTATATTTTCTCCTATCCATTGCCATAGAAGTGAATAACATTTGGCCTGAATTTACCATTGTCATCTTCATCCACTACAAACCGCGAATTGCTGTCGCAATTCTCGACTTGTAGTGGATGAGGATGACTTGAAGATGGTGACAAACTAGCGAAAATTGTCATGTATTGATAAAACAGTTTCATGGAAATTTTCTTTTCAAAACCTCCAGTCGTAAGAAAATCAGGTCAGTTTTTAGGGTTGTAAAATGATGCTTTAATGCATCGTGAGGTATTAAAGGGTTAACATTCACTTGTTCTGTTGAACTGTTTGTTGAACTGATTTGGAACTGCTAATGCCACTTCCAGCTTCAAATGGCGAGAAATAATTAAATTTATTAAAAAACAGACATTTTGATTACCTGGCCTTTTGAGAACTACACAAGCTAATTTATTAATTTGAGTGTCATATATATTTGTTCTGAAACTTGCTTGAAACCATGTATATACGGCCTATAGCACCACAAGGATTGTCATTCAACTTTTAATATGGAACTGATTAAATGAGCACACGTATTTGTTGTTTTAGATTATGCTGCCAGAGGAGTGAGACTAAACACAGTGAAGTAAGTATTATGTCCGTGAGTTAAGTGTTGGTATGGGAGCATGTTCAGAGTTATGTTTGTGTTGGCGTGGGAGTATCATCGGGGTTATGTTTCTCTTTGTGTAGTTGGTGGTTGTTAGTGGTATCAATTAGCGATCAATCAGGATATATTCACAATATGATCCACAGCCTGACCCTGTGAATCACAAAAACTGTATCGAGAAATAGCCTATTTTTTTGTTGATTGATTACCACTCTGTTTGTCATTACAATATATCTACTAGTATCTACCTACCTAAGCCCGAATAAGAATTTAAACGTTATTGTGATACTACACTTTTAAAAGACTGAAATTTCTGAAACACGCTGTCTTACAGTAGCCTATATTACTTTTATAATCTTGGGATTCAAAGGGTCACAATTCATACATAGATTAATTTATGGACTTAATCATTTCAGCATCAAGAAGTAAGCTTGCTGCGTCTGTACATATTGGTTTACAAACATAAAATGTATAATTTTATATTTATTTCTATTGCTCAACCTCGCTACATTTGGCATCAGCTCTCACTCAGTTCAAACACTGTAATTTTTGACTTCATCTTTGTATAATAGCAGCATGCCAACTGCAGCTTTTGGCAGGTTGCCAAGTCCACTCAGCTTTGGCAGTATCTAAACAATTATGAAACTCCCTCTATCATATTAAACCGCTGCATTATCGGATGACACTGATGAAGGAGCACAACCCTCGCTTGCACCTTTTATACTTATTGTATTAGGCTGTATAATTACGTACACCACTGAATGAATGAATGAATGAATGAATGAATGAATGAATGAATGAATGAATGAACGAGCGAACGAACGAACGAATGAATGAATGAATGAATGAATGAATGAATGAATGAATGAATGAATGAATGAATGAATGAATGAATGAATGAATCAATGAATCAATAAATAAATGAATCAATGAATCAATGAATCAATCAATGAATCAATGAATCAATCAATGAATCAATCAATGAATCAATCAATGAATCAATGAATATATATTATAGTGAAGGTATTAAAACAATTTAATCCATGTGATCTGCTGCGAGACTTGAGTATTTTAAGTAATCTTGATTGTTATATTTCTAATGCTCAAACAATAACTTTGATATAAATAACCCTAATCATATGCTTTTTAAGTAAACCTGCTATAGATATAGAATACACAGTACATAGAAAATGACTTCTATTTTCAGCCCCGGTTATGTACAAACACATATTTTAGATAGAGGCCATCCAGGCAAAACGCCAGATGAGATTAAAGAAGTAAGTTTGGGCTTTGAATTTAAAGCTTTAAAGATGAACCTCTCTCAGCTGTCTTGACCAGAACGTAAAAAACGTGTGATGCCTTTTCTTTTGTGGAATCATCTGATTGTAGATGGGTGGCAGCTGGTAGCCCTTGTCTCTGTTCATGGAAGGGGATCTCTTGCCCCGGCTTCCGTACTGCCACCATTTCCATGGGTGTTATGAATCTTAGTGGCAGCAAAAACAGTACATGGAGTTTCATTGTCAATTTGTGTAAGGTGGACATACTGATAATGAGTTGTACATAAGCTCATTGTCACTCCGATATCTACAAAACCCCTTTTTCAATTCAGTTGGTGTTCAACATACTGGATACAAGTATTAATTTCTAAGCTGCATCAATCTTTAACCCTTTAACGGCCAAATTATTCAACTTAAATTTTCACCCACTTGAAGTTGTGGATCGCGTTTTCACCCACTTGAAGTTGTGTCTCGCTGACGCGATCCACAACTTCAAGTGAGTGAAAATTATTCAGATTTGACAATATGGAGTTCAACTGTTTTCAAATATTGCTGATTGATGTCAAATTTTATGTTTAACATGTTTAAAAGGTGGAGCCTTATGTGCTAATAAAAAAATGAAAACCCGAGTACATGCGGCACCGGCGGTTAAAGGGTTAATCTGTTTTCGTCAAATTAGGACGTTGTCACCCTGATATCTACAAAACCGCTTTTTTATTCACTTTGAGTTCAACATACTGGATTCAAGTATTAATTCCTAGGCTGCATCAATTTTTTAGAGAAATTGGGAAAATATTCGGGTCATGGCGGCCATCTTTATTCTTTTTTTCGTCAAATGAGGACCTTATCACCCTGATATTTTCGATTCACTTAGTGTTCAACATACTGGATGCAAATATTAATTCCTAGACTGCATCAATTTTTCAAAAAGTTTGGAAAATTATTCGGGTCATGGCGGCTATCTTTAATCTTTTTTTGTCAAATTTGGACCTTGTCACCCTGATATCAACAAAACCGCTTTTTCGATTCACTCCGTGTTCAACATACTGGATGCAAGTATTATTTCCTAGGCTGCATCAATTTTTCAGAAAGTTTGGGAAAATATTCGGGTCATGGCGGCCATCTTTAATCTTTTCTCGTCAAATTAGGACCTTGTCACCCTGATAACTTCAAAGCCCCTTATCCGATATACTCAATATTCAAAATACTGCATAGTAGTATTAATTCCTTGCCTGCATACATTTTTCAGAAAGTTCGGAGGAATATCCGGGTCATGGCGGCCATCTTTAATCTGTTTACGTCAATGACGGACGTTGTCACCCTGATAACTTCAAAGCTGCTTATTCGATACACACAATATTCAACTTATTGCATGGCTGACGCTAATAATAATTCCTAGACTGCATCAATTTTTCAGAAAGTTCGGGAAAATATCCGGGTCATCTTTTGGGGTCAAAATAGCACCCAGTCAGCCTAAAGATATGCTAGCCTCTGCCTGAAAATATTACTTGATAATTACATGTCCAAATTGATTATCTGATAAAATTATAATTAATGTATAACTCTTATTTGAAAAGTGCGAGGGGGAGCCTTCTTGGGTATTTTCATGGTAAACACTTTCATCTAGTATAGTCTCTGCTTTAGATGACTAAAACAATAAAATCTATAATGAGTGAGTGCAAGAAAAAAAGAATTAGAAAAAAACAAATTTTGACCTATTTTTGAAAAAGTTAATGAGGCGATAAAAAAATATAGCTGGATCATTTTTTTATATCATGAAATGGACTGTTTTTTTTCAGAAATTAGCAGCTACCTTGAATCAACGTACTGGACAGAAAAAAACATGTTTTTGGTAATGTGTGGCCTTAATTAATCGAATGTGGGCACTCATCCAAAACAGAAAAAAAACAGCGCGAGTCCGTCTTTGTACGTCAGAATCTGACGTCTACAGACGTTAGATTCTGACGTATAAATACGGTCGGTCTCCGCGCTGAAAGAATGAAAATATTTCTCACGGCCATAGATAAGACCCATCACATAGGTATTCATATGAAGCGGAAAGAGCAATTTAAGACATTTATAATGATTTCAAATTGAAAAAAAACCCTTTGGTTTCCATGGTTTATACAAAAATATTTCAGCGCTGTAAGGGTTAATGTTTTGTGACTTGCAGGTCTTCAAGCAGTGCGCCAGAGCACAGCCTAATGGTATTTGTCAGGAACCAGAGGACGTGGCTAAGGTGATTGTATTCCTAGCGTCAGATGACGCTTCATTTATCAACGGGGGAAATATCCCTGTGGATGGAGGATGGAGGAACGCCTTGGCTGACTGTAGCAAACAATGAACTGTGTTCAATATTTTACCCCCAGAAAATGTTACCCTATTTTTTTGCTCTGTGATTGCCTTTGAATTGCTCACTGTAAATTCAAATAATAAAAAAAACTACTCAATACACCTTTTTCAATAACAACACGCCACACGGTGAGCAACGCTGAACTATTTTAATCAGACAACTGTTACACACTTATCAATGACAACACGCCACACAGTGAGCAACTCGGAACTGTTTTAATCAGCCAATTGTTCACTGCGCAAACTCGTGTAAGCAGTCTATTCAAGCTCGAAATGTAATGAATTTAATAGATAGGCTATTGACTTTTCCAGCAAACACAATACGTTGACCCACTGTTGGTTTTATGTTGGGCCAGCGTTGAAGATAATTGGCCAACTTTAAATCAGCATTGGATCAACATCTTGTGTTTGCTGGGTTTTATTGTTGGGAAAACATCTAATATTCTGGCCCAACGCTGGTTTAGTGCTGGCATATCGTCTGAGATGGCGGCTCAATGCTGGCTGAGTGCTGTTATATTGTCTGGCCCAATATTGCGACAAAGTTTGGTCTTTATAAACTCCCTGACCCAGACCCTGAACCAATGTTGTTTTAATGTTGAGCCAGCGTCGCAGACGTTGGCCCAACATTAAAACAAGATTGTTTCAATGTATTGTGTTTGAGGGTGGGATATTATCATAGTATGTATATACATAGGCTGAGCATTTATGAATATTTAGTTTTCTTGCTTTTTTAATATGCTAACGCAGTCACATTATCATATTATCAATATAAATATATCCCTTATCTGGTGCTGTTCAGTGTTATATCATCTGAAAACTATAATAAACGTGTAATAAACCATTTGT
This sequence comes from Flabesymbios commensalis, assembly GCA_964017125.1. Classification (NCBI taxonomy): domain Eukaryota; kingdom Metazoa; phylum Annelida; class Polychaeta; order Terebellida; family Flabelligeridae; genus Flabesymbios; species Flabesymbios commensalis. The sequence goes on along the minus strand of OZ024914.1, from coordinate 72,346,392 downwards.
TGATTGACAGGTGTTGCGACAAATACCTTTAAGATAATGGGAAAAGATCAAATTCCGAATATGATAGTTTCATATTAAAAATATATAAATAGATAGTAGATTATAACAGATGTATACGTTATAACTGTCAACAATAACCCACAGCCTGCCTGTTTGTTTTGTTTATGTTTATGTTTATTTGACTTCCAGTTAAAAACATGCAAAAATGGTAAATTATAATTATTATTATCATTTTTTGAACATGTTTTTAACTTTGGTTGACGGGAACAGGTCGAGACGACCTCTACAATGCCTGTCAACCATATAAGTGAATTAAAATTATAGAATAAAATAAAATCCATTGTTTAAAATAGCAATAGCAATTTAAAAATGTACATAGTATAGATTATAAATTTTACGATTTGTACACATAAAATAAAATAACCGACAATTGTCTGTCATCTGTTTCCCGCACCAAAACCAGAGATAAAATAGCTACACTGTGCTCTACACCGTGTAGCAAAAAAGGACACTCTGGAAAGCGTAGAAACCTAATCAAAACCTCTAAATGCTTTAGTTGTCTATTTGTTGTTTTTTTCCAATGGGCACTGCATGGAGCCCACACTTTAATACTCTCAAAACGGTATCGTTCAGAGCCATACAACTCTGATTGAATGTTCCCGTCCGTAGCCCCATAATACGTCACCTCTTTGATCTCTGACCTACATAATTATATGTCACACACGTTCATACTGGATCTAATAAAGTGTACATTATTTCTACGCTACTATGTACTCAACAAAGTTGTTCTCTGATCTTATAATGACATATAATACCTATTGTACAGCACCATCTCAGCATTAGAGTATATACCCATCTTATGCCACACCAGATTAATTTTATGTTTTTGGGGGGGCTGCAAAATAGGAGTGTGCGTAATAAAATTAGGATCCCTAAGCCTATGATCACTGATGATATAAACAAATTCCGCAGGACATTTTTTTTAAATCCATTTTTCTCCCTTGTTATTCAAATCTAAATGTAAAAACCATAAGCATAGACTTAATTTATTTTCTTTGCTGTTTTTTATTCATACAATGGCTATTAGAAGAAGAAGAAGATTAATTCCCGCTAACCTGTTATCATATGTGTAGTCAATAATTAGTGAGACCGGTTTGTTTCATAACTTCTATGAACTTTCATTTACGGGAATTGAGCAAAATAAAGAAATAATATGTATTTTATGTACTTAGTCATATAAGGTATCCTTTTTTAAATATCTATATAATATATAATCCATTATTAATATGTTTAATAAACACTTTAATCCTTATTCTTTGTAATTAACTCCGTTACGAAGGTGTGAACCATAAAAAAAGTGTGGGCATTACCTGTTGATTCACCCTAGCTGTTATACGTTCGAACTAGAACATTACAGCCAAATTGTGTGTACTTAGCCGTTAAAACATAGCCGCGACAATCGACACGCGGCAGGACTAATAGGTTCAGTAGGATTAGCCGTCGTCCTTTGTCTCCCCGACAACTCTTACCGTTATGACGTTACGTAATGGTGATTAGGCCTGCGGAAAAAAGTGGGGTGGCATCGACCAGATTAAGGTGTCACCAGTGGCCAATGGATATTTAAATTACCTTAATTGATTTATTCTCTACTGTAAAAGCACGATACAAGTGGATAATCATATCACAAAGGCCATAAACTAATAGGCCTAGAGCTGATATATGGTGAGCGACAGGTTATCTAGTGCCGGGCAGTGATCAACAATCAAAAATATGTTTTTCAGTAATTTAAACATTCTAACAAAATGCCTCTTAAATTGGTTTCCCTCGACTTTTGAATGTGAAAAAATTGCTTTAAATAAATGAGAACATTTTTTCTGTCGCAACATCTGCTTTGTTCCCCATAACTTTGTGAAATATTGATAATAGATGTTATCGCGGCTCTAAATTGGTTTTCTAGGTGTGAGAAACCTATATGTAGACACCAGAAACACATTTCTACTTTATTTGGAAGCGAAGTTAAGTTATGTTGCAGTCGCGGCCATTTTAGATTTTGCCCTCTAGCGGCCACCGTTCAATAAAAAGGTAGCTATATGACCTTCGGAAACACCATAACTCAATTCCCTGTTATTTTACACCGAAATGATGTTTTTGTGTTCATTGTGAGCCAAGCCGTGATGTACAGTTGTGACATTTTCACAAATTTTGGCGGATATTTTGTTTTTTAATTTTGAGTAGGAAAAAGACAAAATAGAGCTTGGCATGGGGCAGATTTGGAATCAGCATTCCCAAATTGTGTGGGAACAACTACATGCCAAATTCTACTAAAAATGCCTTAACAAAACAGAAATGTCAAAAATGGGCCCTGACTATCATAATTCACAGGCTAATAACTGTACGGCAATGCTAATTTACATACGATTTTCTGTCGTCAACGTGGCATGTCATACCATGTGTCATACCATGTGCCACACAATGCTACTTTTATCTGCGAATCATCATCAGAACATCACGATTCTGGTAAGATTTCCCCAGTTCCCACTACAAGTTGTGATGAAAATTGGTTTCAACTTCATAAAAACTGTTTCCAGATATTTGAAAGCACGTCACTAGTTGTTGATTATCATAAAATCCGACCTGTATTTTTATATTGGTTATGCTAGACATGTAGTAAGGACTTCATATGTTAGAATAAATGTAAGCCATCCTGTCCTTTCATTAAGCGAGCAAGAAATGACACTCATATTATCTGGCATGATTCCTGTAGCAAAGTTCCAAATACATTTATTCGATTTATTGGATGATATGCCTTTCAACAATGACATTTTTGTAAACGTGAACAACAAATGTGGAATTGTGAAAGAGCGTATGAAAGGTGATGATATTATGAACTCCATCCTTCTGGTCCAGGATTTGCGCGATATCTAGAATGTGATGAACCTACTGTAGTCAGCTAGTGCTGTCATTTGTAAGAAAAACAGTAAAACAGTCACTAATAATTGTCAAGGTGCTTATTTTGAATGTGATGACAGTTCATGCATATTATTTGTTTATATTTGTGATTCTTTAAACTTTTGAAGCCTGAATTTACCATTGTCATCCTCATCAACTACAAGTAGCGTATTGCTGTCACAATTCTTGATTTGTAGTGGATGAAGATGATTTGATGTAGTTCAAAAATTAAAGAAAATTGTCATGTATTGGTAAACCACTTAGTTGCATGAAAAATTAAATCTGTTTTCAGGGATGTAAAATGATGCTTTAATGCATCGTGAGGGCTTAACCCTTACAGCGCGGGGATCGACTTTAGTCGTTAGAATCTGACGTCTGCTAAGACGTCAGATTCTAACGACTAAAGTCTATCCCCACACTGTAAAATTAAAAATATTTGAAATGGCTGTAGACCCATATCATAGGTATTCACATGAATCAGAAAGAGCTAACTAAGACATTCAAGCTGATTTCAAATTGAAAAAAACCCTTTGGCTTCCATGATTTTCATAAAAAAAATTCAGCGCTTTAAAGCTTAAAGGGTTAATGACTGTGTTGACGGCGATGACGAGGTTACGTGTTCTGGTGAGGTCTGGATGAAAGATGATTTCATTTTGATCAATGAGAACCTATATCTACCATGTGTGTTGTACCAGCATTGTCAACCATCCACATTGACGTTGGTGGCGCCTGTCAAAAGCCACTCTGTTTGTGATGGGATAAAATCACCTTCTTTTGGATGAAGATGAGATGTGCACACGGAAACTGTCTCAAGGAATTGATCAGCTGGGATTTGTGGTAAATCACGGTGATGAAAAAGTCCAAAGAAGTAACTAGCCTCACTATTGATATATCAGTGGAAGATCTGGCAATGACAACCTTTGATGAAAAATTTAAATCGCATAAATCTTATCTGACTAATAAGAACAATTTTCTTCCTACATACAGACAAATATCTGTTCCGACGAATACATTTACCAGATATGGTATAGAATGTGGACAAGCAAGAAATGTAGTTACTATAGCACAGATGTGTAAAATATACCCAGAAGACAAACAATGCGCATCAGTTATACAGTTTGTCCTCCAGAAAATTGCGAATGTGACGAGCTTATTATTAACAATGACATAAAAAAAACAAATCATTAGTGAGCTACAAATTAATATATAAAGCTATTATTTGTAGAGGCAATCAGAAAAAAGTGACCTTAGATGCCCTCAAGATCCCAATTATATATTTAGATTTGTCAAATTGTCATATTCGTAATATTTTGGTAGAGAAAGATACACTTTTTTTCTCAACATATATTATTTGGTGACTTAAGTAAGAGCTACTTCAATGACGTTATATTTCTTTCCCATAAAATATGCCACAAGATCATACTCTTAGATATTAGCAAAAACTTTATCACAATATTTTTGCATGACATATTTCTTATTTTTGACAGCCCGAGCCAGTATCTTTAAAGAAAATGTAGCATTTGTGCAGCGAAGATCCTAATTTACAAGTTGTGAGTTTTAAGAAAAATCTTATAAATAATACTTATTGAACATGATAGCTTCAAATTGAAGTTACAGACTCTAATATTTATTGTAGGCCTACATTTTCAGCTAAAGTGAAATGTAATTGTAAATGTAGTAGGCAACAATGTAACGGTATTATTACCGATCTGGTAGCTAAAACTATGTATCATGTTCTAGTTATTTTCACAAGCACACTACTAATGATTGTAATAATTATTTTGATATGTAAATTAGTTGCAAAACATAATTCGAAAAATGGGTAGGGGGGGGCCTACAGTACAATGAAACTGAATCATATAATTAGTGATGTTATGATGGCTTTTTGCCTAATTATTCTAGGCTGTGTTGATGTGAAAAATGTTCATTTGCTTCAGTGGAGATACAGTACTGTTTGTTTTGTTCTTCGAGCCAGTAGTTCAATTTTACTTGGATCCTTAATTTGTGTATTTTTTAGAATAATGTATCCATTCAAGCATCAGTGTCAGTGGTTCAGGAACACTGCAGTAGCAGCAAATATATCCTGGATATTAACTCTTTCAAGCCTGAATTTACCATAGTCATCTTCACTCACTACTCCCAAGTTTGTATTGTCACCCAGTAAACTCAAAACATTTGTATGACTTTATGCAATGTTGGACCAACGTCGACGACGTTGGGCCGACATTGCATAAATGTCATACAAATGTCTTGCGTTTGCTGGGCAGGAGGACTTTCTCTCAAACATTGTACATTTATCTAATGTTGGTTCAATGTTGGGCCAGCGTCACAGACGTTGGCCTAACATTAAAACAGCATTGGATCAATGTCTCGTTTGAGTAGTATCTTGTAATCAGTTCAGCGGCTATATTAATGCCGTCAATCTGTACTCAATAGGCTACTGTTGGCCTACACTTGACCGTCCCAGGCATGCGCGTTTTGAAGCTGAATGATTCTTTAAGAGATAATGCCTCGAAAGTGTTCTTCCTCATATTCTACCCATCAGACCCATCTTTAAATCGGGTGGATAGATTTAAGAAATTATTTTTTGTGAAAGCTAGCTCCACTCTCTCCTATGTCACCGCTTCATGACCTTCATGACCTAGTCGTTCGACCTTCCCTAAAACCCATGTACTGCCTGGCAAGTCATCATGCATGACCCAGATGCAGGACAGTTGTACACACTTCTAGTAAAGTGCACAATTTTCGTATACTATGCTACTATATGAACAGCTGTACTTTGATCTTAGGTTAATGATACATTGTATGCCCCAACAGCACCATTCCATCAGTATATCAATCTAGGCCACACCAACTTAAATTTATGGATTTAGGGGCTACAAAATAATTCTGTAAAGTAAAGGTTAAAATTCTACTATAAAAAAAATTTCAGGCTCATTTTTCAGGCATTTTATCTCTTGTTCTTAAGAAATAGTTGTATGATTCTCCGGTGCATTTTTCCGGCGACCTTGAACCATTTGAAGCGGCAAGTTCTTAATTGTAAAGAGAGTTTATTAGGCCTACGTTGACAGCAAACATTAATTTGTTGATGTCTTAGGCAAGAGTTTGTTGATTAATTGGTTTTCAAGATTAGACTAGACACTTAAAAAAATGTGTTTTTGGTAAATTTACCGTTACAAAATGAAATAAATACAGAGTTTTCGTAAAATGAAAGCTCTTTTTATCGGACACAAAATAGATTATTAATCCTAGGCGAATCCCAAGCTATGTAATTCGTGGTTTGTTCGGATCTCGATTTGTTTGTAACAGTCTCTTTTAGCAATGAAATCTTGAGTGGTTCAAACCAAAAATTAATCCGAAAGAAATATAAATTTATATAGCAGATTCTATGTCTATCAAGAAAATCTTGTATTTTAAATACGTTTCAATAGTTCTTTTATATGTTAGATATAGTTTCGCATTGTTTTTGAATATGTTCAACCATGTGTCAGTGGTTTTTTAGATTGACTTCGATTGATCATCGCCGACATCGGTCCAGTCACATGGTCAACTTCAAAAATTCTGATATTATCGCTCACGTTTAATTCGTGTTTTTGTTAACTATTAATAATAGTATTATCCGTACGCGCTGTTAATTAAATGTCAAAGTTACTCGAGTCTATTTATAGTCTAGTCTCGGCTTTAACTGTTACTCTTAATTGTTACTGTTAGTGTTAGTATACTCTATAGACTATACTCTATTATTGCCATAGGCTCCTGGCCTAGCCGCAGTAGGCCAGGGCTAGGACTAGACTTTGATCTAATTAATTTTAAGTCTAATAGTCTAATTCTAGACATTGCACATTAAAAAATTGTAGCTGTCTACAAAAACGTATATAGGCCTAGTCTAATCGCTTTTTGTTTCATTTCATGAAATCAAAAATTAAAATATTAAAATATACGATGTAGACTAGTCTACCATTAGACTGGTTGCAGCGTCATTATTAGTGTAATAGTCGGCAGCACTTCCAGTCTCTGACAGTGACATATTTTTGGAGTGACAAATTCATAATACAAAATTCATCTGGATTGAATTTGGTTTGGACTGTTCTTTCATGATTTCAATAAAATGTAGACTAAAAAATATACAATCTTAGGAATTTAAGCGCTAGTGTTAACTTTAAATTAAGTTAAAACACAATGACCATATGATTTTGATTTAATTTAAATCAATGAGAGTGGTGATAGTTGTTTTGAAATTTGATTTAAAATAACAAGAATCGATGAACTTATTGGGGCGATAACCAATCGCACATTAAAAATTTTCAGCTGTCTATACTTTATTTTATATGACTATATGATTCTATAAAGGAAATTTATGTTACAAATAATTTTAATAGTTTGTGTATATATTTGATAATAGCTTTGCGTGGTTATTATTGAATCTGTCTGACCAATTATTTGGATTATGACCCTTATCTTTGTCACATTGACATTGTTGTCTTTTCATGTGGTCTAGTCAGTCTCAAAACCTTACATTATCGTTCACTCATTCTTCGTTTCAATCGTTAATGTCCGTTGTTATTAAATTATCAAATTTAACAAATTGAGCATAAAACAAGAACTCTTATAACTGCAGAGTAACACTGGTCGGTTCCTCATTTATCAAACATTTGCGGAATGACATAACGAAAAAATCATTTGCATTTTTGCATCCAAATTTGGATAACTTTTAATATGTCAAGGGGGATGGAAAATGTTTCATCTTTTTCACATAAAAATTTTGGTTTCATTCAGTTGAAAAAGTACTATGTTAACTTGTTGTGATTCGCTGAGTAATCATTTGAGATGGCGTTCACTTTAATGCTATAGGCAATATTTATTTTATAAATCAACGATAATTGTGTCAGAAAATTTGTTTAACAAAGATTGATTAACTCTTGAGGCGATAACCACTTTGGCTGCTTTTATGCATTTATGCTAGTTTGTGGTTGACTCACTGATTCCTTTCAGGAACTGTTTTTCCTGTGGGCCATTCTCTGGCATTGCCACTGCGGCCTTATGGGGTTTCAGATAGGTCTTGTTGTCAGGAACATATGTTTTTGGCCTTTTTCCTCGTGGTTGGGAGTTTCATCTTTGTTACTTAAATTTTTTGGGGTACATTTTATCGTGTGATTTGCTTGGTCAACTTTATAAATTATCTTGTTAAGAAGATTAATTCTTGTTGTGATTCGCTGAGTAAACATTTGTGATGGCGCTCACTTTAATGCAATAGACAATATTAATTTTATAAATCAATGATAATTGTCTCAGAGAATTTGTTTAACAAAGATTGATTAACTCTGGAGGCGATAACCACTTTGGCTGCTTTTATGCATTTATGTCAATTTGTGGTTGACTCACTGATTCCTTTCAGGAACTGTTTTCCTGTGGGCCATTCTTTGGCATTGCCACTGCGGCCTTATGGGGTTTCAGGTAGGTCTTGTTGTCAGGAACATATGTTTTTGGCTTTTTTCCTCATTTTTTGGAGTTTCATCTTTGTTACTTAAATTTTTTGGGTACATTTTATCGTGTGATTTGTAGGGCAAAAATTTACAAATAATATAAATAAATAAGAGGAGCAATTGTTGTTTCTAGGATTTGATTTAGCAAGAATTGATAAACTCTGGAGGCGATAATCACATTGGCTGATGCCAATTTGTGGTGGACCCACTGATTCCTGTCAGGATTTGTTTCCTGTGGGCTATTTTCTGGCCTCGCCAGTACAGCTTTCGGTTTCAGATAGGTCTTTGTCAAAACTATGTTTTTGGCACCTTTCCTCTTTGATTGGAGTTTTCTTTTTTGTTACTTTTGGTCAATGAAGCATACATACCAGCTACTCTTAATCTCAAATTAAAATATACAATATTAATGCTCATAAGGATATTTGAAAATAATTCATGTTAGGAAGTTAAGATTTAACGTTCTCATCAGTAATAATTTAAATTAATGAGAAGAGATATAGTTGATAATCTCTTGATTTCATTTTATATAATTGATGCAATTATGCCAATTTGTGATGACTCTGGAATAATCCCAGGGGCTGGTTTTCCTGTAGGCCATTCTCTGGCTTTGCCAAAGTGACCTTAGGTTTCAAGTGGATCCTATGAAATTATGTTTTGGGTCACCTTTTTCTTTCTAAGTTTACTTCTTCGTTGCTTGTTTTGTAAAGCTTAGTGATCCAACTGCTTTGAAATTAAATTATAATAAAAAATAAAAATTAAAAAAAAAAATGGCCACAAGAATTAAATCTTTCATCATTCTTACTTAGATATATATATATATATATAATAAATAATTTGTAAATTGAAATAATTCGGAAGAGTATCCAAGTGTAGGAGTGTAAGGTAAAAACAATATAATTATTCAATTAAACTACTGCAAGAACATATTATTAGTCAATAAATACAAGGTCAGTTACAACAAGACTTGGCCAGTTGTTACAGGCCGCAGTAATTATTGCATGCCTTATACGCAAACTACATGATGCTCTATGTCTAGCTTGATAATTCCAGCATCAGGACTTGCGCCAGCTGCTGAAATCAGTGCTAGTAATGATAGACAGGATGCATCCGGACTTGCGCCAGATGCAATGAACTTCATGAAGAACCAAACATATGATTATTCATTTGTTAGTTCGGCAGGACTTGCGCCAGCTGTTCTAACTATAGCAAACATGATGGGGAGTGATTTGCCAACTGGATTTGGGCCAGTTGGTTTTTGATACAATATCCACAAGCTCATTCTTACAGGTGGAATTAGTTTAATCTAGCATCAGGATTTGCGCCAGCTTCTGAAATCAGTGCTAGCAAGGATGGGCAGGATGCATCCGGACTTGCGCCAGATGCAATAAACTTTGTGAAAAACCAAACATATGATTTTCCATTTGTTAGTTCGGCAGGACTTGCGCCAGCTGTTCTAACAATGGAAAACACGATGGGGAGTGATTTGCCAACCCGATTTCGGCCAGTCGGGTTTTGATACAATATCCACAAGCTCATTCTTACAGGTGGAATTAGTTTAATCTAGCATCAGGATTTGCGCCAGCTTCTGAAATCAGTGCTAGCAAGGATGGGCAGGATGCATCCGGACTTGCGCCAGATGCAATAAACTTTGTGAAAAACCAAACATATGATTTTCCATTTGTTAGTTCGGCAGGACTTGCGCCAGCTGTTCTAACAATGGAAAACACGATGGGGAGTGATTTGCCAACCCGATTTCGGCCAGTCGGGTTTTGATACAATATCCACAAGCTCATTCTTACAGGTGGAATTAGTTTATTCTAGCATCAGGATTTGCGCCAGCTGCTGAAATCAGTGCTAGCAAGGATGGGCAGGATGCATCCGGACTTGCGCCAGATGCAATAAACTTTGTGAAGAACCAAATATATGATTTTCCATTTGTTAGTTCGGCAGGACTTGCGCCAGCTGTTCTAACAATGGAAAACATGATGGGGAGTGATTTGCCAACCCGATTTCGGCCAGTCTGTTTTTGATACAATATCCACAAGCTCATTCTTACAGGTGGAATTACTTTGAATGTGAATGATTTATGTCCTTTTTCTTCTCCCGTAGAAGAGAAGAAAAAGCTGAAATTTTTGCTTTTTCGTTAATAACTGCGTGAGTAAGAAATTATTATTATTATTTTTATTTTATTTTATTTTTTTTTAGAATTCTTTAGATCTTGCTTTTGAATGTATATGTAAACAACATTTTTAGTGAATACAGCAATACTCAAGATGTGGACCATTTCCTCATGTTCCTAATTTGCTTAAAATCCTTCTAAATCTATGTTTTGTGGTATTCTTATGTTTTTAAAGTGTGTCTGCAATACCTAGGTCAGCTCAAAATGAGGTCTGTATACTTCTGGGTCAGATTTTACACTTACAGAAAATAAAATTCCACTGACATATAAATCCAGCCAGTTAAAACACTACTGAGACTTGCTTCAGGAATTATAAATACAGTAGATGTTATGATAATGTGTCCCTTATTATCTACATTTGTAAATTTTAATTATTTGGTTATCTATTCATTACATGTAAATTTCAAGTTTCACTTCTGTAGACATCCTAATTTCAATTTAAAAACTAAATTTCAGACTATATAGCACTTCACTATTTAGAATTAGTGTTGTTTCTGATGTCGCAAGTAATGGTGGATTAGACAGATGAGAGGTTGGAATTCATATGTGCTCTTACGATGCATTCGTAAGTTTGGGTTGTGGGGGTCAGACACTTGGTGTCTGTGTGCCGTTTTCATACCCTCCTCAACAACAGATAATCTTGTTTAATAATGTTATTGATAGATTTTGTCAATATTATGTAATTTGTATGTAATGATACAAGAGTCAATGTTCATTAATATATTAATGTGAACAATTAGTAGATTGTTATTGATAGGTTTGGTTTTGTGTGAACAATTACTAGATTGTTATTGATAGTTTGGTTGATATTATCTAATTTGTTTGTAATGATACAAGAGTCAAAGTTCACATTTAAATAGTAGATTAGATCAATCAGAGACATGTATAAATATTCATAGTAGATTAGATCAATCAGAGACATGTATAAATAGTCATAGTAGATTTGATCAATTTGAGACATGTATAAATATTCATAGTAGATTAGATCAATTAGAGACATGTATAAATATTCACTGGTTAATCCTGTTAACTGACTGTCAAGTAAATTTATACCTATTTTGGTCTTAGGGCTTCACTCTGTTACAACCACGTTTACATTAACAACATTTGAAGTGAAGCCCTTTTTATTTGTAGTCGTTTAATTTGATGTTTATTTTTAATAAACAAATTTTCCCCATTTTATGTGTCTCTTTTTTGTACGATAAATACAGAGTTTTCGTAAAATGAAAGCTCTTTTTATCGGACACAAAATAGATTATTAATCCTAGGCGAATCCCAAGCTATGTAATTCGTGGTTTGTTCGGATCTCGATTTGTTTGTAACAGTCTCTTTTAGCAATGAAATCTTGAGTGGTTCAAACCAAAAATTAATCCGAAAGAAATATAAATTTATATAGCAGATTCTATGTCTATCAAGAAAATCCCACCTCCTCCCGCTTCCATCCGCTGCAAGTTTTTTGTTCATTTTTCTTCTGACCGTTTTCATACCCTCCTCAACAACAGATAATCTTGTTTAATAATGTTATTGAAAGATTTTGTCAATATTATGTAATTTGTATGTAATGATACAAGAGTCAATGTTCATTAATATATTAATGTGAACAATTAGTAGATTGTTATTGATAGGTTTGGTTTTGTGTGAACAATTACTAGATTGTTATTGATAGTTTGGTTGATATTATCTAATTTGTTTGTAATGATACAAGAGTCAAAGTTCACATTTAAATAGTAGATTAGATCAATCAGAGACATGTATAAATATTCATAGTAGATTAGATCAATCAGAGACATGTATAAATAGTCATAGTAGATTTGATCAATTTGAGACATGTATAAATATTCATAGTAGATTAGATCAATTAGAGACATGTATAAATATTCACTGGTTAATCCTGTTAACTGACTGTCAAGTAAATTTATACCTATTTTGGTCTTAGGGCTTCACTCTGTTACAACCACGTTTACATTAACAACATTTGAAGTGAAGCCCTTTTTATTTGTAGTCGTTTAATTTGATGTTTATTTTTAATAAACAAATTTTCCCCATTTTATGTGTCTCTTTTTTGTACGATAAAAAAAGTTATTTATATCTTTTTCCCAACCAACTGCTCTGAATCTTGAATAACAATTTTTTAGAAACAATTAATCAAAAAACTGTGGCCTTGTATTTATACCACATGGATGTATAGGCCTATATTACTATAATAGGCTGACTTCCAGATAGAATCTTGTTTGATATTCATATGGGTCCAGGATAAAATCATAGCAGCATGACAAGCAGTGAACGCAAAGTTGTCATTATTACAGGTTGGTCATTTTATATTTCGAAACAATAGGCACAATAAGTATGCTTTAGGCCTATAGTTATATATCTTACCGCCATGTGGTATTTATATATTTTCAAACGTCGCTCCACATAGGCCTACATATATAGTAAGTGACCTATAGATCTTACCATGCAAACACGAGGCGTTGGCCCAATATTGGGCTGACGTTGGCCCATCGTCCACGACGCTGACCCAACATCAGACGAACATTAGGCCTAGGCCAGGCAGCGCCTCGTGTTTGCTGGGTAGGAAACTTGCCTAAGACGCCCACCTTGCCCAAAACGCCCACACACCACTTTCTCAGAATTAAGGGACGCACCATTTGATATCTGGGGGGGGGGGGGGGAGAGGGCTAGAAAAGAAAAAAAAATTGTTTGTCGCCACAAAAGTATGAAAAAAAAAGTTTGTTGAAAATGTAGGCAGAAAAAAAAAGTTAGTTGTCGAAATTTATGACTAATATGTTGACCAGAAAAAACACCAAATGGTAACCTACATTATAGGGAAAGCATACGACAAAAAATTTCTTCGACGAAACATAAAAAAAAAATTGTCGGACGTTGATTGCTAAAAAAAAGGTTGTTTTCTGTCGGAAGTAAAAAAAAAGTTTTCCGATATATCGGATGGTGCGTCCCTAAAGATAGTCACGTTCTAAACTCACATGTGCGTAAGCCTTCAGCATACAGTACAGTGTGGTTGATTCAGTAACCTGATTACAAGACTGGATACTAGCCCACTCCCACGAGACACTCACCCAACGCTGTTTTAATGTTAGAACAACGTCTGCGATGCTGGCCCAACATTGAACCAACATTGGAGAAATGTAAAATGTTTGAGAGAAAGTCCTCCTGCCCAGCAAACAAAAACATTTGTATAACATTTATACAACGTCGGCCCAACGTATTCGACGTTGGTCCAACATTGTATAAAGTCATACAAATGTTTTGTGTCCACTGGGTGTTGGTACAAGCGTGGGGTCAACCCGTCCCGCAGTAATACAGTCAATTTGTTTGCAGGCCAACAACCTGCTAAGATCCAGGACTAAGGGCTTTGAGAATCGATGGAATTGTTAACTCATAGATGTCGCTCAAGTATATATGAACTTGCTGTGATTTGAGAACTTGCTCTTAATGAGGCTACAGGTGTAACGCATATTTAGTATTATTATGGAATAGGGCCTTGGCCTACCCACGGGCACTATTGCATTCTGGGGGACTCTTGTCCCGCGAATTTTGACAGTTGACCATACCTTTAACGTTAGTCATAATTCCACCCATGTGCGAGTGTTTAATTCATTTATTACGTCATGCCTTTCCTTGTGCAGAACTTGGCTGCATAGACACAGCTAGACAGCTTTGATGTGCCAAACTAAAATATCAAGTGATACTTTTTGATGTTATTATCTATGCTATCTAGGCATAGTCAAAGTTGAAAATTGTGCAAAAATAACATCTGAAAGCAATTGAAAACTAATTTCGTAAAATATTGTCCTAATTTACGTCAAAATTATCCTGATAATCTTACTTAGTATTCAGTTAACTGCTAAAATATGTTAAATATTCAGAAGATAAGATGTTGGGGATTACGAAAAGATGTAATATTGTTGTATAGAACTTTGTTTTGTTAACACATGTCCGTCTAACAAGTCACCATTCATAGCTGTTTTCATCAAATCGCCATTTTGTCTTTTATTTTCTCATAAAAAAACAAATAAATAAGATTAACCCGTCATGAAACTATGAAATATGAATATAGTTAGCATGTTATTACATTACTAAAAATGCATCAAAGCTAATTAAATCTGTAAAAATCGTAAAATCTGATACGTGTAAAAAAACAACATTTGAATCAAGTTGATGTCAGATGTAAAATTTAGTATTCCAATCTGAATAGAAGTTCGGCGTTGTCGTTGTCGGCGTTGGTGTGCGGCGTTAACCAGTTAACATTTCCTTGTGGGTAGCCTATTCTTCCCATATTTGTTATGCATGTTACCTATATGACCAGTTCTCAGACAAGTTAAATAATGGCTGATCTTTCGCATTCTACGTCAATAATTTGACCTTGTGTGTAGATAACTTCAAGTTCAATAATGGCGGCGGGATATTGTCGGGTGCGCTCTAATTGTTAAGATTTAAAAATTCTGGGTTAATTTTTTTAACCCTTTAAGCGCCAAATTATTTAAGTTGAATTTTCACCCACTTGAAGTTGTGTCTCGCTGACGCGATCCACAACTTCAAGTGAGTGAAAATTATTCAGATTTGACAAAATGGTGGTCAACTTTTTTTGCTGATTTAATGTTACATTTTATCTTTAATATGTTTAAAAGGTGGTACTAATTGTGCTAATAAAAAATGAAAACCCGAATATATGCGACACCGGCGGTTAAAGGGTTAAAGCTATTACATTTATGTTTTATCATGCACAATATAAATGGGCCACCATGTAAGAAATTGTATTGCATATTATTGCTAATCGTATTTTCTTATCATCACCTGCTTAACACATAGTCGTCCTTTAACCCTTTAACCCTTAAAGCGCTGAATTATTTTATGAAAATCGTGGAGACCAAAGGGGTTTTTTCAATTTGAAATCATCATAAAGGGCTTAGTTAGCTCTTTCTGATTCATTTGAATTGCTGTGTTATGGGTCTACGGCCATTAGAAATATTTTTACTCTTATAGTGCGGGGATCGACTTTAGGCGTCAGAATCTAACGTCTACAGACGTCAGATTCTGACGACTAAAGTCGATCCTCGCACTGTAAGGGCTAACCGCAGGTGCCGTCCATATTCGTCTTTTACATTTTTTTATTAGCACATTACATACCAGCTTTTAAGAATGTTAAACTGTTAAAGATAAAAAGTGACATTAATCAGCAAAATTTGCAATTTGTTGATCTCCATTTTGTCAAATCTGAATAATTTTCACTCACTTCAAGTTGTTTTTTCGGCGTCAGCGAGACACAATCTTCAAAAGGGTGAAAATTCGAGTTGAATAATTTGGCGGCTAAAAGGTTAAAGCTAGTGCCTGAGCAGCTGAGGGGGTGCTTTCGTTTTTTAGTTTTTTAGTTTTTTATTGAAGTTGTCTCACTTTCGAGGCTATGACATAGGCCTACATCTTGTGAAAATCACAGGTGCCGGTACAGGAATTGGCCAGGCCACGGCTGTAGAGTTCATCAAGAAAGGCTACAATGTTGTGGTGACTGGAAGACGTAAGGAAAAGCTGGAGACGACGGTATCACTGTGTGAAGCAGAAGGGGCGACTAAAGACAGGGTGAGTTATATACAGGGAGACGGTATCACTGTGTGAAGTAGTATAGAGGGGGCGAGTAAAGACAGGGTAAGTTATGTAAAGGGGGGGGGGGAGTTATCACTGGGTGTGCATACAAGAGAATCAGTATTACATGTTGAGTTTTAAAAGTGATTTGAATATGAAGTATACTGGTATAATTCTGATAATTTTAAACACATGAACAGGTTTTAGTCATGGAGGGTGACGTGTCAAATCCTGAAGATACACAAAGCTGTACCGAGTCAACTATTGCCACATTTGGAAGACTAGATTGTTTGGTGAGTTATTTCCTTGTTTATGATAGTCTATTGTTTATGATAACCTTGTTTGTGATAGTCTTTTTTGTGATAGCTGCAAGATTTCTTATATCCAACTATGATTGTGTGAATTTGTAATAGGCATCTTTCTACATACCATACATTTTTACATGCATCAATGTTTGATGATATCATGCACCACATAATGATTCACTGAATTTATAATGGTAATAAGTGAAAACAAACTCCTGACTGAGATCAATCACCCGGCAAACACCAAACATTTGTATAACATTTGAACAAATTTGGACCAACGTCGAAGACGTTGGGCCGACGTTTCCTATGTTACCACTTGCTCAAGTTGCTGATGTTACAACCACTTGCTCAAGTTGCTAGTGTTTCAACCACTTGCTCAAGTGGCTAATGTTACAACCTCTTGCTCAAGTTGCGAATGTTACAACCACTTGCTCAAGTTGCTAGTGTTTCAACCACTTGATCAAGTGGCTGATGTTACAACCACTTGCTCAAGTGGCTGATGTTACCACCACTTGCTCGAGTTGCTGATGTTACCACCACTTGCTAAATTTGCTGATGTTACAATCACTTGCTCAAGTTGCTGATGTTACCACCACTTGCTCAAGTTGCTGATGTTTCAACCACTTGCTCAAGCTGCTGATGCTACAACCACTTGCTCAAGTTGCTAGTGTTACAAACACTCGCTCAAGTTGCTGATGTTTCAACCACTTGCTAAAGTTGCTGATGTTACAACCACTTGCTCAAGTTGCTAGTGTTACAACCACTTGCTCAAGCTGCTGATGTTACAACCACTTGCTCAAGTGGCTAATGTTACAACCTCTTGCTCAAGTTGCTGATGTTTCAACCACTTGCTAAAGTTGCTGATGTTACAACCACTTGCTCAAGTTGCTAGTGTTACAACCACTTGCTCAAGCTGCTGATGCTACAACCACTTGCTCAAGTTGCTAGTGTTACAAACACTCGCTCAAGTTGCTGATGTTTCAACCACTTGCTAAAGTTGCTGATGTTACAACCACTTGCTCAAGTTGCTAGTGTTACAACCACTTGCTCAAGTTGCTGATGCTACAACCACTTGCTCAAGTTGCTAGTGTTACAAACACTCGCTCAAGTTGCTTATGTTTCAACCACTTGCTAAAGTTGCTGATGTTACAACCACTTGCTCAAGTTGCTAGTGTTACAACCACTTGCTCAAGCTGCTGATGTTTCAACCACTTGCTCAAGTTGCTGATGTTACAACCACTTGCTCAAGTTGCTAGTGTTACAACCACTTGCTCAAGCTGCTGATGTTACAACCACTTGCTCAAGCTGCTGATGCTACAACCACTTGCTCAAGTTGCTAGTGTTACAAACACTCGCTCAAGTTGCTGATGTTACCACCACTTGCTCAAGTTGCTGATGCTACAACCACTTGCTCAAGTTGCTAGTGTTACAACCACTTGCTCAAGCTGCTGATGTTTCAACCACTTGCTCAAGTTGCTGATGTTACAACCACTTGCTCAAGTTGCTGATGTTTCAACCACTTGCTCAAGTGGATGATGTTACAACCACTTGCTCAAGTTGCTAGTGTTACAACCACTTGCTCAAGCTGCTGAAGTTTCAACCACTTGCTCAAGTTGCTGATGTTACAACCACTTGCTCAAGTTGCTGATGTTTAAACCACTTGCTCAAGTTGCTGATGTTACAACCACTTGCTCAAGCTGCTGATGTTACAACCACTTGCTCAAGCTGCTGACGTTTCAACCACTTGCTCAAGTTGCTGATGTTACAACCACTTGCTCAAGTTGCTGATGTTACAACCACTCGCTCAAGTTGCTGATGTTACAACCACTTGCTCAAGTTGCTGATGTTTCAACCACTTGCTCAAGTTGCTGATGTTACAACCACTTGCTCAAGTCGCTGATGTTACAACCACTTGCTCAAGTGGCTGATGTTACAACCACTTGCTCAAGTTGCTAGTGTTACAACCACTTGCTCAAGCTGCTGATGTTTCAACCACTTGCTCAAGTTGCTGATGTTACAACCACTTGCTCAAGTTGCTGATGTTTCAACCACTTGCTCAAGTTGCTGATGTTACAACCACTTGCTCAAGCTGCTGATGTTTCAACCACTTGCTCAAGTTGCTGATGTTACAACCACTTGCTCAAGCTGCTGATGTTTCAACCACTTGCTCAAGTGGATGATGTTACAACCACTTGCTCAAGTTGCTGATGTTACAACCACTTGCTCAAGCTGCTGATGTTTCAACCACTTGCTCAAGTTGCTGATGTTACAACCACTTGCTCAAGTTGCTGATGTTTCAACCACTTGCTCAAGTTGCTGATGTTACAACCACCTGCTCAAGTTGCTGATGTTACAACCACTTGCTCAAGCTGCTGATGTTTCAACCACTTGCTCAAGTGGATGATGTTACAACCACTTGCTCAAGTTGCTGATGTTACAACCACTTGCTCAAGCTGCTGATGTTTCAACCACTTGCTCAAGTTGCTGATGTTACAACCACTTGCTCAAGTTGCTGATGTTTCAACCACTTGCTCAAGTTGCTGATGTTACAACCACCTGCTCAAGTTGCTGATGTTACAACCACTTGCTCAAGCTGCTGATGTTTCAACCACTTGCTCAAGTTGCTGATGTTACAACCACTTGCTCAAGTGGCTGATGTTACAACCACTTGCTCAAGTTGCTAGTGTTACAACCACTTGCTCAAGCTGCTGATGTTTCAACCACTTGCTCAAGTGGATGATGTTTCAACCACTTGCTCAAGTGGATAATGCTATCAACCACTTGCTCAAGTGGATAATGCTACAACGTATATAGTTTACCACTCTCTTAAGTTTAAACAAAACGAGATGTTTCCCCACCCAGTCGTAAATATTCAGGATTGTGGAAGGCATCAGTAGCGTGCTCGATTCAGACCGTCAGGGAATGAATCTCGAATCCTTTGCCTCAAGGGCAGTGTCATCTAATTTATTTGACCATCCTCATTTGGCTCCACCGGCTCAATTTAGCCCATATGTGCACACAGGTTGTTTATAACCCTTACAGTTTGGGAACCGACTTTAGACGTCAGAATCTGACGTCTACAGACGTCAGATTGTGACGCCTAAAGTCGATCTCCGCACTCAAAGAGTAGAATATTTATAATGGCCGTAGACCCATAAAATAGGTATTCAAATGCCACAGAAAGAGCTAACTAAAACATTTATGCTCATTTCAAATTGAAAAAAAACACCCTTTGGTCTTTTGCATATACATATAGCTCATACACACATATTTCAGCGCTGTAAGGGCTGAACTCCATTTATTTCTTTGCTTCAGGTAAACAATGCAGGTAATGTTCATGTGGAGGGTTTTGAGAATTCCACATTAGAGCATCTTGATGACACATATAAAGTTCACGTGCGAGCTGTGTTTGACCTGACCCAGAAAGCAATGCCGTATCTACTGAAAACAAAAGGTATAGGTACAGTTAAATTTGACCGAACTGTGAAAGTGTTGTCATTTCTGTTTTTATTAAATGGAGAAATATAGACATACTGTATTAAAGATCGTGTGATAACTAAACATCCTTAAGCTGAAATATAGTAAATAATTGTACCCTCTAACATCCTTTTTCTCGTTTAGGCCACTATGTTTTTTCTCTGTTTTAGATGAGCGCGCGCATAAGATTTAGGCCGCGCATTACCAAAAAAAACCATGTGTTTTTTGCCCAGCGCGCGCATTGAATTGTTGCCGATTTTCGAAAAAAACATTTAATTTTGGTAGATAAAAAAAAATTACGAAAAAAAACAAATTCATTTCAGGAAATAAAAAAACTTTTTTCCAGCTACGTTTTTTTTTGCTTTTTTTTCGTCGCCCTCATTAAATTTATTTAAAATATGTCATTTTTTTTATTTCGTCGCCCTCATTAACTTTTCCAGAAATTTGTCCAATGTTTTCTTTATAGGTGGAATGTGTTTTTTTCCTAAATGTTTTTTTTTCCGCCCTCCCTCATTAGATTTTGATTTTTTTCTGATTTAAAACAGAAAAATAAAAACCAGTGGCCTTAACCTTCAAAGCCTGAATTTAACATTGTAATATTTCACCCATCACAAGCCGCGAATTGCTGTAACAATTTCTCTCGGCTTGTAGTGGGTCAAGATAACCATAGACCCTTAACATAGGTATTCAAATGAAGCAGAAAGAGCTAGCTAGCTAAGAAATATCTAATGATTTCAAGTTGAAAAAACCCCTTTGGTCTGCATGGTTTGTACACAAATAGTTCAGTGCTGTAATGGCTAAATTAGTTTTCATGGATGCAAAATGAAGCAATAATGCATCATAAGGGTTCAAGGGGTGAATTACTATTTTTAGTTAAACTTTTGGGTTTGAAACCCTTTGAAAAACAATTTATTGAATTTAACACTCACCCAAGCTTAATAATTTTAATCATATTATTGGTGGTAGGCATACAATTATTTCATTTCATGTCTCTATATTCCTCCCGCCACATGCAATTTTCTGTATACAGGCAATTTAAAATATTTATCAAAACAGTGAAAGCAGAACCGTCATTTTTAGCCTCGATATTACCTTGATTATTTTTGTTTTTTTACAGGCAATGTGATTACAGTCTCTAGTGTGGCAGCGCAAATGCCAGTAAGTATGAATATTATCTCAATGTGATATATAGCTTGTCATTTAAATTACAGGTATACTTGATCATTCCCAATGTGTTGTTCGGGTTTAACTTTAATTTTCTAAGAAACAAGATACATTGAACCAAGTCTGGTTCAAGGTTGCGCCAGCGTCGCACACGGTAGACCAGCATTACACCAGAAATATTTTATTGTCTTGTGTTCTGCTGGTAATGGTAGTATAACACAATAATTTGTTGACAAACGTTAATTTTTTTTTATTTTTTTGTTAAGATGACAGCCACACATTCAATTTATATCTGACTACCCAGCAAACATAAGACGTTGGCCCAACGCTGGGTTACTGCTGGCCCACCGTTTACGAAGTTGGCCCAACAGTAACCCAACTTGAGGCCAAAGTCTCATGTGTGCTGGGGAGTATATGTGTATAAGAGTTTGTAAACTATAAAAACATGAATTTATTTGAAATAAACTATGTCAAAATATTTATAAATTAATAAGGAGATTATAATATAAACACACGAATGATTCTATCTGACACGTGTTATTTTATTTCAGATAAGGACCAGTCTGGCTTACTCCATGATGAAGGCGTGTGTGGATCATTTCACCAGAGCTATCAGTGTAGGTCTGTAATACTAGCATACTGATGTCGACTACAGTTGACGATAGTATTGTTTTCTCATGTTTTAATTATCTTGTATAACCAGTTTTTTTAAATTAAATATGTCTCAAATCTGTGATAATCATATACATTTTAACCTAAATTTTGCAAATTAAACTAATTTTTAGTCACTTGAAGTTGTGGATCGCGGTAGCGAAACACAACTTCAAGTGGCTGAAAATTTAAATGTCTTAGCTCAGTGCTCTAAGGGTTAAGTGTTTACGTAATTAACCCTTTGCATGCTAGTGACGAACAAAGTGCACTAAATATCTCACATGAGAAAAAAGTTATATTATTACAGTATATTTTTAACCCTTTCAGTATGGGGACCGTCTGACGTCTGAATCTGACGTCTATGATCCATGTTATGTAACTTTCAAATATTTAGCAGGATATGATTGTTTTGTTTAGACGTGCATAATGTATGTGTGTTTGCTATTTTAGATTATGCCGCCAAAGGCGTACGAGTGAACACGATAAAGTGAGTAATAAGTTGTTATATAATGTGATTATGATGTAGGCTTTGTATGGATATAGGCTACTTCGTTACCTCTAATTCTGAAAAAAAACATAGGCCTACAATGCAATAGGAGTAATTTAACGTAAAAATAGACAACTTATTCTTAGATAGTATCATGATTATCTGACAGTCATTATAGGCAAATTGATTATCGTACTTTACATATTTTTTAGGCTGTGACTGTTATACAAAAGTCAGCATATTTCTTGCCATCTTTTTTTTTAGTTCAGTAGTTTTTGTTTTATAATTCACAAATAAAATATGTTTGTTTACCGTCGTTTATATCTTTTATTTTGTCTTTTCTTTTGTTTACTTTAACACAAAACTATTAAAAGCGATGCATATTAATTAATTTATCTATTTACAGTCCAGGCTATGTACGAACAGATTTTCTGGACAAAACATATCCATCTAACACTACAGCTGAAATGGATGAAGTGAGTAGGCCTACTTACGATTAGTTTAATCCTTAAAGCGCTGAAATATTTTTGTATAAATCATGGAGACCGAAGGGTTCACTTCAATTTCAAATCATCAAAAAAGTTTTAGTCAGCTCTCTCCGCTTTATTTGAATACCTATGTTACGCCTATTATAGATATTTTAATTCTTTCAGTGCGGGGATCGTCTTTATACGTCAGAATATGACGTCTGATGTATAAAGACGGTCCCCACAATGAAATTGCTCACTTCTGGGTCAGTCTTGAGTTTTATTTACATAACATTAAATTGTGACATGATAAATAATAATAAGTCAATCTACCACTTCGTGACTTGGTAGAAAAACATTTTCGACTCCAAGGCGACTCCTTAATCATTCATTATTTTTCATTTCAGTTTTATAGATTACGTGCTGGAAAGCAGCCAAACGGTGTGTGTCAGCGGCCTGAAGACGTCGCCAAGGTGATTGTGTTCCTGGCATCAGATGATGCTTCATTCATCACAGGAGCTAATGTCCCAATAGATGGAGGCTGGAGGAATGCCTTGGCCGACTGCAGCAAAGTGTGAAAATCACAACTCTAACGCCAAGAGACTGATGGAGAACATTGCATGATTGTCCCTAAAAAACATTTGTATAACATTTGTACAATGTTGGACCAACGTCGAAAACGTTGGGCCGCGCTGTACAAATGTTACATAAATGTTTTGTGTTTGCTGGGTAGGCCTACGTAGCGAAATTTAAATACGGCGAAAATTGAACCTGGATTGATGTAGCAAAACTCCAAATACGTGTAGGTCTACATCCAAGCCAATAGAGTTATCATACACATAGAGAAGTGATTTGACTAGGTTTAAATTGTTCACCCTAGAAGCATGGGTTTTGGTGAATGCAGATTGCAGTTATTGAATTGCATCAGACATTATAGCAGATATTGAGTAGGCCTACCAGTGTCCTAAAATAATATGGAGCTTAATATGGGGAAAGGCATTGGCCAGCAAACACGACACGTTGACCCAATGCTGGGCTAATTTTGGCCCAGCGTCGTAGACGGTGCGGCAACATTAGCTCAGCATTGGGTCAACGTGTCGTGTTTGATGGGATGGCTGTTTGTGAGAAACAATGGAATTCCTATCAAATACGAGATGCTGACCCTAGTGCTGGTATGGTGTTGGCCCAGCGTCGTAGACGATGGACCAACACCATACCAGCAGTAGATCAATGTGTTTAATATGTTCACATCTTAATACAATGGAGGTAGAAAGACTGAAATGGTTTGAATAACAGTAATAACTCAATTAAAGGATAATTACCTTTTTAATAAAAGAAACAGTCAAACAGTATAAAATATACGTCATTGGTTATAATCTATAGATTGTTGAAAATTGAATAAATAAATAAACTATTGTTTTAATTAGAAGACATACATCGTCAGATTAGATATTTACATTTGGTTTCAAATATAACAAGGCCCGTCGGCGACGGAAAAAGGCCTCAGCCTCTAATCATCATTTAAAAGTGAAAATCATTTGAAACAAGAGCACATTCAACAATAGCTGAACATAAAAAATGTTGAGTGGATCGCGTTAACGAGAAAATTTGATGATCGAAAGTGGCCGCAGGTTGGCCATTTTGAATTTTATCATGTTGAAATTTTTCATGGTATATCCCTACCTGGAACTGCACATTTTGTCCTATAGTAATGATCTAGCTATCTTGTTCGGTTTTCAAGATATTGCGCATATTAAAAAAATAATGGCCGATAATCTGCCATTTTGGCCGCCATGACCTAGTTTCTGTCCGAATCTTGCCCAATTTGAACTCATCCGAGCTATTAGTGAAATGGATATCTGGTATACATTTTGGAGCGAAACATAAAAAATTGTTAAGTGAATCGCGTTAACAAGAAAATTTGACGATCTGAAGTGGCCGCAGGTCGGCCATTTTGAATTTTTTCATGCTGAAATTTTTCATGGTATATCTCTACCTGGAACTGCACATTTTGTTCTATAGTAATGGTCTAGCTATCTGGTCCGGTTTTCCAGATATTACGCATATTAAAAAAATAATGGCCGATAATCGGCCATTTTGGACGCCATGACCTAGTTTCTGTCCGAATCTTGCCCAGTTTTGAACTCATCCGAGCTATTAGCATGATTAGTGAAATGGATATCTGGTATAAATTTTGGATCGAAACATAAAAAATTGTTTATTGAGAGAATCGCGTTAACAAGAAAAATTGTCAAGGTCATAGGGGTCACAAAAAGGTCAAATGTGAAATTAGTCAAGCTTTAGTCATGATCAACCTGTATGTGAAGTTTAATGTGCATTGAGTTATGGGGAACAAGTTATAGTGCTAAAAGTGGCAGACAGACGGACGGACGCTCCTGGTGACGACAATAGGCATCCGCCAAAATTTTGGCTGAGGCCTAAAAACGTTTCAAATGGAAGTATATGGGCCTAACATTAGTGAATGTGACTTTAGAACTAATTAGCAAAAGTGATAATATTTCCAATCAATCAATCAATCAATCAATCAATCAATCAATCAATCAATCAATCAATCAATCAATCAATCAATCAATCCATCAATCAATCAAGCAATCAATCAGACAGTGCCCTCTGTAGACGCCCTCAGTAGATGGCTGGGGTCATCAGTGCCCTCTGTAGAGGGCTGGGATCACCGACAGTGCCCTCTGTAGTCGTCTGGTGTCACCACCAGTGACCTGTGTAGAGGGCTAGTGTCACCATAAGTGCGATCTGTAGAGGGCTAGTGTCACCATAAGTGCGATCTGTAGAGGGCTAGTGTCACCATCAGTGCCCTCTGTAGAGGGCTAGTGTCACCATCAGTGCCCTCTGTAGAGGGCTAGTGTCACCATCAGTGCCCTCTGTAGAGGGCTAGTGTCACCATAAGTGCGATCTGTAGAGGGCTAGTGTCACCATAAGTGCCCTCTGTAGAGGACTAGTGTCACCATCAGTGCCCTCTGTAGAGGGCTAGTGTCACCATCAGTGCCCTCTGTAGAGGGCTAGTGTCACCATCAGTGCCCTCTGTAGAGGGCTAGTGTCACCATCAGTGCCCTCTGTAGAGGACTAGTGTCACCATCAGTGCCCTCTGTAGAGGGCTAGTGTCACCATTAGTGCCCTCTGTAGAGGGCTAGTGTCACCATCAGTGTCCTCTGTAGAGGGCTAGTGTCACCATCAGTGCCCTCTGTAGAGGGCTAGTGTCACCATCAGTGCCCTCTGTAGAGGGCTAGTGTCACCACCAGTGCCCTCTGTAGAGGGCTAGTGTCACCATCAGTGCCCTCTGTAGAGGGCTAGTGTCACCATCAGTGCCCTCTGTAGAGGGCTAGTGTCACCATCAGTGCCCTCTGTAGAGGGCTAGTGTCACCATCAGTGCCCTCTGTAGAGGACTAGTGTCACCATCAGTGCCCTCTGTAGAGGGCTAGTGTCACCATCAGTGCCCTCTGTAGAGGGCTAGTGTCACCATCAGTGCCCTCTGTAGAGGGCTAGTGTCACCATCAGTGCCCTCTGTAGAGGGCTAGTGTCACCATCAGTGCCCTCTGTAGAGGGCTAGTGTCACCATCAGTGCCCTCTGTAGAGGGCTAGTGTCACCATCAGTGCCCTCTGTAGAGGGCTAGTGTCACCATCAGTGCCCTCTGTAGAGGACTAGTGTCACCATCAGTGCCCTCTGTAGAGGGCTAGTGTCACCATCAGTGCCCTCTGTAGAGGGCTAGTGTCACCATCAGTGCCCTCTGTAGAGGGCTAGTGTCACCATCAGTGCCCTCTGTAGAGGGCTAGTGTCACTATCAGTGCCCTATGTAGAGGACTAGTGTCACTACCAGTACCCTATGTAAAGATGTAAAGATTCTTGCAATGCACTGTCCGTTGGTAGGCCTATGTCACAACCCCAGATATTTTTTCATTAAAAATAATTAGTTATACCCGAAGTCACATTAAAAGTGATCAACCAGGATCGCATGTTTTTCGCTGATTTCTCGGTCAATTGTCAACCGATTTTCATGAAATTTTGTAACAATTATATTTCAACAGAATCCTAATATCCCTGAAAATTTCGTAAAATTATATATC
Source organism: Flabesymbios commensalis (assembly GCA_964017125.1). Taxonomy (NCBI): domain Eukaryota; kingdom Metazoa; phylum Annelida; class Polychaeta; order Terebellida; family Flabelligeridae; genus Flabesymbios; species Flabesymbios commensalis. Next base: position 72,319,531 of record OZ024914.1, on the reverse strand, counting down.
ATATTTCAAAAGTTAGTCTATTTGACATGTAATAAATTGAAATTACGCCGTCTCTATAAACCCAATCAACTAATTCTAGAATATTATTACATGTCAAATGGTCTAACTTTTGAAATATAAAATATAATTTTGCGAATTTTTTACCGCTGTTAAGATTTGAATAGAAAATTGCCTTTGCAAAATTTCAAAAAAATCGGTCCAGAATTGAGGGAGAAATCGCAGAAAATCATGCGATCCTGGTTAATTTGACGGCGAGCATAGTCACACTCTCTAGTAACACCTTTATTTTTAAACGTATCAATAAGAATTTTATGATCAATGGTATCGATTGCGGCACACAAGTTGTGGAGGAGCATGATTTTATCTTGCATTTCGGAACTGCAATATATTCTGCATGTCGATTACAGTGGCTCTTGTAAATTATAATATTGTTCTGAAGATGAGAGATAAGGCATGTGTCAACGATCTTCTCGGTCAACTTCGAAGTGAATGATAAATTAGATACTGGTTGGTAGCTTTTTAGGATCTGCATGTTTAATGCATGAAAATATCTCATTTGAACATATTTAAATTAGCTCAGGGGTATGGTGAACAGACCCTAGATTGATACGGGGACTACTAGTATTTCATCAGGGCAATCATAGAGAAATGGTAAAATACAAATGATTTCCAACACGTAGAAAAAACGTTCAAATTTTGTGCTAGATGTATTTATTTTTTGGACTCGCTTCTGAAATTTATCATACACAACATTTGAAACGACCTCACATTACATCATTGTACATAAATAAATACATTTAATATTTCATTTTCATTCGATGAAATTCATGCAAAATATGCCACGTGGTGCTTTAATGCGACGAGGGAGATTAACACTTGAGATATCTTTGCATAAACATAGCGACAAAAGGTATTTTCTATTTGAAAAATCATAAATGTCATAGATAGCTCTTTCTGCTACATTTGAATACCAATTTTATTGGTCTATGATGATTACAAATAGTTCAAACCTTCAGTGGGGGGATGCACTTTTAACATATCAAATTAGATCCCCGGGCTGAAGGGGTTAATCAATAATTTTGCTGTTAAAAAAATAGTTAACACATTTATTTGACAATATACTGCTCTAAATCTTACCATTTGATACGAGATCAATAGACTTGAGTGTGGTGTAGTACTGTGCCATTATTATATGGGTATTTCCAAAAATATTACCAAAAAAGCCAATATGAACAAATCTCTGAATACTGTAAACATATTCATAATTTTAATAAATTTATGCTCAAGATATGAAAAATAATGTATTTCAAGTACAAAAAAGTAGTAAATTATGTATAGGATGAAGGCCGAGGAGCTCTCCATTCTTAGTTGTGAAAAAGGTCTGAGGCCGAAGGCCGAGGCCTTTTTCACAGCTGACAGTGGAAGACCAGAGGGTTTTAACTGACTTAAAACACACCTGACCATAATAAGGATCCCTCATAGAGGTTAGACCTGACTGATTATAGTATTGAAAGTTGTTGCAATCATCACATATGTTGTGAAGTTTGTATAATGCGTGCCAAAATAGATATAGGACTCATCTGCTTCAAACTATTAGGCCACTAATTTTTCTCTGTTTTAGCTGAGTGCGGGCATTAGATTAAGGCCGAACATTACCAACAAAGAGCATGTTGTTTTTCTGCCCAGCGTGCGCATTGGATGGCTACAAAATCCCCAAAAAATGTTGATTTCAGGAGATGAAAAAAAATAATCCAGCTAGCCTTTTTGCTTGTTTTTTTATCTCCATCATTAAGTTTTTCCAAAAAATGTCCAATGTTCTTTTAATTTTGTCGCCCTCATTAACTTTTTTGTTCGCCCACTCTCACTAGATGTGTGATTTCTTCTCATCTAAAGCAGAACAACTAAGGAGAATAAAATAGGATGTACATGTTTAATTTGTGAGCTGTACTTTTTAATAATTATCTCTCAGAGTGAGTTACAGCCAGTCATTCTAGGGTGGTTAACCCTCAGACCGCTAGAAAACTTTGATATAAACCATGGAGACCAAAGAGTTTTTTTATTTTTTCAGTGTGTAGATCGACTTCAGACGTGACAATTTTTTAAAAATTAGGCCTGCTAGACCCATATATGAACTTCAAGCAAGCTGCAAACCGAATAAAAGCCACCGACGTTTGTGAAGTAGTTTGTAAAAGATCCTCAGTTATTCAAATATTTCTATTTTTTTCAAAAAGTGAAATATTTTTTGTCATTTTTAGCTGGAAACTTGCGTCAGCAAGTGGCGAGAAATAGAAACAAACAACTCAGCAGCACAAACGTTAAACATTTGTAAATAGTTTTTTTAACTCGCTTCTTGGTATTTGTTTCCCAGAATATAGCTGTTTCCAGAATATAGATTACAAGCATTACACAACTGGTGGTGATACTCCTACCACGTACAGCTTATTGTCTACCAACAAAAACAGGTGCTCGTTGCTGCACTGAGCGCCAATGATCGGGGACGTCGAGTCCAGGCTGATCAGCTGTTGTTTGCACACTGAGGACACCTGGTGGCCTGTCTTGCGATTTCTGAGTTCTGTGTCAACTGGAGAATGTTGTCTGTAGATGTACACGTGGCGAACACTGTCGCAGATAACTGCATAGGAGAAGTCTGGGGAACAGAGACAGTAACGCCTCTGCTGCTTTGACGCCTGGACGTACCCGAATGCCTTCAGCGTGGCCACGTGTAGCCATGGTGCCTGGTCCCCCGGCTGCTCACTAGATGGCTGCCAAAGTAACCCGTCCACGTCATGTCGTATGCACAGACTTGGGGGTTTACCTGCAGCTGGTGGCATGGTAAAAAGCCACTGTCGTGAGCCAAGATTAACCTGAAAGAAATATAAACACATGGGTAAAAGTCACTGTTGTGATCAGATACTACTGTAACTTAAGGAGAAACAATATGACAACTTTCATAATAATAAGGCACAGGGTGTCAGATATTACAAGATAACGTTAGAAATTATTCAATCTACAGTACCACCATATACATATAGGCCAAGCAGGCAAAATAATTATTTCTGAAGTTTCCCCTGCTTCACTGATTCTTACAATTTATAAACATAACTGCTTGCCTGCTGATAAAGCTATCAAACGACAAATCGTCCCCTTAGATATGAAAGGGTGTATCTGCCACTTTACAAAGTGGCAGATACACCCTTTCATAACAAGGGACACTATGGTTTAAATCTGACCTTGTGAGTACAGCGGTGGCTCTCCCCATCAAACCTGGTCACGGTAGCGTCACCGGCACCCATCACATCACAGTCTTCAAGCTGCTGGGAATTATATGCTGGCTTAGCTCCCTCAGTCGGGTCTGCATTCTGTAAGGGAAAAATTTAAAGGTGATCTATCACCCCTTATATGGTATTGATAATTATGTCCTTATATGGGGTGATTGGCTATCATGTGGGTCACATGATAGGCATCCACCCCATATAAGGGAACAATTGTGCCCCATCTTGTGGCAACATTGATTTATTTGTCACAAATTTATTCATACATTATAAGGGGTGATAGATCACCTTTAACAATAACTTTAAAACTTTAAACTTTAAAAATAAAATCACCGCTTTTTTTATGATTTTAGCCTGGGCCAGTCCCTTTAATAAATGTTTCAGCTTCTTATATTATTCCAGGTCTATCGGGTTAGGATACATCAAATCAAGCAGCACAAGGAGTGAAATTACAAATAGCTAGAATTCATCCTGCACTAGACCTGTACTAACTGATAATTCAGCAGTGTTAAACATACCCAGTTTTCTGCTGTAAGGTGTGCCAGTCTTTCATGGATAGTCGCCGCCTCTTCCTCGTTGGCGACCATTTGACCTCCAGAGTCACCCTCTACAACCTGTGGCCACGGTCCCTCTGTATTCTTACTCAGGTACACCTCCAACCTGATCAAATCAAAGCCTGCTGTATCAGATGGTAACACAAACACAGGTCGCGGAGGCGCAGCAGGCACCTGCCCCCCTATTTTTTGCCAAATACTTTAAAAAATTTCCTAAATTCACCCAAAAGAACTTGGGGCAAGCACCCAAACCCCCGCGCCCCCATTTATGGAGATCCAATGCAATGTACTAATTCAGTCGCTGATAATGCACCTGGAGCACAGTTAAAAGTTCGAAGTCATCAACTGGCACAGCTTCTTTGAGAAAAGAAAAATCTTCAACAAATTGTTTTAACCCTGTTGCTGTAACCCTTATCCTGCTAAGTTTATTAATTTAAATTTATACAAATTTTCAACCACTTGAAGTTGTGTCTCGCTACCGCGACCCACAACTTCAAGTGGCTGAAAATTACCCATATTTGTTTAATTTGAGCACAAATAATAGCAAAACTTGACATACATTCCATTCCCAATAACAGTGATTTAGTCGACTAATAAAACAGATTAAAAACGACCATCTATTTCTTTTTATACATATATATATATATATATACAAGAAGAAATCAAATAAATGCTTCGAAGGATTTTTTTAAGATATCACCCAGAGTGTTCTGTGTTAACCGGGGTTAGGCCCCAGCAAATTAATTTCATGGATAACGAATTCTCTGCTTCGATTTTACCGTGATTGAAATTTTGTATTAAAAAAAAAAAATTATTTCGCCGCTCAATTTTTTTTGGAGGCACCAATTTTTTTATTTCCCCGCTTCATTTTTGTTTGGAGAAACTTGTGATATGAGATAATCGAAATCTCAATTTTTAACCACAGTTTGTCATGGTCTACAAATATGTAACTTGTATAATAGACACTATTCTAGCATGCTAATTCGGTTCACAGTACCTTGAAAATAAATGAATAAAATGGTTAAATAACGTGGCGATGAAGGCACAGCGTGATGGATCATACATTCTACTATTTATCATTTCATGAATTTTATTGACAATGTTAGGAGTAAGTGTGATGAGGGAGCTTGAAGATATACAGATTAAAGGGTTTATATCAAAAGTATACACTCGTGACCAAATAATTACGAAATACTGGCCCGCCCGTATTAGTCAGATCTTGTAAAAACATTGTCATTCCAGCGGACCAGTGCCAATGTTAAACCCTGCCCATTCACAGTGTTCCCATTGCCTTTTCCTATTACATAAATTATTTGCTAAACCTAACATTACATTGCAAGAAAAAAAAAAGTCCAGGATCTGTATGATCCATTTAGAAAATATAATATAATAATGATAGATCATTCTTCCTAGGTCTCTAGATCTCCACACTATTATCACAAAATCTTCCAGTAAAAATTGAGATTTTTTATTACATTAAGATGAGCTGGCTGACCTGTTGCCGTCGCTGATAGTCCATGTGCACGAGCTGCTGTCCACCCCTCTACACAGTGTACCCTGTAGTAAGGTGGTGCCCCCTGTCAGGCCTACACTCAGCTGTCCCCCGCCCAGCTGATACTGTACATCACCACTGCTAACACCAGGGGGAAGTGTGAACTGTATAGTGATGTCATCATTCGTCTGACTCCATGTGTATGATGGCAGGTCTGGAAATATAAAAAACACAACTATTAGTGTATTGTGATGTTATCATTTGTCTGACTCCACGTGTATGATGGAATGTCTGTAAACATAAAATACACAACTATAACTGTATTGTAATGTCATCATTCGTCTGACTCCATGTGTATGCTGGCAGGTCTGTAAACATAAAATACACAACTATTACTGTATTGTAATGTCATCATTCGTCTGACTCCACGTGTATGACGGAATGTCTGTAAACATAAAATACACAACTATTACTGTATTGTAATATCATCATTTGTCTCACTCCACGTGTATGCTGGCAGGTCTGGAAACATAAAATACACAACTATTACTGTATTGTGATGTCACCATTAGTCTGACTCCACGTGTATGCTGGCAGGTCTGGAAACATAAAATACACAACTATTACTGTATAGTGATGTCATCATTCGTCTGACTCCACGTGTATGATAGCAGGTCTATAAACATAAAATACACAACTATTACTGTATTGTAATGTCATCATTCGTCTGACTCCACGTGTATGTTGGCAGGTCTGGAAACATAAAATACACAACTATTACTGTATTGTGGTGTCATCATTCGTCTGACTCCACGTGCATGATGGCAGGTCTGCAAACATAAAATACACAACTATTTATGTAATTGCAGTTGTCTGTTGAGAATATTTCACTCACTTGATTTTAGTCGCTTTTTATATTGATATTTAATAAAAATAAAAAAATTTAACCCTTGTGCTGCTGAATTGGTTGTTTCTGTTTTCATTCATTTGAAGCTGAAATTGCTAAATTAATCTTCACCTTCAAATACATTTCTATCTACTAAAAAATATAAATTATTTGATTAACCACCGACCATCTACCACAAAAGTTTTGACAAATGTCATTGATATTTTGTTTATTTTGAAACTTGCTTGTAAACGTATGCAGCTGTAGCATATCAAAGGCTAAGAAGGTTTATAACCACCTTTAATAACACATTTTGGATCGGGAGATTTTAAAAATACTTGACCTCAGAAATGAGAAAATGAAATAGTTTTTACAACCATAAAGTTGAGAATCGCAATGTTAGTACAATGTCGAATGGTAAACCTTAAATCAGTCATGTCAAATTGTACCCCTTTAACCCTTATAGCATGTACAGAGCGGGTATCGACTTTAGTCATCAGAATCTGACGTCTGTAGACGTCAGATTCTGATGACTTAAGTCGATCCCCACACTGTAATAGTTAAACTATTTCTAATGGTCGTAGACCCACAACATAGGTATTCAAATTAATCAGAAAGAGCTAACATTTATGATGATATCAAATTGAAATAAACCCTTTTGGGGTCCGAGGTTTTTATAACAAAATGCAAAGCTTTAAGGGTTAAAATGACAAAAAATATTTTTAATCCTTTTTATTAAATTATGGCTCTTTGTGTTAAATAAGAAGAAATTGCAAATGTTGGTCACAAAATCACAAAGTATGAGTAATTTTTATCCACCTAAAAAAAATTCAATGTAGATGCTCAAAGGGTCAATTTTAATAATCATGTTAAATGAGGTCAAGATTAAAATTATTTATGATAATGCAATGACATGATATAGGTATAACGGTAAATCTGATAAGGAATATCCAGATATCACCACAATTCAATTAATATTTCTATCTTGTGTGTCTAGTTGAGGGCTATTGAATATGCCAATTCTGCAAATTTATTGCTCACTTCCGAGGACAAATGGCTACAGAAGCGATCAGGGGTTAACCCTTATCGTTAACCTTAAGTTAATTGCCCTAATTTTGCAAACACTTGCAATCCATAAACTCAAGTAGCTACAATTTAGTCATATTTGTTTAATTTGAGCACAAATATTTACAAATCTTGATGTTTGAACAGTCATTCAATTCCCAATAACAGTGATTCAATCTGCTAATGAAACAGATTAAAAACAACTATTGTCGTGATCAGCAGGCAAAGGGTTGATACTCACCATCTTTGTCAACATTTTCTTCTTCATCTTCTACAGGATTCATAGAGTCGTAGGAGACGGTGAAGCTTTTCTCACTAGAGAGGATGAGAGCTGCACCGCCATCATCAATAGCTGCGTAGTCTGGTCCACCAGAGCCGTTAAACCGACGAGTACGCTGTAGATTCCATTGGCTTTTGTCTAAAATACAACAATAACGCTGATTTGTCTATGTTGCTTCTGATAAAAGTTGTTATTACAGATTCCGTCTCTCACTACCGCGATTCACAGGTGAAAATGACTAGAATTTGATTATGCCATGTCACACATCGATCTCATCTAATCTTTTCATTTACCATCGACTTGTAGTCTGTGATTGAAGGGGATTGTAAATTGAAGAAAATTGCCATAAATTGTTCAAAATATTTTATGAAAATGAAGGCCTAATCCTTTCAGAATGTTCGGTTTGGGGACTGACTTTAGACATCAGAATCTGGAGTCTATAAATGTCAGATTTTGAAAGAGTAAAGTAGCCTATATATAATGGTCGTAGACCTATCAAATAGGTATTCAATTGAAAAAACCCTTTGGTGTCCATGGTTTATACGAAATATTTTGGCGTTTTAAAGGTTAAATTGTTCCACAAGTGCACATAAAATCACAGAAATATTTAGTCTACAACATTCCTCTGGGGGTGAAATTTGATATTATTCAGGTAGTATTTCATCTTGATAATAAAATACTAATAGATATATGAAGAAAATGTATCCCGCACATAATACATTAAATAATGACAGTCAGTAATTTTGAATTACATACAAAATGAAATGGGGAACTAATTATCCTGTTTTACCCGATATAAAAGTGAGCCACTCAAGGACTGTAGTGAATTGTGATGTGAGATTGGAGCTTGCAGACAGCTCGGGTGGATGGTCCACAGCGACATCTGCAGACTCAGTGTCAGTATCCTAGTAAAATAAAAATAAATCTACATGGTATTCATAGAGGACAACAATTGACCATTCAAGTGCTAATCCATGGTTCATACAAACAAAAGCTGATTGAATTCAAGGCGTTTCAAGGCCAATTATCCCCATTTTCAAGGTTCTATCACGAACATGAAGTAGAGAATCACATGTGACCTAAACCTTCATGATTTTGTGTCAAAAAATATTTTTCCATATGATTTTCACCTTCATTCTGCTTTGCGAGCAAAATAGTAATGATAACAACAACATTTTTGTCAATTTTTAAAGACTTTGATAAAATGAGCCACAGTATACTTCAGTAAAGAACAACTCGAACACAAAAATCACTTTTCAAGGCTTTTTAAAATATTTTTTTTAATTTCAAGGCTTTTCAAGGCCTTGAAAACTATTTTTTTAATTCAAGATTTTTCAAGGCCTGCGTGAACCCTGTAATCTACATGTAAAATAACAGTTTTTAGCTATACTGCCATGCAAAGGCAAAATGCAGTATCTGCTTACCTTACAAGTAAGCAGATACTGCCTTTTGCCTTTGCAGAGCAGAAAAAACTTCAAGTTGGTAAACAAATTAATCGTACATTGCAGCACATTATGGGTTAAGATTGTTTTTTTATTTGTTTTGTATAATACTGAGCACAACTTCCTATTTTGGAAGACTAACGGCTCAGGGTGCTATCGCACCAAGGGTGCTATGGCACCACATTGTGGATTTTCTGGGGTCTCGCTGGATGGAAACTGCGCCTACAACCATTGAGGTTCTTTTACGTCCAACTCTAGTTCAGTCAGACGAGCCATCTGATTTACTTGGTTCTCTGAGCCCCACGACACGACAGCGCTGCACGCAACATGTCCTAGTGTATACGGCATCTGGCAGTCCCAGGCGGTCACCCATCCAATTATGAACCGGGCGCGACATTGCTTAACTTCAGTGATAGAGCCAACACCGATGAGCGAACGCCGTATTCCGTATATAAGATGCTGGGTATAAATAATTTTACAATATGGAATCAAACAGTCTATATGTTATCCGGATAACAGTTGTAAAATTAGTTGTTTTATTATTGAATGGCAGCTTTATACATCTCCCTGTAAACAAAAAACATTTGTCTAACATGACATCAAAGCTGTTGGGCCGACGTTGTACAAATGTTATACAAATGTTTTGTGTTTGCTGGGCTCTATCTGCCTTTTTGAAATGTCTACTTTTGCAACAACCGATTATAAATGCCTATCCAATTATAAATTATCGGTTGGAATTTTTAAACTAACCTGTGGACTACTGGATTTCTGTTCTGCGGCATCTACGTGAAGTAGAAGACATTCCAGGTACGAACCGGAGGGCTCTGTGTAGGTTGTACAGTGAAGTAATGAGAATGGTATCTCATCCCCGAGTACCGCCGAGTTATACTCTATCTAAAACACAACAGTGGATTAACGTCATGAGCTTTTCATGAATAGTTTATCTCTTCTAATGATACAACTAGATACATTATCAATCATGTGCCATGAGCTGATGATACCAATAAATACAGCCAGCTAAATTCAGATGTCTTCAGTTTAACACTTAAAACGCTGATTTTTCTATATAAACCATGGAGACCAAAGGTTTTTTTTCATTTGAAATCATCATAAATGTCTTAGTTAGCTCTTTTCGATTCATTTGAATACCTATGTTATGGGTCTTTGACCATTATAAATATTTACTCTTACAGTACGGGGATCAACTTTAGACGTCAGAACCTGATGTCTCTAGAAGTCAGATTCAGATGTCTAAAGTTGATCCCCACGATGGAAGGGTTAAAATAAAGCTAAATGTTGTAATTCCAAAAGTTCTAGTTTTAAATTTATTCACCCACAACTCAATTGCTGGTTAAAATTTGTGCTTGAATCATATAAAAATATTAATGGATTCCCTCTTGAAACAATAATAAGTAAATCTTTACATTTTGACTGCAAACAATTTTTAAACAGCCTCTAATGAAAAATTAGGGCATTTATCATGTGTATTTATCATTTGTGATATTTGAAGGTTTTAAAAATTCCCATTATCATTTAATCACAGGCAAAAAACATTGGTTATTGCAAAGTTGATGAAGACACACAATTTCAAAAAATACCTTCCATAGTGAATCTGAATTACGGTCATTTGTGTTGAGAATATACAGATGACCAGTGCCGTCAGCTATGACTACAGACTCAGCTGTAGGAAAAGTGACGGTAACAGCGACTCTCCCAGTCACGCCTCGTTCTGTTGCGGCATTCGGTATCTGCCATGCTGTGGTCAATGTACCCTTGCTGCCATCCTGAAATTTTCCAGAACAAAGGTGAAATCCACCAATCTATAATATCATTAAAATACAAAGATAGATTTTCCTTTTTTATATAAACCCCATAGTTTTATGCAATTTCTATAGTTTTGATCATGAAATGTGGCGAACATCAGACAAAAAAAGTGACAAAATTTAACAGCATGGGAACAAAGATCCATAGGGCACACAAAGATGTTGAGACATTAAATCTACGTCAATGAGTAACATTGATTCAACGTCGCAACAATGTTGTGTGTCCAGCAGGGAATCACACAATGTTAAAATATTCTACTAAGCATAGATGTACATGTAGTAATTACACTCACAATGTGTCTGAAGATCAATAAAATGGTTATAACTTATATACAGACAGTAGTATGCCTCAAATCCCTGCTGGTTATGACTTTAATTCTTTCAATGTGCACTTTAATTCTAATTAAGGCAGAGGGCATTTATTAGAATAACTATGGTACCTACTTTTTTACACGTGGGATTATTTTCTTATTCACAAAGAAATAAAGAATTTACAGTTTCTTATTATAGCCTACCTACTGTCTACAAACACTCACCGTCCCTGGTGTGTACTTAAGTAGTTTCCAATGATCGTCCACTAGGTATATGTTTTCTGGACACCAGGGGTCAGTATACAGCAGATTAGCTGAGCCGAATGCTTTAGCGTGTTGGTACGAGTACTGCTTCTCTGTTAAACAGGTTACATCTGCCTCTGCGAAACAAAGGGAAACATTATTAATCCTTAAAGCGCCAAATTACTTTCATATAAAGACACAGAAAAAACAATGTAAAACAATATTAACCCTTAAAGTGCTGATTTTTTTAATGAAAATCATGGAAACCAAAGGGTTTTTTTTCAATTTGAAATCATCATAAATGTCTTCAGCTCTTTCCGATTCATTTGAATACTTATGTTATGGGTCTTCGACCATTAGAAATATTTTCACTCCTACAGTGCCACGATCGACTTTAGTCGTTAGAGATTCTGACGACTAAAGTCAGTCCCGGCGCTGTAAGGGTTAATAATGTGCTACTCATGTTATTCACAGCGTAACACTCACAGCCACTTTCAACATTTTTTAGTCTTTATCAAAACAAGTAAATTTCAGAGTGAAATGTGAACTGAATTTGTTATTTTGTCATACGTTTTGATTCAAACTGCACAGATAAATCAATTTTATTCCATTTGCCCTATCACGAGTATAGAGTCACAACGTCAAGTGCCTGAAAATTTATATTTAAACATTAATATTTGCAAATCTATAGTCTGGAATTATACAATTTTCACCCACTTGGAATTTGTGGATCACAGTAGCAAGACAACTGCAAGTAGGGGCCTACCTGAAAAGTTAAATTTTGTAATTCAGCTTTCTAAAGGTTGAAAAAAGATAACGTTGCTGGCATAAGGCTACTGAGTCTGACCACCTACTGTTATCAAGCTGGATATTGTAGACAGGGAGGGGATCCAAGGTGAGTTTGTAGCCGTCAAAATGAGGGTCCAGCAGCTTATGATTCACCTTCATGTCAACACACCTTGTCGATCCGTCAGGTACAGGCATCTTTGTCCGTCCTCTGTAGTGGAGAATACAACAAAGAGAAATAGTGATTGCGCAAAATGATGTCACAATCACCAGGCCTAAAAAAAAATATTGTTTGTTTCCGACCGACGCTATTAAAACATGTGCGACCCAAATTTATTTTATGGATTTCCAAAAAAAAAAAAAAAACAATTTTTTCAGGAAATCCATAAGTTAAGGGATGAGTTAATGGCTGTAGTCAAAGTAACTAAAAAAACGTTACGAAAAGGAGAGGGGGGGTCAAAAAGCGTCCAAAAAACAAAAAATTGTTACGTAATGTCAAATAAAACATGCATGGAAGTGAATTTGGCGCCAAATAAAAATAATTCTTACCTACCGATTGGTTGAAGTGACAAAAAATAAAATAAAAATAAAATAAATTTCCCACCTACCCACTGGTTAAAATGCCAACAAATCGGAATCAAACATATCTCTTTTTTGGCCCCACCTCACAGTGCAGGCCGCAATTGCTTTAAAAAAAATCACAGTGTTCTTAAATAATAATTAACTGAATTTCATCCTACGGTTGAACCTGTAACACTTTGTAGAGGGTGTATTTTGCAAACTACATTTTCTTTGAAAAAAAAATTGTATTAAAAATATGCCCTATGGGCCTATAGATAGCGCGGTGTTAGAGGGATAACCCTTACAGCGTGGGGATCAACTTTAGTCGTCAGAATCTGACGTCTACAGTCTGTAGACATCAGATTCTGACGACTAAAGTCAATCCCCACACTGTAAAAGTAAAAAAATATTGTAATGGCCGTAGAGACACATAACATAGGTATTCAAATGAATCGGAAAGAGCTAACTAAGACAGTTATGATGATTCCAAATCGAAAAAAACACTTCAGCTTCCAAGGTTTTCATAAAAAAAATTCAGTGCTTCAAGGGTTAAAAACAAAATACAAGCAGCTAAATAAAGATAAAATGTAGTAGGCATACTCAGACGGGTCGGGGGGTCGTGCTTTATGTCGAAACCCAGCGAAACCCGTTGAAACCGATTCACCATGTCGAAACCGAGCAAAAAATCGAACTTATTATACAGTTTGAGCCGCCAAAATTTGTATACTAATCAGTTGCATTGTGTACTTTAATATGTCTAAATTTCGGAAATGTGGTGATATTATTTTTTATTCTGTGGGCCTATCTTGTGAGTGATAGGCGCGCAGCTTCTGGTGACCAGGCGACAGTCAACCCAGCATGTATGCAGCGTACAGCCACAACAGGTATAGGGCAGACAGAAACATCGATCCAACGTTGATTTGATGTTGGTTCACCGTCTACGACACTGGCTCAACATCAATTCAACACCTATGCAATTACGGCCTCATTATAACTTATGTACATGTTATTAGTCCGTTTTCTAGTCAAAGCTTCATGTTGAAACAATTAACAGTGATTATGAACATGATTTTAACGTTGTGGGCCTCTATTTAATCTTTCGAAATTAAAATTAAATAATAATTCTCCTTTGTACCACGAGGTTATTTATAACTCAAAATCGATACATAGAAAACAATTAACACAGTTTCATTAGCCGTAGGCCTAATATAAATTGTATTAACAATGGTCTATCACTTATATTATTCATATCAGTATTCACAACATTATTTACAACAGTATTTACAACATTATTTATTCATCAATATTAACAACATTAATTATAACATTATTAATTCATTATAAAAAATATAACATTATTAATTCACATAAATATTCACATCATTATTCATAACATTATTAATTCATTATCAATTCATTCATTCGTATTCATAACATAACTAATAAAATTAATACAAATTGAGGTATAAATGCCAATTCTATATAAATGTAGCCTATCCCTGTAAACACAAGACATTTGTATAACATTTGTACAATGTTAGACCATCATCGAAGACGTCGGGCCGACATTGTACAAATGTTATACAAATGTTTGTGTTTACTGTGATGTAGGCCCTATCACATCAGCAGTAATTATTAATATCCATGTGTACATGATTACAATGTAATAAAAGGTTTAATATGTTAATTTCTGTTTCTTTATTGTCGTTGTACGAGCAACACGCTTCCTCTTAATCTGTCCCTTTTTTTTCCCTCCGTTTTGGCCGGGAGCAATGACATGTCTTGTTGAATCTGTCGACTCCACTATTTTAGAATTGACAGGCTTGCAGTGTCGCATGAATTTAATTAAATGTCTTTTACGTTTTTCTGATGGTAACTGAGCCCAAGTTGATGAAGGGACTGAAAAACGTTTGTAGTCCACACACAACTCAAATTCTCCTAAACCCACAACAGCTCTTTCTAGCTCACGATATTGTCCACACACTACATCGTGCAAGCTTGTGATTAAGTCTGGAAGTGGTTGGGGTTTCCAGTTAATAGCTTGCTTCAACACATGGTTAATACTCTCAGAGTTATTGTTTGTCCAGCTTCTCGGGGGGAGAAGCAAGCCGACTTTTTGTGAAATGTCAATATTGTTTTTGAGTAATGGCACAATGTCATTTGTGAAATGTTTTTTGAACTGGGGGGCCAGATTATCTATTGTTTCTTGGACTGCATGTAGCCGACAGTCAAATACAAGAGAATCATCAGATTCAACTAAGCCGTCCTTGCCGAAAATGTCTTTCATTATTTTAGTTCTGTCTGTGTCACAGAGGCCGACTTTATCCTTTAAATACTCTTGAGCGTTCCCTTGTAAGTGACGTGTGCAGCTCAGTCTACCACCACCGGGAAAGGCAGATTCCATGGCCTTACAAATGGAACGCTCTTCATCGCTACCAGTTACTGGTTGGCTGGTAGTGCCCACTAATTTCATGGCAAGATGATCAAAAAATTGTCTATATGACTCATAGTCAGAATGTCCGTGAAGGTACATTGGACCTAGGAATAGAGGGTGATCACCAGTAGTCTTTCTGGTGACAGACAAGTTTTTAAAAACACCAGCTGTGACGTGAATCTGTCCAAGATTAAAAGTCTTGTCGAAGGATAGGACAGTGGTTTGTGAAAAAGGGGCTGAGCAGCAAAATCTTTTGATGTCCTCAATTTGCTCATCGGTATAGAGTATGCAAGATGGTATTTTGTTTTTAACATGGTTCACAGATTGCACAAAAGGGCAGGTATTCACAAGGTCCTCAGCCCCTTTAATATGATCAGCGAAGTTGCCACGTGACACACCAGGATTGTCTTTTGTTTGTTGTCTATATTTAGCATTATATATTTGTTTCCTATTTCTCGGGCCATCTATGATGTCGCACTCATTGTAAATTTCTGTGGGCTTCATTTTTGTCACTTTTTCTTTAATTGTTTTTAACACGGCTGGCTTCATGCGGGTATAAGTTTCCGCTTTATCGTTCACATTATCACCTTGTTTGGGTACAACTCCTTTGAACTCGTGACATGCTACTGTAGGTGGGTCGTCATCTAAACCCTCGTCTATCCATGACACTCTTTTTTCATATTGGGTTGTGTGTTTGTGTTTGGCATAGTAGCGCCGGAGGGCAATTATCATGAGTTTTTCAGGTTGAGGCTCCAAGGGTAGGAACACTGTCTTCTTGTTCCTTTGTCTTTCGTAGCAATATACACCGTTTTTTAGCACAATTTTTTTCAATCGCCTGCTTTCATCTCGTATAAAAAGAGTCTTGTTTGAAGGACCACCTGATAACCACGGACCACAATCATCCCAGAATTGACTTAACTGTCCATTTTGTCGTCTTTGCAAGTTCTCTTTGTTATCTACTACAAAGTACACATTTTCTTTTAGTCCCCGAGGTACACACTGTGGTGGATCAATGTAGTCTTCAGTTAGGATTTGCACAATATTCTCTATGTCTAAAAATTTGTTGTGTGATTTAGGGCCTGATGGCAGTTGTTTACCACCGTCGGCCACTATTGGTTCTGCAGGGATGGATATGTTTGAGGATATTGTGCTATTTGGTGTTGCTGTGTGATTGGTGAGAGTACTACTATCGTTCACTTTAGATATGTCCAAAAAGTCACTGATATGGGAAGACTCCTTTGCTGGGGTGGAATGAAGTGTGTCCTGTGAGAGTGACGTGGAAATGTCTGTAGTGGTATTCGAGGTAACAGGGGTTGAACACTCATCCATTACAATTTGACGACCTTTGGTGTTTGTTGGTGTTGTTGTGAGATCAACATGTCTACCTAGCGGGGACTTTATCTTTTTTCTAGTTTTTTTTACTGGTGTGACAGTAGTAGTGTCGAGTCGTCTTTTTAAAGCAGGCCATTCTTCGTCGATGGTAATTATCTCTGGCTGTGTAGACAGAGGTTGTGTTTTGAGCAGTACGAAATGATTTGGATGGAACAAAGAGGCTTTGGCTGGCGTTTGGAGGCTAGACCACATGATCTTGATATCAGTTGGTTGATTTTTCACGTTGCGCCCACACACTCTTCTGGTCCAGCTGGATAGGATTTCACCTGTTGAAGGGTGGTGGGACATGATGGGAGCACCTATCACAGCACTGAGTGCATATATATGAGAAAGAGACATGTATACGCCAGGCTTACATGTGGATGAAAGTAGTTCGTAATAGTTTGTTGTCTCTTCAATGTCAGCACGTTGAGCTTTATAATGATCAGGATTTTGAGCTATCTCCAAAGATGTGAGCAAACGTAGTAGGAGGTGGTGTGTTTCAGTTCCATACAGTGCTCGGGATACGGCGCGGAACAGGCAGTTCCCGTCACCTTCAATGGAGATTGGCGTGTGGTGGTCCAGTAGGCCAGGCTTACATAGTTTAAGAATGGCGAGAGCTGTTGCATCGATGACGCCGTTGAAGGCATTATCTGTGGGAAGTTGTTGGGGCAGCTGTACCTTGTAAGTTTGTAGGAGAAGACTCTCTTGTGTAGCTGTACATGAAACACTGCCAGGTTCTGCTGAAGCCAGTCTGTCAAACACAAAATACAATATTATATTATCAGGACATTGTAAGTTCGTTGGTTATCATGGTTATAGCATAATAGTCATTCAGTTCATAGTAAACACATGCACGTTTATATATTGAGATATTAGCACACATGGTCATAAATAGACATGTACATAGACTAGAACTGCAAATTTTTATAATTTTTGTGCTGCGCATTCATCAGTTAGACTAGATATAGAGACGAAATTCCCGCATTTCCTATTTTTGACATGGTTGTCAATAATTACAAATCAGGAATTTCGTCTCTATATCTAGCCTAACTGGTGAATGCGCAGCAGAAAAAATATAAAAATTTGCAGTTCTAGTCTATGTACATGTTTATATCATATGGTCATATTAAGAACCCGAAATAAAATCACCGATTTTTTGATGATTTTAGCCTGGGCCAGTCCCTTTAATGAAGTGTTTATCGAAAAGGCAACTTTATTTATTAGTTGACATCGAAGCGTCCACCTTCGCTCATCTCATAACACATGGTGAGCTGAGCGAATATGGATGACAGTAACTTTTTGGTACACATAGACAAAGTCGCACAACAATTTTACAGACACACATTTCAAGAAAATCATAGCATGGATGTTGCAATAGTATCGTATAAATCATTTTTTTATATAAGAAATAAAACTAGGGTAACTTCAATATTTTGTACTTATATTTCTCTCAGAATCTAAACTTAAAACTCCGACATAGGTCGGGTGCCGAAAATATCTATATATTATTATTTTTTATGACGAGGTAAGAGACATTATATAAATAAATTATTTCATCAAGTTCATGTAAATTAAAGTTAGGCTAGTTAGTCATGAAGCAAACTTAATTACAAGCAATGTATAAAATATAAATACGCCTCCTCTTAATAACATATTTGTTTTTTCGTTAGTACTTTAGTAAATTAATAACCTTATTCTTTTAGTGGATGTTCAGGAGTGTAATATTTATTATTACCCTTAAACTACATCAATACTTCATTACACTGACTGTTACCGTTTTAAAACAAAATATATAATTATGCATTAAAATTTACCCATAATAGTATATTTTTTTCACATTTAGCGTTTAGCGCATGTTCAGGAATATAAAATATAGGTGTACAGTGGTAGCCTAATTATATTTAACCATTATTTTTTTTAATTTTAAGCAACTGTTACCTTTCTAAAAACATAATATATCTATGTAGATAGATGTCCCCGTAATATAATTCTTTTGGCAATTTTCTAAAAATTATTCCTTTTATTTTAGGTTCAGGGACAAGATGTTTTGTAACTTAAATATACCTTCATTTTACTACTTTTAGTCAACAGTTTTTTTTACTGGAGGCCCTACTGTTACTTTTTACGACTGTTTACTAGCAGACTAGTCACATAGGCACTATATATGAATATATATATATATAAGTATAGTTAAATCACTTACCGGCCAAGAGCAGCCTTCAGGTTGTACGAGTCACCGTCGAAGCTACACGTTACTACGACACCGAAACAAGATTCCTTCTGTTTTCCATTCGGTCAGCTGATCGAAGTTCAAGGGTACACATCGGCGATGGACCCAGCTCTCACAAGAAGAACATTCCACTGCATTCGTGACAGTGTTTTTCAAACAGATTGCACAAGGAAATGGTATCCGTGGCATGATTGTAGAATTGTAGAGCAAAATGAAGAAGACGTAGCACTGATAAATCAGAATACTAAAATGACTTGTGGCTCTGGAGATTCTTTTTATGAGGAAGTTGTACGTGAGAGGTGTGATCTTTGATGGCAATTAGGGAAAGGAGTACTTACTCCATGTGAGGGAGGGATTAGGCAGAGGAGTAGTTGAGAGGATTATGATAGTGGAGTAGGCGAGAACGCCAACTGGATAACTCATCGTTTATATTTGATATTCTTATATGTTGCAGTACTTCAATTGTAGATATTTTAAAAACATTTCCGAAGTTCATATTAGGTATTATCAATGTTGTCGCGCTTTCATAACATGGACCTTACATAGGATAGATGCATAGTTATTAGCGACACGAAATGTACGCCTATGCAGATCAATGTGTCATAAAAATAAATAAACATAGTAAATACATTCGCTCCGGAGCGTGATGTTATCTTTTTGCACGGGTAATATCTATATAGAATGCAAGCATGGCAATGTTACATATATAGATGTAACTGCACCTTTTACTATGGGCTATACTTCTGCTTATTTCATATGTTTGCCGCCACAAAACAAAAAGTGAAGTAACCACGTGAATAATATACCTGATAACTGCACTTGCGATCCACATAAATATTGCTAATTATATTGCTGTTATAGCAACACTAATCAACTATTGAAGTCAATCATGGTAACAAGTGTCTTTTTTTTAAGATGGATTGCATTACAGTAGTCAAATGCAGCGAATGAATTGTCTTGTTTGTTTAGATTTAGGGCATCCTTGTACGCCAAGGGTGTTAAATTAATGACACCCTTCATGCTGTTACGTCACGCGGCGGAGAAAAGGCGGGATGAACACTCTAGAAGCAGTTCACCTAGCACTTGTATGAAGAGTAAAAGTCATTGTCTTACGTGAAATGCTCCCAGCGCGAGGTGTTTGTGATAACCAGTGTCGGAGATGCGAGATCTGCTCCTGTCAGCGAACACCAACAATATCTAGGCGTAAATTCAATGCCTAATATTTACTAAATATATATGTAGCCTATAATCTCTATACAGTATCTATATGGCTATTATTGAATATGTGTATCATTATCGGCCTACCTATCATCACCTAGCCTACACAAATACCCTGGGAGGTACAAGCATAATCATTTAGTTTTTTAAATTCACGATATTGGGTCAGTTAATTGTATATAAAATATCTGCTGTCATTAGTCAATAAGGTTATTCAACGAATAACCAGAAGAATATCCATATCCAGGAACGACATATGTGTAAAAGTTAGACGATTATACATTTTAATTAAACTCTAAATATTAAGTCATTTAATTGTATAAAAAATATCGCAAGTTAGCTGTCATCAATAAGTAAGATTATTCCAAGGAAACGTGAACAATAGCCTATGTCTTAGGTGTTATAATCACATCGCGTTGGGAACAATGAGGAAACGTCATATGTCAACGCCGCGTGAGAGTGAAATGAGAATTGCTCCAGCCCTAGAAGTATGCAGTAGGAAGCTAACCCTTTGAGCGCTATGCACGACTACAGTCGTTTTAATCGGTTTTATTAGCTGGTGACATCACAGAATCATGAGTGTTTTAACATACAGTAAAGATTTGCAATTGCTTGGTCTTGTAATATTAAATCATGAGATAGTCCTACAAGCAAATTCTGGCGTAACAGTCCTATTCTGTTACCAAATAAAGCCCAACGCTGAAGACGTAAATAATGCTGCAAATCAACAAAAGGTATATTATACCTATTTTATTTTGTAACGGAAATACAATGGTAATATAAATCTTAATATAATTGACAAAGTTCTCTCTAGCATTCTGTTCTTCTCACTTCTGAGTCCACAATGCGTTTATCACGAATCACAAACGTTCTTAACCTGCGCATAAACAGAAACAGACTAATTAGCATCATTCCACAATATTACATCATTTAACACAATATTTATTAAAAAAATGATTCAAATTATAGGAGAGGGGTCAGATAGGTGAAGTTTCAGCGATGATATATAATATAGGTCTAACGGCGTTCCGTAGCCTCATAGACCTGCTGCCAGTCAATAATACTGCCCCATTAAGAATCATATAACTCGTCGTAAAATAACAAGTATTAAAGACAGATTTCTGTAATTTAGACATGACATCGTACATAGGTGTAGGTAGGTTCATGGTTAATATGGAGTATATATTTTAATAACATCACCCCCTATCGACCCGGTTTCGACATGATAACTCGGTTTCGCTCGGTTTCGACATAAAGAGGTACCGTACTCAGACTCAGTCAGCATGTGATGTGGTCCAGGGTCTTAATTCAATCAAGTTGTTCTGCTGACTAACGGCCCTCGGCTTAACATTCAACACTAGCGGCGGGTTTACTTTGAATAACTAACACGTACGTCAACAATACACAGGTAGATAAACATGCTAGATCTACTGATTATCGGTCTCAAAGGTAAACAAAATAAAGTACAGAGTCACAGAGCAACATGTGGATTTTGTGATGTGGCTTCAGACAACAAACAACCGCTGCAACGCTCTCCACAACTCAGTAAGAAAAGGTAATCATTATGCAATTTAAGCGTCCTACTGTTCAACATAACAAATAGTCTGTCATGGAAAACTTTTTTCATACAGATTAAAAGCATGTATATGATACGAAACAAAAACATTACTTTATACGCCTGCTTGGAAATGGGTAACATAAGAAAATATGGAAAACTTCCTAGCAGATTCAGCGTGCGCGTGTTTTACGAAGGAAAATAATCTGCATCTGTTGCGGATTATATTGTCGCGTTGAAAATGTACAGGTTTCTTCACCTTCATCCACCCATAGATGTCGCTCAGGTCAACCACCCTTCCACCCCCGGCTTTCAACCACCCTTCCACCCCCGGCTTTCACCATAGATTAACTGATTAGGACTGCTAACCCCTGGCGAGGGGAGGAGTATCTCGCTGTATAAGGTCAGTTGAACAGATCCCAAATTTTACTTAGGGCAAATTATTTTTTCTTTATATGATCGCCTTTCTCAGATTTATTAACATTGCCATTGGTTTTAATGTCAGAATCGACATTGCCTTGCGTTAAAAGGGTCCATTATTTACGGAGGTGTTTTAATAATATTCTCAAATGATAATTAATTGAACTGAAAGATATGGAATGCTTGATAGCCTATAAAGAACCGGCCATTTAATACCAGGGGGGGGGGGGTATGTTTTTTCCGTAAAAAAATAATTTGTTCACAAAATTGACAGAAAAAAATAGTTTGCTCTATAGAGTGTGGAAAAAAATATTTGTTCATCTATGTGTAAGAAAAAAATTAAATTGTTGACAGCCAGCAGATCTTTCAAAATCTGCCAGAAACTGCGCCAAAAAGTAAAAAATACTACATCTAGGTCAAACTTCTCTTGTGTATAGGCCTAGGTATTATACCACCACACTGGAATCATCATGAAAAATAATACCTTCCTTTTAATTTATGGGATTATTATTAGTCAACTGTTAAACTTACAAGATGCATGGGTCCCCCAGAATGCAATATCGCCCATGGGTAGGCCCTATATAAGCCCTTTATCATAATAATACTAAAATATGTGTCTCATACCCAACCGCCGCATTATAAGAGCAAGTTCCCAAATCATAGCAAGTCCATATATATTTGAGCGACATCTATGAGTTAATAATTCCACCAAAGCTCAAAGCACTTAGCCCTGGCTCTTAGTTGGGCATCTGGTTTGCAAGCTAATTAACTAACTGTTAATGCGGGGATTACAAAACAGTTGAAACACACAAATGTGTAGGCCTATTGACAGGACAGCTTTTCCTCAAACATTGTACACGCCGCCAATGCCCTCAGCCTGTACTCGTCAGCTACTGTAGGCCTACATGTGACCATCCCACGAATGCCCGTTTCGCAGTTGAATGGTTCTATACATGTCCTGGAAAAAAAGGTTGTCTGTGACATCTCAGGAAAAAAATGTTTGTTTTCGATCAGGGAGAAAAAAATGTTAATTTACTTGTTGGAAGGAAAAAAATAATTTGGTTAGGAAGAAAAACCATACCCCCCCCCCCCCCCGGTATTAAATGTCTCGCCCCTAACCTTAACATGATCGCCTTTCTCACATTTATTAACATTGGTTTTAATGTCAGAATCGACCTTACCGTGCGTTATAGCATCATTTTCTTAGTTAGAAGAGTCCATTATTTAGGGAGGTGTTTAATGATATTCTTAAATGATAATTATAACTGAACTGAAAGATATGGAATGCTTGCTAGCCTGTAACCTTTACATGATAGCCTTTTTCACATTTAATAATATTGTCAGAATCGACCTTGTCTGATATATAATAGCTTGTTTTATCACTGGCTTTTATCATATGTATCACAATTATGTAGGCCTACGCAAATTCTCCTCATTTTTAGGGGTGTGGGTGTGTCAGTGTAATTCTAATAACTTTCTGCTACCTTATTTATAACCAGCATACATTTGATATTATTTTTTCATTATAGGATTTTAATACTATTACATTATCAAAAAGCATCATAAGATATGATATTTTCATAATCATAAATTTCTAGCAGATATTTACATCCAATCTGCATTGTGGTTTAACCCTTTCAAGCCTGAATTAATCATTGTCATCTTCATCCACCACAAGCCGCGAATTGCTGTCGCAATTCTTGACTTGTATTGGATGAGGATGATTCGATGTGGATGAAAAATTAAAGAAAATTGTCATGTATTAGTAAACCAGTTTCATGGAAATTTTCATTTTAAAACCCCTAGTTGTAGGAAAATTAAGTCTGTTTTCAGGGATATAATATGATGCTTTAATGCATCGTGAGGGCTTAAAGGGTTAATATGATCCATGATGAAGTGGAATACACATGTATAAGGCCAGTACACTCTTTGATCCCCACTTTATGGAGATGCTTAATGATCGTTTTAGTCACCAGATGGGGCTAGCTCACAGTCACATTTATCACTGTTTTATGCACCAGTAGTCAGTTGGCCAGGAATCAGTGAAAAGCGTATTTAAGATTTTCGTGTCGACTTTTCCGTGCATACCTAAAACCTGGCTAGATGTATTCTCATACCTCTTATGCACTCATCATGATAGATTTTGTCAACCATACAATTGCAGACACACCATAATCCTGGTGTATCCTCAGTCATAAAGATGAACTCCTTAATTATCTATGTCATTTCTTTGAATATGTTAAAGGGACTAGCCTATCGACTAGTTTTATTCATGGTTGTCAAATTGTCTAAACTTCCCCGTTGCTTAAACCTATACATTCTCATAAAAAATTTGGATTCAACATTACCGTAGCCTACACCTGGAGATATAATGTCATAATGTTGGGAGCTAGATAAAACATTCTCATCACATATAATTTATACAATATGAGTAAAAAAAAGGTGTGTCAAACATCTTTTATAATATTAAAATGACGTATCCCGTTTTAATATGGCGACATTTAGCTGACTGATTCGACAGATTGTTTTGAGTGGTCATTTATTATCCATCTTTTACAAAAAAATTTATGGACATACAGGCCTATGCACTGGCCAGATTGATTTATTGTAAGTGGTGCTGATCTAGAATACACTAAAAAAAATACTTTTAAAATTTCATGATGCTGTATTGGATAATACATATATTAAAAAGAACAGAAAGTAAACACAAAACAAAAAAAAAATAATAGAAAAATAAGTCAGCTAGATTTTCAGATAGAACTAATTTTTGAATGGAATGTATTCAAAATATTTTTCATGTTAATCTATCTACGTTTCAGGTGTAAAATTTTGTAAATTTAATGTTCTTCACAACCTATCTAGCTCCCAACATTATGATAGGCCCTACTATAGCTACAGGTGTATTATTGAATCCAAACATTTTACGCGAGAATATAGCTTTAATTCTTTATGATTAATAATTTTTAGTATTTTAACAAAAAAGTGAAAATTCAATAACTATTGATAGACCTGGCAAAGTTTGAATTTGTGACAACCATCACTTAAAATAAGTGGTGGGCTAGTCCACACGTACATTATTTTTAATACATGAATGTGATTTATATTAGTGTGAATTGTTCATGTTTCGCACATCTCATAGTGTTTTTCATTCACCAGATGGCTCTTCTTCAGGTGGCAGTTATAGGAGCAGGTGCTGCTGGTCTATGTGCCCTTAGACACCTGTGTGCTCGTCCTGATGTCTTCTCACCTGTGGCTTATGAGATGCATGATGAGCTGGGTGGTACCTGGGTTTACAATCTTCAGGTGGGGCTTGACGACAAAGGAAGACCCATCCACTCCAGCATGTATAAAAATCTTAGGTAACGTTAGTACGTAATGTAATTTGTATGTAATCTATTTCCATGAGTCAAATCTTTTTTTTATTTTTTAAATATGACCCAAACTGTTTCTAGTTTACGAATACTTCCAACTACGTGACCCGATCGTTGATGATCAATCATCGGTATGCTTTCGCAACCCTGATTGAACGATCCGTGGGTAAATAAATTAAAACATTCTTAAACTACAACAATGTCTATATTTGTGTGGTTTTATGTTCTCTGTTTTATACAGAACAAATCTACCCAAAGGATCGATGGCTTTTCCAGATTTTCCATTCAAAGAAGATCTCCCATCGTTTATGAATCACCAATATGTGAAGCAGTACCTATGTGACTATGCAGATTATTTCAATGTCAAACAACACATACAAGTAAGTGATTTACTTCTCAGCAAATACTAGACGTCTGCCCAATGTTGGACTAATATTGAGCCAACGTCTGTGACGTTGTCCCAACATTAGTTCAACATTTGGCCAACATCCATTTTTTTCTAAATTATATCAATCCATTACAATGTACATATGTACTGTGATGATCAGTGGTGCGAAATAATTGCCAATTTACTTTCAGGGGTGGGCAGGAGCCAGAAAGAGAACAGTCGCCAAAAATGGCTACTTTAAAGTTGTGTAACTTAGCAGATCCTCTCCTCGCAAACAAGAATTAGACAACCAGTAGAGCCGATTCATTGATATTTATTCATGTCCATATCAAGCATTTGTCAGAATGGTGTAATCATGCATCCATACCGTGCGGTGCTTCATTTATTCCTCATACATATCAACGTGTGGTGACTCCACCAAGCTCTCACTAGGCTATAGCTTGCCTCAGCGGAAGTGTCATCTTGCCAGCTCGCTACGAGCCTGCCGTTCTGACCATGACCAATCATCGGTGAAAGTCAAAACAACAATAACAATTTAAACCTATCAAGCAGCGCCACCAGCAGACCAAGAACCAGCGCTATTCCAACACTGGTTCAAGGTCGTCCAGTCCGCATGACAGCGAGACCGGGCCGGTCAGTCAGAGAGGTGTGTCGAGCACAACACAGTGCTGGCACAATATCCAACAGCTATTTTGCTTCTGTCGCCAATGGTGACGATTTTGCGATTATTTGCCCACCCCTAACTTTATGTACAGACATCAGTTTTAGTATAAAATTACCCAGAAGCTGTCAGCGACTCCTAATTACACTAAGTGCAAACTGAACATAGTTATGGCAAAATTAATGGGGTCTATAACAGACATATATGTGCAGAATCATGTTACTTTTTATTTTTTAGGCCAGTAAGCCTATCTTTTTACATCTTCATTGTGTACATACATGTTCTTTTATGAAATATGAAGATAAAATCAGCCCAACGCAATCGATGGGTCTAGTGCGCGAAAATAAAATTGGCACAATGGATAAAATATAATTATTGTGGAATAAATTTATCGACGCACATACATGGCCACACTTAAGCCTATTGATAAATTAATATGATAATTCGCCCGCTCCTTAATCTTTTAAACTGAATTCACCTTTATTATAATAACACAATTAAGAGGAAATAGTAAAGATCGAAATGATAGGTAATTTGGACTATTTACAGTTCCAGACTGGTGTCATGAATGTTAAGCCAAAGTCAGAAAATGGCGGAGCAGTAAAGTGGCAAGTGACCACCAGATGTCACCTCACAGATCCGCCGACTGACAAAATGTCCACATTCGATGCAGTTATAGTTTGTAATGGGTGAGTTAAACTAATATGAGCAATTTTCACCCAGTTGAGTTGTTGTGGGCCGCTGTAGCGAGACACAAGTGGTTGAAAATGTAAATAAGATAACTTATAGAGCTTTAATAAGCAGAATCATGGCTTTTACCAGGAAATAATATATTCTATCATCAACCCAGCCCTGACTGTCCACTCACCCCAAGCACATGCGCGGCTAGTGGAGAGCACTGTGCACGCATCAACCCTGGTCATCGAAAACAACAATGATCCAACGTCGGCTATTCCCCAATCCTCCGGGCACCCATGACCCATATAAGCGATACACAGTACACCAAACCCTATAAGCACCAGTACCGGAATAAACCGACTAATACCAATGAAGCAAATTGCCGGAGACTTACAGCGACTCAATCAGGTTAAAATCATCAAAAAATCGATATTTTTATTTTGGCTTTTTAATATGACTACACGCTGTAAACATGTCCATAGACTAGAATTGCAAAAAAATTTTAGTAGAGCTTTAGCTCTACTGTTGCAGTTGTCTGGGCTTAATGTATTTTAGTGTCGATTTACTCCACGACAATGACGTTAAATTCGTTGAGCTGAGAACATATCTAACGTCATGTGTCTGTTAAAAAGAACTTTCTTCATTGCACTACGAGCTCCAATTTTGAGATTTCTATTTAAATGCTCAGATAAACACAGCTAAATATCTGTGTTTCTGTGATACCATGTCAGCCTTTAGAGATGACGTGTGGCCCAGTAAACAGCGTACAGGTCAACCTAATGCACTACATGTATATACAGTTCACTGGGTCAACAAGTCCTCCTATGTCCAGTTGATTAATTAGGTCAGTTCAGTGACGTCACACATGACCCGGCTTTACGACATTAGCTGTAGCTGGCATTGAACACCAACAAGCAGAGTGTTTGTATGCACGGCATGTGCATCAGGCCACAATGCAGTGACACCCCCCTCAAACACAAGGCTACACAAGGCATTCAACCAATGCTGTTTAAATGTTGGCCAGCGTCGCCGTCGTTGGCCCAACATTGAAACAGTATTGGGTGAATGCCTCGTGTTTGCTGGGAGGACTGCATCATATTTCTACAGATCTGTAGAAATACGATGCTGTCTTCCCACCTGCCCAAAAAACACAAGGTAGTACATCATCATGTAGCCTATCTGTATCCCAAGATCTGTATCTATGCAGATACAGTCATGTTATTATGTCTTTTTAATATTCTGCCTCCATTCTCTGTCTACGTGAAAAGCGCGACAAGCGGTTCATGGGGATATATCCTTTTTTTGCTAGGGCCAAGCAAACACTTACACAAGACATTCAACCAATGCTGTTTCAATGTTAGGCCAGCGGCACCGTTGTTGGCCCATCATTGAGAAACTAACAGCTCCAACAATTTTCATCGTGTTTGCTGGGTACATAGCCTGCGGCTCCGGTTATCCTGGAGATGTCAGTGACAAAATTTTTCTGCATTAGGGTAGGGGATGTCCAATTAAATTCTGATCAATATAAATAGTATAAATTGTATTACGGGTAGGCCTAATCGTCTGTATATTAAATACATGTAGGCCTATTTCACCTATTTCATCTATTTATATATTTTGATAAAATATATCATCTTCGGATAAGATTGTAGACCTCGATTAAAAAACGGAGAAATACAAATTTGACTAGGCCTCAAATAACTATAGGAATATGCAGGTACATTATCGGTACAATTGGCCTGATATTGTCATAATTGATCTACAAACACACAATATATAGGTCTAATACCGGTATGGTATGACAAAGTTATAATAATTGCAAAAACTTTGAACGGACTTCAGATAGACTTTCGACTTCAGATTTCAGACTTTCAACTTCAAATTTTGGGGGTTAGACTCTGGACTTCGGTTTCAGACTTAGACAACTGACAGACTTCAGACTTTGGTTTCAGACTCGGATTTTGGACTTTGGACATAGGGGCCTACTTTGGACTTTAGACTTTGGTTTTTGGACTCCAGGTTTTGAACAGACATACGAAGTACTTCAGACTTTGGACATAATTCAGACAGTTTTCGAACAGACGTCGGACATCAAACTTCAGATTTCGTCAGACTTTGTACATCAGACTTCCGATTGTGGACTTAAGACATCAGTTTTCAGACTTTGAATTGTGGACTTCGGACCTGCTTCAGACGTCGGATTGTAGCCTTCATTGTCAGGCATCGTACAGACGTCAAACTTCGGACTCAAAGACTCGGACAATTTATTTGTCACACATAAAAAACAAACATACATATGTAACCAAATAAGCTCAAGAAATACATTATAATATATGTAATGAGGATCAGGAGAACTGCTGATTAATGGTGATCGCTATCATGCAGACCACTTTAGACAGATTTCGGACAGTTTTCAGACTTATGACAGACTTCAGACAAATTTCGGACAGACGTCAGACTCCTACTTCAGACTTTGGACCTCGGCCAGACTTCGAACATCAGACTTCAGATTTTGGACTTCTGACTTTGAATTTCACACTTCAGATTTAAGACTTCGGACAGACTTCGAACTTCAGACATCAGAATTCAAACTTTGAACTTTAGACTTAGATTTCGGATTTTGGACTTTGGATATACTTCGGACAGACCTCGTCCTTCGGATTTTGAACTTCGGTCTTTGAATTTCAGACTTTGGACAATATAAGCTACTTCTGATTTCTTCGGACTTAAAGAGTTCATACTTTGGACTTCAAACTTCAGACTTTAAAGTTCAGAGTTCAGAAACCCTCACTGGGTTTTATTACTTTAAACAGTTAAATAATAAATTAAACACAATTTTCTATGACTTGGTCTTTTGATTAAATTAAGCAAAACAGTTAAGCAGCTTTAATAATTATTGTGAGACAGCTCCATTTTAGCTGTCCGTAGAACAATAACCCTGAAGGTCGACACAAGCTCTACTTCAGTGCCGTCAGACTGTAGTTTTTTTTTGTGTTGCGCATTTACCAGTTAAGCTAGATGTAAAGACGAAATTCCCGTATTTCTTATTTTGGACATGCATGTCTGAAATAAGCAATCGGGAATTTCGTCTTTATATCTCGCTTAACTTGTAAATGCGCAACACAAAAATTAAAAAACTTACGCAATTCTAGTCTATGGACATATGGCCATATTAAAAAGCGAAAATAAAAATACTAATTTTTCGATGATTTTAGCCTGATTGTGTCGCTTTTAGAAAATTATGATTAGACACGTGGATTAGAGTCCACTTCCTACTGAAAATGAACGAATGTCATCATGTTGCCTAAACTAAAGTTTAAAAACAAATGTTGTTGTTGTTATAGAAAACCTGAGAATAAAAAGTTATAATATGATGATTTATAGGATTGTCAATAATTTTAGCTGGGCTTACTTTATAGTCAACACGAAAATATAGTTGTGCTTAAATTACAGGTGATAAAAGTGTTTTTTTTCAGCTGTCAACATTATTTCATTATAGCTTCAGGTTTTATATTGAATCCAAGTATTTTACGCGAATGTATAGCTTTAAAAACACATTTTGACCCAACCCTCATTATATCATATATCCTTGCAGTCACTACTCGGTGCCCATCATTCCGTCCATTCCAGGATTATCTGGGTTTAACGGACAAACTCTTCACAGTCATTCATACAGAGACCCTGCAGATTTCACGGGACAAACAGTCGTCTGTCTGGGTGGAAGTATATCTGGCCAGGATATTGGATTAGATTTAGCAATATATGCAAAAAAGGTACGCAACTACTATATTTAATGTAAATATTATTATTAATACATTATAACTATGTGGGTATATTGTATGTCATTTGAAACGGAATACAATGGAAAAATGCACCTTGCTAGTAAACCTATTATAAGCTATACAGAGCTATATATAAAATATTAAAATAAAATAAAACATATTTGAATTGTATCTATTATATTTGTAATTATACTTATTGGGATACTGAAACAGAATATGTGACATAATTTACTTAATTGAACTCCAGGTTTATTTATGCCACCGCCACGAGGCACTGACGACTCCATTACCACCAGGATTAGAACAGAAGCCTGGGATAGTTAGGGTTCATGATGACAGCATGGAGCTAGAGGGAGGTGAGGTGCTAGCAGTAGACACACTGCTGTTATGTACAGGTTACCGTTACACATTCCCCTTCTTATCTCCAGAATGTGGTGTGAACGTGAGCGAGGAGGAGAGAGTAACTCCACTGTGGAAACATCTTATACACACACGCTTCCCATCGTTGTCTTTCATAGGGATACCGAACAAAGTATGTTCATTTCCTCAGTTTGATTGTCAGTTACAGCTTGTGATTCGTGTACTGACAGGAGAGGTCACATTGCCATCACAGGCTGACATGGAGGCTGACGATTATACAGATAGACTCTCCAGAGGGATTTCTCCTAACAGAGCGCATCACTTAGAATCCAGACAATGGGATTATAATGATGAGATAGCTCGGATTGGTGGCTTTACACCCCTCAAGCCTGTCGTGGGAAAGCTGTGTAGCTACTCTCTTGACTGGAGAAGAAAGGACTTGCAAAATTATAAAAACAAAGAATATAAAATAACAAGCCCGGAAACGTTCGTTGAATTGAAAACTAATTGAAGAAATGCGAAATTAATATGGTATTTCCATTATTTATCTTTAGGTATAAAATATGAGAATAGTAATATTGTAATATAAGTTAATGATCTTTCAATTACTAACAATCACTGTCTGCAAAAAAATGTTAAGAGTATATTTTCAAAGTGAAAGAAATGCTGATTTTGTCAACTGCTGTATACTTTCGTTTTTTCAGCACTAATGAACAATCACGTTTAAAAGAGAGGAAATACCATTTTGAAAATGCAAGATATTTCTTTAATTATTTTTTATACCATGTATATTTGTTATAATTTGGATTAGTTTAATTACTGGAACATATAACCAATAAAAATGTAGAACGTCGAGGCATGTCGGCGACAGAGTCTTATTTGAAAGCTATAATTATTATGAAAAAACAGCAGCAACAGCTGAAATGAAGATATAAACATGTGTGATTGGCGGCACAGTTGGTAAACTTGCTGTATCAATCAGTGAGTTATGTAGAAAACAACTGAAACTTTTGATATATCGTAGGCATGGAGAAAATTACAGTTTTGTTCAAACTTTGAACTAAAAAGGACCGTGTTGAACACAATGCTGTCTGATTTGTAGGCCTACTCATGTTGGAATACAACTTGCTTTGCCTGCTGTGCTTTCAGTAAAATCGACATGTAGTATAAATTTCGATTAGTAATCACTTTGACTCAGAGCGCCACCATTTTGAACCGATCCACATAACAGTTTACAGTATGAACACATATGCATTAATTCACAGAAAAAATAAAATATGGGCAGATTTGAAGTTGTTGTTTTTAAATTAGCGTCTCACTGAAAATGTTCGCTGTGATATACAGTAATATTTTCGTCAATATTTAAACATATCCGAGCTATCAGTGAAATACACATGCAGTATTAATTCCAGAGCGATATGCTACATTACATAAATGCTGGGTGTATTTAGGCAAGTCTTAGAAGTCAAATATAAACTCAATAAATGTTTAGTCATTGTCAACCTTATCAGTATTGATTTTAAATCATAGACTCAATATATATATTGATCTATTTTAGAGAGAGTCTTTTGTTCTTTACAAAATATGCGATTGCGATATGTGCTTCAGTCCGTCATTTCAAACAATTAGTTGCATATATTGCTCCACGGATTCAGAAATCACTGTGTTCCAGGAATATTCAGATAGACTGACAGATTTATTTTAATATACATACATATCATACATATTCATTGAAGTGATGTGAATAAAACATTATAGCAATATACATACATGAGCCATTTACTCAAGGTTGGCTCAATGTTGTGCCAGCGTCGCAGACGGTGAGCCGACAGTGAGCCGACATTGAGTGAATATCTCCTGTTTGATAAGTATCCACCACACTATCACAAAACAAGTGGCCAGCCGGGCACCATAATCCCTCGCCCTGCCCGCGTGATAGAATTTTTAGTTTGTCGACTCGACAAACTTTTAGGTTGACTTTCCAGGCAAACGTCTGTCGTTACCTTCCGTTACTATCTGTTCTGTATGTGCAATGTCAGAAGGCAATATCTGCTCCCTGGTATACTAGGTATCTACTGCTTTTTAACTGGCATCCCGTCTCTTCCTGCCATAGCGCTGCTAAAAGGCCGTATTTGCTCACTTCTAAATCAAGTATATACTTCCTTTCCGCTGATGTCACTGCCTCCTTTTGGCTTGCACTGATCCAATGTTGGTTAAATGTTGTGCCATCATCTATGACACTCTTCCAACATTGAACCAACATTGTGTCAGGGTATCGAGTTGCCGGTGCTCCCTGCAAAAATGAGACCTTTAGCCAATGCTGTTTTACAGCTGAGCCATGATCGTAGACGATGGGCCAGCAGTAAGCTAGCATTGGGTGAACGTTTATCTTGTTAAGGGCTATATACTGGTATGCAAATGCTGGGCTAATGTCGGCCCAGTGTTGTAAACGGTGGGCCACCATCAGGCTAACATTGTGTCAATGTCTCGAGTTTGCTGATCAGCTGTGACCGCAACCCAGCAAACACAAGGCATTGACCCAATGTTGTTTTAATGCTGGCCCGCCGGCTTCGACGCCAGCACAACATTAAAAGAACATTGGGTCAATGCCTCGTGATAGCTTGGTGGGTGTTTATGAACGACAGCAGTAGCGAAAGGGCTCGCCCCCTTCTCCCACCTCTCTCTGCCTCACTTGACACAACTGTGTTATGTTACTCAATATAACAATTACTAGGTCTTGGCTAAGATATTTATCTCCAAAAATAGCAAATTTTGTAATATTAAAAATAGATTTTGGGACTCGGCAGCAAAAGGCTTTGCACATTGATATAATTTATACACTTCTGGTGTGAAATATGACATGTGGTAGGTCATGTGGTAGGTCAACCCTTCCATTACGACCATCTGACATGAAAAAGGGACAAAGTATAGTGAAATATACATTTTTATTTATTAAGTTTATTTTGCCTGAGTTTGTGTCCTATTTAGGGGAAATATGGGTGCTGTGTGTGAGAAACGGTTGACATTTCTGTGCACCAGTCCTTATGAATATGTCCAATATAACGTTTGGGGACCCTAGGTTAGGTAGGCCTACTTTCGTCTTTAATAAGTGTTCAGATAAAATATATGTTCATGATTAAATATAGTGAAGGGTTTTGATTGGAATATTATTGGGCAAGCGTCGCAGACAGTGGCCCAGCATTATACCAGCATTGGGCCAATGTATCGTGTTATTTGGTGTTTCTGGCGCCTGATGTAAAGAATACCCAGTGCCTGACTTATAAAGAGTAGGCCTAACTGCGGAATTCCCACAAAAAATAAAACTGGCCCGACATCATTCTATTGCTGCGCCACACTTTGAGCAATATATCTTTGTTTTTGACGCAACAAGTTAATTTTAGTGGGCCATAGGATTTTTCAAGATAAGTTCTAGACCCTACCTGCTGAATTATAGGGACCGGCTCAGGCTAAAATCATAAAAAAACAGTGATTCTATTTTGGCTTATTTATATGACCATATGATGTAAACATGTCCATAGAATAGAACTGCAAAAGTTTTTTTAATTTTTGTGCTGTGCATTTACCAGTTAGGCTAGATATAGAGACGAAATTCTCGTATTTATTATTTTTGACATGGCAGTGCCGCCAATAGATGCCCATTACGGCCCACACTGTCAAATTGTGAGCTGTGTATCGCTGTATTAGTTTCAGTATTAGTTTTCAGCGTTGTTAGATCAGAGTCAAGGTTTGGCATCCCATGATCCAAAACATAGGCCTATGTGCTTACCAATAAAATTTAAATGAAGTATGGCAGAAAACGAGCTAGCCTACTGAAACCAAAATGTAGTTGAAATGTTGCTGATTCCAACGAAATATTGGACTGTAACATGACTGTAACCTCGCCACAAGGTAACCTCGCCACAGGTAATCTCGCCACAGATTTGGTAACCTCGCCACAGAAGGCTGAGTAACCTCGCCACAGCTTTGGTAACCTCGCCACATTGGGCTAAGTAACCTCGCCACAACTTCGCAACATCTGTTGTATCCGCACTTATCAATGTATTTTCAAAGGTTAATCTCTACCTTGAACGTGGTGTGTGGATGTCTATATAGACTTAGACTATATATGTGCCATTAATATCAAAAGCAAAAAAAATTCTCAAAAAATGGACCAATATATAACAAATAATAATAGGTCTAGTAATTTATTTTGTACAGCAAATATTGTAGAAAATTTGTTCATTGTAACATATTAACCCTTGAACCGCTGAATTAAATAATTTAAATTTTCACACACTTGGAATTGTGTCTCACTACCTTGACCCACAACTTTAAGTGAGAGAAAACAACTCGTATTTGTTTAATTTGTAATTTAAGACTAAGCAATTTACAAATCTTGATGTTTAAATGGCTGATAAAACGGATTAAAGCGACTACAGT
Organism: Flabesymbios commensalis; assembly: GCA_964017125.1. Lineage (NCBI taxonomy): Eukaryota > Metazoa > Annelida > Polychaeta > Terebellida > Flabelligeridae > Flabesymbios > Flabesymbios commensalis. Next base: position 72,283,905 of record OZ024914.1, on the reverse strand, counting down.
CGCGCTTAGCGGTTTAAGGTGATTTAGGTGTAGGCCTAGCGGCAACAACAGAGGAAGTCGACGGCACTGCCCCAAGAAGAGATCCGACAGGACCCGAGAAAGACAATGAGTAGCACTCAAACTATGTGATCGACTCCAATAACACTCGATATTGTTGACGCAATTGATTGACACAAGTGACATAAACTCATGTGAGTGCGTGGTGACGTGATGACACTTGTAACCTAGGCCTATAGTGCAAGAGCATTAGTGAAAAAAAACACAGGAACCTGGAATAAATTGCAGAAAGCTGATTTTTTTCAGGAATGATACCTGGACATCTCCCCAGACGAGTTCCGAAGATGCCCCAAAAAATCCCCTTGTGCATTTTTTTTAATTCAAAATGGCCGCCACCATGTAACGTCATTTTCGAAAAACAGGGGTATACCCTAATTCTTCACCTTTGTAGTTAGGAAAAAAATATTTTGGTTTCTTTACTTATGTTTTAAGGCACAAAGAGTTGATACAGATGATCAGAAATGATATCAGCACTTTTCTCAATACCAAAAATCCAAGATGGCCGCCATATTGTTCTGATTATGTTAAGCGATCTCTTAAAAAACACGAACATATGAGATATCTATCTCGTTGTTGAACCTAAAATGTATTTTTTGGCCAAACCCATGGAATCTAACACTTATTTAGATCACCATTATTTTATTATATTGAATTTATCAACATAAATCCCACATAGTAGTTGATTCAAAATAACACCAGGTAACGCCATTTAAAAAAAAGGGTTATACCCCAATCCCCCACTTTTGAAGTTAAAACAATTATTTTCGTGTCTCTACCTATGTTATAAAGTACAGGGAGGTTATCCAGATGATCAGAAATAATATCAGTACTTTTCTTAATACCACAAATTCAAGATGGCCGCCATAATATTTTGTTAAGCGATTTCTTAAAAAACCCGAAAATATGCGATATTAACTATCTCGTTGTTGAAACTAAAATGTATTTTTTAGCCGAACCCATGGAGTCTGGAACTTATTTAGATGACCATATTTTATTATATTGTGTTTATCGACATGAATCCCACATGGTAGTTATAGTTAATTCTACCATGGTGGGTGACGCTTTGGAGTGTTTTCGAACTGCTTTCCCACTAGAAATGTAGATTGAGATTCGTCAAGTTAACAAATTATTCTCAGGTAAATAATGAAATTATTGCGTTTCAATCATCCGAGCTGTCACAGTTTCTACATGTTTGGCCAATACAAAAAGAGCACATCGTTGTACAATATAGTCTAGATTTGTGAGATCCCCCCCCCCCTTTGAACAAGCCACTCTGCACCCGCAACTCACTCTTTTTAGAACTCTTTCTGGGGCGACTGCTCTTTCAGTTTGCGTTGGTTACAAACGACCATGATATAAAATCCGTTCCCAGACTGTGGATTCCACACCCTCCTGTACAGCAAAATATGCTCTGTATCATAATGAAGTTTAAACACGAGGCATTCATCCAATGCTGTTTTATTATGGGCTGACTGTCTTTGACGCTGGCACAAAAATTAAACAGAATTGGATTAATGCCCCGTGTTGGCTGGGGCAGTAGGTGACGTTGAAGGGAGGCTTTCTAGCAAAAATCAATTACAAGATAAGGAGTTGCGCCTCACACGTTACATGTACATGACATCTTTGATAATCGTCCTGTAACAATGCTCTTTCAAATACTTACCTTTGTCCTTGATCTGCGAATGTCAATATGTTTAATATCATGAAATATATCATTCAAATATCAAGATATTACATTTTGAATATTAGGATATATATATTTCGTAATGAAGTTATGGCATTGTATGGTGTTGTAATGAGATGATTTTACATCAGAATATCGGAATATGACATTAAATTAATTGATGTCACAGTTTATCGTCAGGATATGATCTCTTTATGTCACGATAATATGAGGACAAGAAACATTAACGTCATGATATGGTTTTGTAATGTCCAATTATTGCTCTTTAATCTAGTAAAATGACGTTATGATGTCTGGATACAGCTTTATAAATGCAGGATATGGTGGTTAAGCATCACGGTAAGGTATTAAAGTGACAGGATCTTTTAGTGTATTGTCACGATATTAAATATCATGATATAGCATATTAACATCACAATATGACATTTTAGTGTAAGAGGAAATGAAAGTAAAAGAGGGCAAGGCCACATGCTGTTCAAAGAGCATGTGTCTTAACGCTATCTAATTACTTTCCATTTTATTGAATCTTCCGAAGTGCTTTTGTTGTTGGCAGTTTTGGAGTACCGGTATTTGAGCAACGTAGAGGCCTTTACTTACTGAATTATATTGCTATATATATGTTGAACTGACATGTGCCAGTCTGATATTGGAATGTTCTATGTCGATTCTGTATTACCATATGGTAACGTGCGTCTGTCAATATAATGTTATTGAAATGTTATACCTTGACATGACAATATAATATCCTGACATTAAAATGCCATATCTAGACTTCAAAGTGACAAAGCCTGACATTCTATGGTCACATTAAAATATTGTAGTGTCATATTCAGTCATTATAATGTCACATTAGAATGCCGCCAAGCCCGCCATATCTTGATTTGATAATGTCATATCCTATCATAAAAAATTGAATATCTTGACATTCAAATCTTATTGTGTGATATAAAAGGACAAAATTTGGACATTATAATACCAACTCATGACGTTAAAGTGTCATATTCTAATAAATTACAATCCAATATCCTGGCATAAATATGCCAGATCCTGACTTCGAACTGTTTCTTATGTTTTTCCTATTTTAATGTCATAATCCGACAAGTCTATTATACAATATTCGATATTAAATAGCATGTTTATCATTATAATGACACACCATCACATTACAATGCTATATTGTGACCTCAATGTGTCATTTCATCAATGTATAAAGTCACATCATAATATTCAAATGTCATATCCTAATATTCAAATGTCATATCCTGACATTAAAATGTCATAGTGATGTTAAAATGATATATCACGAAATTGTAATGCATTTCGTGATAATATGATGTATATCTTCTCATTTTAATACAGCAACGTGATGTTTAGCCACTATATACTGCCTTTATAAAGCTGTATTGAGCCATCATAACGTGATTTTGCTATATTAAACACCAATGTTTGGACATTATATTACATATCATGATATTAAAGTGTCATATCCTGATATCATATTCATATATCCTGACATAAAACTATCATATCCTGACGTTAAACGTGTTCAATCTGGTGTAATATTGTACTTAGCTCTGTTATTATGTACATTCACAATAATAATCACAACTAATACTTAACCAAAATCGGCCTACTATATAAAATACCTACATTGGAATTAGTGTTTGAAACTGGAATTTCTTACGCTATCTCAAGCTTTAAATGAATGAAAAATACCCTTATATTTAAAAATGAGACATGTTAGAATTTTTAATCAATGATTTCTGACATATGATATTTTGTAAAATTGATCAATCTATATCTATATTCCCGTATGAAAAAGCAGTTGGACATCGCTTAATCGTGGCATCTGCGCTAAAAGAGCTAACCAATATGGCAGCCATGTTGGATTTTGTGTTGATAAGCACATTCTATTAAAAAAATTGGTGATAGAAATATATTCTAGATTCCATGGCCATGAAAAAAAAGTTTCAACAACATGATGATTATGGCATGTACGTGATTTTCTGAGGGGGGGGGGGACGCTTCACATAATGGTCGCCATCTTGGATTTGTGGAAATAAGAAAAGGAATGATATCATTTCTGATCCTGTTGATGAGCTTTTTGCGTAGAGGCACCAAAATATTTTTTTTTAACTGTAAAAGTGAGGAATTGTGGTATATTCCTGTTTTTTTTGGAAAAATGACGTTATATGGTGTTACATAACATTAAACTACCGGTATGTGGGATTTATGTTGATAAATTCAATATAATAAAATATTGTTCTAAATAAGTGCTAGACTCCATGGGTTTAGACAAAAAATACATTTTAGGCTCAACAACGAGATAGTTACCTCATATTTTCGTTTTTTTAAGAGATCGCTCAACATACTCACTATATCAATATGGCGGCCATCTTGGATTTTTGGTATTGAGAAAAGTACTGATATCATTTCAGATCATCTGGATGAACTCTTTGTGTCCTCAAACATAAGTAGAGACACCTAAATATTTTTTTCGAACTGCAAAAGTGAGGAATTATGGTATACCCCTATTTTTTCGATAATGGCGTTACATGGTGGCGGCCATCTTGAATTAAAAAAAATGCACAAGGGGGATTTTTGGGGCATCTTCGGAATTCGTCTGGGTCCATGTATCATTCCTGAAAAAATCAGCTTTCTGCAATTTTATTCCAGGTTCAACCCTAATGCTCTTGCACTACTACTTGCAAACGCTTCTTCGGGTTTTAATAATAGCATAACCGCCAATATGGTTCATGTCCACATGGTTTATTGAATGATTTTACTTCTTATGTGCCAATAAATTGAATCTTTGATATTTATATTAGCATGAACACCTGATGAATGTTTAATATGGAATATGAGGCGATATGAATGAACCTTAAGTGTTTTATTTGTTGTTGAGAAAATGCCCCCCTTTTGAAATAATAATGGGCCACATGCCCCATCGTCCAATGCCAATGCCCCCCCCCCCCTCCGAAATATATCATGGGCCCCTTGACCCCCTTTTTCCAATTTATAAATCGGGGGCATTGAATATGTAATAGTACCAATCTCATACATATAGTATAACTATTTATATTGCCGTATATTAACCGTCTGCGTCCCTTGATATTTCTATCAGCATGAACACCTGATGAATGTTTAATTTGGAATATGGGGTGATGTGAATGAACCTTAAGTGTTTTATTTGTTGTTGGGAAAATGCCCCCCTTTTGAAATAATAATGGGCCACATGCCTCATCGTCTAAGGCCAATGCCCCACCCCCTCTGAAATATATCATGGGCCCCTTAGCACACTTTTTCCAATTTATAAATCGGGGAAACTGAATATGTAATAGTACCAATCTCATACATATAGTTTTAACTATTTATATTGCCGTATATTAACCGTCTGCGTCCCTATGTTTGGGCTATATTAAAAAGAGCTATATTCAAGTTAAACTGAACGTAGATTTCAACCTAAGTCTATGCTACAAACATAAATAGTAGGCCTATTTTATGTTCTTGTATTATAGACCCTATCGATGGAAGCTGATATTCAACATCACATTGTAATATAGGCCTAAATATCACGCTAATAGGGGTCTAATTAGAAGTTACTAAAATGTGTGGTACCAAAGCCATAACTTTATTTTGAATTGAATTAAAAAATAGTAATATTAATAATAAATGATGTTCCCTTGATGCTGGGTAAACGATGTAGAGGGCGGCACAACGATATACTAAATATCCAGTTATCCCTAGTTTAATGCTAGTACATCGTCTGCACTGCTGGCCCAACATTAAACTATCATTAAGTCGATATAGCCAGTGTAATATATTATCAGATTATGCTTTGTACGCATCGCGTTGATTACTTTAATGAGTCAATACCACTGGAGTACAATCACACGTAAATTGCCATAGAGTTAACTCTATGGTCTGGCTAAACTTCTGAAATTTGAAACCATTGTTCGCCATATCGTGTTTGCTGGGATGCACCTAAAATTATGCATACTCTAGAAGTGGATATATGTATATTAAAAACATGTTTCGAAGTAATAATATGTAGGCCTACTATTATTATTTTACTTTCTACAAGATGTATGCCAGCATGTATATTATTGTGTATAAAATATAGGGGTATTTTATAAGTTTAAACCCAATAATAAACTTCTTGTTTTGTCTTGTTATGTGAGCGGACACACTTATTAATAGAATGCACTACATACCGTGTGAGTCAGGTGCTGGAGTAATATCGATTCAGTGTCTATAAAGCAGCTGGGCCAATAGTGTTTTTTTAATGACGCATCATCATAGTTGGATTCACGCTTTCCCATTCATTGATTGTTTTCTACCAATTACTGGCAAAACGTCAATGATGAAGACGAGGACCAGCCGTGCATGTGGATTATAAAACTTTAAAATATATATTTTTCATTTTTGTAATAAATGAAAATCAAAGTGGAACAGGGAACACTATTATGGCAGAACCAGTGTAAAAACATAGCTGTCAATTATAAAGTAAGGGATAGCAATGACATGACCAATATATATTATCCACATTTAATATGTTGTGCAGAATAAAATATGAAAAATGTTGCGCAGCGCCCCTGACGGTGAACCAATATTAAATCCACAGGTAATGTGTTTGTATATACGTATTAACAATACCGAAGGGCGGGGGGCCCTGGTGCCTGCTAGGAAAGTCAGAGATCGCGGATTCGTCTCCTGCTCTGGCATTCAAGTTTCAAAGAAACAAAATGTTTCCTCCCTGTTCTATCGTAAATATTGAATATTGTGGGCAGCCTACGTGACCGAGAGTTAGTGTGCTCGGCCGTAGACCATCAGCGCTCAATTTCGAATCCTGTGTCTGGAGGGCAGTAACACCCCATTCATCTCAACATCCTCAGGAGGTTCTCCTTACCTAGTTTAGCCTATATGTGTACAAATGTGGTGTAGAACCCCATTTATTTCATTTCATTGCATTTGATACAGCCAACTAACACCTGACTCAACGTTGGCCTGACAACATTACAGCAACATTTCAGCAAAGATCTTGTGAGTTGAGAAGGCGTTCATTGGTCTTTATCCGTAGGTCTACTGTGTGTATTGTGATTTCCATAATTGGCATTACGTAAGAGGGTGCAGTGAAAGTGCATTACGTCTACATGTGATAATGATGGATTAGGGCTACTGTATATCTCACAGCTGAGTAAGAAACATTAAAAGCTGATATTTTACAACTTTGGCATATCTGGGCTTACTGGGGCATAATAAAAGTCCCAGAAGAAGTAATAATTGCACTTTTGTAATATTAAAGGGACTGGCCCAGGCTAAAATCATAAAAAAATCGGTGATTTTATTTTGGCTTCTTAATATGACCATATGATGTAAACATGTCCATAGACTAGAACTGCAAAAGTTTTTTTTAATTTTTCTGCTGCGTATTCGCCAGTTAGGCTAGATATAGAGACGAAATTCCCGTGTTTCTTATTTTTGACATGGTTGTCCATAATTAAAAATCAGCAATTTAGTCTCTATATCTAGCCTAACTGGTTATAATATATAAATCTAATATTAATATATATATATATATATATAATATATAAAATAATATTTAAATCACATTGGATAAATATGTAAAATTCGTGCTCATACATCCTGCAGGCAGACGATTAGAGTTCACAATTCGGGATAGATTGGCCTACTTTTGTACTATATCGCTATGTAGGTTTCAACGGGTTCAAGCACTAACACCTCTATAGCTGGTTTAACAAAGACTTTGAAAGATCGCACTGCAGGCACTATGTTTCAGTTTTAAGAGTAGGTTATTTCAGATACTGTTTTCTAGATTAAGCAGATTAACAATGCTATGAATATACTCACCACAAAGTTGAATATGGATGGCTAGGGGCTGATTATTGGTGGAAATTCTCTGGACACTCTTGAATATCGTGGGCTAACATGTTATTTGGGGCGGACTAGAAACGTTACAGAGCATGTGCGAAGTAGGGGTGGAGAGTGTTTGGGAGGGGTGCATCAATTGTGGGCAGATCTGTTCCCACAGTAAACCGACGCTGTACGTGTGCCCACTGCATGGGTGTAATTGATCGTAGACAGTGAGCCAACAGTAAACCTCGGGGCGGGGTCTCATGTTTTTATTAGGTAGGCTACTTAATCATTAGAGATATTGTAAACAAATTCAGCTCATGGGTAAGAAACAATTCTTAAACAAGCATTCAAAACCGTTTTTGTGCTCGTTTAAACAAGAAATATCATCTAGCTAAGATGTTTTCTTCAAGAGCGAAATATTTTTGTTTTCCATATTTTTAAAAGTGATTAGGTAACTCCAAGTAGGCCTATGGATAATATATTATTACAAGATATTAATTGTTTATTAATTTGAACAAAATCCGTCTGACTAATTTCTGACGTCTATGACGTCGCCATGCAAAGTTTTCTCAGTCTGACAAATTTTTGACACGACTAATGACTTTGACACGACGTCGTGACAATGTCTGTATGCGGTGCGTCCATACCCGGAAAAAGACCGAAAAAGACAAGAAACCCCGAAAAAGATTCGAAAAAAAACAAAAAATACTTTATTTTCAACCGAATTTTATATTATATGATACTATATCCCATTTGATATTACTGTATATGCCTAGGTATGTATCCGGCGTATTTTGATGGCTAAATACATGAAATAAACCGTAACCTAGCTGGCCTACTATTAATAGTTGCATTGTCTATAGATCTGGCTGGCGTATTAAATACCGTGACTGTGGGCCGAATAAAATGTTATATGTAATTATATTAAGTGTTGCCGTGAGAGATTATAATATAAATACACTGAAATATATATAAACGACGGGTTTATTAAAACTGCAAGCGTCTTCAGGCGCCGTTATACATCTAAATTATAAAATCACTTTAACAAAGAGCTAGCTCTATGTGTGACAGGAGTTGTTCACGTGCGAACCTAGACCGCCCAGTTTGCGACATTGAACCAATGTTGGCCGATGTTGTTCCGTCGTCTTCCGCGTTGGCCCAACATTAAAAAGACATTGGTTCACTATCCCGTTTTTGCTGGTAGGCCTTCTAAAAAGAACACATTTATATGAGCGCATATATGTGTTCAATTATTACAACGAAATATTTTATATTAGTAAATATTCGGAATAATATAAGCCCTATATAGCTTTCGTAAATAGGATAATTTACGAAACACTTAATGACAGTCCCCCGGGGGCAGTACAGTGCCCATAAATGCCGGTGTTAATTATGCAAGATAAAGAAATGTATTTTAATTCAGAAGACCGTAATAGAATAACAAATACAAAGTTATAAACTTGTAAAAAATCTGTGATAGCAAAACCAGGATACCGTGGACATCAAGCAACACTCAGCAGATGGTGAGTGACACGATAAGCTCCCTAATGAATTGCTCTGTGTGTTATGATAATAACACTTTCACAACGGTGTGGTGTGATACGCCTTCCTGAAGCACATCCTTGTCAATGGGAGTAGTACCGAGGTCTCCGCTGATGCAACACTCAATTGTAGGTGACTGGCTGATATGCTTGGAGTATTTTACACCTTCTTGACTAATCCGGTATAATCACAGACATTGTGTGATAACACCTTCACAATGCATATTGTATTAACTAAATATAGTGTTTAAGTATCTATCATATAAATACTTAATTGTAGTCATTATTATCATTATTCCTATAATTAAGTTTAGCATCGTATCAATGTTCATATTAATGTCAAGCCCACAACATTTTGTTCATTTAGCTAGAGATTTTCTTCGTGATATGACATTCAACTGATAACACTAGTATAAATTTATACAGAGTAAGTCTAGTGGATACTTTGTATATATATGCTTATTACCCATTAAAGCGTTAAACATTTGCAAATTTTAAACACTCATTTTGTTCCAATAACATCGATTTAATCGGCCACTAAAAGGGATTGAAACGACTACAGTCGTGTTTAGCGGTTTAAGGGTTAACTATATGTGCTGGCACATTCACACGAATGATTTTTTCAATCGTTTTATTTATACATATCCCTTTTTATTAGGTATGGATGAACATTTTCGAACGATTAATTTTTATAGCGCCGAAATAAATAATTAAGACACGACATAATAAAAAAAGACCAACACAAGTTCTCGTTATGCACTACCAGCAGGCCTACATTTTTATCTCATAATAAATTAGACTTTCATATTTATACAACTGTTTTTTTTTAATAATAATTAGCCTAATGGCCCTTATGTAGGCTACTTGACAAAAGCTACGGTTGAAAATAAAGTCTTTTTCAGGTCTTTTTCGGGGTTTCTAGTCTTTTTCGGTCTTTTTCGGGGTATGGTCACACCCGTCTGTATGGGGTTGTACAACGTCGCGCACATAGCACGACGTTCAAACAACATCAGTCCGACGTCGTGTGCCTGCTGGGTAATTAAGGCCGGTGGTCGGCCATTTAGCTAGGTCAAATGGAGGATAAAAACAATAGCCTAATATAATTAACAATAATGATAATGATTAATTTAGATATAAATTAAACCATACAAAAGTTAGATCATTTGGCATGTAATACAAAACAACCCAGCAAACACGAGGCGTTGGCCCAACGTTGGGCTAATGTTGGCCCATCGTCTACGACGCTGGCCCAACATCAGCCCAACAATGGGCCAACCCCTCGTGTTTGCTGGGAATGGCCTTATATAATTAGCAATAATAATAATGATTATTTTTTCAAATATAACGTTGTGACTAAGGTTAAAAGATACTAATAAAGATTAATTTCGATATAAATTAAACCATGTAGGCCTAAACGTACGTTAGACCATATTTGGCATGTAATAAAATTTCAAAATGACAGCTCTCCTTTCACCATTATACCGTTAAACAAAGATGTTACATGCCGAATAGTCTAACATACAAAATATACACAACAAAATTCCCTAAATTTTCTGTGATGTTGGGAGAAAATGAAAAACAATCCAAGAAAAAATTTACACTAAAAATTTGAAAAGAGATTAAGTAAATTAAAAAAAAACAGTATGAAGGTGGGTTGATCAGAGCAACCTCAACGTGGAGAACTTCGATTCGAAGATTAGTCGCATATAAAACTGTGTGTAAATGGCAGTCATGCCAGTGAACAACATATGGGTATACTGTGCAGTATATTTGAACTGTGAAAATCTCTTTAATCTGATATTTTAAAGAGAGTGTTATCTATGTTATGAGTTTATGGTGATTAACAAATGTATTAGCCCCAAAACAGTAACATGTCACTGTGTACATTAGCTGTAAACAATGAATAAATTTGATGTATCTGGAGGCAGTGACACTGAGCGATAATAAATGTATCTGTAATATACTGATATATGTTTGCACACCCCATTTGTCATGTTTGCATTGCCATTGGTGTATGCACACCCCATTTGTCATGTTTGCATTGCCATTGGTGTAGAGCGTATACTGAATCACGGAACGGAACGGAACGACGAGAATCACGGAAGGGAACGAAATATCAGAATCACGGAACGGAATCATTCTACCCAGATATGAGCAAGGATATTGATATGAGCTGACGACAATATATTAGAAAAAAAATTATACATTATTGTTATTGTTGTAGACTATCTCTACACTTTTGAAATTAAAATAATAAGCCTACTGTATAAATAATATGACAGCCTATACCGAGAGCACTCATTTAATGCACTTTAATGCAAATACGATATTAACTTTTAAACCCCTACAAATATATATTCATTCATGTTATTATTGTACGTTATAATAGTTGTACATGTTGAAAATAAAAATAAAAACTGTATGTATATAGGCCTGATATGAAAGCCTACCGAGAATACCGGAACGGAACAAAATATCAGAATCACAGAACGGCAATGTAATGTTAGTCAATTGTAGGTAAATTAATTTTGCAATTGTTTAAAAAAAAAGTCAAATTTGAACTTCTAAATTCCTAAATAAACGTGTGTTCGGTGCTTAGAATGTTGTCACATGCAGGCGGGAGCAGATCAGGTATCAGATCAGATGATATTATAACTGTGATAACTGTAATAGCGACGTGTTAGTGGCGGGGTATGCGTGGAGCATATCATACAAGCAGGATTAACACGTCAGGCGCAGCTGTTTGTTTGGTCAAAGTGCATAGATGAATACAGACAAAGTAGTTTCATATCAATGAGGGAGCAATTCAGACACAATGATGGTTTTCAGGATACAGTGTTAGCACCTAGCCTACTTTCGACGACAAATCACAAACATGGACACAAGGGGATGATTCATTTCAACCACAACCTAAGCCATCTGCACAAATACACTATACAGGACATTCACACTGGGCAATATCATTTCAAGTCATTGACGATGACAAAGTTTATGTTTTAGACAGTCTATGTAATTATCTTTCAGTTAGTATGAAAATTCAAATCACACATATATAGAAATAATAGGAACACCGAAAACATATTAAATGTCTGCTAGGTGACTGCGGGCTCTTTGCCTTTTCAAATCTTGTAGAGTATTGTTTCGGCGGGTATGACAAAATTATTAAAGGGGGGACTATAGGTTGGGAGTTTAAACAATGTGAAATGAGGGGTCATTTAGTGAAATGTCTAAAAAATTTGCAATTTCAACCCTTTTCGAAAGTACAAAAGCGTAGAGCAATTAAAATAATACCTGTAGCTTACGACTTGAAAGTGTGGTGTGTATGTGGGATGCCAGAGGAGTATGGTGATATGATTTGTTGTGCTCGGTGTGAGAAATGGTTTCACGGGTTATGTGTAGGGGCCGAAATGTCAATGGATATGTCAGGGAAATGTACAATTTGTAAATAATAAAATAACTTAGCAAATCAATATAAGTTTTAGTTCCGGTACATAATATATTATCATACATTCATATTACATTTATATTAGTGGCCTACTGTACATTATGTACATTTCTCAAAAATATATTTTGGATAGAATCTATGTTAAATTATTTTGATGTTTTATCAATGTTAATAACTTTTGAATGCTTGGTTTTATTTCTATAATGTTCATTCCTGTGATAGACCATCACATGTTGACATATCACCATTTAGTCCACTTCAAAACTCATTCTTTCACATTCTTTCACAGCTAGGCCTAGTGTCAACTGCCCTGGACTAACGCCGCCTACTGTTCAGCTTCTCCGAGGTGTGACTTGTCAATTCTTCTCACCTGTCAATAAACAATTACAATTATGCATACCAATATTCCGTAACGTTATTGTCAACAATGAAGTGCTATGTATTGCTATTCCAATGCACCGTACCACGTTATTGATGTTATTTTTATGCACGCCTGTTGTTGTTATTCACTATGTTTACCATTTATTCAATCGCAACGTATTATAATGTATTTTGTGTTCTGGTCAATAAAACTACTATTGTTGTTATTATGAATTGTCTTCCATATCTTCAGTACTTTTATTCCACAATGAAAAATGTTTTAATATACTTTTTTAATATACTTTTTTTTAATAATATACTATTTTAATATACCGTATATCCCCGCGTATAGTACGACGCCATGTATAATACGAGTTAAGATTTGAGGCCTCTGATGACCTGAAAAACGTCTACCCCTCTGTATAATACGACCTCAAATTTTGGATGTCGGCAGCGTCCCGGTCGGCAGCGTTCCGGGCCATCTAAATGTGAGGCATGGATATTATCTTATTCTACTAAATAGCGCCGTGACTGCATAGACGATGCTCAATGACGGGAACAGCGGCAACAGTACATCTCTGCAAAACCAAAGGGCAGTATCTGCTTACTTATAAAGTGAGCAGATACTGTATTTTCATTTTCCACGACAGAGTGGATGTCATCGGGACTGTCTCGATCGGCAGACATTCTGAGGCCTGTATAGGCTACATATATATACACACAGATTTTAAAATACCCGTATTTATATTTCGCCGACAAGTTTATATTATTTTAATTTATCTATTACAAAGACCATATTTTAATATCGTCGTGCTTAAATAAGAACATTCCAAGATGAAATGTTATTGTAAAACATTTGCAGACTAGCCGCATTGTCTAGACACAAGAGGTGTTTGGTTGTATAAGTGTCAGGGTGCAATAACACAGCAGCGCTCCATGAACTACAGCTAACAGATACCACCATTTGCTCAATACCGTATCAGCCGCGGCAACAGCGGTAGGCGTTAATGTTATCCCAGCAATATGGACATTCTAAGGCCTACATGTATAGAATTTGCGATAGGAGATATAATCAGTGATATCTTGTTATATTTCGTCAACGCATTCTCTTATTCCAATATGAAAATATCATGTTCAGATTTGTCGTACACGATAGAACACTCCCATATGAAAGGCGATCTTAGATTAAATCATTATTATTATAAATGAACAGGTCAGAAGTGTGAATTGGTTGCAGACTAACGGCGTCATTTATCTGCCCGTGGTTGTCAAAGGTGCCACGCTCGTCGGCGGGAATGTGAGACGGGGGCTCCCAGGAAACAAGACACATTCACCCAATGCTGGTACAATATTGTGTCAGCGTCGCAGACGGTGGCCCAACAATGTACCAGCATTGGGTGAACATCTCTTGTTTGCTACTAGTTGGAAAGGCACAATCTTGCTGTATCGTGTGTATAGGCCTGCATACCAAACACGCTGACTGGCCTATGTTTAAAGATACGTTTTACCGCTGGAGAACTTACCGCTAGAGAGCTAAAAAATTGTATTAAATTCTACATGTATGTATAATACGAGGTGCCTTTTTGTGACATGAATATCTAAGAAAAAACATCGCATTATACACGGGGATATACGGTATTGCAGTCTAGTATAATAACACATGGGTCTGAGCTACATATATAGGCCTATACTATTGACAACTATTAGAATAGTCGGGCGCTGATAAAGTTACATTTAGCACTGTAAATAAATAAATAAATATATTTAATTAATTTATAATATCGTACATTATTGTGTTGTTATATAATACTTTGGATTTGTTTGTTGGTGGTTTCAAAGTAATTGCTGTAGGCCTATCATTCCGTTCCGTGATTCTGATATTTCGTTCTGTGATTCTCTGCAACTATTAAATTAGACTACTCGGGTGCTAATAAAGTCATTTTAGCACTATAAATATATAGTTAATTAATTTATTATATAGTTCATTATTGTGTATTTTACATAATACTTTGGATTTGTTTCGTGGCGGTTTCAAAGTAGGCCTAATTGCTGTAGGCCTAGGCCTATCATTCTGTTCCATGATTCTGATATTTCATTCTGTTCTGTGATTTTCGTCGTTCCGTTCCATGATTCAGTGTACGTCTTGGTGTAGGCCTATCACGTTGTGGTAATGTAGAGATACGCAGAATAATAGTGACATTCGTTCATGCCGGGGGCCTCACTGAGCTGTTAAAAAAATTAACTTTAAATTAGATTCTTGACTTCAGTTAGGTACATCACATAAATTTAAATATTGAGATTCCGACTGTTCAAACGGTCTTAATGATGTCCTCCAGAACTTCCTCATAGGGCAGTGGACATAGTCTTTTTTCATTTTTTGCATTTTTTTACAAAAATTACAAAAATGGCACCTGCGTAAAAAAAATATCAAAAAAGGGCCACAGCATGCCTGTTCCATTTACCTCTTCAAGCACTTGTTGCAACAATTACGGAATTAAAGGCGAGAGCTGGCACCATTTTTCATAAGTGGGAGAAATCTAATGATGGGAACCCCCGGAAAAGGTGATAAAAGTGCCATTCTAAACAAATAATGATTTTAATTCTACAATGACGGCTTCATTTCTACCAGTAATAGTGAACAAAAAGAACAAACAAACTGAGAAAAATATGTATTTTATTTCAGTGTCTCACAAATTCACATAAATCCTGAAAAAACACGAAAAACCCATCAAAATCACTTTTTGTGATGTACGTACTATGTGTAAACACAAAAATGTATTTACATGTTTTGTGTAGGCCTGCAGTACAGGTGTAAATTAAATATTCACACTATATGCCATCTTTTCCTAAATTATAAAGACTACTATAGTCTGTATAGTATGTATAGTCAACATTACTACTGTACAATTTGAATAAAAATGTCTGCCGATTTTGCAAATTGAATGTTCATTTCTTTTATAAATGTTCTTTTTTGTAGGAAAACTGCAATAGACGCGATTAGCACTTGAGATATTATCCAATGTCGGTTCGTGTAGCAGTGGTAGGAGCCGGAGCGGCCGGTTTGTGTGCTCTCAGACACCTATCTGCTCGACCCTCTCTGTTTACACCTGTTGCTTATGAACTCTCTAAGGAGGCAGGTGGTACCTGGGTGTACACCGATGATGTGGGAACTGATGCAAATGGTCAACCTATCCACTGCAGTATGTATAAAAATCTTAGGTAAGTTTTCACTGCTGTGACAGATATCAAACCATCAAATTTATGTGCTTTCTTTTATATCTGCACCTGTATCATTGCTAAATGTCAGTCCATGTTTTTTTCTTGAATGACATTGAAACATGAGTATGCACGAATGTGTAACATACATGTACTACACTGATGATGTTGTATCACAGGACTTTTTGTTTCAATTTGTCATTTAAATTATATCCGACTGTTTTCTTGGTAGGCCCCCATATATACAGTATATATGCTTTGAAGTAAGATTATATCAAATTAAATTCCTCTACTTAAATTATATAATTAACTTGTGTTGCCCAAGACAGGTCTGGTAACTGCCTGCATACTTATTTCAAATGTGTGGATGCAAGTACCCTATGTATAAAATATTTTTCGTCACTGTGACTTGAAGCTGCCATTCCAGCTTCCAATAAATAAACAATACGGTAGTTACTTAATTCATTAAGAAAAAGCCTAAATCAGAGTCACCACATCAATTTGGCAAAAAATGGATTTGATGTATGTGTTCCACTTTATTATATTTGTTCATAGTGTCTAGAGAACTGTTTTTACTATTATTCTAGGATGCTTATGTCATTGTAAATTAATTTAGCTCTTATTCAAAAGTTATGTGATGAATTTTGATTTTTTTTTTCAATTGCATAACCCATAATTTGGCGAAATTAGTCCCAAGCAACATGGGAACTATAAAATTGTGTGACCACAAGTCTTGACAGCATGTGATTTCATACAGTATGTAACAGTGTTCATACAAAGTAATTAGTGACCATACAAATAAAATACACAATCATGAAAGTCACAAAATTAAGTAGAACATGAATGTAATTCGATATGTAGAATATAAAAGTACATTTTCCATTCAAAAGACCTTGTTGGAATTAGACAACTAGTTGTCTTTTTTTCACAATTAAAGATTTTTTTGTGTAAAATTGTGATTTTTGAACACTTATTGCCATTCATTTTGACATTATGCCCATCCAAACTACAGGTGCACGGATTGGTGTCTAAAACTTATGTCAGAACTATTATGGCTGCTTGTATAGATTGTGAAACTTTGCTTGGATTGCATAACAATTTGACATGGATTTCTCACCATCTGGTCGACTTTTGAGAATAATCCTTCGAAAACCAAACAACAACTGATGCAATACAAAATATTGATACACTTTTTAAGAATTTGTATTCTAAGCCCTGCACATGGGTGATTGAAGAAGCCTCTGAATCTTTTAACCGTCGTTCCCGATTATATTCAGGTTTTTCATCACATTAAATACCAGCTTCTTAACATGTTGGGGATAAAACGTGACCATCAATCAGCAACATTTTAAAGTAGGTAGTTGACTTCCATTTTGTCAATTCTGAATAATTTTCATTCACTTGAAGTTACTTCAAGTGAGTGAAAATTCCAATTGAATAATTTGACGGTTAAAGGGTTAACATGCTAATAACGTCTTTTGCCTTTATAGTTTGTTCTTCAAAAAAGAATATTTGTTAGAGGAATGATTTGGCACTTTAAGGGTTTATATTATTTTGGGGGAAGGAGGGGGCTAGCCAAACCTAGATCCTGTCTATTTTTAAAATGTTTCGGTCATAAATAAAGTTCTAGTTATTCTCAATTTTTGCCAAATGTTTGGTTCTTTTTTTATTCAGAACAAACTTGCCAAAGGAGACAATGGCTTTTCTAGATTATCCTTTTTCAAGAAGTCTTCCTTCATTTCTGCCTCACAAAGATGTCAAGCAGTATCTGACTAATTATTCAGAGCATTTTGATCTCACACAATATATACAGGTATGTTCTAAAGTATTTAATGATATTTTAACAATTTGTTTTAATTATGCTGTATATTTGAATATTAGCTATTTTTAAAATGTACAGGCCTTTGTTGAACATGAGTAACACTTTCTCCGCTATTCTTGATCATAGTAGTTTTTTATGCCTCAGCCAAAATTTTGGCGGATGCCTATTGTCGTCACCAGGCGCGTCCGTCCGTCTGTCCGCCACTTTTTAGAATTATAACTTGTTTCACATAACTGGAATGCACATTAAACTTCACATACAGGTTAATCATGACTAAAGCTTGACTAATTGCACATTTGCCTTTTCTGTAACCCCTTTGACCTTGACTTTTTTCCGATTGACAATTATTCTCGTTAACGCGATTCACTCAACATTTTTTTATGTATCGCTCCAAAATTTATACCATATATCAATTTCACTAATAGCTCGGATGAGTTCGAAATTTGGCATAATTCGGACAGAAACTAGATCATGGCGGCCAAAATGGCCGATTATCAGCCATTATTTTTTTAATATGCGTGAAATCTGGAAAACCGGACCAGATCGCTAGACCATTACTATAAAACAAAATGTGCAGTTCCAGGTAGGGATATACCATGAAAACTTTCAACATGATAAAATTAAAAATGGCCGACTTGCGGCCACTTTTGATCGACTAATTTTCTCGTTAACGCGATTCACTCAACATTTTTTTATGTTTCGCTCCAAAATTTATACGATATATCCAGTTCACTAATAGCTCGGACGAGTTCGAAATTTGGCAAGATTCGGACAGAAACTAGGTCATAGCGGCCGATTATCGGCCAATAATTTTTTAATATGCGTAATATCTGGAAAACCAGACCAGATAGCTAGACCATTACTTAAAACAAAATGTGCAGTTCCAGGTAGGGATATACCATTACAAATTTCAACATGATAAAATTAAAAATGGCCGACTTGCGGCCACTTTTGATCGTTAAATTTTCTTGTTAACGCGATATTCTCCCATATTTTTTTTTAATGTTTCGCTCCAAAATTTATACCAGATATCCATTTCACTAATAGCTTAGATGAGTTCGAAATTGGGCAAGATTCGGACAGAAACTAAGTCATGGTGCCCAAAATGGCAGATTATCAGCCATTATTTTTTTAATATGCGTAATATCTGAAAAACCGGACCAGATAGCTAGACCATTACTATAGAGCAAAATGTGCAGTTCCAGGTAGGGATATACCATGAAAAATTTCAACATGATAAAATTTGAAATGGCCGACCTGCGGCCACTTCCGATCGTCAAATTTTCTCGTTAACGCGATCCACTCAACATTTTTTTATGTTTCGCTCCAAAATTTATATCATATATCCATTTCACTAATAGCTCGAATAAGTTTGAAATTTGGCAAGGTTTGGACAGAAACTAGATCAAGGTGGCCAAAATGGCTGAATATCGACAATTACTTTTTTAATATGCGTAATATCTGGAAAACTGGACCAGATAGTTAGACCATTACTATAGAACAAAATGTGCAGTTTCAGGTAGAGATATACCATTAAAAATTAAACTTGATCAAATTCAAGATGGCTGACAGACAAATTCAATAATCTCGGCGGGCTATTGTCGAATGTGCTCTTGTTTCAAATGATTTTCACTTTTAAACGATGATTAGAGGCTGAGGCCTTTTTCCGTCGCCAACGGGCCTTGTTAATCCATTTTATTAGCTGATTAAACAGTTAAATGACTGTCATTGAGTACTCAATAAGTGCTAAAACATCAAGATTTGCGAAAGGTGTGGGCATGATTTAATATCATGCACTCTGATTTAGGTGCCTGCTGACAAAGTTTAACTGTATATAGTGCTTTTTGCACGAACATGACAAATTATCGGTCCAATCCGAGCTAGCAGGGTAGTGAATATCTACCTGCATCAAGCTTACATTCCTAGAATTTGCTGAGAACTGTATTTATGCCCCTAACAGTTTGATAGATTTTTTTTTTCAGTTCCAGACAAGTGTTGAGAATGTTAAGCCCGAACAAGGGACCAAGGAATCGGTAAAGTGGCATGTGACAACCAGATGTCACCTCACAGATCCACCGACTGACACCACATCTGTATTTGATGCCGTCATTGTCTGCAACGGGTGAGATATCTGACCTTTGACCTGCTTAATTAACCCTTACAGTGTGTGGACCGTATAGAGATAGAGTCCCTGCACTGAAAGAAATAAATATTTATAATGGTCGTAGACCCATAACTTATGTATTCAAATAAAGCGGAAAGAGCTAAAAATTGAAAAAACCTTGATCTCCTTGGCCTTTACAAACGTATTTCAGCGCTTTAAGAGTTAACCCCTAGAGACTTGACGTTGACTTGACTACACTAGTGTTTCTGTAATTTTATTCGCACTTGTGTAACCAGTATTTAGATCTGAAAAATGTCTTCTAAATCTGTTGAACCATGCGAACTGATATATGTTGTGACTTAATTTTACAAACCTGAGTAATTTTCACTTAAAGTTGTGGATCGCTGTAGCGAAATACAATTTTCGACTGAAAATTTCAATTGAATAGCCCAGCGCTCTAAGGGTTAAACCAGTTAACCCTTAAAGTGCTAGTCAGCCTTATATTTGTTGTTGCAAAAATAAAATTTGAAGTAAAATGTACATGCAAGTTGCTAGATTGTCATAAGTTTTGATTCAAATTGTATTAAAGTAATTTTCACCCACTTGAAGTTATGGGTCGCGGTAGCGAGACACAACTTCAAGTGGGTGAAAATCTAAATGTTATAGTGTAGCGCTTTAAAGGGTTAAAACCCAGAACGCAATTCCCATCTCAAGTTGAATAAAGATTATCTAATTTTATAAAAGAATGTGTAATTAGTGTAATACTCAACATGCTCAAGGGTGATATAAAATATAAAGTAAGACTAAATTACCTGATATGAACAGCCACCTTTGAGAAAAAGTGGGCCTTCCAAGACATGCGGCTGCTTTTAATTGTTTGACAGGTTCAGTGTAAACAATGTCATTATTTATATACCAAATGTCAATAATGTTACTTGTTTACAGTCATTACTCGGTTCCTATCATTCCACAGATACAAAATACCATTACCTAGTGTCAATAATGTTACAGTTTTTGTTTACATACATTACCCAGCTCCTATCATTCCACAGATATAAAATGCCATTATTTGTGTACCTGGTGTCAATAGTGTTACAGTTGTTGTATACATACATTACCCAGTTCCTATCATCCCACAGATACAGAATGTCATTACATGTATTTGTACACCAAATGTCATCAATGTTACTTGTTTGCAGACATTACTCGGTGCCTATCATTCCACAGATTCCAGGATTGGCAGACTTTAAGGGGCAAGTGACACATAGTCATGATTACAGAGATCCTGGTGATTTCTCCAGCAAAACTGTTCTTTGCTTAGGAGCTGCCTCGTCTGGTCAAGATATCAGCTTAGACCTGCTACAACATGCAAAGAAGGTAATGTGGGGTGTATCACGAATCACAATATGATGCTGGCCATGATGTTAAGATAAGGAATGAACGTCCTTAACCGTTTAACTGCCGGTCCCGATTATATAGATCTGCTACAACATAAGAAGAAGGTAATGTGGGGTGTATCACGAATCACAATAGAATGCTGGCCATGATGTAAAAATAAGGAATGAACGTCCTTAACCCTTTAACGTCCGCTCCCGATTATATAGATCTGCTACAACATACGAAGAAGTTAATGTGGGGTGTACTGGGAATCACAATAGAATGCTGGCCATGATGTAAAAATAAGGAATGAACGTCCTTAACCCTTTAACTGCCGGTCCCGATTATAGAGATCTGCTACAACATACGAAGAAGGTAATGTGGGGTGTATCACAAATCACAATAGAATGCTGGCCATGATGTAAAAATAAGGAATGAACGTCCTTAACCCTTTAACGTTCGTTCCCGATTATATAGATCTGCTACAACATACGAAGAAGGTAATGTGGGGTGTACTGGGAATCACAATATGATACTGGCCATGATGTAAAAATAAGGAATGAACGTCCTTAACCCTTCAACTGCTGGTCCCGATTATATAGATCTGCTACAACATACGAAGAAGGTAATGTGGGGTGTACTGGGAATCACAATAGAATGCTGGCCATGATGTAAAAATAAGGAATGAACGTCCTTAACCCTTTAACGTCCGCTCCCGATTATATGGATCTGCTACAACATACGAAGAAGGTAATGTGGGGTGTACTGGGAATCACAATATGATGCTGGCCATGATGTAAAAATAAGGAATGAACGTCCTTAACCATTTAACTGCCGGTCCTGATTATATAGATCTGCTACAACATACGAAGAAGGTAATGTGGGGTGTACTGGGAATCACACATTTATTAAATCTCAGTGTTACATTGTCATTGATTGATTACGTTGATTAAATATTGAACTAACACTTCAGTAATTTTGCTGATTAGCTATCTCTAGGTGCTACTTTACTACATGAGATTTTTTTATTCAGCTAATACTGTCATTGCTGACACAATCAGGCATTTAGATTTCATAATTTGAAAAGCTTCCCTAGCAATGGAGAGGTGACACACCACTGTCAACCACAATGCAAAACTGGTTGATGAAGTGGGCAGGGGTTCTGGTGCTGTGGTGAAACATGTTAAAGCTGCCTGCTTGTAAAGTCCTAGATGACAGGTTTGCCTTCCGCTTTCGCATTCAAGTGTGAAAATAACAGAATGTTTCTTCCTCGCTCATTCGTAACGAGCCATTATTGTGGGGAACTCCCGTGACCGAGAAGTAGCGTGCTTGGCCTCAGACCGCCAGGGCTTGTATTTTGAATCATGTGTCTTGAGGGCAGTGTCATCTCCGTCTTCTCATGAATATCACCATCCTCAGGAGATTCTCCTGGCGCGATATAGCCTATATGTGCACAAAGGTGGCCTAAAACCCCATTCATTTCGCTTTTTGTTTGATAAAGTTTGGAAAAGAATATCAATATACATATGTAACAGCCTGACAGCGCCGACATGTGCTGTACATGTATTTCAAGTGTGGGACCTGAATTGTGCGTGAGCAATCACATGCGCTCAATCTGAAGATCTGCACAATACCCAATAGAAAGGAACTTTATTAACTACCAAGTATAATTTATTGTAGTATTCTTTAACCCTTTAAGCCCCCACGATGCATTAAAGCATCATTTTACATCCCTGAAAACAGACTTAATTTTCCGACAACTAAGGGTTTTAGAACGAAAATTTGCATGAAACTGGCTTACCAATACGTGGTAATTTTCTTTAATTTTTAAACCACATCAAGTCATCTTCATTTACTACAAGTCGAGAATTGCGGCAGCAATTCGCGACTTGTAGTGGATGAAGATGGCTATGGTAAATTCAGGCTTGAAAGGGTTAATTTCAAGAGTATTAATTTTGACACAAGCAGATATTTGGGTTATTTATGTGGGTTGTCAGTGTAGCATTTTTATATAAATTCTGCAACTAAATATATCCCACCTGTATTGATTGCTTATCTTATTCTGCTTGATTTACAGGTTTACTTGTGTCACCGTCATGATCGTCTAGTCACACCTCTTCCAGCTGGACTGGAGCAGAAACCTGGTATATTGAGAATTCTCCCCGAAAGTGTGGAGTTGGAGGGTGGTGAGGTGGTTGCGGTGGATACGCTACTGTTCTGTACAGGTTACCACTACACATTTCCCTTATCACCAGAATGCGGTGTGAACGTGAGCGCAGATGAGAGAGTCACTCCACTGTGGAAACACCTGTTTCACACACGCTTCCCATCACTGTCTTTTATAGGGATACCTAAAAAGATAGTTCCATTCCCGCAATTTGACTGTCAGGTACAGCTTGTCGTAAAGGTATTAGCAGGAGATGTCAAGCTGCCATCGCAGGAGGAGATGGAAGTGGACGAGAAGGCAGACTTTGATGCGAAATTGGCCAGCGGTATGCCTCTGCGATATGCTCACACACTGGGAAGCAAACAGTGGGAGTATAATAACGAGCTCGCGGATATCGGCGGGTTCGCTGGTGTCAATCCTGTGGTTGAGAAACTCTATAGACACGTCCATTCTTGTAGAGCTAACGACCTACCAAACTACAAAAAGAGGGAATTTGAATTAAAAGGACCAGACACTTTTTTGGAATTATTAGATAGTGCAAAAGCATAGTTAACAGATGCTGGTAATGAATAAAATGTGAATGATATTTTCTTGCTTAATTCACTCATTGAACAGATTTGGGATTACTTTGAATTTGGGGGGGGTGTGTGGAAAAGTCGCCCTTTTGTTGATGGTAGATGTATTGATCGCACCAAATAGATTTTCGGAATTACAGGGTAGTGCAATATCATTATTATTTTTTTAATTTTGTGCCCGGTTATGACTCATATATATATACCAGCACAAAAAAAAATTGTCATTAATCCCCGCACTGTGCGAGTAAAAATATTTATATGGCAGTAGATCCATACCATAGGTAATGTAGATCTGGTAATTTGTGTTTTAATTTTCGCGAATTTGTGATTTTGGATTTTTTCGCGAGTTAGTTTTCACGAATTTTCAATTTCGAAAATCAAATTATTTTCTGTCGTAATTAGATCTAACAGTCACTGAGCTGTGAAATGTCACATTTTAATAGCAATTACTCAACCGAGAAATCAACGACTCGCCTTCTCCATCGTTATCGCAATTAGGCGTAATCCACTGTCACCACACCCTCTTACGTAATACCCAATTACGACAATCACTATGCACACAGTGGGTTAACCTCAGGTCACGACACCTGCCTACCCTCTTAAGTCACACGGTCCTTCCACAAATGTTGGTTTAATGTTGGGTCAAAGCTGGAAATACCAGGCCAACGTTGAGTCACTTTTTCCTGAAATGTGCTAACAAGTATTTCCTTGTTAGTGGCCCTAGTAATCAAAGGGTTGATAATATGGGAATCAAATGTCACAAAAAAATCCCCTGGTGTTATCTGATGGCTATGTGAAGTATGAGGAAGCAGAAGTTCATAGATCGGCTAGCATGCAGGATTTCCGAGATAATGAAAAAAAAAATTGGATTTTATAACTGCAAAATTTGTCATGGGTTCCCCTTGTGTGAGACATTACATTTTGTTTTATATTCATGGTCCAGCTATTTTGCATTTTTTTGAGTTAAGTAAATATCACAAAATTATTAAAATTCAAAATGGCCATTAAATATCACAAAATTATTGAAATTCAAAATGGCCATTAAACGGCCATTTTAAAATTGTTTGCTCCCAACGGTCAATGAGGAAGCAGAAGTTGATAGATTATTAGCTATCTTGAAAACAAATAACTGCGGCGGCGGACCGTGTGGAATACGTCAGTGAGTAAGCAGTAAAAAGACGTCAGGTAAGCATGTTGAAACAACATTGTATTTGTTACTTGTTTCAACGTGACAATTTCAACATATTTCCAACGTTAGACTTTCACATTGTTTCAACGTCACAATTCAATACTATTTCCACGTCAGACTCTAATATTGTTTCAACGTCATATTTTTTCATTGGCCCAACATCAGGCTTCTATGTTGTTTCAACGTCATATTTACACATTGTCCCAACGTCATGCTGCTGCATTGCTTCAACGTCATATTTACACATTGTTCCAACGTCAGACTGCCACATTGTTTCAACGTTGTCTCAACGTCTTACTCTCGCATTGTTTCAAAGTCATATTTCTACATGGCTCCAACGTCAGACTGCCACATTTTATTTTATTTTTTTAATAAAAAAGTTCTTTTCAAACCACCCGCTTCACCTTTTTTCTCTCAATTTCTTCCTGTCATCCAACCTGTGAACATACAAAGACATTTTAGTTTTATTTTATTTGTGCTGCGACGGGATTCGAAGCGATGCCTATGTTTTCGATCGATCATGAGTTGTTCGCTTTATCGATTATTTACGCCACGTGTCACTAGGAAAAAATAAATATATTGATGGCAAAGATTGTTCATACATGAGCGCCCCCAAGTGATTATGCACTGCAGTGATGTCCAGCCCCACCTAGTGATCATTAACAAAGCTTGTAGACCTGTAGGATCCTGACTTCGTTCAGTTAAGATGGCAGTTATCCCCGGCTTCTTGGACGCGGGAGGCTGTGGACGGCCGCCTCGTTTCCGTACCTTGGTGACGGGTGCACACAATTGCAGCCGTGCGGCTTTGGTACGTGCCGTAGTTCGCTCTCGCTAAGTCAGATAGGACGTGCCGTGCGCGGAGGTTGTGCTTTGTTGTTGCCAAATGTCAAACGAATAAACATGACAAGTGGAGAAAGAGTTTTATGATTTGTTCGGAACCGTCGACTCGACGGGGAAGGAAGTTTGAGTTGAAATGGTGAAGATTGGGCAGATTCCCTCGTCCGCCATTGTGACCCCACACTAGAGACTCCGACGGTCACTTACAGGTACTTTCGGCGCGAGGGGCTCTCCATCCCACCATAGACCTACTAATTGCAGATACCCAACAAACAATACACACACAACACACGTTTAACCGACGTTCTTTCAATGCTGTCTGCGACACTAACCCAGCATTAAAACAATGTTGGTTAAACGTGTTGTTCGCGGGAATGCCCCCGTTCAGGGTCCCTAAAATAAAAAAAAGACAATATTTTGGCCGAAATAGGTCTAGAATACGTCATTTGAGACCTCAGATTTCAAACTTTTCCGGGCGAACATGCCTCACAAAGTCAGCTCAAATAACCGTCGGATCATATCGTAATTTGGCCATCGTTAAATCATTGACATCAACCGACGCAGAAAAAAGGGCAGATTTTTTCGCTGGGGGTTATGTTTACTTGGTAACGGGTTAGTAATACTTAATGACATTTAAGGGTAATAAGGGTATGTAAGGGATGGTAAGGGGATTCAGGGGTAATATATGGTATTTAAGTGTACTTACGGTTATTTAAAGGTACTTAGTGATAACTAAGGTTTCCCACTGGGCACACGACTTTGTTGCGACGTTGAATAAACATCAATGATGTTGTTTCAACGTCTCAACAACGTTGTGAGGGTGTTAAGAGTTTTAAAGCTACGTCCCAACGAGAACACTGCGTTATTGCGACGTTGAATCAACGTCAATGACGCTGATTCAACGTCGCAACGACGTCGTGTGCCCAGTGGGTTATGTTTTCTACGGGTACGTTTTTAGATTCAAGGGTATCCAAGGGTTTTAAGAGTATTTAGGGTTTCTAAGGGTACTTAGTGGGTTTGTAAGGGTACCAAATGATATTAAAGGGTTTCAAAGGTATGTAAGGGATTGTAGGGAAATTCGATGGTACTGAGGGTATGTAAATATACTTACGGATATTGAAGGATACTCAGTGATATTTAGGGATACTTTTCACTAGGCACACAATGTTGTTGCGACGTTGAATCATCATCAAAGACGTTGATTCAACGTCGTAACAATGTCGTGTTAAGAGTACGTAATGATACTCAAGGGTACGTGAGGCTATTTAATGGTATTTCCGTTTATTAAGGCCAGTTAATTATATCTGTGAGATTAAAGTATTTTAAGGGCACGTAAGGGTACTTACGGGTTTTCAAGGGTACTGAATGATATTTAAAAGTTGTAAGGTCATGTAGTGGTTTGTAAGGGAACTTAAGGGTATTCAAGGGTATGTAAGGGTACTTGAGGCTTTTTAAGCGTACATATTGTTATTCAAGGGTATTTAAGGGTTTATAAGGGTATAAAAGGGTATATAACTAAGGGTATTTGCGCATATTAAGGGTACTTGATTATATTTAAGGGTATTTAGTGGTTTTAAGGGTACGTAAGGGTGCTTAATGGTTTTTAAGGGTACTGAGCTATATTGAAAATTTTCAAAGGTATGTAATAGTTTGTACGTTTAGATATCTTTAAAACCCCTACGCATCCTTAATTCCCCTGATTAACCTTATAATCTTAAAACCCTTCAATATCCCGAAAAACATTCAATACCCTTAAAACCCCTTAAGTATCCTTACATACCTTAAATACTATTAAATTCTCATACAAACTCTTGTACACGTTTAAACACCGTTAATATAATTACGTACCAATAATACCCCTTGATTAAACCCTACAAACCCTTAGATACCCATACGTACCTCTAAATTTAATTAAGTACTCGTAAAAAACGCACGTACCCTTAAGTACCCTTCCAGCCCTTTTATACCCTTAAATCACTCAAATATCATGACATACTCTTAAAAACTATTAAGTACCCTTGCAAACGCTTGAACCTTAAATACAATTACATTCCCTTACGAACCATTACAAAACCTTAAAACTTTTAAATATCATACATACCCTTAAACTCCTTAAAGGCCCTTACAAACTCCTAACTATACTTAGCTACTTGTAGATATACTTAGCTAACTATACCCTTATCTATGCTTACTACAGTTAACTATTTTGAACTAGAGTTAAAGGGACCCCTTGGGATGAGACATTTTCAATGTTGTCAATTTTAAAAATTTAACTTATATGAAGCCTTATAGCCTACTGATCTTAACTAAAAATACAAAAAAGTCAAAAAACAATTTTAAAGCACCGAAAAAGAGTGAAATAGCTATATTTCCAGGTTGTATATTGCTATGTAAACAAAACAAGTCAGCAATATACAGGACTTTACACCACATATTCCCATGTCTTGGTCGGGGAGATCAAGGCAATCGCCGCTAATTGGCCGCTAATTGGTGTCTTTTAGTCAGGACATGGGGGGGATACACGGCAACACTGATTGTCTGCCCAACGCTGGGCCGACGGCATCAACATGTGGCCCAGTGCTGTAGAAACATTCAATCGTCCTTCAGCATGTGTTTAGCTATACAAAAAGTTTGTTTGGGTTTTAATCGGTTTCATGGAAATATTAATAAGAAATATTTATAAAAATCTAAAAACTCTGAAAAAAATGAAATCATGATCTGGGGGATACACTACTTCATTACAAAACTAAAAACGAAAATTGATGTCATCCCAAGGGGCTGCTTTAACTACTGTTAACTCAAGGGGTCGATCGCGTAATGATGTAGATCACATGGGGTTAACTGGTTAATCCTCAATCCGTTAACGTTAACTATTCTTAACTAGCGTTACCCTTAACTATACTTAAAAACCCTTGAGGGTCTGGGGGGGGGGGGGGTCGAGTCGAGGGTTGTGAATCGAAGGTTGTGGTCGAGAGGGTAATGCGGATAACCAATGCAACAAAGACGTCTTGATTTTAATTCTAAATCCACAGGCGCTATCAGACATGAAAGGGTGTTATTTTCATTTCGGCTATGTCACAACAAAAATTCTAGAACTGAAATCTTGATCATTGATCTAAATCACAGTTCTTTGATCTAAATATTAAATCGACGGTCACTGAAGCATGCAACCGAAATTCCACTTATAAACAACGTCTTTTCTAGACGTTTTAACTTTGTCAGTTAAGGGCGTAGACAAAACGTTGTTTTTATGTCTGTGACGTCGTAGCCACAATCCAACGTTGAAACAATGTTGCAATGCCCGCTGGGTACTCTCATGTATTAACTCTGGTGGTGCATCAAAACATACTGATGTACCTGCAATGTTGTACTCACATAATTTTATTTGCAGGAGAAGACTCGTGTAAAGTCAGTTATAAGTCCTCTCTAAACAATGTCTATAAAACGAGGGCAAGGTCCCAAGATTAGACAAATAAAAGGCCTACTGGCAGTGTCCAGGTAGGGCCCGTGGCATGTCCGCCAATATCTGTTGGAAAACCTCGTGATGAGTATTGGTCTGAACTCACTTGAAGAATATCCAGTGTATATCTCATTAGAACAGCATTGGCACAGCAATGGTTCAGTAACAGGTTAGAGGTTTCCTGAGCTTTTTCTCACTGTTTCCAACAGTCTGCCTGACGTTCAATGGGATGTAAGAGCTTTTACGTGAAGGAAGAGGTTAATTTAACCGTATTGTCTTATAATTCTATGAGCTGAATGATGGTCTCACTAAGAAAATAGGATAAACTAGTTGTTCGGAAACGAACACGAAAGCAGCCCTCCGTTATCGCTCGACCACTATTTTTGTGAAGTATGAGGAAGGAGAAATTCATAGATCAGCTATAATGCAAGATTTCCGAGAAAAAAAGTGAAAAAAAAACTGGAGGTCATTTTGGATTTTTAGTGTGAAATTTGTCATGGGTTATCCTTGTGTGAGACATTACATTTTGTTTTATATTCATGATCCAGTCATTTTGCATTTGTTAAGGTAAGTAAATATTACAAAATTTAAAATGATCCCGAAAGTTAATCAGGTCATTGGCTGACATAGCTGAACATATTTGCCAAATTAAAAGAAGATCTGATGGCAGCTTTTTCCTGAAATGCGCTAACGAGCATTTCTTCGTTAGTGGTCATAGTAATCAAAGGGTTGATGATACATGTATGGGGATCAAAATGTCACTAAAACAATTCCTCAGTGATATGTGATGGGTATGTAAAGTATGAGGAAACAGAAGCTGATAGATTAGTAGCTATCTTGGAAACAAATAACTGCGGTGTGCCTTTAAATTTGACCAAGTTGCCTTTTAGGCAGAAGGCCACTTATAGTCATAAGGTTTGACCATGTAGACCTACATATTAAATGATCCAATTTTAAAAAATAGGCCTAGGGCCCAAAGGACTACACTATTTTTTTTACCGATTTCTCAATGCTTGCAAAAATGACATTATAGTCGACCTCTATAATATAATGATTAGGGGCCTACACTAGGGCCTACTCTAGGCTTCGGACCTACATAAAACTTGGCCAAGTTGCCTTTTAGGCAGTGTCATAAGGATGACACTACTATATAGGCTAATAATCTAAATTCTCACAAATAAATATTAAAAAAAGATATATGAATAATCTATTGTGCTATGTATCTATTTATATTGACTTTGCGTTTTTACTGGGGTTCGTACCCTATATTAGAATTCATACTAATTAGTAGTATTGTAGTTTACATTAGTAATCCTACTAGCAGGCCACTAGTAGGTCTACTAGTGGACCCTAGACCATTCAAATTGAACCCATTGAATATTTCGTGGAAGTTAAATTTAAGTCAAAGGACTTTTTGTTTAGCATAATTGCTACGTTCGGTAGGCTTATTTATCCAAGGGGCATGCACAGGGAGAGGATCAGAGGGGTCTTGACCCCCACCCCCCTTGTCTGCAGATTTTCTAAAAATTCTGGGGATCCATAATGCCCATATTTCACCTCTTGACCCCCCCTCCCCCTGAATTTATTAACGTTGTTAAAAGGATAGAAATGTTCATGTGTTCAGTTTTCAACGATGGGCATATTTATCGACTTATAAAGTGAAATCCATTTTCCATTGATGCCATTTTCTGCAACACACCGACTGCACATGTATGTTTTGACAAAATTAGTGAATCTTGATAGGGCCTAGACCTGGCTATAAATTGATAGACCCCCTGTATTTTGTGGTAGTGGCATCGATAATTTGCATACTAAATTTTCTGAAACATAGCAGATCACTGTAGTGGTGGCGCTAATTTTTATACAATTTTTTCTGAAACACATTAGATCACTCTAAAAATGGCTCTATTGTCTTCTTTGACCCTCAACACATGGGTGTAGACACCCTTATTGTGCCGTTATCTGTGATATTGACCAAACTATAATTAAATATATATTTTTTTCTGTAGTAGCGGCGCTAATTTGCAAACTAATTTTTCTGAAACACATTAGATCACTCTAAAAAATAGTTTTATTGTCTTCTTATTAATTGTGCCGTTATCTGTGATATCGACCAAGCTATAACTAAATATACATTTTTCGATAATGGCGGCAAAATTTGCATAACAATGGCACGTAGAACTTTTTTCAGCTTGTTAACATAACTGATCGTTTTCTACTGGCTTTTTTCAAGCTAGATACACCAATTAGAAGTCTATTCCCGTGGGTGTTTCCAGATGGTGGGTATAGTGTGTTTATAAAATGTGACTTATTTATGACTTTAATTTTTGAGTAGTTGGGCCACAAAAAATATGATGAGGTTGATCCATGGCGGCCATTTTTAATTTCAGTAAAAACTTGAAAAAAATCAGCAGCACATCTCCATAGCGTGGGGGATGTGTTTGTAAAATTTGAATAATTTCTGAGTTTTTTTAGAGTTTTTGCGCACACAAACCATTTTGGAGTTGTCCTCTGGCGGCCATTTTGAATTTTGGTAATGGTAGCATCTTTGAAAAATCAATTGCTCATCCCCATGATGCTAGGAATGTGATGTAAAAATTATAAAAATGAGTTTTTGAAGTCGACCTCTGGCGGCCATTATGAATTTTAACATTTGCTCGATTCCTGGGTACTGCCCATTTCATATCACAATTAAGTTGCAATTGTTTAAACAATTTTGAACATTCAAAATCTAATCTGGTTTTATCAGACCTGTTTTATTAAGCTTATACATGGCATGATGAAGAGTTTTACTAAATTGTTTGTCATTTGCATTAACTAAAGTCTATTTGCTCAAAAATCAATACATTTTGATCAATATTAGCTTATAAAGGGGTTCTACCTAATTCACCATACACCATACATTTTGAAGTCTTGTTATTTACTCCCAGTAGCATACGGCAAAATGTTAAATGAAGTTTTTCAACAATATCATTATTTTCACAACCCCATGTAGATCTATACTCTAGATCCATAAATCAAATTAGTAAAACGCATCCTGATTCAAACATTGTCAGCATAATCAATCACTGTGTTACACATTTCTTTCCCAGCATGCTGTATGGTTTCCGGCCTCTTTCGCGTGAATCGCAAGTGGCAGAAATCGCCGCTGTAAACGTCTGTCATAAAGTATGTTTTTCCGCCTCTAACCAAAATATTTTCATTAAAAAATGCGATATTTAGTCTGCTAAGATATTTGGGAGTCTAATTTAAGTGATTGAAATACCTCTGATGTCTGATTTGGGCCGTTATTTCTGTGTTGAATTCCACGTGGTCGGAACTGCAAAGTTCCGCGGATCCACGATTTTCTAGCGCCCGTACGACAACGTGACCCAACTCAGACAACTGTCTTGACCATGTAGTTAGCAAACGCCACCCTCCACATCGTGCGGGAACTTAGTGAAGCGCGAGATCGCTCCAACTATGACCATGATGAACTCGCCATGCCGAGTGCCACCTCCATAGTCTTAGCACCCACCCCTTTGACTTTGCCTTGGCTTTTGCTACGATTTAGTGAGCGATTGTAGGCCTAATCATTCATTGACATTGTTTTGATGACGATGAATGATGATGGGATAAGAGTAAAAAATAGGCATGGTATTTTTTGTTTTTTAAAAAATAATTTTAAATTTTATTTTTCAATTTAATTTTTTTAAAGCAGCCCCTTGGGATGACATCAATTTTCGTTTTTACTTCCTCGCTGAAGTAGTGTATCCGACGGATCATGTTTTTTTTTTTTTAATTTTCATATTTTTACAAATATTTTTAATCAACATTTCTATAAAACCAGAAGTAACCCAAACAAACTATTTGTATACCTGAAAGACGATTGAATGTTTATCACAGCATTGGGCCACATGCTGATGGCATCGGCCCAGCGTTGGGTAGACAATCAGTGCTGCAGGTGTGTCCTCCCGTGTCCTGACTATGAGACATGGCAATATACGACCTGGAAATACAACTATTTCGCTCTTTTTCGGTGCTTTAAAATTGTTTTTTGACTTTTTCGAGTTTTTAACTAAGATCAGTAGGCTATTTAGCTTCATATAAATTAAATTTTCAAAATTGACAACATTGAAAATGTCTCATACCAGGGGGTCCCTTTAATTAAAAAAAAACCTCTTCCCAACTTTCTACTCTCACTTAGTTGGGTGTTTAACTCACCGGCTGACACACAGAGAATTGAGAATTGAAGAGTTGGTTCCACTAAGAAAAACGAAATATCATCTGTATCATCTAGAGCTATATCCATGCACCCTTATTAGTACTTACAGGTCCTCTTAGGAAGTGCCTCTCAATTTATTTTCTTGTTCAAAAGTAATAATGACTTATATAAATGAAGTTTTAAATTAATTTCCCCTATGATATCAACATATATTGACGCTAATTGCTGGTTGTAAACAATTTTTTTCCAATCGACTATAGGACTTGAACGAGACAATATCTAAAAAAAGGTACCATTACATTGGTCTACTGTAAACTTTTCCGTTTAGAGTTTTAGTGAATGTGCGAACGCCTTGTTTGGTTCACGTTATAAAATGCGCGCAGATTTATCTTGACATGTTTTGAAATGTGTGAGTGATAGTCCTAAACAGAGTGCATAAACCTTGCATTTATACTGATGAGTAGTTCATAATTATAGTCTGTCCGACGTACGTGATTATTTATAATAGACTACATGTATAGTCTGTTCGACGTTGGAGGATGATCCAAAATCAAAGTTAGCTTTTTGGTATCCAGTCAGTCAATTCTCAAGCGATTGTCACAAAATTTTGCAACCATTATTATCTGATCATTTGGCAACAACCCTGAAATTTCGCGAAATTCCATTTAGTATTTTAAAAGTTAGACCATTTGACATGTGACGCAATTCTGAGAATAAACCGGAATGACGTTCAATAGGTTTATACATGTCATAGAGGAGCGTCATAAATAGACATTTACTACATGTCAAATGGTCTAACTTTTGAACTATCCATTATTTTTTTATGAAATTTTCAGGATCGTGCCAAATGACTAGAAAATAGGGTTTACAAAATTTCATAAAAAATGGCTTGAGAATTGACTGACAGGATACCGAAAAGCTAACTTTCATTTTGGACCATCCTCCACCGTTGGACAGACTATAGGAGCAAATTGATAATCAGAACGTTATCTATGATAATGTCGAATAGTATATGCGTATTTTTTCCAATTAATGATTTATCAGCCGCAGAATTCAGCGGGATGGTTTTGTCCCGCTGAAATATTAGCCGTCTCAGCACACATTTTCATTGCCCAGCGTAAAATGACCTGCGGATTACTAGATGTGGGTGAAATGCTGAAGATTCTACCCAGTGGGCAAAACAACGTCGTTTCAACGTTGAAACAACGTTGAAAAAATGGCAAAACGTTGAAAGAAGGTTTCATATGAAAATTGTTTTAACGTCATAATTTCAACTCGATTTCAACCTGATTTCAACATCATTTCAACATCGTTTCAAGCATGACGTCGATATGACGTTGTAATGATGTCGTTTTTACCCCACTGCCTGTTGGGCCTAAAGGGGTATTGTTATCCCCTTTGTGCGCCGCCGTCTCAGCCGCCGCACGCATCTTTTTGGCAGATTGAATTCATATTCAACCCCTCCCGGCAAATTTTTGTTAACGTGATAACTCGAAAACTAATTATTGGATCTGTCCAATTTTTTACATGGAGTTACCCATGAGTATGAAGATCACCTGATTACATTTACAGCTTTCCACCGATAATCAAAATGGCCACTACCTGGCAAGAAAGCTTTTTTTGATTAGTTTTTTTTTATTAATTTTTTTTTCAAAATTCTCTTGAAATCTAGTATATACAGGTTTTCGGGGTGTGCGAGTCTGTTGGCATTGTCCGTTTTCGACCGAAGACGAGGCTATGGCGCCCATCTTGATTTTTTAATTTAAAAATTCCTTGTAATGTTAACGCGATAACTTGAAAAATAATTATTGGATCTAAGCAATTTTTTACGTGAAGTTACCCATGAGTATCGAGATGACCTGATTAGATTTGCAGCTTTCCACCGATAATCGACGATTTTTCTATTTCTTCAGAATTCCCTTGAGACTTTTTTCATGTGAGATCGAAAACGAGGCTACGGCGGCCATTTTGGTTTTATTGATTTTAATAAATAGTTCTAATTTTCAGTTAAATGCCATGAAACCTGGCATATATAGGTTTTCGGGGTTTGTGAGTCTACTGGTATTGTCCGTTTTTATGTGTGATCCAAACCGAGGATATAGTGGCCATCTTGATTTTATCATTGATCTTCTATTATTGGCATAACATATTCATGATATTTGAAGCAGTTGTGTCAGATTTGTGGACATTCAGAGTCACTGCATCAGTCTTTGAGTGCTTGCACAGTATTTTTTCTTGTTAAAACGATGTCGATGCGATGTTGTATTGAGGTTAGCCGACGTTGCGACGTGATTTCAACTTCATATCCACGTTGAAACGACATTGTGTGCCCACTGGGTAATAGACCTATTATTTGCCTCATAAATCGTGTGTGAATCTTGCACATTACCATCTTGCAATTTTGTGGGTACAAGCTGTGGCCAATACAGACCTGTGCACTACTACGTTTTCTCTGTAGTTTCTACGCTTGGTGGGTTAAATTTAATTACGGACTACGTTCTGGTTTTTCTGATTACTGAATTTTCTGATGTATACCCCGCTCCGTTGTATAGTCCGCAGAGGGGTAAATTGACCAAAAATTGCGGGCTAGACAATAGACACCCCGCACCGTTGCATTCCCAGCACGCTTATGCCTGCTCCCGCCAGTCTGGGTCATCCCGCCAATCTGGTAACGTCTACAGCGGCTGCCCAGTCACTCAAGTAATATACCACGTAAGATATCTAATTTTACCAGTGTAGTAAAATCTGATATGTCTTAAGTTATTATTTGTTCTATGTTGACATTGTATAATAGAATAATTAATGTGGGGGTTTATATTATTAACAGCCACAGAGACTGATGAGATAAAGAAAAAATCAGAGTTTTTAAATTTTGGTGATTAAAATGGCCTATTTTAACTGAAATGACAGTAAAATATGGAAAATATTTCAATTTTTTAACTGAAATGACAGTAAAATATGGAAAATATTTCAATTTTTCTTGCCAACAAGAGGGTGATTTCCCCCCTCCCCTGTGGTGCTGAGTGGGGGGGGGGGTCCGGACCCCCCCCTTGCGGAAACCCTGCCTATATATTTTATTGAACCAATGAAATATTTTCATTTATATATTTCTCAACAAATATATCACTATAATGTTTTTAGAAACCAGAGTTATAAATTAGTAAATATCGTATTATAATCGACCAGATACATATACGAGTCTAAAGATCGTGTGATAAATTCAATGAACATCATGTTATGAGGCATATAGCAATGTAAAATCGGATATGTTTTAAATACGTAGTATGCCGACATTGTATATTATAATTATAATACATTATTAAAAACGTGTGGCGGTCTATTAACAGAAAACGGCCGATTGTAGCGAGATAAAAAATCTACGCGTTAGCCTATATTACAAAGCATGTACGCATGCCTGTCATCAGACACAACCCTTGTGTGTCACACTGTGTGTATTGTAGTAACGCTAGTCCTCCCGCTGTTGTATACAATGCCATCCCCGGTAAACACGAGACGTTGACCCGCCCGCCGTCTTCGACGTTGGCTCAACATCAAAACAACATTGGATCAACACTGTCTGAAGAGATTCTGGGGCCTAAATCAGTCATGGGAAATGTAATTGTTTGGTCTTTTTAATACCGGTATATTCATATTGTGGCGACTCGTTTCTATTTTTCCAATGCAGCCTACTTAGTCCAGGTGTGTTGCCGACATCAGGTGTGAAAGATAGCTGTGACACATCAAGGCTGACACTGTGCATGCTATGGCTGTGTTAATGTGTCACACACATTACACTCTAACTCAACGCGAAACACCTTGATTGATCGTTAATACATTGCCAAATAAGAATTAAAAAACAAATGTTATGAATGTACAATGTATTATCATTGAAATTCTCAATGGCAAATGGGCAAGGCCGGCGTCTTCGATGTTGACCCAACATTGAAGTTAACAGACGCTCTGATCTCCCGGGTGGCGGTTAACTGTTAACCGCGGCCGTTGGCAGTAAAATGTCACACCTTCATTGATGCAATGCTCTGATTACCGAGTGGCGGCTTAGCTCACTGTGAGAGTTGGATATGTGTGTAGTGGCCATCCACCGCCAGTAGCTGCTATTTCCACTTGGTTCCGGTCCGTGAAGTACAGAAAAAACAACACATTCACGACATACGGCAGAAGAAATTTAACCATAATTATAAGCAAATTCGGACATAGCCCACATTCGTATAGCCCACATTCGTTATATACCCTGCACCAGGCCGTCCAAGGAGTAAAAAGTAGCGGGTTATACACGGAAAAATACGATACTATGGTTTTGTCTGGGAGTGGAGGAAAAAAGTTGAACATGAGCCTATTTTTACAAAGGCCATATTTTTGTAGGTAACCTTTCAATAATCTGTAGCCTGATAACTGTTTGTTGACTGATCCGGCTAATCGCAAAATGTAGACATGCGACGACATATAGGGGTTTGTCTACATGAAATAGGCCTTCATTCCCTCTCTAGCATTCTCCTTCAATATCAGACAACACACGACCATAAAATACTGGCGCCGTGGCGGGCACGCCTGGTCGGAATCTAGGAACTGCTCAGCAGATCAAGGGTGAATTATGCCAGGGTGTCCTGCACTTCTAAAACCATGATCGTCGACGTTCAATTTGTTCAGTATCGAGCACTACACACTTTTCGCAAATTGCTAATTAAACTTGAAGTTGATTAGCAAAATATTTCAAATGATTGGAAAAACCCAATATTTCAAAAACAAATTGAACCCCGATCACGCATGAATGTTACATATTGCCATTCAAAAAATCTCTCTGTGGGTACAATATGTAGCTAAAACTAGTTTCAGTCATAGTTTAGGATACCACTAGTCAGGTTTGGTAAATTTTCGCGATGGCAAGTCTACTACATGTACTACACGATTTATTCACCACTATTTCTCTAAATTTGATCAGGTTTTTTAGTTTTAAGTTGCTAGTTCGGAAATCTGTTTCAGATCTGATAATCCGCTATTTTCATCGGGGAAATTGCGGAAAATCACTGGCCCTATATGAGCACCCTTTAAATACCACACAATTATGGTGAATCACGACAAAGGCAATAGTGTTGTAATTAACAGAATATGTGCACTTTGTCTGACCCCGTGAGCGTGTGTGATTGTTGGGCATTCAATTGGCTAAGTATATCACAGATTGTTAACCAGAAACATGAGATCGCAGTTCTGCTGGTATGCATGTGATGCGTGATGTAATCATACTAGTAATGGGTAAGCTAATATAAAAGAATTTTGACCATTCAGAACAATAGACAAAATACATATTTATTTTTATGTGGTGGAAAAGCTAATCATGAAAAATATATTTCAAGTTAAATTGTGAAAGGTGATATGCCGTACTTAAAACTAACACAAAAAAAGCCCCTCTGATCTCAGGGACCATGTCATCAGCACATGCTCAGTGTCTGCCATAGCGACCTTGTATTTTACTAGGCACAGTCAGGAATGGCGAACCCTCTGTACCTCATGTACAATGTGTGCAATAATGTTTCAATCAATGTGCATTTTTCTTCAGGAATGTATTCAACCAGTGCAAAAATCCTGAAGCCCGGCGGGGAACGGCCAGATGAGTTTGAATCGACCATTTCACAGGTATTTAACAGCGCTAAGTATTTTTCTATAAACCATAGAGACCAAAGGTTTTATTTAATTTGCAATCATAATAAATGTATTAGTTAGTTATTTCCCCTTTATTTGAATACCCGTGTTATGGGTCTATGGAGATTATAAATATTTGAATAAATATTTTAATTCATTCATTGTTGGGATTAAATTCACATCACTACAAGCCGCAAATTGCTGTCACAATTCTAAGACTTGTAGTAGATGAAGATTACTTGAATTGGGTAGGAAGTGACAAAAATATGTTGTTATTGTTAGAGCAGTTTCATGGAAATATTCGTTCTAAACCCCTAAGCCTAGTTTTTTTAGGAAATACACCCTAGGCGACCACCTGGCAGATCGCTGAATTAATTAGCACTAATTACACTAATTACTGTGGTTGCATCCGTGGTCAGGCCAGGCCATTGTATATTTATATAACTCAGCGGTTAAGCAGAGATTCTGGCGTAGTCACTGTGAATCCAGTTTCATAATACGCTTCTGGGATGTCGTCTATTTTACTATGATTTTTTGTGTTGTGAAAAAAAATATTCAGAAAATATGACAGAATAGCCTTTTGTTGATTTTTTATCAAAACAAAGTTAAAGCGGGTCAACATCTTGTTTTGCTGTCT
The DNA here is from genome assembly GCA_964017125.1 of Flabesymbios commensalis. Classification (NCBI taxonomy): domain Eukaryota; kingdom Metazoa; phylum Annelida; class Polychaeta; order Terebellida; family Flabelligeridae; genus Flabesymbios; species Flabesymbios commensalis. Next base: position 72,243,698 of record OZ024914.1, on the reverse strand, counting down.
CTCGCAGCCTGGTATCTTATTTTTGTAGAAATTCACCGTTAAAGGTTTTCACAGTTTGAGCTTATCTCAATTTAATCATATTATGTACTGGTCCTCCAAGTGTGTTTCATTCTTGAGACACGGCTGGCATAGTGTGGTGGCAGGACATTTTGAGAAGCCTTTATCATATTCAAGATATTTTATTTAAAAATACATAGATACTTATAATATACTTATAATATAATGGAATCAAATTAGAATCGCGAAGCAACTTTTAAAAGGGTAATTTTTTCTAGATGATGTCATTCTAATACTAAGGTCTTTAACCCTCTTGTAAAATTTATGCAAGGCACGGCTTGTTGTAGCCACTTTAGTCAATAATATTCACTGGAGTGATTCATCTTTCAGGCTCTGCTAGACCTTGAAATGAACAGTGACCTGAAAGCTTCATTGAGGGAACTGTTTATTACCGGAGCCAAGGAGGTTGATGCTGCTGGTAAGAAGGCAATCATCATCTTTGTGCCAGTGCCTCAGCTGCGCTCCTTCCAGAAAATCCAGTCTCGTCTTGTGCGAGAGCTCGAGAAGAAGTTCAGTGGCAAACATGTTGTGTTTGTTGCACAGGTAAATTCATTTTACACCACAAATTCCAACAAAAAATTTGAGTTAAAAAAGTAATTTTTAATTAAAAATGGAGGGCTATTGCAATTCAAGTTGATTGTTGTCAGCATCGGCATTGTCAATAACGTTTCTTTGTGGGCAGAATAACTTGCCAAGTTTTTCATGTATTCTGCTCTAATTTGTTCTGCATGTTGCTAATAGCAAATTCTCGGACTAGTTCAATAATGGCTTTAAAAAAAATCGAAATGGCCGATTTAAGGCAATTTATCACATATTTTTTTACGGTTATTATCTCCTTCAGAAATGCAATGTTTCTTATGTTAGTAATTGTATTCAATGATTGTATTTCTTTTCAACAAAGAATAATGAACAAAATTGAAGAGGTATTTAATTTTTGCTCTTTTTCATATTCTAGCGTCGCATTTTGCCAAAACCGACAAGGAAAACCAGGAGGAAGAACAAGCAAAAGCGACCACGCAGGTTTGTACAGAAACTCAAATTTTTCTAAGCCATGCAGCAGAGTTGAAGTGTGGTGGCATAAAAGACGTTACAGCTAGTTATAAAATATGGAGGTGTCCCAGCAAACACAAACTTGAAAGAATTAGTTTTGAATCCTGGTGGCATAGAGTTTGCATTTTCCCAATCTTGTTTTCATTCAATGTTTAGATAGTCTATTTTATATACAGGGGTGGGAAATTTCTGTCTACAGAGTAGGCAACTTTAGTAAGCAATATTCTTTTCAGTCTTGGTTCAGTCTTGGAATAATTTTTCACTCCCACACCTGTATATATGTACAAAGGCATGAAGATAGCACATCAGCACTGCATTGCTAACAAGCATGACAGTTGAAAAAATGGTTCCACCCACGTTTTGGCATTAATAATTCGAACTCACCCTTGACATTCACATGCTGAAATAATTTATTGTCCTATTTGAAACAGGAATTTCCAGCTAGAAGTGATGAAAAATATATCTATTTATGAAAAATTAAAGTGTTTGACATTATTTTTATTAACTGAGCATTTACGATGATATATTTTATCAATTTCAATAGTATGTTATTTTGTTTGAGTTCTTTTTGTAAGCGTATATATCCAGGGCTGGCAGAAGGGCTGACATGGCGACGTCATACATGTGTGGAGAAACCTCTCATGGCCATTATGCATTTGAATAATATTATGGTTGGTGACAAGGCAGCCTCTAAGTAAATGCTGATTTGTCTGTTTTCAGTCGTACATTGACATCTGTGCACGATGCCATCCTAGAAGATCTGTGTTATCCTTCTGAGATTGTCGGCAAGAGGATCCGCATGAAGCTGGATGGTAGTCGCCTGATCAAGGTGCACCTCGATAAAACCCAGCAGACAAACATAGAACACAAAGTAAGTAGTAGTCGTCTGACCAAGGTGCACCTGAATAGAACACGGCAACTCAGCAGACAAACCTAGAACTCAAGTTTGATGCAGGCAGCATACTAGCCTGTATAATTTACTGATACTTACACTCGATTTTATTTTTCCGGAATTTCTAATTCAACAATTAAAAAAAACTGCATCTGTGGCATCAATTATTGTCAGAGCTGAGCTGACCAGAAATAAAACTAAATTTCTTGCAAACTTATGCACAATGGGTGCGTAAAGAGTTAAGTTTTTATTCCTTATATCAAAACAGCTCTATAATCTGTTAAAAATTTACTTTTTTATAAAAAAATAATATTGTGTGATTGGAAAAAGTTAGCATTTTGTATCTGATAATATGCTTGAATCAGTTGCTTCTGTTTTGGTGATGAAAACTGTTATTAAAAGCAACACAGTACCTGGTAGGTCGTCGTTAATAGTAAAAAAATCGACTGCTTTTTCTATTAGTTTCATTACATAACTCTGAATTGCTTGTTTCTATTCTGCATCATTTGAATCTGGAATGCAAATGATATAAATGGTCCCCAGAATGGAATTTTCTGATAAACTAATTCTACAACAAAATTTTTTGCCAATGTCATTGTGATCTTATTTGGGTTTGAAACATATGACTAGAAGAACAAAGGTTAACATTAATATTTTTGTTTTCAAGCCACTTAGAAAATATAACTACAAGCAGTGCTCATCCGTGTGCTTGAAAACCTTGAAAGTGCTTAAAAAATTATTCAATGCCTTAAAATTGCATGAAAAAAATGGGATATTAATGGAAAAGTATTTGGAAAGTCCTGTAATTTGGACAACGTATTCACATTGGAAAATACCAGTGATATGTATTATTATATAATTATGTATTATTTTATAATTGTTTAAAAAAATCATTCATATCAATGTTACTTTCTTGATTTGGTCCTTTTAACCCTTTCAGCGTGGGGACCGTCTATAGACGTCTCAAGCTGTAGACCCATCACACTGATATTTTAATGAATCAGACATTTACAGACAGAGACATTTATGATTATTTTAAATTGAATAAAACCCTTGCTCTCTGACCATGATTTATACATAAATAGTTCGGTACTTTATGTGTTAAAAATATTCTTTCTGTTCTAACACAAAACATTAAGAGGGTTCCCACTCACCTGGGGAACCTGGAAATTTGCCTGAAAAAATTTCATGCATGAAAAAATCACAAGACATTGCATGGAAAAATCATGAAATTTTGTTTCAATTATCAACATTTTTTTCAATATTTAATTTATTCTTTGTCACTTGTGTAAGTTGTGTTACTTTCTTAGCCTGATATTTGAATACTGGTGGTCGCATGTGCCCAAATCTTTTGATGTAAAAATAATTAGGCGAATAGCAACAATTTAGGCAAATTGCACATGCAGCCTAAACTAAAAGGGGTGGTTGGAGGTTATTTTATTTGCTGGAAAAATAACCTTCTATCATGGAAAAATCATAGAATTTTGTTTTGAGTAGGACCCTGATTGAGCCAATGCTGGTTTGATGTTGGGCCTCCGTCGCAGAAGATGGCCCTGGGCCAACATCAAACCAGCATTTGCTCAATGTGTTTGCAGGGATGTCTGAATAAGAGTACATATATATATTTTTTTGTTGTAGATGGAGACGTTTGCGGCAGTGTACAAAAAGTTGACAGGGAAAGATGTAGCATTTGAATTCCCAGAATTTGTTCTGTAAATGAACTGCCCACAATAAATAAATAAATATACAGTATTCTTTGTTTGTCATACAATAAGAATCTCTGATCCACTTATTATCGGGATGCTTATAGTGTTAGCATTTTTCTGTCGCTGCTATAGGCATGTACACAGTAGCTCTCCCTAAAAAGCTAGTATGATAGCTGTTAAAAAGCTTGTGAGGGTCATAGCTTATGAATCATTAGTCTTGTTTCAATGTGATCAAAAGAGGGCCTACTATTGTATTGCACTGAAACAGATTGCTTAAATCATGTTCAATCTACAAAGTTTCCAGTAATAAGAATTATTTAATAAAAAATGCACCCAATCTAGATCACCCATACATAGCCCACATCCAAATGACAGTGATAAATATCAATTGTTTCTCAATAGATGCAAGCAATGTTTTAATGTACCAGACTAGAAGTTGGCACCTCAAGTTAAACCCGCTGCTGGTAAATTTTAAAGGCATTCAAGTTTCCTAAAATGTCGGCATTTTCCTTTTTGGCACTGAATACCAGGACATAATCGCTTGAGTCATGTGACATTTTTTTGAAATATAGATTTTACTATCGATTATTTACTTGGCCATTTAAAAATAAACTGACCGCTAGTCATTTCTATATTCAATAATTGACTTATCTCGCTCTTGGTAAACTGTCTAATACAAGTTACTGACGTGAATGCGATGGTCATTTAATTTTAAGATATTGGCAGAATCATGGATTGATAATGGCACTAGCATGAACAGTTTTTGTGGCCCGTATATTATTCTATGAAGTACCTGTATAAGCATCAAAAGTGAATTTGTGAAAATGTCAGAAATTTATTGTGAGATGAAGGTAGTTTATCGCACAAGATCTCAACCTCCATGAAAAAGTTTGGATTTTTAATACTTGACTGTAAGTCACGAAAAGGTTCACAGTTTAAAAAAAAGAGGTGATTACAATGTGTTTGCTCTAATGCGAAAAATTGTAATTTTATGTGGGGAAAATGATTTGAAGACCTTGGCCAAAATATTTGCGAGTTTACTTCAACCTTGGTGTGTGCGGGCCTTTGTATTCCTTGAAAACAAAGGATAGTACAGGAGCATATTTTGATATACAGGTTCATGTTGGCAATCTTAGTTAATTTATCTATGTATTCGTTTATTATACGGACATGTAGTCCCCCTATAATACATTTTACAGATTCATAATATCCAAATACGTTTCTTTTTCACTGATAAAATTTTCCTTGGCCAATTCTCCAGGCTTGTGTGATATCGGCCCAAAGGCTTACATAACGTGGACCCTGTTAAAAGAAAGGGAAATTTATCCTCGGCAGTAAAAATAAAAAAGTATAGCTATAACGTCATCATACAAATTTGTAAGTAAATTATTATATAAATGACAATGGCACAAAATACAATTCATCTTCTACATTTGCAGTGTTACACAATGTATGCACCACATAATCTGTCTTGTACGGCTTTGTTCGTATATCTGCCTATTTCAATAGCAATAGGTATAACATCACACCTTAGTTGGGCAATTAGTGAAATTTGAGTTTGAGACATTAAAGGGATGAGCTTATATATATTTACGCAAGCACATAATATTCCTTTTATAATTTGTATTATAAATCCGTCCTAAAACAATTTATATTAATAACATTGATGGAATAATCGTTCAAATTAAACAAAACTCTTTCGATTTGCATACATGGTTTGAATGACGCTCGTTTACGCACGGCTTAATGCACGGTGGATGGATACAAGATCGCCACTGAACTTTTTGGTGTGTAATGGGGTCTTCCCGTCGACCTTGACATTTCGTTACCCACGTCTTCCGCTGCAGCCCGTTTCTGTACAACCCCTACATGTCAGGTCAACAGAACATCCACAACGCACGTGTGTCAAAAAGTAAATAGGACGACTTCCAGTTAGATTAGGGCCTACCAATTAATTAACCTATGTATCCCTATAAATTCCTTGCTGTTACTTACTGGTTACTCAACTAATAATATAGTCTAGTTTCTTTACAAATATGAAATTATGTCTGACACTGACAGCAATGACGAAGACGTCCAAGTTTTTTATCTGCATGATCAAACTGAGGGATTGATAATCATGATAATCCAACCCAGATGATCTAGGACTAATCTGCTAATGTTAGCTCTCGGCTTCACCAGCGGCGGGGCTACCACAGGCACATAACCTGATAACATGTAGAAGGGAATTTCATTTTCAATGACGGGGATGCTAGTCAGAGCAGTTCAACTTCAAAAAAACGCGGCCAAATTAATATTATAGCCCTAGAACCAAACGATTAGGACGACCTTTAGATGACTGGTGTTCTCACTAAAACTGTAGATGCTGCACAAGGGCGGGGGGGGGGGGGGGCGGGTTGGGTGTTTAAACCCTCCCACCCCCTCGGAAAAAAAATTACCATCTTGTATTCTCCTTATGAACTGGCGATACACTGAGGGACAAACAGTGCCCAATAGGCCTACTCCTTAGATTGCAGAAGAAATCCTTTGAAAATCAAATTCTTGGGGGGAGGGGGATGTGGGCGACCCCCTTACAGTTAAATATTTCTTTGTTTTAACCCCCCCCCCCCCCGCCCGTCAGTGAAAAGCCAGATCCGCCCCCGCTGCAACATTGACACTTTGCCAGTTTGGGGTCAGAAAGAAAGTGTGTTTGCTGCTTTGAAGTGGATTTTGAAAGTCGGGGTGAGATAAAAATGACAAAAAATAGGCTACATATGAAGATTATTGTGAAAAGTAATGAGGCCTAGTTGTGAATTATGATTTCAGATCATCTGAATCATGTATAGGCCCGCCTAACGTTATAACATAATAAATTATAGGCCTACACTGAAACATGATATAAAGACCCCTCATCAGAAATTAAAAAGTAGCAATTATTTGTGTCGACTATACTCACAGTCACAGCACACCCATGCCTACTGTTGTTTTGTCTGTCATCTTGAGATGCAGTACACCATGTACACTGGCCTGGATGAGGGTGCAAATGGGTCCTGGGAATTAATGATTCTTCCCACTCTATTTTTTGGCCTAACTATTCACTATAAGGAAAAATGATATAAATATAGATAAAAATAGATAAAAAAAATTTAGGTCACTTTTTTAACAGTTTTTAAACTGCAATCCTCGATGTTCGGACCCTAAGAAAAGGCTCACTCGTCGTTCGTTCGATTAGTTTTTCAACCCATGCGCACCGTCCTGGATGGCGTGAGTGAGTGATATGACTGACATGATGAGCGATCACTATACAGATCACCATACCAGTGGCGCAGCAATCTAAGGTCTTCCGACTGTCAAAAACAGTGATCCATGTTAGCAGGTGGTTAGACCACGTGTGACTGGAGAAACTCTGAAATACCCTACAAGTGTATTGCATCACAGCGAGTTTGTCGTAGCACTTCATTATAAACATAATAAATATTAGACTAACGTTATTATGCTGAATATTGGATATGTTGACGAACTCTTAAAAATTTCATAGGATAAGCAACTATGCTGGAGTTTTCTGATTGTCGGGGGTGGGGGCACACGTGAGCCGTGGCCCCCGACCACATGCAATGATGCGGTGAGTGTGATGGTGGACTTCACTTTGAGAGAATGGTTAGTGACAGCGTCATTACTTTTGTCATTAGATGGGCCCAACATATTTTATGAACACATTAACAATATTTAAATGTAATACCGGTAATAGTTATATCAGAAAAGGAATTGATCAATAATATTAAGCATGTTCTTTCCTTCTGCTTGATGCGCATGACGGTGTGTTGTCGAGTCTTGGCCGTCACCAGTGGTCACTGCCTTGTGGGAGAAAATAATCGGCACTGCGTCTCGTTTCAATTGCGCTTTTTTTCCTAAAAAGCCTTGGATTTCCTGTGATTTTTTCAAACATATTAACAAGGAAACAATCCTCCGTAAAATGATCGCTGCATTGTTTACTGGGCCAGGTGTAAAATCCCCTCTGTGAACTTGATGAAGCCAGGCGTGTAGGTTCATCCTTTGGGTAGCCATGCAAGAGAGTGGGCGATTTTCGTCGTCTTTTTCGGTCGAGAAGCTTGATTTTCACAATTATGAGACAATTATGAGCAGTAGTCCTACATTCACCCATAGCAAAACATTCACAAGTCTTAAAACTTCAACTGTGATGTTGTCAAAAGTTTCAAAAACTAAAAATAACAATTGAGGAGCGGTTTAAAAATCAGGCTACTGGTGCACTTCTTCACTACACTACTGGTGTGTGGGATCCAGATGCCTGTGCGGCCGGGATGCGGTAAGTGACGTCATTCATAATTATCTAGCCTCCCTCCCCGTGATCTAGTGCATTCCCTATGACAGACTGATCCAACATGGTGCACTCCATAGAAGTGGCGCTGGGTGCAGATATATCAAGTTCAACAAGAATTATTTCTATTACTGTATTTTTTATGCAAAAAATAACAACGGAATTTTAAATTATAAGCCTTACACAGTAAAATACCTTTGTGTGGATATTTTCTGTTGGATCCCTTTAAGTTATATTTGTAATTTTCCGTAGCGAAACTATGTTTAAAACGTGTGACATATCACCCCGTATATAGCATGTGACCCTCACATAGGTCACATGCTAGCCAATCACCCCATATAAGGAATCAATTGTGCCCCATCTTGTGAAAACTTTGATTTATTTGTCACAAAATTATTCATACTATATACGGGGTGATAGTTCACCTTTAATTTGGGTAAATTAAAAGCCCATTCTTAAGTGCCTTCCACTTAAAAAGTTTCAAAGTTTAAAATTGTGTTATTTAGGCTTGTATCATCGTAAGTCTATATTATCTTTCTCCACCCTCCATTTGAAAGAGATATGTAGGGCCTACCTGATAAGTGCGTATTTCGGTATGTTCATACAATATCTGACAACCATGACACTAATTGACAATAAAACCCGCCCGCTGAGTATCTAGATGAAGGGTCCGATGTTATTAGTTTTGTTTTTCTTTGAAAAGGTAAACCGGGGTTCGGTTCCCGGTCTTGGCGGTTTGAAAGAAACAAAATATGTTTCTTCCCCATCCACGTGTGAAAGTCAGTATTGTGGGGAGCCTCTGTGACCGAGAGGTAGCGTGCTCGGCCTCAGACCGCTAAGGCTCGAATTTCGAATCCTGTGTCTGGAGGACAGTGTCATCTCAATCATCTCGCCATCCTCAGGAGGTTCTCCTGGCCCAGTTTAGCCTATATGTGCACAAAGGTGACCTAAAGCCCGATTCGTTTCATTTCATTTTTTGAAAAGGTAAACACTGAGGAAAACCCCTTCCTTTTTGTCACTACAACGGTCACGAACATCCCATGAATATTGCCTGTGTATTTTGGCGATGTTCACGATGTCCCGCAAAGATTTAAAACATGTCAATCAGCCGAAATTAGCTGTGTAGAGGCTCTCAGTAAATATGTGACCTGTTAGGAAAGTGGCCCTTTTGGGATGACATTGTAATTAAACTGCCAACATCTTTGACAATGTGATACATCTGTGACCTATACATACTTCTCCTAATTCGAGTTAAGAACTTTTTGTCATAGTAAATTGCGAAACTATCTTTAGAAGAAAATAATACAATCGGTGAGTTGTGTCCTTTTCTTGTAAATTTATGACAAGACCACTATAAAAGGGGTTGATCTAAAAGGCAAAAATGTAATGACCGACATTTTGTCATAATCATTGCCAACGGATGTTTTTAAAAGTTGTAATCTATTGAAATGTTGCCTTCACTCATTTAAAGACCCGAAAAGATATAACAGAGCTAAAACAAAAACATGCCATTAGCCTGGGAATGGGCCTTGAAGTTTCTATAGATTGACCATTGTTCCTGTATCAGACATTTTATTTTATCCAGATATAAGAGTTCATCACAGACATTCTGGTTGTAGAAACTATACCTATGTCCATTAATTTGAGTAAATTACAAATTTACAATGACAAATTATTATTTCCTAATCCCATTCAAATATATTTCTCATCAATCTATCAGGATGTATATTGACAAGTCTATTCCAAATCCTTAATTAATTGATCATACGAGAAAATTTAAAGAGGAATCCATCTAATATCGCTTTTATGCCTGCTATCAGATATGCATAACAAGTGTTATGCATTTATGCTGCTATATAGATATGCCCAGCAAATATCTTGTAAATAGCTCTGTTGAATAATTTGTTACATTGTGTAAAACGCTTATTCAACCAAGTGCCTGAGTCGTACTCCATTATAGGCCTACTGTTACTGAGCTTAGTGAACCTATATATGTTATGTAAAGATTTAAACTTGTCAGTGACAGATCCTAGTGCTCTACCAGCAGAACCACATAGTGTGTCAACAGCTTTTTCCTAAAGTCATGCTCATTCAAAATTAACCCTAGATATTTGTAATCAGACACGATATTTAAATCATTATCTCCAAACTTGAATAGTTTACGGTGTTTTCTGAAATAAACAACATTAGATTTCTCTTTATTAATTCTAATTTTCCACTTGTTACACCTTTGATATAATTTATCCTTGAAGGTTTATTTCATGCATAGATGTAAAGACGACTACATTATCTGCATATAATAAAGGGAACAATTATTTCAACTGTTGATGTCAATGCCAATATCCAAACTATTCAGTTCAAGGTCATTAATAAATATATTAAAAAATGTTGGAGACGGAGAGTCCCATTGTCTCATTCACTATTAACTTCAAATCATGGTGTTTGTAGATGAGTGTGACGAATACAGGATATTGTTGAACTATATAGTTGTCGAATTGCACGGTTATGTTGCATACTTTTTTTGGTGACCACCGGGGTATACTGATATAGAACAATCCTGGTGCCAATTTTTAGATACATTTTTCGTTGTTTTTTTTCATGTGAATTACGAAATAACCATAATTGAGTAGCCTACATAGGAAAAATAATAATTTTCTAAATGGCATATGTCATATAGCACCTTAAAGTGAGCAGTGGAGCAGCCTATTCCTTGCACAAAATTATCATGTTTATGAGCTTACATTAATTTTTATACTGGACAATATTGAGATAATGGCGTAGGCCTACTTTCAAATTTATTGAACAAAACACACGCCCCTCGGTTAACATATCAGTGGCATCTATTTTAGAATCCATTAGTACAGGGAATATAGTTCCGGCTGTCAGGGATATTTTAAGGAAAACTGCTGTATTAGCGAAATCCAAGATGACCGTCTTCCAGATGTGTAGCACACATTACTAAGAATGCCTACAGGGCTATTATCACGTCATATATCGTTATTGATTTTGGTTGGGACAAGCTAAACTACTCTGTTATTTTAATCTAATAGTTAAATTGTTTGCAATTATATGCTACGGTCTCACAAGGGAAAAATGTCTGGCGATGTACTGGTGATGCTAAATGAGTGTTCTGGTGGCGATGGGTGCCGATGTCGAACGTGACGAGACTTCGGGAAATATCACTGATGCTTCGCCGAATATTCGGCGATGTACTTTTAGAATCGGCGACGGTCGGCGATCCATCGGCGTATGACAAGACATATATCGGCGATGCGTCGGGAGTGTAATGGAGATGTCCTGGCGATGGCATAGAGCCTTGCGGAGAGCATATCTATAGAACGTCGATAGATTTTACTTGTACTACGGTCCCACGAGGGCAAAATGTCTGGCGCTGTACTGGCGATGCAAAATAAGTGTTCTGGTGGCGCTGGGTGCCGATGTCGAACGTGTGGTCCCACGAGAAAACACACAGGTGATGTATTGACGAGACTTCGGGGAAGTATCACCGATGCTTGGCCGAATATTCCGCGATGCATAGTGAAAGATTCGGGGATTAATCAGCGCTAACTCGGCTAACAGTTAACGATGTATTTTAAAATTGGCGACGGTCGGCGATCCATCGGCGTATGACAAGACATATATCGGCGATGCGTCGGGATGTAATGGAGATGTCGTGGCGATGTCTTGGCGACGTCATGGAGATGGTATAGAGCCTTGTGGAGAGCATATAACGTGGATAGATTTTACTTGTAGGATCCTGTTTTTTGATTGGTTTTCTTATAATTCCTGTTATTGTGATCATACATTCCAGGGTGGCTAATATACCATTCCACCAGTTCCTCCTTTTGATCAGAATTCGTCTCAATCAAAGTGCTTTATTCTCGCTGGTCGATTTTTTTGCTCTCGTCGTTTTTCTCTCTTCCAAGAAAGAAAGATATATGTTATTACAAACGATCTTATTACACTTTAAATTACGTTTAAATATGGAATTACTTCATAGTTATATTATACTTGTAGTAAATCCCGAATATATCCGGGACTGGTCCTCAACGGTTTAACGTTCGAGCATCTTAAATTGCATTATCATGCACGGGTAATACGTGTTATTACAATTGAATTTTGTAGAAACAACAAACAGTATTTGGAAAAAATAAAATGATTCATTTGTATTTGGTATTGTAACAAAATAAATCATTTTTGTCAATAAATTGACAGTTTCATTACAATTTAATATATGACACAGTTTTTATTAACCAAAGTGTAAATTGTATTGATATTGTACCATATATAAACACAAGAAAGTTTTACTTAACAATAAATGTTACTGTAAAACATATTTTTATAATCTATAACACAATAAGCATGAAAAAGTTCCTCTACCGGTACTTGAACTTCACTTGAAATCAATGTCATTCTTTAAACAAAAATATGAAATAAAGTCTGACTAAAATAATATGAAGATATAAAATAAATCTAACTAATAACAAACATGTTGATAATTACACATGTTTATAAACAGTAAGCGCCTACGTCAACTCAAAATAAAAGGTGAAAGGATGGGGCAGGAGGGTGGTAATTTTTTTCTACAATAGCAATTAAAAGTAAAGAAATGAATCAAATTCTGGCAAATATCAAGACTTGTCTTTGAGTCTGAAGTTAGCGCGGAAAAAGGCATGTTCAGGAAAGAGGTATCGTCGCCTCGGAGCTAAAGAATCCTACCTGACACTCGTTAGAGTGGCAGATAGGATCCTTTAGCTCCGAAGCGACGGTATGTCCGACAAGAGGCTTGATGTGCAGCAAATGCTGGTGTGCTCGTGAACCAGTTTATTTTCTATTCGTGCAATGAGCTATACGAGTGTATACGACAGATTTTTAAGAGTAATTGCTTTTGATAATTCCACAAAATAACTTTGGGCAAGCCCAAACTTTATTTATCACCAATTTATCCAATTTTATATCCTATCAAAATGGTGTGTAGGGCATATGGTTCACTCGAAGTTAGATCTAAATCAAAATATACATTCCTAATTATTTTCTTATTATTCAACCAGTTGGTATATAGATACACAGCAACCACGAGACGTTCACCCAATGTTAAATCAATGTTGGCCCATTGTTTATGGCGCTGTCCCAACATCATACCAACATTGGGTGAACATATCGTGTGTGCGGCATCTTAGCTGAATATATATAGGCCTACAGAATCGATAAAAAACTGTTTTAAAAGTGAATGGTAAATAAGTGATAACTCTCCCATTTTCCCTTTATGTTTCCACCCCAGGCTCCGAATTTGATATCACCTAGAGTTTCCGCCGATGTGTCTCTGATGTGTCTGGGACATTTTTAACCTTGGTGTACATCGCCGAATGTTCGCCGACTGCTCGGCGCTGTTCGGCAATATATTGGCGATGGTATTTGGCGTCGAAACATCTTTTAAGAAGTGATCTTTTTGAAATATATTTTCAAATTGTCCTTTTGGCGGTCATTTGTTTTTATCAGTGAACTCTTGATATGGCAAAAATTCAAATGCTATTTGGCATAAAAAGAAACTCAAAAGCCTTGACCTCCAATGTTTTCATCGAGCTAGCTAATACAATGAAGTATGAAGGAGTGGGTCTTTTATAACATTGTTTTCGACAAGTTGCATTCAAAAGGGTTTTTGGTGACGTTACTGCGCTTCACAGGAAATGGCCATTTCTGCCACTAGTTTCTTATTTCGAAATCTTGTTCATGCTTGAGTCTTAAGATGGCCACCACTGCCATCTTAGAATATATTTTTTTCACTGATCGACAGAAAGAGATGTGCAATGCCATTTTTCTATGTAAATTTTGCAGAGTAACGTCATTTCTGATACTGTTTTTGTTATTTTGCAATATCGTTTGTGTATAAATCCAAGATAACAGCCACTGCCATTTTATATATTTTTTTAATTTTCAACACAAAACGATATATGAATACCACTTTTCAAAAGTATATTATCAAACTGTTTTCTTGTTCTTAGGTCAAGATCGAGCTTAAATCGATTTCTGTTTTTATTCGCAGTATAACTTTTTCATCTTTTGACAGAAGAAATGTGAAATAAGTGTTACCACATTTAAAACTGAATTTTGCAGACAATTTCAACTCATTTTAGTCTATTCTGTCATTTTGATGGCATGCTCATGCACAAATCAAATAGAAAACATTCAACCGTTGGTTTTAAATTTCCTAATCTTTTATCTTATTCAAAATTTGGTTTAGATTCAGTCCTGTGGCAATATTTTCTAAATTTGTATTATAAAGAAATAATTTGTATTACAAAGAAATTATTTTCATCACTAGACATTTAAAAAAATGCCTGTCTAATAACATTCCTTTGTTTAATTTTACTGAAACATTGTTTGATTTTTGCACCTCTTTAATTAGTTCGCGATCTCAGTTTAGAATATCTAAACTTGGGTTGAAATTGATATCTTTCTGGAAGCACCACATGTTCATGGATTAAACGCGAGCCAAGCCCAAGTCTGTCAAGAAAATGGCATATTCTCACACAATACTGACATATTCCCTAATTCTCAGCACATAATATTATATTTTAACCCCTAAAGCGCTAAATTAAATAATTTAAATTTATCAGCCACTTGAAGTTGTGTCTCGCTACCGCGACCCACAACTTCAAGTGGCTGAAAATTACCCCTATTTGTTTAATTTTTTTTTCCAAATCTTGATCTCTAAGCACACATTTCCTTACCAATATCAGTGATTTGATCGGCTAAAGAAATGGATTAAAAACGACTGTGGTGCTTAGTGGTATCAAGGAGGTTATATAACCTCCTTGGTGGTATAAGGGTTATTATTGTCCCACAAATAGTCGTGTTGGTAATCAGACTTTCAGATTGTGTAAAATATCCAACACAGGTGTATACCTTTATTTCGCGTTATCATACCATGGCCACTTAATATTAAAGGGACCCCTTGGGATGAGACATTTTTATTGTTGTCAATTTTAAAAATTTAATCTATATGAAGCTATATAGCCTACTGATCTTAACTGAAAATACGAAAAAGTCAAAAAACAATTTTAAAGTACCGAAAAAGAGTGAAATAGTTGTATTTCCAGGTCGTATATTGCCAAGTAAACAAAACAAGTCAGTAATATTCAGCACTTTACATCACATATTCCCACGCATCAGACGGTAAGATCAGAGCAGTCGCCGCTAATTGGTGTCTTATAGTCAGGACACGAGAGGACACACCTGCAGCACTGATTGTCTACCCAACGCTGGGCCGATGCCATCACTATGTGGCCCAATGCTGTGAAAACATTGAATCGTCCTTCAGGTATACAAATAGTTTGTTTGGGTTACTTCTGGTTTCAAAGAAATGTTGATTAAAAATATTGTAAAAATATGAAAATTCTGAAAAAATAAAAACATGACACTACTTCAGTGCGGAATTGATGTCAATTGATGTCATCCCAAGGAGCTGCTTTAATTAAATAAGCAAATTTAGGTGATCATTTGATTTTGTAAGTTGCTTTAAAATGTTGCTGGTTAAAGTGATGTTAACAACAAGTACAGCCATATTTGGCGCTGAACATTTCGGGAGACGCTGTCAGCACGGATAATGAGCATTTGGACTAGTAGTCTTTTGTTGCCTTTTCTGTAGGTATTGATCTCTTGGGGGCTGTAATGTTAGGATATTTTAAAGAAAGGAATTAAAAACGAAAATTGATGTCATCCCAAGGGGCTGTTTTAACCCTTAACGCGCTGAAATATTTTTATATAAACCTAGAGAACAAATGGTTATGTGAAATTTAATGTGAAATCATCATAAATATCCTAGTTGACTCTTTCTGCTGCATTTGAATACCTATGTCATCGGTCTACGGTCTTTATAAATATATTACTCTTTCAGAGCGGGAATCGACTTTAGACGTCATAATCTGACGTCTGTAGACGTCAGAATATGACGTCTAAAGTCGGTCCCCGCACTGAAAGGGTTAACAAAGCTATTATCGTGTCTGGTGTGTACACGGGAGGAGATGGCTCAGTAATCATGTTAACTGGCCGGTGACGGTGCAGAATGTCAAACCATTAGTCTGGTAGAAACCATGGGAATTTTTTAGCACAATGTTCTATTGAAGTTTCCTGAAGAAAAATATGTCTAGAATTCAAATATCAATTGAGCCAAAATGGCTTTGTTGGGGAAATAATAAAAAACGAGGTTTTCAAGATGGCGGTCGTTTAGCTCAAAGCCGCCTATATACAGAAAAATATTCAACTTTGGTATAGAGTGTTCAACTATATTTTATTGCAAACGTAATGGTGTCCACCTCATTGGTCATGAATATTCATATAGGCCTATATTAACATGATTATTATTTCAGATGAAAGCACCCTAGACATTAGGCGTACACATGTTTATTTTCCAAAAAAAAATCAAATGTACAAACATTTATAACATCGAAAGTTGGGTCTGTTTCCTGTTGTTCACCACTAACACTCTAATTACCAAATTATTTAATTATTCATATTTGACTAAATGGACGTCTATGATTTTGAAATCCTGCTGATTGGTGTCACGTTTGAAACTGACCTTTTATTCCCCAACCCATCTGTTCATCACCTCCTCCCGACCATTTTTGAAAGGTGGTATTAAATGTGTTTATTAATAAAAAATATAACGAATATAAAGGTGACCGCGGGTAATTGGTGGAAAATGCCATATAGTATAATGTATTTACAGAAAGATGTAAATACAAATTTGTGATTAAACATACAAAAATTGAATAATTGTATTTACTTAACCCTTGGAGACCAACGGGGTTTTTTCAATTTAAAATCACCAAAAATGGCTTACTTAGCTTTTCCTGCTTCATTTGAATACCTATATCATGGGTTTACGGCCATTATAAATATTTTAACTCTTACAGTGCTGGGGTCGACTTTTGAATTTGACGTCTACAGACGTTAGATTCGCAGATTCGGACGTCTAAGGGCGATCCCCGCGCTGTAATAATAATAAAAGGGTTCAACAACAAAAAGAAACGTGACGTTTGCAGGATGAACCCTTTGTTTTGTTTAACCCTTTAAGCGCTGAATTAATTTGTAAAGAAACATCGCAACCAAAGGGGTTTTTTCACCTTGAAATCATCATAAATGTCTTAGTTAGCTCTTTCCGATTCATTTGAATACCTGTGTGATGGGTCTACGGCCATTAGGAATATTTTCATTCTTACAGTGCGCGGATCGACTTCAGACGACAGAATCTGACGTCTACAGACGTCAGATTCTGTCGACTAAAGTCGATCCCCGCGCTGTAAGGGTTAAAGTTGGATGTAGAATAAAAGAGGGGAGAAAAATGTTTTTTGAATACTCATATTCGCTGGTATTTTCGCTTATAAAGTAGAAGTGATCTTCACTATTTAATTATGACGATAATCTGATTAATAGAAATATCGACGACAAAGACTTCTCCACATAATAATTATGTTAAAAAAGGCCAAAGGAGGAACATAATTTAAAATGGTTTGTGTGTTTTCGGCCCTTGCTGATTTTTTTCATAGGTGGTGATGCTACTTCAACAGTTTAAGTAAAATAGTAAAATCTTGCTCTGGTCACTTCGATTCTGAAAAAGCATGGTCTGGACGTTACCATCCTTGCATGCAGCTACAGGCCTGTATCCAACCTCCTATTTCGATCAAATGCTCACAATGGCTAGCTTCATCAACTACAAGATCAAAGTAGCATCATACCACCTGCGACGAATAGGATCAATTCGCAAGTACATCACAACTGGTATTTGCCACAGATTAGTTTGTGTACCCGTAATACCTAATATTGACTACTGTAATGGACTCTTAGATGGTCTGGCTGCAACTATGTGTACCGTCTTCAGCGGCTCCAGAACCGTGCAGCAAGGCTGGTATCACGCTGGTACACGTGCCCCAGAACTTTTGAACAAATTTCCACTGAACATTAGGACAATTCGGACACTACAATCTTTTAAACAAACATTAAAAATACACATATTCCAGTCTGCATATAGATTACACTGATGGCCCACGTTTTTAGCCTTGTTTTTAATAAGATTACTGAAACTTTTAGCATACATGACTTTTTATTCTGTAAGCGCTGTGATCGGCTATGCAGCTGGATACAAGCGTTAAAGAAATACAACAACAATAATAATAATAAAATACGCTATTCTATAACGCCACAAACTTCATGTAACGACAACTGAATCACTTAAATGAAGTTACCCAATCTATATTGTCAACTCGAAACGCTGCAGCGTTGATAGAGCGTAGACAATCAACTATGCACGAGGCGTTAAACATCTGACGTGTCAACCAGGAGTGGATCTAGTTTTCACTGACAAGAGGGTTTAAAATTTGACAAATGAATATTTCACTGCAGGGCGGGGTCCGAGAGGCCCGACCCCGGGAAATTTTTGATTTTAAAGGCTTTCTCCTGTAATCTAAGGCATAGTGGGCAGTGTTTGTTCCTCATTGTGTAGCCAGTTCATCAGGAAATCCCTGAATAAGATTATACCTTATTTCGAGGGGAGGGGTGGGGGGCAGTTAAACCCCCACTTGGATCCGCCCTGTCAACGCCTCATCCACGTGCCTACTAACGCTGGACGTTGAACGCCGCAGTGGTGCATACCCTGTAAGCTAGACAGAAATTCCGTCCCTGGCGTAAATTTGGCTGTCAGTGAAAAGCCATGAGAGGACTGTTCCACAGGTTATCAGTAAGCACGAAGCGTTGGTCAAATGTTGGACTGATGTTGGCCCACCGTCTACGACGCTGGCCCAACATCAGCCCAACATTGGGCCAATGCCTCGTGTTTGCTAGGCCCCTGGAGAAATAACTACAGGTTAGAACCCTGAATACACGCTGATGACATTATATCAGCTTGGGCTACAACGCTGATAATTATATAGGTTTGTATAAACCATGGATACCAAACCCAGCAAACACGACACGTTGAAACAATGATGTTTTAATGTTGGCCCAACGTCTCCGACGCTGGCCCAACATTAAAACATCATTGTTTCAACGTGTCGTGTTTGCTGGGAAAGGTTTTTTCAATTTGAAATCATCATAAATGTCTTATAGTTAGCTCTTTTCGCTTCATTTTAATACCTTTGTTATGGGTTTACGACCATTATACTTTTTTCAATCCGAATTTGCTAGGACAGAATCTGAGATCTATAGACGTCCAAGGTCGGTCCCCGTGGTGAAAGGGTTAAATAAAAAATGTGTAACCCCACAAAAATCACGAAAGAGGAGAAAATAGAACCATCAACATGATATTTAAAGCTGCGCACACCCGTAGACAGTCATTAACTAACACGACATGTTGTAAATTAAATGAAATTTAATGAATGGGGTTTCAGTTCACCTATGCACGTATAGGCTATAAAGACATGTTGTGCTGAGTTGTGTGACACTGAAAACATGAAACATTGACCCAATATTGTTTCAATGTTGGCCCACCGTCTGCGACGCTGGCCCAACGTTAGCGCAACATCGGTTCAGAGTGTGGTGTTTGCTGACGAGAGTGATATATTGCAACGGGTTCCCATAAAACCGTGACTTCCTCCATTACCAGACCTCTCCACCGTGACTTAATTACTGGACATGTAGGGGAGACCGGGGCTAACTGGGAAACGGGGCTCACTGTGACAGGCCTCTAACAAGGAATTCCATGATATGACAATATCGGTGGCCTCGTTTTCAAGAAAGGAGGGATACCTCTTCCACTTGAACTACAATCCCAGTGTAACTAGCAGATCTTTGTGAGCTGGTAAGACCTCATTGGTAAGACCAAATGTATTTTTCTGCCTCTCAATTAGGCTAGGATCACCAAACTTTTCTAATGCAAGTAAGAGAAAGTTAAGATGATCTTAATTTTAAGATTCTTTGAGGGATTGGCCCCAGGCCTTGTCCTATACTTAGCCTATATATACGGGGCAAACTGGGACACATATCTTCAAATCTGTATAGGTTTAAGTTGTCATTTAATAAAGGCCCTTGTGGCAATAACAAATATCTTACCTAGGTTGAATGATTGTTTTAATCTCTAACTCTATTATCGTCTGCTCCAGGGCGTAAAATGATAAAAGTGTCACAGTTAGCCCCGGTCTCCCCTTCAAGGGCACCCCCCCCCCCCTCCCCCTCTTGATGGTCAATGTTCATCCGCTTCAGTGAAGTTTCAGCTGCAGCCCAAAGACACGATACGTTGACCCATGGTTTGGTCAAAGCTGGGCCAGCGTCGTAGACGTTGGCCCAGCATTGATCCAACCATGGGAATATGGCAGTATACAATTACCTGATTATGAACAGAGTAACTTTTGCAATGTTTCAAGTCGAACCGACTACCGAAATGGTAGCCCGACATCACCCCAGCATTGGGTAAACGTTTCGCTGTTCATGACGTGAAAAAGTACACTCAAGGTAATACTCACCTATATAATATAATAGAATGTTTTGTTTCAAAGACAAACAAAGTTATAACTGAGGAATAACACATTTTTTTATGTGAACGACAGACTTGTGTTAAATAAATTTACATCTCATTCGTTTGTATAAATTGTACAGTGAGCGAATATGACTTGAAACCCCTACATACATTCCTTAGACGGTACCTGTTCTCCCCTAATTGATACTGATATCATCGACGTGTCACTCCCCGACATTAGGTTGTGTGCCGCCAGTGAAGTAACACTGCCACACTGCTTAATGCCTTAATAAGGTAGGACACCTGGTTTTATATAACTGTGTCATATCACTAACAGCAGAAATAGATACCATACAGACTGTATGTTATCTATTTCTGCTAGCAGTTATACTTACTATGATTACTTGAGCAATTTGGCTTTTGAAGAAATACTTTTAATAAATTAGTATATATGCATATATGTTATTTCAGTAGAGTGAGCAAGAAATTAAATAATTTATAGGAATTTAAGAATTATAGAATTTTCACCCACTTGAAGTTGTGTCTCGCAACCGGGACCCACAACTTCAAGTGGGTGAAAATTACTCATATTTGTTTAATTCGGGAAGACACATGTGCAAATGTTTATGCTTAAAGGGACTGGCCCAGGCTAAAATCATTAAAAAATCGGTTATTTTATTTTGCTTCCAAACATGACCATATGATGTAAACATGTCCATAGACTAGAACTGCAGAAGTTTTTTTAATTTTCCTGCTGCGCATTCACCAGTTAGGCTAGATATAGAGACGAAATTCCCGTATTTCTAATTTTTGACATGGTTGTCAATAATTAGAAATCAGGAATTTCGTCTCTATCTAGCCTAACTGGTGAATGCGCAGCAGAAAAATGAAACAGCTTTTGCAGTTCTAGTCTATGGACATGTTTACATCATATGGTCATATTAAGAAGCCGAAATAAAATCACCGATTTTTTGATGATTTTAGCCTGGGCCAGTCCGTTTAAACACCCATTTTATTCCAATAACTGTGATTTAACCTGCTAATAAAACAGATTAATACGACTATAGTCGTCCTTAGGGCTTTAAAGGTTAACATGTAAGTTTGATATACTTCCCTGTAGCACAAAACACGTTATGATCTTGATGATGTCTTTTGCAGTTTACGCCAGAAGAATACACTGTTTCGATCTCAGACAAATTAACCAATCTGATGATGTATTTCTCAGTGATATTCTTGTTGTCGATCTTCAGTATCATCCCCCAAGTATATGCAGGTCAGTTTAGGAATTGAAAAACACTAATCCAGTTATGTGTGAGGAAATAATAGCTTAATTAAAATAAATTTAACTTAGTCTCGAGGAATACCGCACGCCGAACTCTACAGCAGATCTTTTCTTCCACTAATTTTTCACTGATAATTTAGACGGATCCCTTCATCTTAAATTATAACGCATGTTTCTACTTTTTCGCTTTAATTCTATCATTTCGTCTGACAAATACCTTCGTCCAAAGACGTAGTGTTGCAACTGGTTTCTCTACTTATATTTCAATATTATTTATGATATTATAATATAAGAGTTACATATGTGACCAGGTACATACCAGCGGAATTGTTACAATTATTTATCGCGTCATTTAAATGTTGATAAACACATGCATGTAACTAAAATTAAAAAGTTAAAAAATAATAAGTTAAAAATCTCATAAATCAAAAGTGATAAAGATTTAGCAAAAATTATTTGTTTGTGAAACAGGAAGGGCACGGATATCAAATCAATTTTGAAAATTGTGACTTTACTCCCTTTTTAGTGTGACGGGTAGCATACATCTTCAACCAGCTTGTGTGCCGTTCTTCATCTTTACAAAGTACATAGACAAGCACACCTGTAGTGTCAGATATTGTGTCAGGTTCTAAATCAACACCTATGTTAGCATAACACCAGTAGCACTGCCAATACCGTCTAGACTCCATGTAAAATACACCAAAACGTTTACTTACAGACAAATGAGCATACCATTTGTTGTGTTTTGTGGCCGTAATAAATGGAATGATGGAGAAATGCATGTAATTGTATGAACCATTAAAGGCTCTAAAATATAGCATTGTTTTACAAACTTTAAGTTGTGTCTCGCTACATCGACACACAAATTTGTAACACTTGCTTAAATGGTAAGCAATTTAAGTAAATTGTAACTCCGAGTATGTGGTACTCCAGTTAATTATGCCATAATTATGCACTTGTATATATTTGTTAGTTTCTACGCTTTCCAGTGTGTCTTTTTTGCTACTATATATAATTAGTATGTTATACATAGCAGCTATTTTTTATCTTTGGTTTTGGTGCGGGAAACAAAATGATAGACCCCCATGTTATCTTGGCAATGCCTTTTAATTTTATTTTAAGAAGTAGTCATTTATATTACCGAAATACCCAGTTTTTATTATGGCAATGCCAGTTAACATGATTTCAGTTGTTACCATGTATATTGTCATATATGATTTTAACAAACAAACATTTTTGTATATTCATGTACGTATATCTCTCTTATTACTATGACAAATAAGTCTGTAATGACTTTTATTTCTGTCAATAAAATATCTGTCTGTCTGTCTTAAATATGTAGAATTCGGCTTCAGACAATATGCCAATGTATCACATTTTGTGC
Source organism: Flabesymbios commensalis (assembly GCA_964017125.1). Taxonomy (NCBI): domain Eukaryota; kingdom Metazoa; phylum Annelida; class Polychaeta; order Terebellida; family Flabelligeridae; genus Flabesymbios; species Flabesymbios commensalis. Next base: position 72,220,564 of record OZ024914.1, on the reverse strand, counting down.
TTTTTGCGCCTTCATGTTTTGCTTGAAAGACAAATAGAAAAGGCCATAGACGCGATAAGCATTTTAAGGGTTGTAACATTTACAATGTAATCAAAATGTAATTTTAAGATCATTTTCGGCAAATATCTTTTAAACCATTGATTTCCTGGTATACGAATGCACTCATTTTGAAGTGTCACATGACCTCGGTTCGTCGTTTCAGGACATACAGTACTTGCCTTCACTTAACTCTTTAAGCCCTCACGATGCATTAAAACATCATCTTACATCCCTGAAATCTTCCTACAACAAATGGTTTAAGAATGAAAATTTCCATGAAAGTGGTTTAGCAATACATGGATATTTTCTTTAATTTTTCACCCACTTCAAATCATCTTCATCCACTACAAGTCGAGAATTGCGATAGCAATTCGCGGATTGTAGTGGATGAAGATGACAATAGTAAATTCAGGCTAGAAAAGGTTAATAGTAGCGTTTGTGTGTGTGTGGGGGGGGGGGGGGGAGTATTTCACCTTATTCGCCGTCAGTGACAAATTGGGTACCATTGTTCGGCTCAGCTAATTCAGCCTTAAGTCAATCTTAAAGGGACTAGGTGATTTTATTTTGGCCCATTAATATGACCATATGATGTAAACATGTCCATAGTGCAAAAGTTTTTTATTATTTTTGTTCTGCGCATTTACCAGTTAGGCTACATATGTAGACGAAATTCCAGATTTCTTATTTTAAACAACCATGTCAAAAATAAAAAAATATGGGAATTTCGTCTCTATATCTAGCCTAACTTGTGAATGCGCAGCACAAAAATTAAAAAACTTTTGCAGCTCTAATCTATGGACATGTTTACATCATATGGTCATATTAAGAAGCCAAAATAATCACCGATTTTTTTATGATTTTAGCCTGAGCCCGAGCCCACTGATTTGTTGATACTTGATCACGTGTTGACAGTTTAAGGCTGTGGGGCCCGGACAATATCAGAATCATAAGTTGTTTAGTGCTACAAGTAAGAATACCAGACATACATATCAACCCTTACAACGCTGAATTAATTGGTAAAAAACATCGCAACCAAAGGTTTTTTTTTATTTAAATGTTCATAATTGTCTTAGTCAGCTCTTTCCGATTCATTTGAATACCTATGTTATGGGTCTTCGCCCTGTGGACATTAGACATATTTTTACTCCTACAGTGCGGGTATCGACTTTAGACGTCAGAATCTGACGTCCACAGACGTCAGATTCTGACGACTAAAGTCGATCCCCGCGCCGTATGTCCTAAGGGTTAACCCTTTAACCGCCAAATTATTCAATCTGAATTTTCACCCACTTGAAGTTGTGTCTCGCTGACGCGATGCACAACTTCAAGTGAGTGAAAATTATTAAGATTTGACAAAATGGAGGTCAACTCTTTTCAAATTTTGCTGATTGATGGCACATTTTATCTTGCAAATATTTAAAATGTGGTACTTAATGTGCTAATAAAAAATGAAAACCCGAATATATGCGGCACCGGCGGTTAAAGGGTTAAAGCGCTAAACGCGATAATAGTCGTTTTTATTTGTTTTATCAGCGGGTTAGTTAACCCTTGAAGCGGAGCGCTGAAAGGGTTAACCCTTATGCTGCCGATTTTTTTCAGACTATTTTTCATTCATTTGAAGCTGGAATTGCTGACGCAATTTCCAGCTCCAAATGACGAAAAATAATTATTTTTATGAACAAATATACATCTTCAAAATGTAACTATCAGATTAACTAAGCATCTATCACAAAACATTTAAGCAATTCCAGTTGAATTTATTGGTCTGAAATTTGCTTGAAAACGGATATATTCTTCACCCACGTGAAATTGTGGGTCGCGGTAGCGAGACACAACTTCAAGTGGGTAAATAATTGAATTATCTAACTTAGCGCTTCAAGGGTTAAACATGACTGAACCTTGATTGAGTTCACCTTTGACCTTTCTATGATATCAATGACATTAAAGCGACACAATAAGGCCAAAAATCGTCCAAAAGCCAAAATATTATTTTCGCTTCTTGATATGTCCATAATGTGTGTCCATAGACTAGAATTGTGGAAGTCTTTTAAATTTGGGGTTGCTGTGGCAACGTAAAGTCCCATTGAATGTCCAATTGATCAGTTATTCCCGTATTTATTATTTTGGACATGCATGTCCGAAATTAAATCCGATTTTTTCAAACATGTCAAAATTTTATTCATGTGTTCATATTGTAGATTGTAAAGTGGACTCATTAAAAATATTGCCACTCTGAATTTAAATGGCCACCAATCGCCCATTTTCGGACAAATACTACTGATTGAACACTAGCGCCTACCTTTTATCGGTTATATGAACTAGCTTATCTTTGTTTGCAATAATATGCCGATCAGGCTGAATGTACAAAGTGAACATTAGGAAATAATCTCTGAGCATTTGTAAGATATTCAGCTTTCTTGTTGGAGTGTTAAATCTCCAAACCTAATAACAGATACCGTTAATACATTGAACTGTGTTTGTCCCTTCATAGTCGTGAACAGATCTATTTATTAATGTTTTTTTTCACAGCATGTAGCCGATTGACGACCCTAACAACACCTGTTAATATAACATCTCCTGGATATCCTGGCTTGTATCCGCATAATTCCAGGTGTGAATGGCTGGTGACTGCTCCAGAATATGTTCGTGTGAGTGTAATCAAAGACCACATGTTATTATATATATCAAATGTATGTATTTAACCGTTTATGTGCAGCTAACGGGGTAATTCAGGGACGCACATAAGTAACATGAATTAAAACCGAATTTTATCGCGTAACGGCAGGAGCAAGGTTCGAAGCCCTGCATGCTGCTGAGACCCCTTTGCTGCTGCTGATACCCCAGATTCTTCTGCAGCTGAGACCCCCAGTCCCTTATTCTTCTGCTGCCTGCTGAGACCATAGAGGGCGAGATTCTTCTGCAGAAGTCTCAGCTGCAGAAGAATCTGGGGTCTCAGCAGCAGCAAAGGGGTCTCGGCAGCATGCAGGACTTCGAATGCTATTGCACGGCAGAGGGGTTGGTTCGCGTGCGCAGGTTGAGTTGGAACGTTCCAGCTTGGCTTTGGAAGCTGCACTTGATGATGCTGGCTTCATAATTTGCCTTGACAATTTGTTCCGGTTCCAGATGGTTTTGACACAGTAGGAGTTTAGCAAGGCTGATTAACGTAGTCTTTAAAAGGACATTAAAACAAAATGTAACTGAAAGTATTTTAAAAATCATTCGGTGAAGAATAAAGTATTCAAATTATTTGGTGCGTGCCAAGATATATATTTAGATAAATTGGTTAACACCCTATCACTTGGTGGGTACCAATTAAATAAACAAAAACCAAATAAATTAATATAATTAATTGGTGCGCACCAAATCATTTGGTGCGCACCAAATAAATTGTTTAAATTACTTTGTGCGCGCCAGATGATTTTGTTGTGCGCTAAATAAATTATATGAATTATTTGGTACGCATCAAATGGGTTCGTGTGCACTTATTTTTATTTAATTAATTGCCGCACCCAAATGATTTGGTGCGCAGCAAATAAATTGTTTGAATTATTTGGTGCGCATCAAGTCCTTTAGTGCGCACCAAATAATTAAAAAAAAATTATCATGAATCACTCGAGCCTTTCTACCCTAAATAACCTAGTCTCTATCATGAACGAGCTAACCTTTTCTACCCCAAGTCTCCTTATGAACCACCTAATCCTTTCTCTCCTATATCCCAAGTCTCCCTCATGAATCACTTAGCCATTTCTACCCAAGTATCCTTAATGCATCACCTACCCATTTATTACCCGGCATGACCGAGCTGCCTAACTTCGCCGTAGGCCCGGTAACACTGACCGCCATTTTATATCACAGGTGGATATACGTCACTCGCGCCGTCTACCCAAAAACTCGGATACCATGAAATTGAAACGAGTATTTCAAGTGCCATTTTCAGCAGGCGTAAAATTGTGATCTTTTTGAACTATTACATTTTTAAATGGGGTCTCTGTGTCAGAGCCTTGCGATGTCGTTAGGGTACCCATTTATACCGTGCATCTCCACGTCCCCATTATGAATAAGCCTTTCTACCCTAAATATTCAAGTCTCCTTGAATCATGTAACAGTAATTTTCCATCCCAAGCCTCGCTATCATTTCCCGAGAGTATCCATGCATAGCGTATCGCTAATACTCCCTTGAGGCACATCCATGCCATTCCATAGCGTATCGACATTACTTTCCAAGGCATATCAATGCATAGAGTATAGCTATTACTCCCAATGGCCTATTCATACATAGCTTACATATCGACACCAGGCTACTTCCCGTGGCATATCCATACATACATAGCCTATATCGCAATTACTTCCCATGACATATGGGCAAAGCCCGCGACTTCAAGAATCATATGACCCCAGCAGTGTTCTCGTTTGTAGTGACATCCACTTTTGTTTAACCAGTTTTATCACTGAATTCATGCATAGACCTTTTAGAAAATGTATAGTTATCCATAGCCTAGACAAGAAAAAATGTGCTTTTGACCACTGTAATGCCTTAAAAATGACATTTTTGGCATGTCGCCAGCTTGAATTTTTGTCTTAGACAGGTCACCGCTCATGAGTGGGTGCAGTTTTTGGAAGATAAATTGTTTGAATTTGACGAACATATAGTAGTAATTGTATTTATAAAAATAATTCCTAAAAGTAGTATATTGTCCCTTGCAAGATTGAAGTAATGTTCATGTCGCCACAAAATAACAGAATACGTTACATTTGAGCTAGTTAGTTGTTCTTATCTGTCAGAAATTCTAAGATCAACTAAAGTTCCTTGCTGTGTGATGAATATGTAATCTAAGGTATGTATATAAAAAGACATAAAAATATACTGTGATACTAACAGTACTACTCTTGCAATGATCAATAGAAACAAGCAGACGCTATTTATTTTTTAAGAAAACAGAATACGTTACATGGACTCTGAAGATATAGTGATATGCACACTTAACAACAAATGGCCCTTTAGGTACTCACTAGGTATGTCTCCACGCAGCAAGTAAACATTTAGCCTGGCCACTGAACCCAGCTTTATAATTGTGCAAAAAGTAAAAAAAACATAATACGTTACACAAAATACGTTACATTTTGTAACGTATTTTGGTAACGTATTTTGGTAACGTATTTTGCTCTTCACTAAACAATGTTGTAATAGTGCATTCTGTTTCGTAACAAAAGTACAAAACACTCACACTTTGCATGATACAACTATTTACTGGATATAGTGACATTTAGTATCATTACTTTATCATAACATTAATGTTAGTTATGTAACGTATTTTGGTAACATATTTTGCATTTTTATTGGAAATATTAATTAACGAAATGACAGAAACTCACTATATATAATATAAATAATCAAAATTGTGCTTAGACAAAAAACACCTCGATTATTCAATGTGGCAGTGTGTAATAACGTCCATTATACACACAAATACAGAATACGCTACTTTTAATTCTGATAATGATTTTATGCCTAGTGAAGTATAGTGAAATAGTAGATACAATAATTCTGCTGACAATGACACGCATAATTTATTGTATTGCCTAGGTTTATTTAAAACAATATTGAAAGGGTATTGAACATGTACACACTACTGTTCTTATCAGGAAAAAACTAAAATAAAAATACACTACTACTTTGAAAAACCTTATATCTCGTATACTGCAATGTATCAAGACCATTGACACTTGGAAACATTGAAATTACATTATTATATTCAATTATGCATGTTTTTATTTTGCATAGTATTTGTACAGAAATGCCCAATACATATCAGATATTTTGGTAAATGTTTAAACTATAAAAAAATGTAACGTATTCTGTGTGTGTTTTTTGATGATTTTAATTGATCATTAAAAAAATGAATAAAATTGATGTTTTATACTTGGTATCTCAATTTTTCAGGACAAGAAAAAGTATTTTTTATATTTTAAAATAAAGTTGTAAAAAGAGGTCCAGTGAAAAGTTGATTTTTTGATATTATCTTGTGGAAAAGTCTTGAAGTGGCGGGTTTTGCCCATATACATGCATAGCTTATATCGCCATTACTACACGAGGCGCTCCTATTCGAAACGTATCGCCATTACTTCCTGCATACCCACACATAGCATATCGCCATTACTAACCGAGGCATATCCATATATAGCACATGACCATTACTAGCCGAGGCATACTCACACATAGCATATCGCCATTACTAACCGAGGCATACCCACACACAGCATATCGCCATTACTAACCTAGGCATACCCACACATAGGATATCACCATTACTAACCGAGGCATACCCACACATTAGCATATCGCCATTACTAACCGAGTCATATCCATATATAGCACATGACCATTACTAGCCGAGGCATACTCACACATAGCATATCGCCATTACTAACCGAGGAATACCCACACATAGGATATCACCATTACTAACCGAGGCATACCCACACATTAGCATATCGCCATTACTAACCGAGGCATACCCACACATTAGCATATCGCCATTACTAACCGAGGCATACCCACACATTAGCATATCGCCATTACTAACCGAGACATATCCATATATAGCACATAACCATTACTAACCGAGGCATTATCTGTGAGATGACTCATATGGAGGATGTCACACCATTACGCAGTCACACTTTTCTAATCCCAGAACTAAAATACATGTATTATAGGAATGATAACGTAGGCCTATATTGTGCTGGATTATGAATTAACACTTCGAAATACGTGTTGTTTTCACAAAATAATAATATAAATATTTTTTAAAGAATATGGTAATAACTCGAGTGAACTATTTTTGTTATAAATTTGTCATATTTTTGCACGTATTATGTATAATGTTTTTTTTCAAACGTTCTTCAAAAGTATTTTCCCCAAAATTCGAAATTACTGTAGGCCTCCTATATTCAATATGAGTATCTAGCCCTAGATAAAGCAATAATGTCTCTGTTTTTTTGCATATACCGGAATGTATGACTTCAGGTGAAAATATTGTTTTGGGCTTTTCACACCGAACCTAGCCGTGACTATGTCTATATTTATGATGGAGACAGCACGCGGGATAATATTCTAGCTCGGAGTGGTTCTGTCATTCCAAGACCATTTATCACATCTGGAAACAATGCCCTTATAATATTTGATTCGAACGCAGCAGTCAGTGGAAATGGATTCTTTGTGCGGCTAACAGCTGGTAAGTATGTCAATTCATACTTGTTACCTTAGTTTAGTTTAGTTTTAAAACGGTATGTGCCGCAGGGTTACCCAGCCCGGGTTTTCCCACCCTGGGAAAACCCGGGCTGGACAATAATGCTTTTTAGTCAAAGTGGGCAATAATGGGCAACAATAAAAAAATTAAAAATTTAAAATACTAGAATACCACAAAGTGAAAAGTAAAAATAATATTGTCAAAGCACACAATAATAGGCAATAATATTAGCCAATTGTAAAAGAAAAGGGATAAACGAAAAATAAATGACGAAGTGTGGCAGTCGAATTAGGCAATAATGCGTAAATATTCAAATAAAGGAAACATAACTAAAAACAAAACATTAATTTTATATTTTTTATAATAAGCAAACGTTTATATGTCCAGCAAATTCTTTACGATTGAGAGATTTATATCTAGGCCTAAGCAGTGAGATCAGTTTTTTTAATTGGGGATGGTCAGGTACGTTAAACGGGAGATTTATTTTTCAGAGATAATATCACCACTAAATTTATAATTATGCAGTCCCTTAGGTATATACTGAATGCGTGCAATACACAAATGCTCATACCATGAAACCATTTGGGTTCTAAATGTGCAATTCGCTAGTTTTGGTGCTAAATTTAAATAATTGTTATCGATCTACAGTGCCTGTCAGTAAAATGTACAATTCAATCGTAAACAAGTAATTATGATATCATTTTACTTGTTATAAGGGAGTGCTATTCGAATGTACCAAATGTGTTTTTCATAGATAATCTCAACATTAAATTTATAATTGTGTAGTCCCTAATTGGGTACTGAATGTGTGTCATGCACAACTGCTCGTACCATTAAACCACTTGGGTTCTAAATGTGAAATTCGCTAGTTTAATGCTATATTTAAATATTTGGTATCGATTTACAGTGCCTTTCAGTGAAACTTACAAATCAATTTAAAAAAACGCATACGGATATTATTTAGACAAGAAAAAACAGTCAGCGATGTACTGCACTAGGTTACGCAATCAGAGAGACGTTCCCCCTGTACCTGGGCTTATTAGTGGGGGCTCTTAGGTAATAGGGTGTGCACTTCTGGATAAAATTGTGCATTTTAGCACACAAATAGTTAAGATATCGCTCTACAGGAATTTTGATGGAAGCAAGTTGGTACGTCCACATTTTGGCCGCCATCTTGGTTTTCAAAATGGCCGCCACTTGGGACCTATATTCAGCAATATTTCACAAAGGAAGACAATTAGAGAGCTCGTAACAAGCTGATTTTTTCATGAAAGAACCCTAAAGGTATCTAGATTAACACAGTAAACGTTCTAGAAAATCCTTCTCAAGCACTCCGACATATTCAAGATGGCGTCCAAGATGGCCGCCAGCGTATAGTCATATTTGATAAATAGCGTAAAATGATCGATTTTAGCTCGATTTTCTTTTGTAATACACCATTTTAAATAGTTTTGTGGCCAGTAAAGCTATATAGACCACCCCCAGCAATTTTGAAAACATATTTAACCCTTTTATCTTAAGAGGCTTTTTAGCGAACGCCCCTGTAATCCTGATTGGGACAACATTATTATTTATAATCAGTTAATTAAGTATTAATTGTGATGTATATTGGTTTCAGTAATATAGCTATATTAAAAGCACGCTTATTGGTCAATTGATTTGTATTTTTAGTTCAAGATGGCGTCCAATATGGCTGCCAGTGTATGGGCAGATTTAAGAAATTGTGTAAATTCTTCCATTTTTTATCAAATTTATCTTGTAGTACATCATTTCAACTAGTTTTATGGTCTGTGAGTCCATCTAAACTCCTCCCAGACAAAGTTAAGCAATATTTAGCACCTTAACATGAGCATTTTCAATTAGCGACATGAAACATCCAAAATGTAGTTGGTGAACCACTTAGCCCATAAACCTTTCGAACTGTTTTTCGGGTGTGAAACTGATTCATGTTTTCATAAAAATACTTGATAAATTAATACCTAATTTAGTGTAAATGATCCTTAGGGGCTCTTAGATGTACCTTTATGGGCTACCGTACCTAAATGTGGCTACTTTCAGCATGGGCAGTAATGCATCTTTTGTGGATGAGTGAGCGGGAAGGGCAATCAAGTGTCTTAGATAAGAAAACAGGGAGCTGACATGGAAAGCAAGTAGTTATTTGCGGTTGAATGCCGGTGGTGTTCCCCAATGCTTCTATTCCAAAACTGCGTAGATTAGTCAGAGCATAAAGTTAACTCTATGGTCAGAGCCAAGAAGCAGTTCCAGGATACAGAACAAACCCACAGGAATGATCATCAGCGGGTATGATCACCAGCTAAATATTCGATATGTTTTTTTAATGCTGAGACAGTTATATTAGTTCCAATAAAAATGTCTGATTAGTTATAATGAGCATTTATAATATGCTGAAGAAATATCTGATAGCATTTTGTTTTGGCTGGTCAAAACATTATTTATTCGCCCAAATACCCTTGCCCTATGCAAACTCATTACATGGTCACACAAGGCTGCAACTCTCTTATTCTGGCCACCATCAGTAGTATGGCTAGTTTTATGGCAATCTTCATTTCATATGATACTGCTTCAATGGCGCACATAATTCCTATGGAATTGCGATTGCACTGTATACGTACACCACGATAACAAACCATCTTGTCACGTATAGATACAAACATCATATGCCTACCTCCAGTCTACAAATACATAGCCGATCTAAATGAATCATCGCTGCCATCCAATTTTCACTGATGGAGTATGAAAGTTGCTAATTGTCACTTGCACCACAACACGCCGTTTCGGATAATTTTGAGGCTGGAGAAAGTTATGATGAAGACCATCGATGTGATATCAACAATTCCAACTCCTCTAACATTACAGGAGAAAAAAATAGTGGCGGTAGCATCATGCCATACGAGTCTTTAGACACCAGTCCGGATATACAACACAGTCAGTTCTATGCCTGATAAGCAGAAGCAGCTGATTTTTTTGGTGGATTTGAAAAAAAATATCATGCAGCCCTGTATCATTTAAGACTCCTCTCTAAAATAGTTTTCACACAAGAGCCCTATATACACTGTCATTATAAATACACCACCTTTCCAGCGCAATTGATTGACGTCGACATACCAGTGCATTCATTAAAGCACCTGTATATTCGTTTAAGTTACATGTATCACTGATAATTTTTGTGATCCAGTATGTGTATGGTGACATTATTACCAGGCGGATACACTGACAATAAGTGGTTCACTCAGAAAACATCACATTTACATGCAATATATCATCAAATGATCAGTCCAACACAAATTAGTTTCACACCTAGAAAACAGCTGTAAAAGTGTATGAGCCATGTGGTTCACCAATTACATTTTTGGGTGTTTTTTGTCGCCAAAATTAAAACTCTCATGTCAATGTGTTAAATATTGCTCAACATTGTCTGGGAGTAGTTTAAATAAGCTTACAGACCATAAAACTAGTTAAAATGATGTATTGCAAAAAAAAGAAGAAAATTGAGCCGAAATTAATGAATTTGCACAAATTCTGAAATCTGCCCATACACTGGCAGCCATCTTGGACCCCATTTTGAATAACTAAAAATTCAAATTAATTGACCAGTGTGAAATCAGTGTGACTTCACTATAACTATATTACTGACACCGATACATCATTAATACTGAATTAATTGATTATAAATAATAAAGTTGTCCCAATAGAGATTACAAAAGCGTTAGCTGAAAAGCTTCTCGGGATAAACGGGTTAAATATATTTTCAAAATAGATGGGGGTAGTCCATATAGAGTTACTGATCACGAAACTATTTGAAATGGTCCATTACAAAAGAAAATTGAGCTAAAATATATCAATTTACGAAAAAAAACATAGATCAGTTTCACACCCGAAAAATAGCTGTAAAGGTTTAAGGGCTAAGTGATTCACCAATTACATTCTGGATATTTTATATCGCTAATTGAAAATTCTCATGTTAATGTGCTAAATATTGCCTAACGTTGTCTGGGAGTTGTTTAGATGGACTCACAGACCATAAAACTAGTTGAAATGATGTATTACAAAAGAAAATTGCTATAAAATTGAAGAATTTACACAATTTCCTAAATCTGCCCATACACTGGCAGCCATCTTGGACGCCATCTTGAATAACTAGAAATACAAATTAAGTAACCAATATAAGCGTGCCTTTAATATGCCTTTGATATAGTATTACTGACACCAATATACATCACCATTAATATTTAATAAATTGATTATAAATAATAATGTTGTCCGAATAGAGATTACACAGGCGTTCGCTAAAAATCCTCTTTGGATAAAAGGGTTAAATATGCTTTCAAAATTACTGGTGGTAGTTTATATGACTTCAGTGACCACGAAACTATTTGATATGGGATATTACAAAAGGAAATCGAGCTAAAATCGACCATTTTACGCTATTTATCAAGTATGACTATACGCTGGCGGCCATCTTGGACGCCATCTTGAATATGTCAGAGTGCTCGAGAAGGATTTTCTAGAACATTTACTATGTTAATCTAGATACCTCTAGGGTTCTTTCATGAAAAAATCAGCTTGTTATAAGCTCTTCAAGTGTCTTCCTTTTCGAGATATTGCTGAATATAGGACCCATATGGCGGCCATTTTGAAAACCAAGATGGCGGCCAAAAACTGGACGTACCAACTTGCTTCCATCAAAATTCCTGTACAGGAAGATCTCAACTATCTGTGTGCCGAAATTCACAATTTTATCCAGAAGTGCACACTTCATCTCATATATTGACTTAAGAGCCCCCACTATATGGTTACGTAGCCGTGGACCAGGCGACTCGCTTCGCTGGTACACAGACTTTTCGCCCTATAGTCAGTTCGCACCATTATTTAGTCAGACATTTCTCCCCCAATTCATACTTCGGAAAGACGTTTCGCCCCCACCCTATACATAGGAAAGACGTTTTGCCCCCGTGTTCATATTTTAGAAAGACGTTTCGCACTCTAACCATATTTCAGAAAGACGTTTCGCACCCAAACCATATTTCTGAAAGACGTTTCGCATCCAAACCATGTTTCAGAAAGATGTTTCGCACCCATTTCATAATTAGGAAAGACGTTTCGCCCCCTCTTCATATTTACGAAAGACGTTTTGCCCCTAATCAGAAAGACGTTTCACCCCCTAATCATAATTTGGAAAGACGTTTCGCACCCTAATCATAAATCAGCATGATATTGTCAAGATTGCTGCCCCCATTAGTTGTGCTTTGAGAAGTTCTGTGAGCTTTGCACAAGTGAGAGATGTCCTAATATTCGAGATCAGGAACAAACTGAAATTATTCATATAAAAGTAAATGGTATAACCAACAGGAGCGCCAAATTAATACACCATAGCGCAATGAGCATTACCCACAATTTGTAACGATAAATGAGAGTAGACTAAAATCAGGAAACAACATAAAATAAGGATTCCTAATTATAATATAATAAGGTAAGGAAGAACAGAGAATATCGAGGCCGAGGGGTAGGAGGAGGTGTGGCAATCCTAATATGACAGGACATAAAATTTAATCAATTAGACCATCAGAATTTGAATTTTCAAGATGAAAAACTGAGAACGGGGGCAAAACGTCTTCTCTAGGGTGCGAAACGTCCTATAACAACGGGGGCGAAACAACTTGCCTAGGGGGGCGAAACGTCTTGAAGATTGGTGCGAAACGTCTTGGGGGGCGAAGCGTCTATGGTGCGAGATGTCCAGAAGCCGCTCCGCTCACCGATCAGCGCTAATGGTTACGTAGCCTAATGTGTAGACGCCTCCAGACGGTGAGCTCTATTGACAATACTGTAGGTGTGATTGCAACGCGCCTGAAAAACACCTAATTCGGCCGGCATCGGGTGAATACCCACTATGCACCAGATTTTGACCCAATGCTGTTTTATTGTTCCGCCAGCATCGCAGACTGTGGAACAACGTTAAGTCGACATTGTTTCAATGTATCGTGTTTGGAGGTTGAAAAAAAAACATGTGACACGGCAATTAGCGTTTGTGGTCCAGGGTTCGTATTTATATTATTTAAAAGCCTGTCGTTGTGGTCCTCCTTTCCCAGTATAACAAATAATAATTTTCTTCTAAATTGAATATGACAAGATCATTTATTAGTGGTAGTGTAGGTCTATTTCTTTATCTAGTAATACATTATATTTTGTAAGAAATTAAATTAGATCAGAAATTATATTAGATTATGTACTTCTATAATAACCAAAAATACCAGCATCAAAGGGTTCATCGGCTGCAGTGTGTGTGTACACATGAAAACAACATGTTGTTGAGTTAAAGCAGCTCCTTGGGATGACATCAATTTTCGTTTTTAGTTTTGTAATGAAGGAGGGTATCCCCCAGATCATGATTTTATTTTTCTCAGAGTTTTTAGATTTTTCAAAATATTTTTTATCAACATTTCTATGAATCTGCTTAAAACCCAAACAAACTTTTTGTATACCTGGGTAAAACAAAAAATTGGGGTAATTTTACATAAAATTAGTGTCCCCAGGACTCAAAAGGTCCGCATTTTTACTTAAATAGAATAATATCAAAAATAAATGGTGCAACTTCACGTTTAAGCATTAGTACTTAATATTGTTTGGATTATTTGTAAAAAAATCTATATATATATGGTTTTATAAGAGCTCTATGTCATGGAAACGTGGAAAATGGCATGTCCCCAGAGAAAATTCTACTATTTGAAACTTCACTGTAGGATGCAAAATCACAATACAATTCTAACAATTACATTTTATGGCTAGACATTGTTCACTTAAACTAATCAATGATCAAACTTCGACTTAAAATTGATATCGATATATATAATTTTGATGAATATACATGTCCCCACATTTGCACTCTACTCCGTTACCATCATTCAAGCATGCCCCATCAAGTGAATAATCATGAACTAAAATTATATCAAGTGTAGTTTGACACAATTAAGGGCCTTATACGAGTTTTTCGCCTTGAAAGAATTAATATTGTTGAGTGACAAGTCATTCGAAACCATCTTCATCTATCCAGTTGTCTGCCACCGGCAGAACCTGGATAACCCGTATATGTGCTATGAGCTCAGAACCCCCCACCTCCCTCCTCCTCCCTGGCCAATTACCAGTTGATTCAGGCAGCCCAAACAATCCGACCTGAGTGTGACCTCCACGCTGCAGTCAGTAAACCGGTGACGTCATAATGAATATTCATGTTGCTCGCACCCCTCATTTTCGTACCCGCTTCACACACACCTGTTGTCAAGGTCAGACTGGTAGTCTGACGGTCAGACCTGATACGGCAAGGTGTTCGAAACAGGTATAACCAAAAAGTTAGAAAATATGCTTTTGTTTTTACTACTCCGTTCCTAGTCTTGTGGGTATAAAAACGAGTTTGGTTTTATGCTTGCATGCCTAGAACAGTTGCTATGGGGACTATTTTCACCCGCACGATATATCTTTGAATTATTGCACAAATATTTTCATTAATCCCAAGAATATTTTTATTTTTATTACTCCGTTCCACTCTACTCCGTTACCAAGAAAAAGGAACGGAGTGGTGAATTGTCAAATTTTATGGGTTTTACAGTCATAATGATTGATGATATAGTCTTTTAAAACATGGCTCGTTGTCCCCATATAAATAGAGCACACATTTATGATCGATGTTATGATAAGAAAATATATAGTTTATATTTATGTCGAGCCAAATATTTGGTAACGGAATTGAGTATTTTTTGGCTTGGTAACGGAGTTGAAATAAGGATTTTTGTTTATCGCATCAAATTTTCTTATTTTTTTTAGCAGTTTTGAGGTACTATTGTTTAGTATTAAGGATATCACATTTAAAAGTGTGATGTCAAGCTAAACAAAGTAACATAATTTTTGAAATGGTTTGGAATTGGTAACGGAGTAGTAAGTGGAATGCTCCTACTTTTTTAAAATGACGTTTTTAAAGCAAAAAAAAAATTTCTAGCGCAGCCAGTGACTTTTTTATGCTCTATTGGGATCAGTGCACCAAACCCATAAAGTAGTTTTCCTCCTCTTTGATGGTCACCTCACTGCCATTTTTGATGCTACAAAATTACCCTAATTTTTGGTTTTACCCACCTAAGCACTTGCTAAAGGACGGTTGAATGTTTCTACAGTATTGGGCCACATGTTGATGCCGTTGACCCAGCGTTGGGCAGACGATCAGTGTTGCAGGTGTATCCCCCCCATGTCCTGAATATAAGACACCAATTAGCAGCCATTTAGCGGCGATTGCTTTGATCTTACCGTCCAAGACGTGGGAATATGTGGTGTAAAGTGCTGTATATTGCTGACTTGTTTTGTTTACATTGCAATATACAACCTGGAAATATACCTATTTCACTCTTTTTGGGTGCTTTAAAATTGTTTTTTGACTTTTTGTATTTTTCGTTAAGATCAGTAGGCTATATAGCTTCATATAAATTACATTTTCAAAATTGACAACATTGGAAATGTCTCATCTCAAGGGGTCCCTTTAATATATGACATACATTGTTGTTAATATCAATTATATAAAATAAAAATAATGTAACATCGTGACTGATATTAAATTAATGTTTTTATTGTAAATAAAGCAAACATAGGTACTAGGGGGTCTGAATTAAAAATTGTATGAAATAGAAAATGTAGGCAGCTGTCCAATATTGCCCATGGTAGGTATACGTTAGTTATCCCCCGCGGGGATGTTTGATCATTGTATGTTATCTACCGCCTATGCCTAGATTAGAGTTTGATTGGTTCAGAGTCAGGCTACCTTCATCACACCACCTGAAAGTGTACACCCGCTACACAGCTTTATGCCCCTACCATGGGCCTACACTTTATTGAATCAGATCACGGGTCATGAATTGGAAATAATTATTTCGCCATTAAACTTGAATATGTGGATATATATATAGTAGACTATTGCTACTGATCTTATCATTAACTGTAGTATCATTATGAAGTTATAAGTGATGTCACAGGCATAGACCTAGGCTATGGTAAGTTACATTCTAAACTGCAGTTCTCTATATAGTCTAACGTAGGTATACTTTCACTGAAAATGTTGGTATGACATAAAAAAAACAATTCAATGGCTAAAGTTGTATCGTCCGGCACATCAGCCCTCCCTAGTTGTATTCTCCCTCGGGTCATGGGTCTTGTATCGCCCTAGACCTTCGGGCGATACAAGACCCATGACCCTCTGGAGAATACAACTGGGTCGGGCTGATATGTGGGACAATACAACTTTAGCCATGGTATAATCTCTAATTATCTCTCAGTGAGCCGGGTAATATTAATATTACCCGGGTTTTTGCCAACCCGGGCCGATGTGCCGATCTGCCTCGGAAAGTCTTTCGTCTTTTCTAGTATAGGGTTTTAAGCCATCGAAACAATTTCGAGATAAGTGACTTTGATTATTTTAATGATTTCACAAGTAAACAAGTCATACGTTTCCAACGTAAATTATCAAAAAATTAATAATAATAAACTTGTTATATTTACAACAATTTTGTGTAATGTATTAGAAATCAAATTCTAAGATCGACTACCTTGGCTTAGTTACAGTACATAATATTTAATACAATATGTAATACAAAAATTAAAGTTTAGTTTCATTTCCACACATAATAATTTGCAAATGCAATTTAGTAGCTTATAGATACAACGATGTTTACACAATTCAGACCTGCTGAATCGGAATCTACTGTAGGCCCTATATAAAACTGGATTTTTACTTTTAATCCCATGAAATTGATAAAAACTGGCCGCCATTTACACAAGTCCAATACGTATTTGCTAAAATAATAATGTATTTCATTCATTTTTAATTATTTGATAGATTGCAAGATTACCGTTGTATGTTAACATGTTAATTTTCTATTTAATATACAAACTATGATGAATTTAAAGTGTCTATGCCCATATTTGCCATCTTTTCACAAATTTTGCGTAGTTTTGCCATTGAGCAGTAACAGTAGCAGTGGTGTATGTGTAACTTCCAGAGATAACATGTACACGGAGAGTGGCGATACATGTGTCATTAGACCTACTAATAGTATGCCTGCAATGAAAGACGGCGCAATGTGTGTGCATCCAAGATAAAGCAAGTATAGCCCTACATCCCCAGCGAAATAGAATAATACCCAATAATACCAAACCTGATAATAGGGATAACTGAAATAAACCCAGCTTCCCGACGACACAACCGTTCAAGACAGACATGTATAAAAAACAAATCTGTTAGGGACCTATATGTGACTCTAACATGCGTGGATTAGCCACACAATTAATCACGGTATCTGGCCAGATGTGGATGATCTCTCATATTATCTTGCCTTTGAAATAGTATGTTATGACTAAAATTAAGAGATCTATGGCATGATAAATAATATGTCAGTCTATATAATAACATACAATATTATAATAGGCCTACCATGATATCACAGGCTGCATCTAATGCTCGCCTATGAGGTTCCACTTGAAATATTACATCATGATAAAAATACTTTTTAGAATACTGTCTAGATATGATACTGTAATGTACTGTAATGCACGAAATCAGATCCACTGAACTGTATGAGGCAACAGAGGTTAGAATAACACCTGTAATACATCTAATACCGTCCACGCCCGATGATTGTCAGACAATGGGTATGTATTAGAACAAAAAAGAGTGAACATATAAATTATGTGTTGTGCTTTGTGACTGTAATTAGAAGTCCAAATAACTAAATTACAATATTTACATATGCAACATGCACAAAAGGGAACTATATTAACATAATAAATGGTTAGAACTGTTGTTTTTATTATGTTGAAATCAGTTTTAGGCCCACATCTTTAAAACCATCAATATTAGGGTATTCACATGTATTATGGACCACCCCCCCCCCCCCCATAACATGGCCGTTGCGCAAATTTTGAGGGGGCACATGACCTTCTAGCCCTAACAGTTCAGTTTAGGTCGGGATATATGCAAGGCCAGTCCACCATCAGCTACTAGTACTAGAACAGTACTTGTTCAAAAATTATGATGTGATATGTGCAGATGGCGGCCATCTTGCATTTCTGCAGAAGGGGACAATAAAATTATAAAATAACTTTAGAAATGGAATTTGTATATGAGGGATTCTATAATTTTAGGCACCAGTGATGATATTTTCCTTGAAATATGAGATTGTCTGAATATTGTCAAAAAAATAAACAATATCAGCTTAGCTTTGTTTATTGACATAGCGTTGTCAACAGAGCTTAACTTCAATTTTTAATGCTTATTTTTATCAATTTAAAGTTTTTTTTACAGTTATGGAGAGACTAATTTATCGTTATGGAGAGACCAATTTATGTTACGGAGTAATCTTCATATTTAAATTTCTCAGTATCCCTTTTACAAAGGTAAAATATATTTACCAGGTAGTTAAACATCGCTATTCTGATGTTGATCACCTAATTTTTGAAGATTCACTTTATGACAATAACCCTTAAATAATGAAATAAGAATTACTCTCCGTTATGATTATTGTCGTCATAGAATCACCCATATATGAATAACTTCAATAAGTCCTCTCTGTTAATCAATCCGTATATTGATTTATTTCTTCAAATACATTTATTTATGCTTAAGGTACAAATTGCATCAACATGCCATATACAAAGTTTTCAAAGCAGCCTACCACTGATTTGTTATCTAATACAATATCTACTAGTACTCTTTCTTCTGAATAAATACATTGCAAACAAGTTTGGTGGTATCAATAAAACACAGCATGTTTCAAGAAGAGAAAAATGCGCGGTCAAAAGCCACATGAAAGCGTTCACGTGACCTATGAAAGGTGAAAGAAGCCATATATGCTACGGTTGTGCGGAGCCAGTGATGCAGAACTGAATGTAACTGAGGAAGTTAATCTCACCGGAAAAAATCATATATTTGTGCAATTGGAATCAAATATATGTAAATTTTGAAAATGTAATGCACATTTCTGTTACAATTTTTTTTAATGACTAACAAAAAACATAAAGAAAAAGTAATGAAAATAATCCAAGACGCATGTTCTCTACAAATAATATCTTAACTGTCATATTCGTAAAACCCAGGGGGCCTGACTGGTTTATCAGACACGGTCTGCTGCAAAAGGTTTGTGCCCAGGATCACAACCTCGTGAAGAAGCTGCTGAAAACTTATGAGAAACAAAATTAAAAATGGCCGCTGGTGACCCAGTCTGAATATTTTCTAACTTTTGGAAAAAAATCCGATCTTGTTATGCAATACCTCACTTTTTACTAAATCAATGACGACTAATTCATTAAAATTGAAAAAGGGGTGCAAGCTCGCACAGTAGAAGCTTCTGGGAGGAAAAATGGTTGTAGGTACTGCTCATCAACGCTTAAGCACCCCATTATCGACCGAGTCACCCATTGCAACTAGACAACATATATAGGGACATTTGATTGAAAAACTACTTAGGTCCTGTGCTCACTGCAACACATGTTGGTACCGGGGTGAAGAGCCAACTAGCAAAGTATCATCACAAAACAGCCAACAAGCAATACGTGACAAGGCAAACCAGTTGGGCAGAAGAGATATTCTGTACATAATGATTGGCACAGGCCATGACATGGTGGTAAATGATATATGTTATATATATTCCCTGCGTGAAAAGCTTCAAAGCCACGATATCCTACAGGTAGATCAACATGCTACTGCTATTGATCAGCTGGTTGATGAACTGGAGACCACATTATTCCATGATAAATGCGGCTTTCTTGACATTTTCTAAGACATCGATACGTGAAATATTTAGAGAATTCAGTGTAAAAACAGCCCCGACATATCGCTCAATAACATTTAAATGGGAGCTCCAAAGGTTTGGCGAGCGTGTGTCAGTTCTCAATCAAACCTGGGAATAAGAGCTATATATTCGTCGTCCATACAATGGCTGATTAGTTGATCTACCTGGAAAAGACTGTGGCTTTGAAGCTATGCATGCAGGGAATATGATAGCAAATGTCACTTACCACCATGTCATGACCTGTGTCTATCAGACTGTACAGAATATTATCTTTTGTGCAAATGTTTGGCCTGATGTCACGTATTGCTTGTTAATGCTTTGCTAGTTTGATCTTTGGTATCAACATGTGTTGTCGTGGACACAGGTAGTGTTTGAATCAAAATGTTTGACTATAAGTTGTCTCGTTGCAATGAGTGATTTGATTGATAATACGTTGTTTGAGCATTGACCAGCAGCACATACAGACGGTTTTCTCCTAGACATTTCTTCTGTGAGAGTCTGCTGTTGCACCCTTTCCGATAATATACCAGTAGCGGTATTTAGGATAACATTTTGGCGATTAATCTTCAATCCAATTATAGCTATTTACAGTCTTTAAGTCTAGTGTTCACTAGATATTGTCGACTACAAATAGCTTCACTGAGTTTTAGTATAGATGCTCATTGAACCTTTCTCAGGTGTATCTTGACAAATGACACATTTGTGATAGTCTACAACGTGCTCCCATCTTATCTTCGGCTGATCTAATGGAAAAGCTGCTACATTTATTTTTCCACTCATTGTTTTCAGATACCTGCAATGACAAATCTATCTCCTGTTGTCATAGTAACAACACCATCAAATACATTCAATTACTATCTTATAATTATATATTGTTGGAAGAATAACCGGCAACTGGTCAATTTTCTCACCAGGCCTACCTGCACAGAGAAAAACAGATAAAATAATAATATTTTTTGTCACTGTCACCTATCTACCTGAAATATCACAAAAATGTTTTAGAACCACAAAAGTGTGTTTGGATTGATAAAACACCAATAATCGTGAAGCTGCCAAAATCTGTCAAAACGATTACTTTATTTCCAAGGCTCTCATACATTTACAGCTGAATTTCCACGAGGTAGTCACCAGGTCACCGTAGCTTGTAACACCTGTATATATTAATTCCATGGGTCCACCTTTTACATCAGTGTCGAAACGGTGTGTTGCAAGATAGGAGTTTTATTTCAAAAGTAAGAATCAAATAGATCGAAAAATGGCGGCTATCTTGGATTTGACCCTTACATGACCTTGAAACGTAAAAATAACGAGTTTTAATGAATTTTTCTCCATTTATTTAGTTGAAAATATCAAAAAATTATCAAAAAATTAATAATAATGAACTTGTTATATTTACAACAATTTTGTGTAATGTATTAGAGATAAAATTCTAAGATCGACTACCTTGGCTTAGTTACAGTACATAATATTTAATACAATATGTAATACAAAAATTAAAGTTTAGTTTCATTTCCACACATAATAATTTGCAAATGCAATTTAGTAGCTTATAGATACAACGATGTTTACACAATTCAGACCTGCTGAATCGGAATCTACTGTAGGCCCTATATAAAACTGGATTTTTACTTTTAATCCCATGAAATTGATAAAAACTGGCCGCCATTTACACAAGTCCAATACGTATTTGCTAAAATAATAATGTATTTCATTCATTTTTAATTATTTGATAGATTGCAAGATTACCGTTGTATGTTAACATGTTAATTTTCTATTTAATATACAAACTATGATGAATTTAAAGTGTCTATGCCCATATTTGCCATCTTTTCACAAATTTTGCGTAGTTTTGCCATTGAGCAGTAACAGTAGCAGTGGTGTATGTGTAACTTCCAGAGATAACATGTACACGGAGAGTGGCGATACATGTGTCATTAGACCTACTAATAGTATGCCTGCAATGAAAGACGGCGCAATGTGTGTGCATCCAAGATAAAGCAAGTATAGCCCTACATCCCCAGCGAAATAGAATAATACCCAATAATACCAAACCTGATAATAGGGATAACTGAAATAAACCCAGCTTCCCGACGACACAACCGTTCAAGACAGACATGTATAAAAAACAAATCTGTTAGGGACCTATATGTGACTCTAACATGCGTGGATTAGCCACACAATTAATCACGGTATCTGGCCAGATGTGGATGATCTCTCATATTATCTTGCCTTTGAAATAGTATTTTATGACTAAAATTAAGAGATCTATGGCATGATAAATAATATGTCAGTCTATATAATAACATACAATATTATAATAGGCCTACCATGATATCACAGGCTGCATCTAATGCTCGCCTATGAGGTTCCACTTGAAATATTACATCATGATAAAAATACTTTTTAGAATACTGTCTAGATATGATACTGTAATGTACTGTAATGCACGAAATCAGATCCACTGAACTGTATGAGGCAACAGAGGTTAGAATAACACCTGTAATACATCTAATACCGTCCACGCCCGATGATTGTCAGACAATGGGTATGTATTAGAACAAAAAAGAGTGAACATATAAATTATGTGTTGTGCTTTGTGACTGTAATTAGAAGTCCATTTAACTAAATTACAATATTTACATATGCAACATGCACAAAAGGGAACTATATTAACATAATAAATGGTTAGAACTGTTGTTTTTATTATGTTGAAATCAGTTTTAGGCCCACATCTTTAAAACCGTCAATATTAGGGTATTCACATGTATTATGGACCACCCCCCCCCCCCATAACATGGCCGTTGCGCAAATTTTGAGGGGGCACATGACCTTCTAGCCCTAACAGTTCAGTTTAGGTCGGGATATATGCAAGGCCAGTCCACCATCAGCTACTAGTACTAGAACAGTACTTGTTCAAAAATTATGATGTGATATGTGCAGATGGCGGCCATCTTGCATTTCTGCAGAAGGGGACAATAAAATTATAAAATAACTTTAGAAATGGAATTTGTATATGAGGGATTCTATAATTTTAGGCACCAGTGATGATATTTTCCTTGAAATATGAGATTGTCTGAATATTGTCAAAAAAATAAACAATATCAGCTTAGCTTTGTTTATTGACATAGCGTTGTCAACAGAGCTTAACTTCAATTTTTAATGCTTATTTTTATCAATTTAAAGTTTTTTTTACAGTTATGGAGAGACTAATTTATCGTTATGGAGAGACCAATTTATGTTACGGAGTAATCTTCATATTTAAATTTCTCAGTATCCCTTTTACAAAGGTAAAATATATTTACCAGGTAGTTAAACATCGCTATTCTGATGTTGATCACCTAATTTAGGAAGATTCACTTTATGACAATAACCCTTAAATAATGAAATAAGAATTACTCTCCGTTATGATTATTGTCGTCATAGAATCACCCATATATGAATAACTTCAATAAGTCCTCTCTGTTAATCAATCCGTATATTGATTTATTTCTTCAAATACATTTATTTATGCTTAAGGTACAAATTGCATCAACATGCCATATACAAAGTTTTCAAAGCAGCCTACCACTGATTTGTTATCTAATACAATATCTACTAGTACTCTTTCTTCTGAATAAATACATTGCAAACAAGTTTGGTGGTATCAATAAAACACAGCATGTTTCAAGAAGAGAAAAATGCGCGGTCAAAAGCCACATGAAAGCGTTCACGTGACCTATGAAAGGTGAAAGAAGCCATATATGCTACGGTTGTGCGGAGCCAGTGATGCAGAACTGAATGTAACTGAGGAAGTTAATCTCACCGGAAAAAATCATATATTTGTGCAATTGGAATCAAATATATGTAAATTTTGAAAATGTAATGCACATTTCTGTTACAATTTTTTTTAATGACTAACAAAAAACATAAAGAAAAAGTAATGAAAATAATCCAAGACGCATGTTCTCTACAAATAATATCTTAACTGTCATATTCGTAAAACCCAGGGGGCCTGACTGGTTTATCAGACACGGTCTGCTGCAAAAGGTTTGTGCCCAGGATCACAACCTCGTGAAGAAGCTGCTGAAAACTTATGAGAAACAAAATTAAAAATGGCCGCTGGTGACCCAGTCTGAATATTTTCTAACTTTTGGAAAAAAAATCCGATCTTGTTATGCAATACCTCACTTTTTACTAAATCAATGACGACTAATTCATTAAAATTGAAAAAGGGGTGCAAGCTCGCACAGTAGAAGCTTCTGGGAGGAAAAATGGTTGTAGGTACTGCTCATCAACGCTTAAGCACCCCATTATCGACCGAGTCACCCATTGCAACTAGACAACATATATAGGGACATTTGATTGAAAAACTACTTAGGTCCTGTGCTCACTGCAACACATGTTGGTACCGGGGTGAAGAGCCAACTAGCAAAGTATCATCACAAAACAGCCAACAAGCAATACGTGACAAGGCAAACCAGTTGGGCAGAAGAGATATTCTGTACATAATGATTGGCACAGGCCATGACATGGTGGTAAATGATATATGTTATATATATTCCCTGCGTGAAAAGCTTCAAAGCCACGATATCCTACAGGTAGATCAACATGCTACTGCTATTGATCAGCTGGTTGATGAACTGGAGACCACATTATTCCATGATAAATGCGGCTTTCTTGACATTTTCTAAGACATCGATACGTGAAATATTTAGAGAATTCAGTGTAAAAACAGCCCCGACATATCGCTCAATAGCATTTAAATGGGAGCTCCAAAGGTTTGGCGAGCGTGTGTCAGTTCTCAATCAAACCTGGGAATAAGAGCTATATATTCGTCGTCCATACAATGGCTGATTAGTTGATCTACCTGGAAAAGACTGTGGCTTTGAAGCTATGCATGCAGGGAATATGATAGCAAATGTCACTTACCACCATGTCATGACCTGTGTCTATCAGACTGTACAGAATATTATCTTTTGTGCAAATGTTTGGCCTGATGTCACGTATTGCTTGTTAATGCTTTGCTAGTTTGATCTTTGGTATCAACATGTGTTGTCGTGGACACAGGTAGTGTTTGAATCAAAATGTTTGCCTATAAGTTGTCTCGTTGCAATGAGTGATTTGATTGATAATACGTTGTTTGAGCATTGACCAGCAGCACATACAGACGGTTTTCTCCTAGACATTTCTTCTGTGAGAGTCTGCTGTTGCACCCTTTCCGATAATATACCAGTAGCGGTATTTAGGATAACATTTTGGCGATTAATCTTCAATCCAATTATAGCTATTTACAGTCTTTAAGTCTAGTGTTCACTAGATATTGTCGACTACAAATAGCTCCACTGAGTTTTAGTATAGATGCTCATTGAACCTTTCTCAGGTGTATCTTGACAAATGACACATTTGTGATAGTCTACAACGTGCTCCCATCTTATCTTCGGCTGATCTAATGGAAAAGTTGCTACATTTATTTTTCCACTCATTGTTTTCAGATACCTGCAATGACAAATCTATCTCCTGTTGTCATAGTAACAACACCATCAAATACATTCAATTACTATCTTATAATTATATATTGTTGGAAGAATAACCGGCAACTGGTCAATTTTCTCACCAGGCCTACCTGCACAGAGAAAAACAGATAAAATAATAATATTTTTTGTCACTGTCACCTATCTACCTGAAATATCACAAAAATGTTTTGGAACCACAAAAGTGTGTTTGGATTGATAAAACACCAATAATCGTGAAGCTGCCAAAATCTGTCAAAACGATTACTTTATTTCCAAGGCTCTCATACATTTACAGCTGAATTTCCACGAGGTAGTCACCAGGTCACCGTAGCTTGTAACACCTGTATATATTAATTCCATGGGTCCACCTTTTACATCAGTGTCGAAACGGTGTGTTGCAAGATAGGAGTTTTATTTCAAAAGTAAGAATCAAATAGATCGAAAAATGGCGGCTATCTTGGATTTGACCCTTACATGACCTTGAAACGTAAAAATAACGAGTTTTAATGAATTTTTCTCCATTTATTTAGTTGAAAATATCAAAAAATTATCAAAAAATTAATAATAATGAACTTGTTATATTTACAACAATTTTGTGTAATGTATTAGAGATAAAATTCTAAGATCGACTACCTTGGCTTAGTTACAGTACATAATATTTAATACAATATGTAATACAAAAATTAAAGTTTAGTTTCATTTCCACACATAATAATTTGCAAATGCAATTTAGTAGCTTATAGATACAACGATGTTTACACAATTCAGACCTGCTGAATCGGAATCTACTGTAGGCCCTATATAAAACTGGATTTTTACTTTTAATCCCATGAAATTGATAAAAACTGGCCGCCATTTACACAAGTCCAATACGTATTTGCTAAAATAATAATGTATTTCATTCATTTTTAATTATTTGATAGATTGCAAGATTACCGTTGTATGTTAACATGTTAATTTTCTATTTAATATACAAACTATGATGAATTTAAAGTGTCTATGCCCATATTTGCCATCTTTTCACAAATTTTGCGTAGTTTTGCCATTGAGCAGTAACAGTAGCAGTGGTGTATGTGTAACTTCCAGAGATAACATGTACACGGAGAGTGGCGATACATGTGTCATTAGACCTACTAATAGTATGCCTGCAATGAAAGACGGCGCAATGTGTGTGCATCCAAGATAAAGCAAGTATAGCCCTACATCCCCAGCGAAATAGAATAATACCCAATAATACCAAACCTGATAATAGGGATAACTGAAATAAACCCAGCTTCCCGACGACACAACCGTTCAAGACAGACATGTATAAAAAACAAATCTGTTAGGGACCTATATGTGACTCTAACATGCGTGGATTAGCCACACAATTAATCACGGTATCTGGCCAGATGTGGATGATCTCTCATATTATCTTGCCTTTGAAATAGTATTTTATGACTAAAATTAAGAGATCTATGGCATGATAAATAATATGTCAGTCTATATAATAACATACAATATTATAATAGGCCTACCATGATATCACAGGCTGCATCTAATGCTCGCCTATGAGGTTCCACTTGAAATATTACATCATGATAAAAATACTTTTTAGAATACTGTCTAGATATGATACTGTAATGTACTGTAATGCACGAAATCAGATCCACTGAACTGTATGAGGCAACAGAGGTTAGAATAACACCTGTAATACATCTAATACCGTCCACGCCCGATGATTGTCAGACAATGGGTATGTATTAGAACAAAAAAGAGTGAACATATAAATTATGTGTTGTGCTTTGTGACTGTAATTAGAAGTCCAAATAACTAAATTACAATATTTACATATGCAACATGCACAAAAGGGAACTATATTAACATAATAAATGGTTAGAACTGTTGTTTTTATTATGTTGAAATCAGTTTTAGGCCCACATCTTTAAAACCATCAATATTAGGGTATTCACATGTATTATGGACCACCCCCCCCCCCATAACATGGCCGTTGCGCAAATTTTGAGGGGGCACATGACCTTCTAGCCCTAACAGTTCAGTTTAGGTCGGGATATATGCAAGGCCAGTCCACCATCAGCTACTAGTACTAGAACAGTACTTGTTCAAAAATTATGATGTGATATGTGCAGATGGCGGCCATCTTGCATTTCTGCAGAAGGGGACAATAAAATTATAAAATAACTTTAGAAATGGAATTTGTATATGAGGGATTCTATAATTTTAGGCACCAGTGATGATATTTTCCTTGAAATATGAGATTGTCTGAATATTGTCAAAAAAATAAACAATATCAGCTTAGCTTTGTTTATTGACATAGCGTTGTCAACAGAGCTTAACTTCAATTTTTAATGCTTATTTTTATCAATTTAAAGTTTTTTTTACAGTTATGGAGAGACTAATTTATCGTTATGGAGAGACCAATTTATGTTACGGAGTAATCTTCATATTTAAATTTCTCAGTATCCCTTTTACAAAGGTAAAATATATTTACCAGGTAGTTAAACATCGCTATTCTGATGTTGATCACCTAATTTAGGAAGATTCACTTTATGACAATAACCCTTAAATAATGAAATAAGAATTACTCTCCGTTATGATTATTGTCGTCATAGAATCACGCATATATGAATAACTTCAATAAGTCCTCTCTGTTAATCAATCCGTATATTGATTTATTTCTTCAAATACATTTATTTATGCTTAAGGTACAAATTGCATCAACATGCCATATACAAAGTTTTCAAAGCAGCCTACCACTGATTTGTTATCTAATACAATATCTACTAGTACTCTTTCTTCTGAATAAATACATTGCAAACAAGTTTGGTGGTATCAATAAAACACAGCATGTTTCAAGAAGAGAAAAATGCGCGGTCAAAAGCCACATGAAAGCGTTCACGTGACCTATGAAAGGTGAAAGAAGCCATATATGCTACGGTTGTGCGGAGCCAGTGATGCAGAACTGAATGTAACTGAGGAAGTTAATCTCACCGGAAAAAATCATATATTTGTGCAATTGGAATCAAATATATGTAAATTTTGAAAATGTAATGCACATTTCTGTTACAATTTTTTTTAATGACTAACAAAAGACATAAAGAAAAAGTAATGAAAATAATCCAAGACGCATGTTCTCTACAAATAATATCTTAACTGTCATATTCGTAAAACCCAGGGGGCCTGACTGGTTTATCAGACACGGTCTGCTGCAAAAGGTTTGTGCCCAGGATCACAACCTCGTGAAGAAGCTGCTGAAAACTTATGAGAAACAAAATTAAAAATGGCCGCTGGTGACCCAGTCTGAATATTTTCTAACTTTTGGAAAAAAAATCCGATCTTGTTATGCAATACCTCACTTTTTACTAAATCAATGACGACTAATTCATTAAAATTGAAAAAGGGGTGCAAGCTCGCACAGTAGAAGCTTCTGGGAGGAAAAATGGTTGTAGGTACTGCTCATCAACGCTTAAGCACCCCATTATCGACCGAGTCACCCATTGCAACTAGACAACATATATAGGGACATTTGATTGAAAAACTACTTAGGTCCTGTGCTCACTGCAACACATGTTGGTACCGGGGTGAAGAGCCAACTAGCAAAGTATCATCACAAAACAGCCAACAAGCAATACGTGACAAGGCAAACCAGTTGGGCAGAAGAGATATTCTGTACATAATGATTGGCACAGGCCATGACATGGTGGTAAATGATATATGTTATATATATTCCCTGCGTGAAAAGCTTCAAAGCCACGATATCCTACAGGTAGATCAACATGCTACTGCTATTGATCAGCTGGTTGATGAACTGGAGACCACATTATTCCATGATAAATGCGGCTTTCTTGACATTTTCTAAGACATCGATACGTGAAATATTTAGAGAATTCAGTGTAAAAACAGCCCCGACATATCGCTCAATAACATTTAAATGGGAGCTCCAAAGGTTTGGCGAGCGTGTGTCAGTTCTCAATCAAACCTGGGAATAAGAGCTATATATTCGTCGTCCATACAATGGCTGATTAGTTGATCTACCTGGAAAAGACTGTGGCTTTGAAGCTATGCATGCAGGGAATATGATAGCAAATGTCACTTACCACCATGTCATGACCTGTGTCTATCAGACTGTACAGAATATTATCTTTTGTGCAAATGTTTGGCCTGATGTCACGTATTGCTTGTTAATGCTTTGCTAGTTTGATCTTTGGTATCAACATGTGTTGTCGTGGACACAGGTAGTGTTTGAATCAAAATGTTTGCCTATAAGTTGTCTCGTTGCAATGAGTGATTTGATTGATAATACGTTGTTTGAGCATTGACCAGCAGCACATACAGACGGTTTTCTCCTAGACATTTCTTCTGTGAGAGTCTGCTGTTGCACCCTTTCCGATAATATACCAGTAGCGGTATTTAGGATAACATTTTGGCGATTAATCTTCAATCCAATTATAGCTATTTACAGTCTTTAAGTCTAGTGTTCACTAGATATTGTCGACTACAAATAGCTCCACTGAGTTTTAGTATAGATGCTCATTGAACCTTTCTCAGGTGTATCTTGACAAATGACACATTTGTGATAGTCTACAACGTGCTCCCATCTTATCTTCGGCTGATCTAATGGAAAAACTCCTGCTACATTTCTTTTTCCACTCATTGTTTTTCAGATACCTGCAATGACAAATCTATCTCCTGTTGTCATAGTAACAACACCATAAAATACATTTAATTACTATCTTATAATTATATATTGTTGGAAGAATAACCGACAACTGGTCAATTTTCTCACTAGGGCTACCTGCAAAGAGAAAAACAGATAAAATAATAATATTTTTTGCCACTGTCACCTAGCTACCTGAAATATCACAAAAATGTTTTGGAACCACAAAAGTGTGTTTGGATTGATAAAACACCAATAATCGTGAAGCTGCCAAAATCGGTCAAAATGATTACTTTATTTCCAAGGATCTCATACATTTACAGCTGAATTTCCACGAGGTAGTCACCAGGTCATCGTAGCTTGTAGCACCTGTATATATTAATTCCATGGGTCCACCTTTTACATCAGTGTCGAAACGGTGTGTTGCGAGATAGGATTTTTATTTTAAAATTAAGAATCAAATAGATCAAAAAATGGCGGCTATCTTGGATTTGACCCTTACATGACCTTGAAACGTAAAAATAACGAGTTTTAATGAATTTTTCGTCATTTATTTAGTTGAAAATGAGGTATCGCATAAAAAGATCGGAGTTTTATTTCAAAAGTTAGAAAATATTCAGATTCAGAATGGGCCACTAGCGGCGATCTTGAATTTTGCTTCTCACAAGTTTCCAGCAGCTTGTTCATGAGGTAGTCCACCTAGGCTGTGTTCCTAAACATAGATATTAATTACATTGGCAAACCTTTTACAGCACGCCGTGTCTTTGGGGTACTGGGATGATTGCTAGTAGTAGTACTTTTTGCCCCCATCTGGGGAGGGTCATTAGGGATCTGTCCCGTCTGTTGGATGCTGTGTACGGCATTGTATGGAAGCACTAGTCTACAACAATCATCCAAGGGCAGCTGCAGCCTCCTCGTATCTGGCTATAATCTTTGGGCGGATTGCCAGTGGCGTACCCTGGTTCCTCCGCTCAACAGCGGAGCCAATGCAGCACCCACATCAGTGCTGGCGCTGATGTAGGCCGTGGTAGCCTTAAATAACCGGCAATAGCGTGTTTGACATTAGTTCTCTCACGTGGGATGAATGGAGTTACCCAGAGGGAGTGATCCTTCCTATTGTTACTCTGGGGACTATCCGACCAGAGGATAGCGGAGCTGCGCGAAATGCCACAGAGTTTCATGAATAAATTGTACAGCGAAACTCAAGTCTCCGGCCGTCTGGGCATGTCTGGGGGTATATCCCCTAGACATGCCCAGAACCCCTTATCGGGCGAGCGAAGGAAAACGCTCTCAATAACCCACCATGCCCTATCACCCCCACCCTCACATCATCATCTGTGCATCATTCATCTTATCAATTGACTACAGCGTTTTTATCGTATTATAATGTCACTCAAAAGACCTTATGTGCCGAAAAGTGACGTAAAGCAATGATTTACTACTACTACTACGCCATGTCTTCTTGCCCCCAAAAATGGGCTTTGGCCACCTGGGTATAAAGTATGGCTTTATACAAGTCTTATTCGTTCTTGCCCACAGACAAGACAGTTATGATCAAACAGTCATTCTTAATGTTCAAAACTAAAAGCTTTTTTCACAAGACAAGGAATTTGTAAGCTGCATCAGATAAATAAAGCAGCTTAAAATCGAAAGTTGGCCTATGCTTAACGCACATTTACATTTGTTTTTTTTATCACTAAAAATTAACCTAAAAAAAAATTGTACTCTTATGTCATTATTATTGTTTATTGTTTGTTGTCTTTATTCATCACAAAATGTGCCGAAATAATCACTGAATTAAAATATCGTAACTAAGGTTACATGACAAAAAGCACGTTACATGGTCAAAAAGCACGTTACATTGACATTGACCTTTTGTGGAATACATGCCTTTTTTAATGTTATTTTCTGAAGCTGGCTATTGAGATCCCAGCAGACTACTTTGTACATACATATATAAGCAATCCTTACATGACAATTTTATCAAGTTCAATTCTACAATTACCAAGGTTGTCATTATATGTGTTACGCATAATACAAAAGTAAAATATAATGAAAGCTGTAACGTAGCTTTCATGGACCTCTTATGGTAGTGTTAATGTAAGGTGTGTTATCTTAGTCAATGTAATGTGCTTTATTTTTTTTTATAAAAACAAAAATATAAAAATAATTATCTTCACTCGATTTTAACACAATTGTCTTTTCTATATCTTTGGTTTATTCTGGGGTAAATTGTGAATTGATTATTATTGTGGCTTCCATACACAGCTAGTTTGACTGTGAGGCTTATCGGGAGAGTTGGTCAAGTACGCACAACGTACGAATCACAGTGCTAGGGCATGCTGGATGTCTTAAAAATTTGCGTAGCTCTTAGAGATATCTTTGACAAGACCAATATCTGTCTACAGTCTACAAAAGTTGCATTTTCTGAAGACCTTAGGGAGATCACAATACATTATCAAAAAATTGTGAGCATCATGTAACAAGAAATGGGCTCTTGTATTGGTTGTTATGACTGGGGATTTACCGTGGCACAGGAAAGCATTATATTGTTATTTAGCCCACATAAATGTCCCTAGGCGTTATATCACCTACTGCGTCCTGAGACGATCATAACAATTAAGTTATGAGTTAAACTGATCATTCACTATTAGTAAATGAAAGGTGCTGGTTGAATGTACTGGTTAAGATGGACTATCAGCTTAACTTTTAATATTGTCTCAGAACACGGCCCAAGACATAGACAATGGGCCTACTGGTCTATATTTCACTATACATTTCACTATACATTTACTTATTTTTTGTCAGTAAATGAACCTAATGTATTTTTTTTGCAGTATGCAATGGTCCTATAATTCATGTGAACACGCCATCTACAACTAACCTTACATCTCCTGGTTATCCCCGTGACTACCCATCGTATGGTGACTGTCAATGGCTGGTGACCACACAATCTGGCTCTTATGTGAGTGGTATTGAGATAAACGACGATCGTAGCCTTTGTGAAAGGTAGAAATATTATATTGTCATTGCATTTGGTACATACACATAGCTAGATTTCCATAATTCTCTGTGTTCTGTACATAGCGGTCGCGCCGAGGACGATGACAATTCAAGGCTGTGGATTTAGACAATGCAGTGTCTGTCTGTCTGTCTGTCTGTCTGTCTGTCTGTCTGTCCGTCTGTCTGTCAATCTGTCCCTCGGATTAGGCCTACTTAAAAACAATTGAACGGATAAATTGCATGGCACTTTTACCAGAGGTGTGTCTTGGGCCAAGGAATATTCCATTAGATTTCGGGATTATGATCCGGATTACGATTCCGACCCAGGGTGCATATTACAAAGAATCCTAACTTTGATCCTATCCCAACTTTCTCTTATTTCCATTAAAAAAGTTAGGATTGATCTTGCTTCTCTACTGTTCGTTATGAGTAGGAAACCATACTTAAAATCTATATGAGAACAAAAAGGTAAGCAAAATTATGATTTACCAGTAAATTACCAGATGTAGGTTTTATATGATGCTGTGCAAACCGTCCGATGCTGGTTCGCACGTTTGTGATAATCTGCAAAGTAAATCTAGAAACAATAAAAGAGATAATAAAGACTATATTATCGAACACCATTTATGTTCTTCTTTCACTGTATTATTTGAAAATTGTCAGCTTGAGATACTAAGCAGTTATCAAAACATTTTACTTACTGGTGATTTTAATTATATTCATGGTCCTTTGAATGACAGTCATCAAAATTGTGAGCTAGATTTTATGCTGGTCGATCTCTTAAAAAGTAAGACCTCTTTTAGATTATTAACGGACAACGAGAAATGTAAATTTGCTAGATTTAATTATGATATGTTCACCGAATTTTATCGTGGACTGTGGTGTAAACACAGTCCACATCTCTGGAACACGGCCTATATTATCCCCTAGTTTGGGCGTCTCTATATTTTATGTCTTTACCAATAAATCAATCCCTGATGGAAATGTCAACTTTTTTCAATGAAACATTTGTATGAAGTGATTTATTTGTTGTGTATATACATAGTTGCATATGTTATTTCAGGTTAAGATAACGTTTTGGAAGTTTGAGACAGAATCAACATATGACTATGTTAATATTTATGACGGCAACAGCACATCAGCTCCTCTTCGCTTGTCCCACAGTGGTGATGTCATTCCAGACCCATTGGCCACATATGGAAACGATGTCTACATAACATTTACGTCTGATGGATCTGTAACTCACTCTGGATTCTTTATTCAATTTACACGGGTGACAAATCGTAATTATCATCTTTCTTACTTTTTTTCTATATTTTGGTGCTCGGCACTGTGTTAATGCTTTTTATTACTTTCTTATCTTAAAACAATGCTACAGTGATAGGTCGGTAAGTGTAGGCAAGGTACATTTAGTGATATGTCTAGAGTCTTCCTAAAAAGGTAAATTTGCGTACACAATTTATGCTACTGCCATTAAGTTTTTTATCTGGAATGTTGGCGGAAGGGCTTTGTAAAATTGTGTTCGTCACAATTTGAAAAAATAAAATTTGCAGCAATTTGCAAGTACATGTAGAAATATTATTCTATTCAACTCGTTGGTAATTTTCCTACCTTTATTTGAGACATCATGTTTAGGAATGTTATGAGGAATATTGTATCGTATGAAAATAATTTACATACAGAAGTTGGTTCTGGAAAGTCGTTAATATATACAAAAATATAAGTGGGCCAAAAATAAACCCATGTGGTACACCAGTGTTAATACAAATGACTTGTATGATTTAATTTACATATTGTTTTCTGTTTGTAAAAGTATTTGGTTATGGATTTTGTGATTAGTTTTATTCCTAGGAAAATAAGTTTGTGAATAACAATGTTGTAGTTCAAAATATCGTATTATTTATATAGATCTGAAATTGGCCAAGTGTGTTAAACAATAACAAGTGTAGCCAATTTTGTGAAATCGTTGTCTTGGGGAATGGGGTGACGGGTTCAAGGCTGGACGTTGGACCAATCTTATTTTTTTAATTGTGTGTATCTATTGGTTGATGTATTTTTACAGCATGCTTTGAAATATTGACATTGACAGTACCGGTCAACATAACGTCTCCTGCATATCCTCGTGATTACCCAACTAATGTTGACTGTCGATGGCTGGTGATCGGACAACCTGGCTTTTATGTGAGTGTTTTCTAAGTTTGTGTACACGTACCTTAACCCTTTAAGCCCTTACGATGCATTAAAGCATCATTCTACATCACTGTATACAGACTTAATTTCCCTACAACTAGAGGTTTTATGATGAAAATTTCCATGAAACTGATTTACCAATACCTGGCAATTTTCTTTAATTTTTCAACCACAGCAAATCATCTTCATCCACTACAAGTCGAGAATTGCGACAGCAATTCTCGGCTTGAGAAACTGGATAATGTCTCCTTGGTACCTTTTGCAAACAATGCAAATTTTATTTTGGTTTCAATATGTACATAAACGTAGGTCTAAAGGCTTCACGGGCCAACACCATATATCTGCCACATCTTAGCATTGATAATATGTGACGTTCGTGTCTTTGTATGTTTAATTTTACATAGCTTTCCGTTACAATACTGCTTTTAAAACGACTATATGTTCGTGATTTATTGCTATTTATTAAATCCCGTTGAATAAATCATTTTTCATTATTGATTTTCTGCTGTTTTTAGTACTGATCACGATTGTTGGATTATACCTGGGGTGAACTTGAGTATAAACAACATTAGGAAAATGAAAATAATTTAACCTATACATTTTAAGAACAAAATATTTCCAATTTTTCATTCGATTATGTGCCAAATTAAAAGACCATTGAAATACAAGTTTAGCTGGGTCACAGGCAAATTACATAATCTGCACCACAATCTAATCACTTCCCATTTTTGATTGGTATAAATGGATATCCCTACTACTATTGTCAACGTTCTATTTCATTGGACAAATAAATATCCTTCCACACAGCTACCATGTACCTAAAAGTACCCTTATTTTAGTGATGATACTTGGGGTGATTATTTCTGATGACAGTTTTTAAACAACTTTTTTTGACATTACTATATTAACAAAACGTTGGTAGTATGACCTATTCCATTAGTGTCGGCAGTTTACTGTCCGCAATTGGGCCCTTGTTGCCGGATTCAGACTTTCTACAAGGGAAATGAATGTTTCCATTATAATACTACTGACTTCATAAGCCAAACAATTATGCACATGCTTTAATTTGTACTAAAGTTCTGCTCAGAATAAACATGATAAAACCAGACATGCGACAACATTGCAGAGAAGATCACTCTTCATGACATATTAAAATGCGAGCTAATTATTTTTGCAGTACATAAACTTAAATTGCACCAAGTAGAATATAACACCGAATAGAATATAGTTAGCACACAAGGCAGCAGAAAAGCACCGCAGGGATTCCAGAGATGGTCAGGATGAGCGTCACCTGAATAATTACCAGACAGTCAATCAGAGAGTGCAAACCTCCACAGAAATTACCCCTTATGCTGCCCGGACCGAATATATCCGTTTTCAAGCAAATTTCAGACCAATAAATTCAACTCGAATTGCTAAAATGTTTTGTGATAGATGCTCAGTTAATCTAATAGTTACATTTTGAAGATGTATACTTGTTCATAAAAATAATTATTTTTCGTCATTTGGAGCTGGAAATTGCGTTAGAAATTCCAGCTTTAAATGAATGAAAAATAGTCTGAAAAAAATTGGCAGCATAAGAGTTAATGGATTGTTCATTGTTATCATTGTTAGGCCACTATGGTTTTTTTCTCTGTTTTAGATGAGCGCACGCATCAGATTTAGGCAGCGCATTACCAAAAAAAAAACTGTGTTTTTTTCTGCCCAGCGCGCGCATTAGATTGTTGCCGATTTCCGAAAAAAACAGTCAATTTCGGGAGATACAAAAACATTCCGATAAAAAACAAGTTCATTTCTATGTTTTTTTTGCTTGTTTTTTTTCGTCGCCCTCATTAACTTTTTTTTAAATAGGTCAAAAGTTTTTTTTTATTTTGTTGCCCTCATTAACTATTCCAGAAATATGTCCGATGTTTTTTTTATTTCGTCACCCTCAACAACTTTTTCAAAAATAGGTTCAATGTTTTTTTTTTCTTAAATGTTTTTTTTCCCGCCCTCTCTCATTAGATTTTGGATTTTTTCTGATCTAAAACAGAGAAATTAAAACAAGTGGCCTAATAATAATGAGTAAAACCGTATCACGTCATCTCAGTAACATTGCAAGTAACTGCACTCTGTCCTTTCTTGAAAAGATAAGGTGAAGATATATTAGATATATCAACAGGTGAACTCCGTTCCGTGTTATCAGGGTGTCTTAGTTTTGAGCTAATAACTAACCACAACAGGTCCTACCCGATGTGACTGGGCCACCTAACTCATTTACTGCGCGAGGCCCAGTCACACTGACCGCCATTTTGTTTACACAGACAGCTGTGTAAACACGACACTCGCGCTGCCTAACAAAAAACTCGGATGTCATGAAATTGAGTCGAATATTTTAAAGGCCTACGAAGACTAGGCTATTTTCAGCAGACGTAAACTTTTGATCGTATTAGAACTATAACATTTAAAAATGGAGGTCACTGTGTCAGAGCCTTGCGATGTCATCAGGGTAAACAGATCCACCTATAGTGAGTATTGCACACCATCACAGTGCAAACCGATTATAAATTTAAGATCAAGCAATGCCTACCAAAGAGACCACATCGTGAGATTAGTATCGTTGTCGTTGACGTCTTTGTGATTCGAGTTCCCCTTCTCATCACTTTAATAGTTCCAAATACGCCCGCAATCGCGTGGCTTGCTCCATGGAAGACTTGCTATATAAAAGTCCGACGGTTATATTTTATGTAGCATTTTTTTTATAAACCAATATAGCCTATGTTATGTTTATTCACATAAAATATCATTCCAGATGAATATTATGTTTTCGGAATTTGACACTGAATTCAGAGACAGCCTAAAGATTTTTGATGGATACAACACATCGGCTTCTCTGATCCTATCTCACAGTGGCGATACTATTCCAAGTCCATTGGTCACATCTGGTAGCGATGTCTATGTAATATTCACGTCTGACGGGGAATCTTCAACGCGTGGGAGATTCTTTCTACAGTTAACAGAGTCTGGTGGTAATTATGATAATTTTTATCAGCTTTTAACATATGTATACTCTAAAAACTGATTGAGAGAATCACAATTAAGACAAATGTATTCTGTAAATATAAAAAATATGATTATGACGGCTTAAAGAGTTAAAAGTGCTCTATGTCCAGTGACCTCGTGCTGATTATGTGTTGCAGACACCACGGTAAAAACGACAGTACCAACTACGTCTTCAGTGGGAGGTGAAGGTAAGCGGAATCTGATTTATTAGTCGCAAAAACTCAAGGTGAATATATATTTCTTGATTATATGAACATAAGCAATATCTAAGTTGTCAAAATAAGCAACCGAAATGCTTACAGATAACCAATCGATATTGGTCAGAGAAAGTATTAGTTAACCCAAAACATGGTTAGTTTTTTTACTGATTTAATTGGGTAACAAAGGAATGGTTAACATAATCAATCTAAATAGTCAAAACTGAACAGATAACCAATCGGCCAGCTAACATGTTAGTTATTTTGGTTGAAACGATGTATGCCTGTTTTAACTTGCATGCTTGTATTATTACGTGATAAGCATACACTAGTTAATATGATAATAATAACATACGGATGTACTGTATACGTGAAAATGTTGTAAAAAAGTAAATATTTCTACTTGTGGGACACACCTATTTCCCCGCCAAAGGCCCCCTGTGTCCCAGTCTACCTATTTTGGCATGCGATCGTTTTTATCCGTGCTAAAGAAAAACTGAAAGAGTGAGGTTTGGAACATATGCAGGAGTCATTTAAAGGTAAGCACACTTCAAAGTTTCATCATCATCATCATCATCATCATCATCATCATCATCATCATCATCATCATCATCATCATCATCATCATCATCATCATCATCATCATCATCATCATCATCATCATCATCATCATCATCATCATCATCATCATCATCATCATCATCATCATCATCATCATCATCATCATCATCATCATCATCATCATCATCATCATCATCATCATCATCATCATTATCGTCGTCGTCGTCGTCGTCGTCGTCGTCGTCGTCGTCGTCGTCGTCGTCGTCGTCGTCGTCATCATCATCATCATCATCATCATCATCATCATCATCATCGTCATCGTCATCATCTCATCACCATCATCATTCTATAGCAGCATTGTAATCTATTGTTATTGATCCTTATAGATATTAGTTATTTATTTTGTGAAAAAGCTGATTGAATTTATTTCAGATTACTACGACAATGGAGAAAATATTAGCTAAGCCCTCTGAGAAATTTGACAGCAGACAAAATAAAGTGCCTGAAAAAAGACAATTCACAACAAACTATGTGTGCCAAATCCTCTGTTATCAGCAAAGATGGATGAACAAACAATCTGGCAGTGACATGTGGTGCCTGGTAATAAATTGACATACTCTGACAGAAGACACAATACCAGATGACGATACTTAGTGTGAATTAAAATACACATGTGACGACAGTCTATTGATAAAACAGTAGATTATTCTAGTTATTGCTGACCTTGAAATAGGGGTTGTCTATCAAATCGTGGAGCCCATCCCAACAAACACTTGACCAGCGTCCAACTACAAACGGGCTTGATTAACGTCGCGCAGCGCGGAGTAGGTCTATATCGGGATGTACAGATCTATCAAATTTCGTTCTTTCTCCTTGGCTTATATATGTCTCTACCCTCAGCTGCCTGATGTGTGTATTTTCCCCGGGGTATTTGCCCAAGCAATATCTGTCGAGGTCACATATTACTTCCTAGCAGTACACACAACCTTTTCCTGAACTGACACTGACAATGGACAATGTACTTTAAAGCTATACATTCGCGTAAAATGTTTGGATTCAATATTAGATCTGAAGCTATATATCATAATGTTGGGAGATGTTGTGCAATAATAAGAAAGTTCGCATTATTATCCTGGCTATTGATGTAGTTTTTTTTCAATTTCCACAAATTTAAAGTGAGCGATAATAGGTAATTGAATTGTGAACAAGGATGATTGCGAAAAACAGTCAAAGAACGCATGGATCATGTTAATTGTGTGGTTCTATGTGTTATATATCTGATTTCAAAGGATGCTGCCCATTATATTGACACATATTGAACACGTCTTCTTTGTTATTGTCTGTTTTATTCGAAACAAAAATAAAGTGATACATACTATCATTGTAGCTCATTATTTAACTAATTAAACCTTACCCTTTAAATTTTCAGTCACTTGAAGTTGTGTCTCGCTACCGCGACCCACAACTTCAAGTGACTGAAAATTACTCATATATATTTGTTTAATATTTTGCATTCTTTTGTTCGTCCATCCATCCATCCATCCATCCATCCATCCATTCATTCATTCATTCATTCATCCATCCATTCATTCATTCATTCATCTATCCAACCATCCATCAATACATCCACCCAAAGGGAACTCTAAAGGGGACTGGTAATGTTATTAGCTGTTTACATAGTTGTGAAGCACATATAAAATGTATAGTTAAGTGCTATACCACAATTAAATTATTTATTTCCATGTGACTAGGAGATCACGTTAATGGCGGCCTCGTCGAGTTAAATTTGAAACCAGTGTATCGATGTTAATTTACGCAGGGTGGCCACCCACTGCGCTATCCTTCGCATGTTATAATTCATAGTTTGTTGTAATGTTTTAGATGAAAGTTATTCTATACATCACATCATCACCTGAAGCAACAAGATAAATGAAACAACTTAAGATTGAAAGTATGCGTGACGTGCTTTAACATTTGTAGCTGTTCATCATTAAAAAGGACTTTTTAATAAAAGAATAATAATAAAAACAAAACTATCTGGAAAGAATGACAAACTGTTTTGTTTATGACCATCAATGCACGACATCAAAAAGTAAATGTTGCAAAATAATGCTTATGCAAAAATGATATTTTTAAACCGCAATAATGTTATTTTGTGTCATTAAGATATTTTATGTACATCACAAAAAAAGCTGAAATAATCACTAAATTAAAATTTCGTTTCTAATTTTACACGCACAAAATGCTACATGCGCAAAACGCATATATGCTACATTGATATTTTGTGAAATATCTGCATCTTTCAAGGTTATTTTATAAATCTGGCTAGTGAAAACCGAAGAGGGCAAACTATTTTTCAATCTTCACATGATGCACCATTTTATCAAGTTCAATTCTAATACCCAAGGCTATCATTATCATATGTGAGTAACGCACATTTACAAAAGAAAAATATGTAATGAAACGCATGTAACGAATGAAACACAGCTTTTATAGACCACTTATAATAGTGTCAGTGTAAGGTGTGTTATATGAATCAAAGTTATATTTGTATTTGTGTTTCTGGGTGGTCTATAGACATTGCCAATTATCACAGGTTTCTTACGTCTATGAATAATCCTTCCCATACAATACTGTTATTACATAAAGGTAAAATACTGTATTTAATTATAAGTAATTCACAATTTGTTTTATGATTGTCAATATCAATATATTCCGAATGTTTAATTGCATCAAGCTCGTTTTCGCTTGCATGTGTTTCTACTTCTTTGTGCAAAACATGATATATTGAGTTTAAATAATGAGTTGAAGTGAGAACCAAGATAAACATTATCCCCTGGTTATCATGGTCTCACCACCCTAAATAAGCCTAAATCACGGCAGGTGTACACAAAATATTTTCAATGAGGCTGTTGCAACCTCTAGTGAAACAAAAAAAAATACAGAGAAGTTATTCTTTTGTGAATATTTAATAAGCACACGTTATCTCCTTCGTCAAGGATATCAGATATAACTGTTTCGTGATAATCTCGCAGGGATATAGTGGGTTAAACAGATGTGTGTCTGGTCTGTGAAATAGGGTACGGATTTTAGCCCAGTTTGAGCTGTGTTGATATTTTTTCACGCTAGGGGGCGTACCTCAAAATCTGTCTGGTCAACATACCCGTAGCGGTCCTGTTTTTGAACAAAGACATTTCAAGCTTTATCCTGATATGCTACACTATATGGTTCATAGAGCAGAAAATCGGTCTGCGGAATGCAGACAATTTACAATTGTGTTTCAATGAGACTGGCATTTGGGGTTGTGAGACCTCATGGTTATTTAAAATAGTAAAACACCAGGGGGCGCAGGGGGGCGCACACCCACCCGTTTTTTGAGTCAAATTCTTTAAAAAGTCCCCTAAATTTCCCTAAAGATGCCTAAAAACTCGCCCCCGAGCCACCTGCGCCCCCTCCTTTTTCAAATCGCTAAACTCGAGGTGAATAAAAATGTTATTATATATCTCAAGTCCTCCGATGCCCATTGATCTCCTGTTGAATATTTGTTGTAGAGACGACAGAAACAACGACGCCGTCAGTGGGAGGTGAAGGTAAGCTTAATCTCATTTATTTTCACTTCAGGTGAATTGAAATGTCTTGATTTTAAAACATAGGCAATCTAAGTGGTCAAAAGAAGCAACTGAAATAATTACAGATCATCAATCGATGTTGGTCAGGGACCATATTTTGGTTAACCCGAACCATGGCTTACCTATTCATTTGGTTATCATTTATAAAATATAATCAGACAAGATGATTTAAAAATCCTCCAATGCCAAGTGATGTCAGTCTCGTTTTGATTATTTGTTGCAGAGACGACAGTAGGAGGAGAAGGTAAGCATAAACCTTTAAGCCCTCACGATGCATTAAAGCATCATTTTACATCTCTGAAAAATGACATAATTTCATACACCTAGGTGTTTAAGAACGAAAATTTTCCTGGATTATTTTAAATAATAACAATACTTTTTTTTCGTATGCCACCCACTTCAAGACATCTTCAGCCACTACAAGTCGAGAATTGCGACAGCAATTCGCGGCTTGTAGTGGATGAAGATGACAATGGCAAATTCAGGCTTGAAAGGGTTAAAGCCCTAAGCACCACTACAGTCGTTTGTAATTGGTTTTATTACCCCATCAAATCACTGTTATTGGGAATCAAATGAGTGTTTAAACATCAATATTTGCAAATGTTTTGTCTCAAATAGTGTACATCTGGTAATTTTCGCGGGTTTAAATTTTCGCGAATTTCTGATTTTGGGACCTTTCCATAGTTTAGAATTCGCGAATTTTTATTTTTCTTTAATAGCGCTATTATAAAAAATAATTTTCGCGAGATTCTTGAATTCGCGAATTTGTAATCCTCGCGAAATTCGCGAAAATTAAAACCTCGCGAATATTACCAGGTCTAAGGTATAAGTAATTGTCACCCACTTGAAGTTGTGGGCCACGATAGCGAGACACAACTTCAAGTGGATAAATATTTAGATTATTTAATTTAGCGCGTTAATTAAAGGGACATGCCCAGGCTGAAATCATCAAAAAATCGGTGATTTTACTTTGGCTTCTTAATATGACCATATGATGTAAACATGTCCATAGACTAGAACTGCAAGAGTTTTTAAATTTTTCTGGTGCGCATTCACCAGTTAGACTAGATATCGGGACGAAATTCCCGTATTTCTAATTTTTGACATGGCTGTCAATAATTACAAATCAAGAATTTCGTCTCTATATCTAGCCTAACTGGTGAATGCGCGGCACAAAAATTAAAAACTTTTGCAGTTTTAGTCTATGGACATATTTACATCATATGGTCATACTAAGTAGCCAAAATAAAATCACCGATTTTTTAATGATTTTAGCCTGGGTCAGTCCCTTCAAGGGTTAATCTAATATATGTTTTGCTAAACGCAAGTTAATAAAAATGTCTTGATTTGATAAATATAAGCAATCTAAGTGGTTAAAATAAGCGACTGAAATGGTTACAGATAATCAATCGATAGTGGTCAGAGAAATTATTGGTTAGCTTTTAATTTAATTGGTTACCGTCTGCAAAGGATTGGTTATTTCGGTTGAAACGATTTCTGTCTTTTTTATCTTGCTGCCATGTATTATTATATGATAAGCATAGTCTAGTTAATATAACTTGATAATAATAGCATACGGATTACGGAAGCTGTAAACCTAAAAAATATTGGGCAAAAGTAGGGGCCTAAATATTTCCGCCTGGATATATACCTGTGGGACCACACCTCTTTTCCTGCCAGAGCCACCATGTGTCCCAGTTTAATACTTGTTCTGCCTATCAATTTCACCCTTTTGACACGCGATCGTTTTTATTGACATCTGCAAGAAAAGCTGAAGTAGCGAGGTTTAGAACATTTCCAGGAGTCATTTAAAGGTAAGCACACTTAAGATTTAATTACAATTGAGGACATCACGCGATGTGTATAGTA
Source organism: Flabesymbios commensalis (assembly GCA_964017125.1). Classification (NCBI taxonomy): domain Eukaryota; kingdom Metazoa; phylum Annelida; class Polychaeta; order Terebellida; family Flabelligeridae; genus Flabesymbios; species Flabesymbios commensalis. The sequence continues at coordinate 72,175,796 of OZ024914.1, read as the reverse complement.
ACGTCAGGGACCTACACCACACACCGCTGCGGTGGGAATTCCATGTTATAATATATATAGGCTACTTGCAGCAACTCCATGACATTACGTAACTTTTTAAGGCACATCATCCATCACCACCACCACCACCACCATCATCATCATCATCATCATCATCATCATCATCATCATCATCATCATCATCATCATCATCATCATCATCATCATCATCATCATCATCATCATCATCATCATCATCAGAATCGTCGTCGTCGTCGTCGTCATCATCATAATCATCAACAATAACACCATACCGCATCACCATTATCATCTTCCTACAGTGGCATTGTAATGCATTGTCATTGATCTTTATAGATATTAGTTATTTATCTTGTGAAAAAGCTGACTTGTTATGCACAGTTTCGAGTACCTTTGTGATTTTATTTCAGAATATATACGGCGATGGAGAAAAACAGTAAGCCCTCTGAGAAAAATAACAGAAGAAAAAATAGAGTGCCTGAGAAAAGGACAATTTACAAAAAACTATATGTGTAATGAAGGCTTTGATTCTGATTGTGTAAAATCGGAATATGAAAGTTTATTATAGGAAACTGCTACATGTGATGAGGGTTCTAAACACAGCTACATACAGCAGCTCGTCGCCTCGGAGCTAAATGATCCTATCTGCCACTCTAACGAGTGTCAGATAGGATCCTTTAGCTCCGAGGCGACGAGCTGCTGGTGTACAATCAAATACAGATCTATTACAGAGACCCACAGCAAAATAAATAGTATTAGCAGCAATAGTATAGGCCTGCACATTCATTAAAACAATCAACATCTAGTGTTAAGATTATGGTCACTATCAACAAGTTGTGTCCATGAATAGATGGATCAGGATGGCATTAGATAAAATCAGAGTTTAAGAGAATGTAGAGAATAACGCGTGTATAATCTAACAATGATTGTTGGGCAATGATCGTCTGAACAATCAGAGCATTATCTTGAACTACCTGCTGTGTTAATGTGTGTGAAGGTGTGCAAAATTACATATTTTCTGAGAGGTATTGCATAATTTCCATGATGGAGCTCAATTATGATAGATTCGTAGATCTGAATGCACGAGAAGCGCAGCACGGAGTATATTCGGATGTACAAATCTATCGAACCTCGTTCTTCCTTCTTGCCTTATTTATATCCGTACTCAGCTGTGTGGAAGTTATCTTCGCCCAAGCAATATCTATCCAGGTCACATATTGCTCACAATCTCTTATTAAGAATCACCTACAACAGCACACTGAACTTTTTTCCTGAACAGACCCTGAAGTCAAAGCACCATTTCTGTATTCACTGTCCACGGCGTATAAGGAAAGTTGATAGATTTGTGAATTTCTGGACAATGCACTTAAACCGTTAACCGCCAAATTATTCAATCTGAATTTTCACCCACTTGAAGTTGTGTCTCGCTGACGCGATCCACAACTTCAAGTGGGTGAAAATTATTCAGATTTGACAAAATGGAGGTGAACTGTTTTCAAATATTGCTGATTGATGTCATATTTCATCTTTAACATGTTTAAAAGGTGATACTTAATGTGCTAATTAAAAAATGAAACCCGAATATATGCGACAACGTCGGTTAAAGTGTGTTCGTCAAGCATTGTCAGCATTTTCAAGAATCTCTACATCTACTGCTACCTTTAAAAGTATTACAATGATAACCCATGTATATTTTGATGAAACATTAGCCATGGTACTAGGATAGTGATGCACTTCTATTGAAAATAATCATACTCAGCCTTGAGAATTGCTTGAACAGATAGAAGTGGCACTTCACATATTCCCTGAATCTGGGTGTATTTTTTCAATGGAAAATAAATCTAGTTGTTTGACAAAATTTAGACAAGCGGTTACATTTTGTGGTAGCAACTCAGGAAAATAAGTGCCCATTTATATCAGTGGTAATATTACTGTTACCTATATATCATTAAGCACATGTTTGTACATATCTATCTATATATATATATTGTATGCTGTTGTTATCTGATAAGTGATATGACAATAAAATAAATTGTACGACCATTATCACCAAAGATGTAGTAGTAGTAAATCATTGCTTCACGTCACTTTTCGGCACAAATGGTCTTTTAAGTGACATTGTAATACGATAAAAACGTTGTAGTCAATTGATGAGATGAAATGATGTACAGATGATAATGTGAGGGTGGGGGTGATAGGGCATGGTGGGTTATTGAGAGCGTTTTCTTTTGCTCGCCCGATAAGTGGTTCTGGGCATGTCTAGGGGATCTACCCATCAAAGATGAGTACGATATTTGTACTACATGCATGCGCAGTGATGCATGGATAGTCATATGAAAAATCATGCATGTGTTTCATTATTTTGATATATGTGTTTAGAAGAAACAACATTTTTTCTATACTTATGAGATTTTTTATTCAATATTGTCTCTTTTCTGTACCTAGTCTGCATTGTAGTATTGCTAAAATTATTGTTACTACCGTCCATGACTTGTTTGCATTTTTTTTGCTTACAACATATGTAATCTTTATCATTATTTTCACTGAACATTTGTGCCAAAATATTTTTGTCGTCCTTCTCAGGGCAGAATGTTTTTTCATAAAATCTTCCATGCCCCCTCCCCACGTTTTTTAATGAAAGCTCCCTCATAGTCATGTTATGCTGAAGAGGGGGATGGGTGAACATTATGTATACGTCTTATTAGTTGTTAGTTTAGTGAATTATAGTCATTAATATACTGGGTATAAGTAAGAAATGTGAGATAGATCATGGAGGTCTGCTCCATCTCCTATCTCCGGTGGACAGGTTACACCAACCCTGAGCCACATAATGAATCTTAGAGAAGATTCAGATACGATCAAGTCTTGGTTTATCAAGTCCTGTCTTCTCGCAAACAATTCCAACATGCTCAGGTGCCGTAACAGCTAGTGGCGATACAACACCATGAAGACTGAAGTAGGTAAGATCGACACAACACCATGAAGAAGAATTATACCCAAAGTCACATTAAAAGTGATCAACCAGGATCGCATGTTTTTTGTCGATTTCTCAGTCAATTGTCAACCGATGTTCATGAAATTTTGTAACAATCATATTTCAACAGAATCCTAATATCCCTGAAAATTTCGTAAAATTATATATCGTATTTCAAAAGTTAGACCATTTGACATGTAATAAATTGAAATTACGACGTCTCTCTATAAACCCATCAAACTAATTCTAGAACTTTATTACATGTCAAGTGGTCTAACTTTTGCAAAATTTCAAGAAAATCGGTTCAGAATTGACGGGGAAATCGCCGAAAATCATGCGATCCTGGTTAATTTGACGGCGAGTATAGGTAAGATTATTATTAAATCAGATACATATTTATCCCTTTCAGCGCGGTGATCGACTTTAGACGTCAGATTATGACGTCTATAGACGTCAGAATCTGATGGCTAGAGTCGATCACTGCACTGAAAGAGTAAACTATTTCTAATTGCCGTAGACCCATAACATGGGTATTCAAATGAAGCGGCGGAAAGAGCCGACTACGACAATGATTTCACATTGAAAAAAAAACCCTTTGCTCTCTACGGTGTATACAAACAATATTTAAGCGCTTAAAGGGTTAATTATCAAGACATTAGCCCTCAAATATTCAAACCAGATGTACGTTGTCAAACCTAATACGTCAAACAGCATAAGTAAAAAAACACATATTGCTCTTATCTTAAAGGGACTCAGTCAGGCTAAAATTCCCGCTTTTCTTATTTCAGACATGCATGTCCAAAATAAGAAATGCGGGAATTTCGTCTCTATATCCCGCTTAAATGGTAAATAAGCAGCACGAAAATTAAAAAAACTTTTGCAGTTCTAGCCTATGGACATGTTTACATCATATGGTCATATTAAGAAGCCAAAATAAAATCACCGATTTTTTAGGATTTTAGCCTGATTGAGTCCCTTTAAGATCTATTTGTATATCGGATGCAGTAAAATGGATAACATGTCTATGCAATATAATTAGCGCTAAATTAATGATATGAAATAGATTATTCATAAGCAGGAGTCAATGGGTAAATTAGCATAATTTATATGTTTGTATTTACCACATAATGCATCAAATTCGAACATAGTATTGCTGTGTTCCAGGCACTTACAAAGAGGCAGCTAGGGATCCTGCTGAAGAATCAAAAACGAAGAAAGACTTTGAGATAACCCTCGTAGATGTGCAGCAGGTGTGCGAACACGCATTACAAGTTAATACCCAGATTGAGAAACGAACATCACCGGACAACGCATCCGTGGGTGTTCGGTAATGTTCGTGTTATGTTATGTTGTTTTCCGGCAAATACACTTCATGTTCGGCGATGTTCGTTACGTTCGTCAGAAAATCGTTGTGTCCTGGATACATATGTCCTGAAGGTGTTCGTTTATATTCCTCCGTATTAGATTAGATCCTGTGGATGTTCGGTGACGTTGTCCGGTGATGATGGCCTGTACTGTACTGTGCTGTGTTGTGTTGTTCTGTTCTGTGCTGTGTTGTATTGTTCCGTTCTGTCCTGTGGTATGCTGTGATGGCCTGTACTGTACTGTACTGTACTGTGCTGTGTTCTGTTCTGTTCTGTTCTGTTCTGTGCTGTTCTGTGCTGTGCTGTGCTGTGCTGTGCTGTGCTGTGCTGTGCTGTGCTGTACTGTACTGTACTGTACTGTACTGTACTGTACTGTACTGTGTTGTTCTGTTCTGTTCTGTTCTGTTCTGTTCTGTTCTGTTCTGTTCTGTTCTGTTCTGTTCTGTTCTGTGCTGTTCTGTGCTGTGCTGTGCTGTGCTGTGCTGTGCTGTGCTGTGCTGTGCTGTGCTGTGCTGTGCTGTGCTGTGCTGTGCTGTACTGTACTGTACTGTACTGTACTGTACTGTACTGTACTGTACTGTACTGTACTGTACTGTGTTGTTCTGTTCTGTTCTGTTCTGTTCTGTTCTGTTCTGTTCTGTTCTGTTCTGTTCTGTTCTGTTCTGTTCTGTTCTGTTCTGTTCTGTTCTGTTCTGTTCTGTTCTGTTCTGTTCTGTTCTGTTCTGTTCTGTGCTGTGCTGTGCTGTACTGTACTGTATTGTACTGTACTGTACTGTACTGTGCTGTGCTGTGCTGTGCTGTGCTGTGCTGTGCTGTGCTGTGTTGTGCTGTGCTGTGCTGTGCTGTGCTGTGCTGTGCTGTGCTGTGCTGTGCTGTACTGTACTGTACTGTACTGTACTGTACTGTACTGTACTGTACTGTACTGTACTGTTGGTTATTTAGAAAATTAGAAATCAGGAATTTCGTCTCTATATCTAGCCTAACTGGTGAATGCGCAGCAGAATTTTTTTTAAAAAATTGCAGTTCTAGTCTATGGACATGTTTACATCATATGGTCAAATTAAGAAGCCAAAATAAAATCACCAATTTTTTATGATTTTAGCCTGGGCCAGTCCCTTTAAGTTTTAAGGTTAAATGGTGGGTAGGGTAACGTACTTGGGCCAAAACCAGCGATCCTGAGACAGCTCGATTGAAATATCGATAAAACTCGGTCCATATGTCGTCGGTAGGCCCTGCACAAATTATTATTTAATGCCACTCACGTACTGTTACAGGCGACAGTCGTGGCTCTGCCCTGTGTCTGAGGTAAAAATCAACAGTCCTGACCTATAATCTCCCAGCAAACACAAGACATTGACCCGATGCTGGTTTAATGTTGGGCCAGCGTCGTAGACGGTGGACCAACCTTAAACCAGCATCGGGTCAATTACTCGTGTTTGCTGGGCTGTTTCGAATCCGGGTCACGTCGGATGTTTGCCATTGTTTGTTTCGCATAGAGGGTGCTCCAGAATGTTTAAAGACTTGAAGTGCGCATACCGTACTGTGCAATATAAATAAATCTTGAAATCATGGCAGATGTTAGGCAGGTCCTTTGATATATTACACATTGTGTAATCTTGAAGATAGTATTGTTGACGCCGTTTTCAGCTGCAAAATTCATTTATATGGTTAAACTATTTTTAAAATTCCAATGGAATATTAATAGGACTTAGGTCTGAGATTTATGGGAAGCATATATACGAACTCGGGGTATACAGGTTAGTCGTAATAAACTGTCTATCTCGCCATGGATTATAATATTCCCATTGATGCTGTTGCTATGCTTCTCATTAACTACTGAGTGACACAATCAATGCAAAGTATGGCGGCGTAATGACGACTGTGCGTGATGCATGAATTAAACAGTGCAAAATGTCGAACATCAGGGAAGGCTCTGTCCCCAGAGGCCAGAAACTTATTCTGTATTTTACACTGAGCGGGTGCTGATTGCTGATAAGTGCTGACAACTGCATTCTTTGATAACATGTCGACATATGGTATTCAGAATTAAATTAAAAAACCTGGACTATTATTTGTGTAATTGGGGAATGTATGGGTTAGGCATGTAGATGGTAACTACACAAAATAAGGTTTTGTGTCGTGTAGAGGACAACGTGACAACATACTTCTTCTATTCCTGATTCAGATATCATATCAGGAGGGGCTTGCGTAGAAACGGTAATAACTTTGATATTACCTCAGCTGAGACACTGATAGCGAAACGGATCTAACTTAGATTTTACCAACACTTCTATTCCTGATTCCGATATCATATCAGGAGAGGATCCCGTAGAAACGGATATAATTTAGATATTACCTCAGCTGCGGCACTGACACTGGGACACCAAAAAACGACTTGAAATATATCACATGAGATACTGATGTAAATATGAATTTAACAAGTGAGACACTGATGTAAATTGGAATTGATCAACTGAGACATATATAACGAGTAACATTTTTTATATATAATATAAGGTTCCCCTGGGATACTGACTTGGAATATATCAGCTGGAACAATGCACTCTTAACAATAACTAGTGCTGAAATATTTTATTTTAAAAACATCATTCAGATGACACTGATGACATCTTTGATAGCGTCAATATCTGATCTAAGAAATACCTGTATCGTGTATCAGACTCTGAAAAACTAATTGTGTTTTATTTCGCTTGTGAAGTGCTTGATGCCGTGATTGCTATTTGTACAGGATGTACAAGATGATGTGCCATGGAGTGGAGTGGGTTTATCTTCTCTGTTGTATGATCGTCATATTCGTATTGTCAGCGCGAGGTAAGCAATGTCGGGCCTCAAATTAATTCATATATTTTCGCCCACTTGAAGTTCTGTCTCGCTACCGCGACCCACAACTTCAAGTGGGTGAAAATTACTAAGATTTGTTTATATTTGAGACCAAACATTTACAACTCTGGATGTTTGAACACACATTTCCCAAGAATAGTGATTTACCCGGCTAATAAAACGGATTAGGAACGACTTTAGTCGTGTTTGGCGCCTAAATGGTTGACACTCACGAATTCATTCATTCATTCATTCATTCATTCATTCATTCATTCATTCATTCATTCATTCATTCATTCATTCATTCAATCAATCAATCAATCAATCATTCATTCATTCATTCATTCATTCATTCATTCATTCATTCATGGTGCATATATGTCTAAACATAAAACAACCCGACATAAGCTTATTAAATACCCACATTGTCGCACGAAAAGCTAAAGTCAGAAAATTAATTCATTAAAGACAATTGATACATTGATGTTCACTGATTTTTCAGTATCTACTCGGAAAACAGTCCCCAAAAAATTATTTAAAATTGTGTTTTGAATAAATCAAATATAATCCATATTTTTATGTGCATGGTGTCATTGCTGGCATAAATAATGCTAATTAACTAATGCTAAATTTTGTTAGTATGAATGCAGTAGAGAGTGGGAATATGTTTTGAATGTTTTAAATGAGTCAAACTACAATAAAATTGCCCATTTTTCCTTAGGAAAAAAAAGAAATGGTCGACAATAAAATATTCCACAACGCCTCCCCCACGTTCTTTTTTGTGGGAGGTACATTATCTTTGTGTGAGACATACATTTTGTTTTAGATTCATAGCCCTGCTACTTTGCACTGTTTTGGAGATACAAAAATATTGCAAAATTCCGCAAAATCAAAACGACCACTAAACGGCCTTTTTAAAATTGGTTAATTGTTCCCAAATATCTAACATTGCTTAACATGTGCAAAAAATAAATAATGATGGTTAGAAAACTTTTCCTCGTATGCGCTTAAGATAATTTATTCGTTAATCGCCCCCTCCAAGTAAACACATAACATTTGTATAACATTTATACAACGTCGGCCCAACGTCTTCGACGTTGGTCCAATATTGTATAAATGTTTTACAAATGTTCTGTGATTGCTGGGCTGGTAATTAAAGGGTTGATTGTCTGGGGTCAAAATGTCACCAACCAGATTATTCAGGCAAAATGCAGTAGTTCATAGCTTTCGTGCTAGTTATAAAACCGATGTGGTGTCGGTGGCGGGGGCGAGGTGACAGCGGCGGACCGTGGCGAGGCTATGGCTGCGTAATAAGAAGACTAGACAAGGACTGTCATAGACTTAGAGAAAGTGTTTCTGTGAGATGCATAATGAAAAGAATTAATCAAAACAAAGTATAACTCTATGATAACTTTGTAATAATATTTTATTGATAATCCAGATGTCAGTTTTATGACAGGATTCAATTAACTTCATCATGTAGGCATCAATTATGCTACATACTTTACTCGTGCCTGATGAGATTGACCAGCAGTGATCCAGTAGGCCCACTAAAGAGAGAGAGCTGTAGATTATAACTTCCTAGGCTTTATATTATTGTTTTCGATATTGGGCCAGGGTCGCACACGTCGCAATACAAAATACTTATTATAGCCCAGATATACTTACAAGTGCGTCTTCGCATTGCTCCAATATGCCTCGAACAATGATTTTATCCTCTACACAAGTTATTATGCGGGCAATTATAAAAAAGTGACATATAAAGTAAATCGATGACATTATATAGCGTATAGTGCAAATAAATTAAGTACACTAACTGAAGTAGGTGATTTGTTACGATTCGCTAAGCACATGTTATAGGTCCACTCGCATGCGCAGCTTGGTCAACGTTTAAATGAGTGGGATCCGTCCGACATAAATGTTTTGTGAAGCGAAAAGACCGACCTGTTCACAACTATAAATTAGCTTCGTGTCTAGTTTTGAGGTTGAGTAGGCCTACTAAAACTGTTTTCAACAGTCTGATATATTAATTTTATCCATCTATACCAAGTGGATTGCATGTGGGAAGTTTGGTAAGATATAATATTGTTTTGTGCCCTGTTTTTAAAAGAGACATACTACACATTTCTACCTATTTTTCATCGATGCTGTGAAATGTTTTGGCAAGTAGTGAAAATTTTGCTTCAAGAAGCGTTACACTATTGCAATAGTCCTGCAACAGCACTAAGCAAGACAATGTGATTGTTTTTAATCTGTTTTAATAGCAGTTTAAATTACATTTATTGGGAATAAAAAGAGTATTTAAACATCAAGATTTGCAAATGTTTGGTTCAAAATGAAACAAATATGAGTAATTTTCACCTACTTGTTGTGGGTTGCGGTAGCGTGACACAACTTCAAGTGGGTGAAAATTCAATTATGTTGACTTAGTTGGTAAAGGGTTGTTATTATAGTAGCCTACTTGATTTCACTTGTCATTGCAGATGCTGCCTCCACCTACATGTTGACGTGTTCAGAACAACTAATGACTGTGAACTGTCCCTTTCCCTTGGTGATCAGGGTGGACAGTGTTATGTACGGTCACTATGACGATCAGCTGTGTGGCGGAGTAACCGTTAACACAAACTGTCATCTGGAGGAAGGCTTCGACATCGTGGATGGCTTATGCTCAGGACTGCAATCATGTGCCGTTCCTATTTCCCGCACCACGTTTGACACAGACCCTTGCTACCGGACATCCAAGTATTTGGAGTTGGAGTATACCTGTGTTTCTAGTGAGTATGTCTTGTCAAGTTTTTCTCGAATTTTTTGGATTTTTTTTCAACTTGACAAGATCCCCAAGTATGTGTATATACAGATATAAACATTTGTGCTGCTGTGCCCGTAAAGATGTATTAGATAATTAGTGAAGAACACAGTATTATGTTCTGAACTGATTATCGGACATAGTCGTTACCAGAACTCCTCCCCTGTGGCTACTCCACCCCTAACCCTTTAACCGCCGGTGCCGCATATATTAGGGTTTTCATTTTTTATTAGCACATTAAGTACCACCTTTTAAATGTGTTAAAAATAAAATGTGACATCAATCAGCAATATTTGAAAGCAGTTGACCTTCATTTTGTCAAATCTGAATAATTTTCACTCACTTGAAGTTGTGGATCGCGTCAGCGAGACACAACTTCAAGTGGGTGAAAATTCAAATTGAATAATTTGGCGGGTAAAGGGTTAAACTCCAAAAAAATCCATGAACCTAAGTTTTGTTTAATGTTAACATTTTGTAGTGCTTCATCACAATAACTTGATTCTTGATGTTCCCCAGTCCTTGATAAATATTCTGTGTGTACAATGTAAACTTTTTTTTTTAAATTTTAAAGCAATGTATGTTAATTTTAAATTAAAAATTCTAAATGTAATATCTTAATATATATTTAATTATGTATCATGTCTATATTCATGTTTATATATTTGACATACACGATCAAACACGTCAATGGCTCAGTAATAACAAAAGCTTTGTACTGATAATCCTGTTTCTCACACTCTGTGCTGTGGTTTTCACTACGAGACGTATATCGGTATCAGCCCATATCGCACTCTAGCTGTAGATTGAACACAATGTATGGTAATCTAGTATATGTGTGAATTGATCGTGTGAGAAAATACAAACGTTGTTAATTTTTCGTGCGATATCGGAAAATACAGCACTCGTTCAATGAATAAGGTATTCGCCTAAAGGCTCACACCTTATTCATTGAACGAGTGCTGTATTTTCCCATATCGCACTCAAATGAACACCGTTTGCATATCTTCTCACACTCGCTGGTTGTGTTTTCACTATGAGACGTATGTAGTCAATGTCAATGGCTCAGTCATAACAAAGCCTTTGTACTGATAAGCCTATTTCTCACACTCGCCGGTTGTGTTTTCACTATGAGACGTATGTCGGTATCAGCCAAAACCGCACTCCGTTGTACTACGTGTATACATATAGCAAGTGAATGTTATTGACGAGCGTAGGCGATTCATCACCTTATATGGGCGTCTGTCATGTCGGTATACTGTACACTTCTTTGCTCCATTGAAAGGTTCGGACAGTCGTGTGAGAAAATACAAATGGTCTTCATTTTCGTGCAGTATTGAAAAATCCTCTTGATATGAACTATCAACTGGCGCCAGATCGTCGTAAACTTTTGGCGCGCATGCGCGGCTAGGAAAAAGGAATAACTGATTTCCGGTCTATCTCTCCTGCTGTCAATTTATGTTTTTCATCTGGTCGATAGGCGTGTAATTTGGGCTATTTTGTCACTATAATTTAAATTACTGAACCAACTGATTGTTAAAAATAATGTAATGTTTTATGCTTATGCTGAATATATAAATCAAAAACAATGACAATTGAGGGCGATTATGGCTTATGATTATGGGGCGATTGGCTATCATGTGACCCTCTCAGAGGGTCACATGATAGCCAATCATCCCATATATGGTGTGATTGGCTATCATGTGACCCTCTCAGAGGGTCACATGATAGCCAATCACCCCATATAAGGACATAATTATTCATACCATATAAGGGGTGATAGATCACCTTTAATTCGGACAATTGTCATATTGAAGTGAATACATGTATAGACCCCACATGTGCACTGAACGATAGCACATTTTCACGGGAGAAGGATATTTTATATGCTTGGATGTTTTATTCTTGTTGTAATATTTAAATACTTCTGATAATGAAGCAGAAGGAACTATTATAATTTATTCATTTATCGAATACATTTGTTACGATTTAAAATATATTGATGTTAATCATTAATTTGACTGTGAGTGAAATTGTGATCAACACAATGTTGAAATGTTAACATATCCAAGGATAATGATCAAAAAGCACATGGTTGACTGTTTACAGTGGAAGTAAACTATTCTGTGAAACGCAGTGACGTCACTCGGTGAAAACAAGGTTATATAACACCCCCTCCGACATACTTTATTCTATGAAACGCAGTAACGTTCCTCGGTGAAAACAAGGTTATATAAGAACCTTTTCCCATACTTCATTGTATTAGCCAGCTCTGTGAAAACAAAGGAAGTCGAGGTCATTTAGTTTCACAGAATCCCTTCTCTCGCCAATTCTCACAGACGAAAGCTCCCACACTTGAATCAGTGTCGTGAGATTTCAAGCTAGTAGTCCATGGCTAGAGATCTATGGGAAAAATACAGCACATGTCCAAGGAATAAGATGACGAGTGCTGTATTTTCCAATACCACACCCACATGAACACCGTTTGCATATCATATAGACAGATATAAACCCCTGCGCTGCTAATAGTCCAGTCAAAAAGTCATTTGTCCTTGAACAAATTGCAACAGAAATAATGTTAGGTGTTTTGGCTTCACAAATACATCCAGCTTAACATACTAAAAATATTAGGAAATATTCGATGCAGAACAAGGCAAAATTCAAGGTCAAAGGTCAATTCCAAGGTCAAATATCATTTTTCAGAAAATAAAGGTAGGAACAAGTGTAATACCTCCTTTTCGTGTAATTTTAACTGGAGAATCCATTTCTTATATTATTTTTATGATTCAAGGTCATCCTCAAGGTCAAAGGTCAAATTCAAGGTTACGTAAACGAAAATATGATTTCTAGCAAATAATGCTAGGAACATGTGTAATACCTCATTTTGACGAATTTTTGACTGTAAACTCCATTTATAGTATTATCTTGGTGATTGAAGGTCGTCTTCAAGGTCATCTACAAGGTCAAAAGCTCAACTCCAAGGTCAAAGGTACCAAAAAATATGATTTTTATTAAACACAAATAGCAAGGAGTTATGTTTGATGTGGTTTCGACTGAATAATCCATTTCTGGTATTATTTTGGTGGTTAAAGGTCATCTTCAATGTCAAAACCTCAAATTAGAGGTCAAGTAAGCGAAAAACATGAATTGTAAGAGATAACACCACGAACAAGTGTAATACCTCTTTTCTGTGTGATTTTTGACTAGAAAATTCATTTCTGGCATTATTTTAGTGATTTACAGTCATCCTCAAAGTTAAAAGGTCAACTTTGAGACCAAGTTACCAAAAAATATGCCCTTTGACGCTTCCTCGTCGCCCATTAGCTCGTCCACATCACTATTTTATGCGAAACTGTCACTTTTTAAAGCACAGTGTTTATCCTTAATGGTTTTCCGTTGCCCTCTGTGCATCTACATCACCCTTTAGCGCCTTTTTGTTGCAATTGAAGGCCTACCCGTTGCCCTTCAACGCATCTCCAGCACCCTTCAACACCTCTCAATTGCCCATTAAAACCTCTCCGTCACCTTCTAGCAACTCTTCACTTTTCCGTCCATCTCCGAGGCTTTTTAACGCTTCTCCGTTGACTGTGAAAGCTTTTCTGGCGCCTTTTAACACCTCTACTTTGCGCACTAACGGCTTCCCATCACCATTTATTGCCTCTGTGCCGCCCTCTAACGCTTTTTCGTCGCCCTTCAATGCCTCCTGATCGACTTTTAACGCCTTATTATCGCCCTTTAATGCCTCCACATATATAATCGTTGCCTATTAACGCACCCGTCGCACCTTCGTAGCTCTTTAAGGCATCTCTGTCACTCTTCAAAGCCTATACTTCGTTTTTTAATGCCTTCCTATCGCCATATGGCGTCTCTGCGTCTTTTAATCTCATATCGACCTATAGTGCATTTTTTTTCTTTAATGCCTATACATCGCCTTGAATTAATGCATAACCATCACTTATTAATGCATCCGTCGTCTTATATGTATATTCGTAGCGCTTTAACCAGTGTTAGCGTATCTTTGATACAAATGAAAGCCTTTCTGTGGCCCCCTAACACATCTAAATTTCCTTTAAAAGCCTCTTTGTCGCCATGTAGCTCCTTGCACTTGCCCTATAACACTTCCCCGTCGCCTTTTGGTGCGTCACCATCAAACCATCGCAATGTAACGACTCTGTGGCACTTTCTCGTCGCCCTTTAACACCTTTCAATTGTCCTTTAATTTCTCCCCATCGAACCTTAACGCTTTTTTGTCGCCCTTTTCTTCCTCTATATCGCCCTTTATTGCATAACCATCACCTATTAACATACAGACAGGCCTCGGAGATCCGTCCTCCAATGTTCCGTCATCTTCTACATCCGTCATGGTTTGACGGGAGCGGATATGCACGATGTATTTTTGCTTCTATGTTCCGTCATCCCGATGTCCGCCTCCGTCATCAAATTTCGGGGACGAAAGGGTTGAATCAATGAATAAGTGTCCCGTTGTTCTGTCACGTTGCTCGCATCCGTCATCAAATGTCGGTGACGAAAAGGTTAAATCAAGCATGACTTAAGCGTCTCATTGTTCTGTCACCAGATGACGGTCAGTCACGCTAATTGTGTGAACGCCACTTGTTTGTTTAGTGATTTTGGCATTACTTATGTCCTTTTCAAAACATTTCCCCTACGCTGGCTTAATGCACCTAACGTGTAAGAGATTAGTGGGGGGTTAATTAGCAAATAAAACCCGACAAACACATGGTTGTGAACATTGGTTTAATGCTGGGCCACTGCCTTTGACACCGTACCCCCGACGTTCTGTATAACACTTCCTGATGGCAGTAATAGGCTATGTCACAGCCCAGCGAACACTAGACGTTCACCCAATGTTGGTACAATGTTGGGCCAGTGTCTGGGACGATGGGTTCACATTGTACCAACATTGGGTGAATGTTTCCTGGGTCAAAGCCAACGTCTCGCACATTGAAACAATATTCAGTCATACTTGGCACAATGTTTAATTTTGTCTGTAGCCGCTAGTGAAGCCGATAAAGATTAATTAATTTGACCTTCAATATGTCTGGTGTAGATATTGGTACCGGAATGTTTGATTTTGTTAACTAAATCTATAGGTATCTTACAATTTCCGTGAACAGATCGTAATTATTCATGCCGTCATCTACGTTGAGGACATCAATTTCATAGATTATACTCTAAGCCGTGAATACCTTGTATTCGGTTAGCAGGAAGTGTCAACACCTATTTGAGCGTTGAATGGTTTAGCCTACCATTGTAAAAAGAACAGTATGTAAAATCCTACAATAATAGGAAGACAATAGTCGCACGTCCGGCAACATGAAAGTCGGAGCAATAATCCACACGCCCAAGTAATGACACGGTGCTATACACCTTGAAATGTGTTAGATTTGATCACGGCCATCTGTCAACACCTGAGTTGAGTGATATCGCTTGGAGTCATTTCGACTACCAAATGAAAACATTATTATTCGGTTAAATTAACAATTGAAACAGATTAAAGCAATCAATACTCCTTTGTTCTTTTACTGTGATAAACAGTTTAAGTGTATAAAAGACACAATAGGCTTATGGTACCATATCTAGAAAACGGTCGTGTGTCACCGATTTTTTCCAAAAATAAAGTCAGAATGTACAAATATTATTTAAAAAAATCATGTAATTATATATTTGAAATAATAGAATCATGCAATTATTTAAAATAATAAAATTATATTTGTATCATATTTATGTTGTTATTTTGTTCGCACAACCAATACATGTACTAATATCATAGCATTACAGTATGACTTAGATATCCTCGGCTCCAACACAGCTTGAAGGGGGGGTGGGGGAGCTGCTCCGAAACTCTGCCATATTCGAAGTTCCGTCATATTTCTTGGGAACAGATGATGACGGAACATCGAGGTCTCTCTGTACATCAATAAAAACAAACTTTTAAAGACATATCGTTGATGTTTATGCGTCGTGGTTTTATCGCTGCAAATTAAAAACCTTCCCGCTGCCCTTTAACGAATCTCCATTCTCATTCGACGCCCTTTAATGCCTCCCCATTGCTCTTTAGTGCCTCACTAACACCTTTTACCGCCTCCCCCATGGACCTTCAATACTTTTCCATCGACATTCAACTCCTCTCCATGGTCATTAAACACCTCCCATCACCACTTGAGGCCTCCCCATTGCCTTTAACATATCTTTATTGCCCTTTAACACATATTTATCGCCCTCTAATGCCTCCCCGTTGCCCTTTTACGTCACTATGTTGCCTTTGACGCCTTGTATTCATCATTTAAACCATCTCCAACACATTTTATTGCCTTCACATCACCATCTAACGCCTCTATGGCGCGTTTTGAAACATTCGTAGCCTTTAGCGCCTATTTATTACATAAACGCATTTTTACCGCCCCTTAACATCTAACCATCGCATTTTATTGCATCTTTTTTGCTTTTTAATGCCTCTTTGTCACAATGTTATGTGTTAATGCCACCCTTTGACACATTTTCATCGCCCTTTAACGCCCCTTCGGCGCCCTTTAGCGCCTTTTCTGGTGGTGGAATCATGGTTTACTGATTTATGCAGTACTGCTATCAAAATTGTAATTTTTAGCAATGCATGGAGTGATTTCAACAGGTGCATGTATGATGGTTTATGGTTATATTGCTATTGTGTATGTTAAAACACAAGATAAAATGAGATATATTGTTCATTCCCAATTTTTTTGCGTTTTTGCCTTACAATGTAACTGCTCATGGTCAAGTCTTTATATTGTTCTTATGCTATGTAGTTACACTTAGTACTGTTTTAGTGCTTATAGTAATTGATATCGTCGTCCAGTGACCATATTGTTAACCAGTTAATAAACTGATGCATGAAGGGTAGGCTTCCAATTAATTGATCCAGCAATAGGTATTGTGGGCATTTTGTTGTTTCTGAAATCATATTATTGACATTTAGCTGCAACCAATTTATACACATAACAGCTCGTGATCTATTCACATCAATTTAAAAGTGTTTGAGTCAGTGTCATGTTATATTTTAGTTAAATAATTAAAAAAATAATATGCACGTGGGATATATTTTGGCTAACTTCGTGTCTTAGAACTTGTAGATGGCCATGACCTTGACCTGTACAACACGAACTTGATTATAATCCGAAATAAAATCAATCAACAACTAATTTACAACTATTAGCGTCAGTATCAACTTATATTTTATTTAAACACCTGTATGTTCCTTCCCCATCCACGTGTGAAAGTCATTATTGTGGGGAGCCTCCGTGACCAAGAGGTAGAGTGCTCGGCCTCAGACCGCTAGGGCTCGAATTTCGAATCTGTGTCTGGGGGACAGTGTCATCTCAATCATATCACCACCCCAGGAGGTTCTCCTGTCCCAGTTTAGCCTATATGTGCACAAAGGCGGCCTAAAGTCCGATTCATTTCATTTTTAAACACCTGTAACACATAGCACCTGTAGCACAAAACTAATATTTGGTCTAATTTGTAATCTTACATGGCAATGACCTCGACCTGTGCCACATGACCTTGATATTCATCACCCCTAAACAATAACAATAAACCAATCAACCAAGCAGCAACCAATTTCACAGCTGTTATAGGCTCATTATCATATTTTCTTTTATTAAAATAATTAAACATGTATGCATGTGACCGATAATTTGGCTAATTTATGATTAATAAATGCTCATGACCATGACCTGTGCAGCATGACCTTGATATTTTATCACCCATAAACAATAAAAAATTAACAACTAATTTAGCGATATCATAAATCATATCGTATTATATTTTTATGAAAAATTAAACAAAAATATGCATGTGAGTGATATTTTAGCTAATTTGGGGTATTAAGTGGCCTTGACCTTTTGTTATTTCAAAAATAAGTGAAAGCGATTCGAGAACATTTAAAACTTACTTTTAGACAGAAAAACATTTAGAAAATCGTACAGGTGGGCCCTTAGATACCGTCAATTGCAATTTAATGACGGCCATTTAGTCATTGCCCATTAAAAAGGCAGCCATTTTGAAAATGACCTCCAGATGACATTAAGATGATGGGAAAAACGGAATCCTACGATTTTGTGTATAAAAACACACATAGACTCGAAAGCCATCCCAAACTCACCCTCACTAGTAGGTTAAGTCCGGCTGATACCCTTCTTTAAACAAAGACGAGGTATCATACTTATTATTGTGTTTAATTAATAAAAATCACATTTTTAGTCACTTGACCCTAACATTGATGTTTTAACCTAGAAAATAACTTTTAATCAGCAAAATTGTTTCAGAAATTGATTACTCATTCAAAATCACACAAAAGGTATTAAACTTGTTGCAATTTATATTTGTTAAAAAAACATATTTTTTTATTTTTGCTCTTTGAATTGAACTTTTGACCTTGAAGATGACCTTGAAACATGAAAATAGTACCATAAATGGGTTGGCCAGTTAAAATCACATCAAAATGAGGTATTACACTTGTTCCTACCTTTATTTGTTAAAAAAATCATATTTGCCCTTGAAACTTGTATCATGCAGACGCCATCTTGGACGCCATCTTGGATTTTGCACTAACGAAGAAATGCTCTTTGGCGCGTTTCAGGAAAAAGTTTGCATCAGATCTTCTTTTAATATGTTCAGCTATGTCAGCCAATGAGCTGATTAACTTTTGTGAGAACACAATTTCAAAATGGTCGTTTAGCGGCAATTTTGAATTTAAGTAATTTTGTGATATTTACCTTTCCCAAAAACAATGCAGAATAGCTGAACAATGCATATAAAACAAAATGTAAGGAAGACACAAGGATAACCCGTGACAGATTTCGCAGTTCTAAATAAAATCCAAAATGGCCAATTGGCGGCCATTTTTAGTCGGTTTTACTAATTATCTCGGAAATATTGCATGATAGCTAAATCGGTAGAATGAAATAAAATGTCAGGTGTTACACAAGGAAAGCACATGACAAATTTTGCAAATATAAAATCTGAAATGGCCGATTTGTAGTAATTTTGTTTCAATTTTGCTCATTTTCTCGGAATTCTTGCATGATAAACTGTCCTGTGTTTTAAGGCTAACTCTTGACAAAGCTCCCTATATGACACTTTTAGAACAACGCTTTTTCAAACTGTGACTGAAAACAATCACAATTTTTTAGAACTGAATATTGCTGACAAATTTTCATTTCTAGTTATACATTTTTGGAAACCTCTGTCAAAATTTGTGGAGGCTGCATGGGAAGAGAGAAATCGAAATTATTCCGATTATGAATTACTCGTGTTGTTTTGAGATAGATATCATGCATTTATGACAATAGTGTTTAAAATTTGGTCGGGGCTGGTTCGGTGGTGGGTCAACGTCGTAGACTTGTCGGGCCACACTGTCATCAACACCCGCAGATGTATTGTTGTATTTAGAGTGACTTGTAAGCCATTTTTGGCTGGACATTGTACTATGTATGTCACTGAGATAAATAAAGATATAAATATATATATATCTCGAATTTAAAATGGCTGACTGGTGGAAACAGAGGGCTGCCTTCCTGTTCGTTCCCAAACAGCGCTTTCTAGTTGCAATTACAAACGATCTTGAACAAAAAGTAGCATGAAATAAGCAATACATGCTACGGCATATCCACATGTAGGAACTGAACTGCGGAGCTTGTGGCCTTATCAAAACATGTAAAAATAACTAAATAACAATTAAAATTCATTATTGCCATGAAGCTTTAAAGTTAACTAGTACGTGTGAAAAGTAGATCAGATAGGGCCTACCCAGCAAACACGAGGCACCGCCCAATGTTGGACCAATGTTGGACCACCGTCTACGACACTGGCCCAACATTGGTCCAACATTGTGTTTGCTGAGTAAACATGATAACAACTTTTAAAATAAATCTACTTCAAAACAGTACACCATCACCGTCTGGCCTCATTTTCATTTCCGTAGCAGATCTCAGAAACAGAGGGGCGGATTTTCTCCATATTGAACACACATCCCTATTAGGAGTGTAGATGTGCCTTTTGGCGGGTATGACCTTTGACCTACTTTTTTACCTACAAATCCAGGCTAAAACATCGCTGATATCTGTCGAACTTTGTCAGACAGCTAATACAACATAAAATGTGCGGTTTCAGCTAGGGATATGCCCTGAAAAATTCAACTTGATCGAATTCATTATGGCTGACTATTGGGCATTATTATTAACTTTAATATGCCTGATATTTACCAAGCCGTGCCTGATAGCTGGACCATTACCATTAAAATAAAACGCTCGGTTTCAGAGAGGTATATGCCCTTAAAAATTTCAACTTGATCAAACTCAAAATGGCCAGCTATCGGCCATAATCAATTAACACAGCTAGTCCTGACGGTGAGTAAAATAAAGCTCATCTTGAGCAGTTAGATGTTTTTTAACTGTAACCTTATACTTTTTAATGGGGTTAAATGTGATGAGTTATCACTCACCTCACCACTTTTGTTTGAGCTTTTTTTCAACTTTCAAATCTGAAGGCCAGACTTAGCTTTATTATTTCGTTTCTGGAGCAGATCTCGGAAACCCGTCGGGGGTTTACTTTAAACTGCACACACACACTTCCCTCAGGAGGTGTAGATGTGCTTTTATGGGATTATGACCTTTGATCTACTTTTTTACCTACATCTGCATGTCAAAATAGCTTACCGGTAATTCTTTTCAATATTGCTGATATCTGGCAAACTGTGCCAGATAGCTGGACCATTATTATAAAACAAAATGTGCAGTTTTAGGGAGGGATGTGCCCTCTAAAAAATATAAAATGCACGTATATATACAGATATAAATCCTTGCGTAGCTAAACCTGTATATATACAAATATAAACCTTTATAAAAACCCGTATATACGGATATCAAACCTTGTGCTGGTAAGCCTGTATATAAAACGATATATGGTAGTAAGGAGGGTACCCTGGTGATTGACCAGTTAATCATTTTTTACAGTAGACGGCTATAAGGATGTATGATGGTTAGCGATGCTGGCAAGACCACAATGTTGTTTTAACGTTGGCACAACGTTGAGCCACAAATATGATGGTGGCAGTTTGGTGTCTGCTTACACCCTCAGCGGATGGTCAAGGTCACAGGATCAGGCAGGTCGTTGCACAGTGGGGTTCGCCTGGGGTTGCCCTCCCTCATTTATTTGCTCCCAGACTGAGATGGTCATGTCAGATGCACCTCTCAAATTCTATGTTTGTCCAGTAGATTATATTAATCTATTTTATTATTTAACTTAACTTTAACTTAACTTGTGTTGATATGTATTCTCTAGGAATGTGCATGTGTAACACACTTTTTCCACACTTTTGATATTTTTGTACAAACTTTTTGCAAAATTTGCAAAAAGGAGAAGAAATGGAGACTAATAGTTTTAGTATTTTTCTCGCAATTGTTTTGTTCAGAAAGGTTAGTTGAATCCTATCTATCATTTGTTAGCCATTTGTTCAGATTATTTTGCCAGAATGACTAAAGTACACTTAAAATGGTCGTTTAACAATGCTGTGATAACTGGAATGGACTAAATGAAAGACAGGGAGCAGTATAGCTGCACTGCACCAGCATGGGACACATTATGTAAGAGTTCAAACTCTTTGAGGAACATTAACCCTGTCACCGCGGGTGTCGCCAAAAGGCGACCACCTGGCAGACCGCGGACGACATCAGTAATTACTGTTTTTAATTAAAAAATAATTTATTCAGCACTCAGGCATTTTATGACGTTATAATTCAGCGGTGAAAGGGTTAAGCCGATTGGCCGATACAATGCAATGATTTACCACAGCTAGAAATACCTTGTATAACTTAACTTTCACACCCTTTTTATTACATTTACAGGTGATAGATCTACAAACATGGTGTTGTGTAGTGAAGAAACAATGACGTTGACCTGTGCTGCTCCCATGGTGATCAGGGTTGACAGGGCTGTTTACGGTCACTATGACAACAATGTGTGCCCAGGTCTTAACGCCGTTACCAACTGCCACCTGGATGGTGATTATGACATCGTGGACGGAATGTGCTCCGGGCTGGGATCCTGTGACGTCGTAGTCGGTCATGCCACATTTCAATCGGACCCGTGTCCTAACAGTCACAAATACTTGGATTTAGATTACACATGTGTTTTTCGTGAGTTGTTAGTTTGTGTTTATTCTTTTACCTGCACTAGAGCACTGGTGTCCCTATAGTAGTCTATCTGTGTTTTCAATTACATCTGTACTAGAGCACCGGTGTCCACTATAGTAGTCTTTCTGCATTATTTTATTTACATCTGCACTGGAGGACTGGTGGCAACTTTAGTAATATGTCCTAATATTGACTCTTGCGAAACCCCTGTATATGTATTTAAGATGATCTGACATGGTCAATATCCACACATTGTTTCCTGTTTGATAAATAATGTCTTATAAAATTTTAAGACGTTCCTGAAATACCCCAAAATTCTAGTTTGTCAAACAATATCGTATTGAACGCGTTTAGAAAATTCAGGTAGACAGCTAGAGGTGTATTCACATTATCCATATGATTCATAATAGTATTAACAATATTTAGTGCCCTATAATTCGGTCAAGTACGTGATAGTTCCAAAATCCATATTGTTAATCATAAAATAGGTTATTCATAGTAATAATAATAGTGATTCATTTGGTTAAAAATGAAATGTTCAAATATTTTAGAAATTGCTGCTAAAAGAGATATATGCTTATAATTTTACTGGGGTGGTGTCACCCTTCTTAAACAGAGGAATGACGTTAGCTAGTTTTAATTTGTCATGGGAAAAAATTTAAAGCGATTTATTTATTATTGTTGTTAACGGTTTTAATAAATTAAATTTAACTAGTTTAATTTACATAGTTGATAAAACATAAACAACTGAACTATTTTTAAAATTAATGCCACTAATCAGTGTTTGATACAGTATCTTCGTCTATATTTTGAAATAAAAATGCTAGAAACTGATTTTTTTAAATATTTCGTTTCAAGTTTTCTGATACACCATAAAGGCTTGAAGTCAGTGTACTGCCAATGTTTGCAAAATATTTGTTGAAGTAATTAGTCATTGTTTCTTTAATTATTTTAATTTGATCTGGTAGAAAAAAAATCGATTTGTTTTTATTCAACATGGTTTTCTTCAAATATACTATTTGTATAGTTTTGACACAGGGGACTAAGGCAATCAGCACATAATATAGTATGTGTATAGTTTTGACACTGGGGACTAAGGCAATCAGCACATAATATAGTATGTGTATAGTTTTGACACTGGGGACTATAGCAATCAGCACATAATATAGTATGTGTATAGTTTGGACAATGGGGACTATGGCAATCAGCACATAATATAGTATGTGTATAGTTTTGACACAGGGGACTATGACAATTAACACAGGGTACATTTTTAGTATATTTTTTATTACAATCAACACTTAATATATTATCTGTATAATTTTGCCGCAAGGGACTATGACAATTACCAAATGCTATAACTTTTTGTATATTTTTCCCACGGGACTATTATAATCAACACAAACTATGATATTTGTATAATTTTGTCACAGGGGATTATGACAATTAACACAAAATATAAAATTTGTATCATTTTGTCACAGGGGACTATGCCAACCAACACAGAATATATTATTTTTTATGATTTTTGCTCCAGGAGACTACACGTTGACAATATACATAGAATGTGACTCCGCATGTGAGTTGTACGTAGAATATAATATTAATACGATTTTTGCCCCAGGAGACTACACGTTGACAATGTACATGGAATGTGACTCGGCATGTGAGGTGTACGTAGAATATAATATTATTATGATTTGTCCACAGGAGACTACACTGTGACAATGTACATAGAATGTGACTCGGCATGTGAGTTGTACGTGCAATATAATATTAGTATGATTTTTCCCCAGGAAACCACACGGTGACAATGTACATAGAATGTGACTCCGCATGTGAGGTGTACGTGGAATATAATGTTAGTATGATTTTTCCCCAGGAGACTACACGGTGACAATGTATATGGAATGTGACTCGGCATGTGAGGTGTACGTAGAATTTAAAATTATTATGATTTGTCCACAGGAGACTACACTGTGACAATGTACATAGAATGTGACTCGGCATGTGAGTTGTACGTGGAATATAATATTAGTATGATTTTTCCCCAGGAGACTACACGGTGACAATGTATATGGAATGTGACTCGGCATGTGAGGTGTACGTAGAATATAAAATTATTATGATTTGTCCACAGGAGACTACACTGTGACAATGTACATAGAATGTGACTCGGCATGTGAGGTGTACGTGGAATATAATGTTAGTATGATTTTTCCCCAGGAGACTACACGGTGACAATGTATATGGAATGTGACTCGGCATGTGAGTTGTACGTGGAATATAAAATTATTATGATTTGTCCACAGGAGACTACACTGTGACAATGTACATAGAATGTGACTCGGCATGTGAGTTGTACGTGGAATATAATATTATTATGATTTGTCCACAGGAGACTACACTGTGACAATGTACATAGAATGTGACTCGGCATGTGAGGTGTACGTGGACGGTGAAGTACAAGCCACTCTCACTTCTGCCTCAGGTCAGACATCTCTGGAAATACCACTATTTGCTCAACTCCTGGCAATACAAGGTAAACCAAATTCTCTATAATTATTCACCCAATGTTAGCTTAATGTTGAGCCGGCATCGTAGGCCAACATTAAACCAACGGTGTGTATTGGCTGATAGTGTCTTTGTTGCATAAGATGGGGGGGGGGGGGACATTTTTTTTACTAAAATTCAGAATGACCCGATATTTTATCAATTTGGATTTTATCACCAGATTCTATTGTGACTGGATTCGATTTTAGTCTATGAATACGGTGTTGAGGCTTTTACCATAGGTTAACCGAATATGTGGCTAATCTATGCTTTTATATAGTGTATCTAGAAATATGTAGATTTGTCGAACACAATTTTGCACTGATAGATTATCTTGAAAGTATATTTTATAGGATATTAGTGAATTCCAAAATTAGATTAATTTCAAGGTTTAATCATGTTAATATAAAGCTAGGTTTAAAGGGACTGGCCCAGGCTAAAATCATCAAAAAATCGGTGATTTTATTTCGGGTTCTTAATATGACCATATGATGTAAACATGTACATAGACTAGAACTGCAAATTTTTATAATTTTTGTGCTGCGCATTCACCAGTTAGGCTAGATATAGAGACGAAATTCTTGATTTCTAATTATTGACAACCATGTCAAAAATAGGAAATGCGGGAATTTCGTCTCTATATCTAGCCTAACTGGAGAATGCGCAGCACAAAAATTATAAAAAATTTGCAGTTCTAGTGTATGTACATGCTTACATCATATGGTCATATTAAGAACCCGAAATAAAATCACCGATTTTCTAATGATTTTAGCCTGGGCCAGTCCCTTTAAAAATTGAAGCTTCAATTATAATAACACTCACAATGCAGAGGTGTGTTTCTATTTCTCATGCATTTGTATCTGGAATTCACAAGTTAAGATGACGAAAAATATCTCCATTTATGAAAAAATGACATCTCTCAAAATTGAATAATTTGTATCTTCCACACATGCTACCACACATATTTATTCTTAGAGGCTGGATAAAACAGTTCATTGTCTTTGTTTTGCAGCTCGGGGTGGTTTTCTCACATTTACCGGAATTCGTGTGATGACCCATCATGGTGTAGTGACAGAAACCAGCACTTGGAAATGCACATCCGCTGTTTACACAGACTGGCATCTGACAACCTATGATGACTCGTCCTGGCCTGATGCCTTGATAGATTTAAGCTCTGTGCTCCTGTCATACTCGTCACAGTCCCCTCTCGGGTGGGGATCAGCCAGAGCCATCACTGCAGGCTCTTCAGGAGAGATGTTCTGTAGGACAGCTCTTCCCGGAATGCCCGGTGAGTGACCCCTAGCTAGCCCTTCCAGTACTGACAGTAAATACCCTCTAGTAGGGCTTACTGACCTCATTCGGAGGCCAGACAGTATACCGACACAGCGACGGTATACATACTGGGATCCAGTGGGAGTCGCAGCCGGCGCACCGTCCCCCCCCCCCCCGGTTCAGGTTCCCAAAAACAAAAAAAACGAACATATTTGGGCCGAAATATGCTCGAGAATGCGTCATTTGAGGCATCAGAATAAAAACACACCCTGGTGTGATAAGGAACGTCATTGGTCCTTTTATCTTCTTAACGTGCTGATCATGTTTATTGCACTTTTCAGCCTTTTCCTGCAAGTACATTTCTCCGACTTAAAGTTGCAGAGCACAGTGCTGAGACACAACTCGAGGTGGTGAAATTTAAATTATATAAACTTACCCTCTCATGATGCATACAAGCATCCTCTTATATACCTGACAATGTCGTAATTTTAGAATAATTTATTTTCTGAAACATTTTTTGATGACCAGTCGAACAAGTGTGAGAGCAATTCGCGGCTAGTAGCTAGCAGCTATTTATGTACATTTCCCCTGGGTATGTTAATTGATGCATCCCACATTAGGTTAACTTAGCTGGATCGTCAAAATACCTTGATTATAGGTTTATATGTGTTATACTAATTTAATAACTGTTATGTTAAACCAATTTATTAAAATGTTATTGGACAAAATCATAGTGTGGATCAATAACTAATCTGATTTTTACATAAATATTTTCAGCACAGTTCCTTGTTAATTGTGCATGACAGCTAATTGGCGATATGTTTGTCGTGTTTGTTGCTTAGTATCTTCACAAAAATCCAAAATTAAAATTACTCATGAATGTTGTGTCAATTCTGGTCCGGCGTCGCAGACAATGTGAGATGAAATAGTAATCACATTTTTCACCTGATGAACAAAGTTTTAGACTTTTTTTAGAAATGGGTCATATCAAGGAGAAGTGAGACAGCTGATGGGGTAAAGTGGGACATTTCACGTATCTCCGTGGATCCATCGATACTAGAAATAAAATAAATTGTGAACAGATTAAATGAGTACAAACATTTAATGAACACATTTACATAATACATATCCAGTATATGGGGAAGTGGTACAGTCAAGTGGAGAAGCGGGACGTCATGCCCAGTTCACCCCATGTCTACTATTACATAATAATAGCCCCAGTTGTCCCTATACCTACCAGATTTAAAACACATTCAATAATCACTGTTGTAAACAACATTTAACCTATACAGCCACGAAGAAGGCAGCAAGGATACCCCAAATACAGTAAATATGTGATACTGTACATATTCAAGAAGATTAACAACTTTTTATAGTCACTGCCACAGAAAATGTTGTCTAGAACCTGATTTACTGATCACAGGTGTTCCAGTTCTCCATTGTCACAGTTCTCCTAGTCCTCCCTAACTGTGACATAATCCATTATCCTGTCCACCTTTTGGGACATGAACAGTTAAAGCCCAGTTAAAGAATAGTATTTATCCTTATAATGGCTCAGAATTAACACAATACTATGTTAATATCTGGTATTTGCTGATGTATTAACATTCTATGCTGTTTATTCAGACTTTATCATGGAGAACCAGGCCATTGACGAGTCCACCGAACAGAGCTCTGATTCCAGTAACAACTACGCGCAGTCGTATAGAGCCGTGGATGGGATGATGGGAGTGACATTCAGTGAAGGGCATTGTTTTGCTACCTCCACAGAGGACAATCCTTGGTGGGTGTTGTCGTTTGGGGAGATGACCTACATTAGTCAGGTGCATCTACTACGTGTGGTGGATTCAGAAGGTAAAATGTCACTTGTCAAGGACTTCGACATGCATAGGGGTATTGGATGATTGTTAGTGGTAGTACTTTTCGCCAGCAGCTGGGGAGGGTTGTAAGGGATATGTTATGCCTGCATGCTGTGCGACATGGTATGGAAATACTAGTCTACACCAATTATCCAAGGGAAGCTGCCAACAGCACCCCCTCTTTCCTCCGCTAAACAGTGGTGCCAATGCAGCTGCTGTATAAGTGCAGGAAATTGTGTTGCCTTACAGCCTTAAAATCATATCATCAATGGATTGCACTTTTATCGTATTGTAATGTCATTTATGACGCCAAAGATCATTAGTGCCAAAAAGTGATATTGATAGATTATACCATGACTAAAATAGTATCGTCCTGCATATCAGCCCGACCTAGTTGTATTCTCCAGAGGGTCATGGGCCTTGTATCACCCAAAGACCTCAGAATACAAATAGGGAGGGTTAATGTGAGGGAAAAAAAACTTTAGCCATGTTGTCTTTTTATCTCATACCAACAAGGTAGGCCTAGACTAGAGAACTGCAGTTTAGAAAGTAAATTACCATAGCCCAGGCCTAAGCTTGTAACATCACGAGAAGCGGATCCAGTTTGCCGACGACCAACAATGAACCAAGCTTTGGTAAGGCTATGTACCGTATACGTACACAATGTTGTTCTACCAGGTGGGGTGATGATTCTGAACCACTCAAACTTCTAATCTCGTAGTAACAGGGAGATAACAGACAATAACAAAACATCCCAGTGGGGAATAACTGACATAGGCTTCCCCCTATAGTACACACAATTTGTTTTCTCTAAATCTTCATAGCTGTATGAGCCGAGTAAAAAAAAATTGTAGGCCTATCTGGTACAATACAAACCTTGGTATGAGATAATAAGTATTATTTTACTACTATTAACCCTTTGACCGCCAAATTATTCAATCTGAATTTTCACCCATTGAAGTTGTGTCTCGCTGACGCGATCCACAACTTCAAGTGAGTGAAAATTATCCAGATTTGATAAAATGGAGGTCAACTGTTTTAAAATATTGCTGATTGATGTCACATTTTAGCTTTAACATGTTTAAAAGGTGGTACTTAATGTGCTAATAAAAAATGAAAACCCGAATATATGCGGCACCAGCGGTTAAAGGGTTAAACATGGGTACGTGTATTTTTATCAGTCAGTTACGTAAAAGTATACTGTGTCTAGTGAAACATATTGGGTACATATTGTGTCTGGTGATCATTATCAGTCAGATACATACTCTATCTGGTGGAGCAGTATTCCTATATTGATACATCTGCATGTTAAGGCTCAGGAAATCTTAGCACAAATAAAGTTTCACTGAAATTATTATTTAGTAAATAGTTTGTGTTAGACGTTTGCTTATTAAAATAATCCAGTGTGTGAGATGATATTTGTAGCTAGAAATTGCTTTGGCCAGAAATATAAAAACAAACAATTTGGCAGCTATAATAATATATTCTGATTAATCAATGGTATTACAACACATAAGATTCTATAATCTGCATGTGCGGTTACAGCTCACTTTAACTGGCGTTATCATGTTTCATTTTCTACAGACCCTTCAGCAGACTTTTTATCAAACCTTAGAATTGGCGTTCCTATAACTGCAGCTGAGCTTCACGAATGTGACTATTTACCATCAGGAGGTTTTCACACAGGAGAACAGCGAGTTGCGATTACATGTCAGCCAACTAGAGTACGAGGACATGAACTCAAGCTGATTGCAATGTCTGCAGCAACCCAAATAAAACTATGTGAAGTGTTTGTATATGCTGGTAAGTAAATTATGTGATGTGTTTATATATGCTGGTAAGAGAATTATGTGATGTGTTTATATATGCTGGTAAGTAAACTATGTGAAGTGTTTATATATGCTAGTAAGAAAACTTTTTAAAGTGTTCATATATGAGATGGTAAGTAACCTATTTGAAGTGTTTATATATGATGGTAAGTATACTATGTGAAGTGTTTATATATGAGATGGTAAGTAGACTATGTGAAGTATTTATATGAGATGGTAAGTGAACTATGTGAAGTGTTTATATGAGATGGTGAGTATACTATGTGAAGTGTTTGTATATTATGGTAAGTAGACTATGTGAAGTGTATATATATTATGGTAAGTAAACTATGTGAAATATTTATACATGAGATGGTAAGTATACTAAGTCAAGTGTTTATACATGAGATGGTAAGTAACCTATGTGAAGTATTTATATGAGATGGTAAGTAACCTATGTGAAATATTTATATGAGATGGTAAGTAAACTATGCGAAGTATTTATATGAGATGGTAAGTAACCTTTGTGAAGTATTTATATGAGATGGTAAGTAACCTATGTGAAGTGTTTATATATGAGATGGTAAGTATACTAAGTCAAGTGTTTATACATGAGATGGTAAGTAACCTATGTGAAGTATTTATATGAGATGGTAAGTAACCTATGTGAAGTGTTTATACATGAGATGGTAAGTATACTAAGTCAAGTGTTTATACATGAGGTGGTAAGTAACCTATGTGAAGTATTTATATGAGATGGTAAGTAACCTATGTGAAATATTTATATGAGATGGTAAGTAACCTATGTGAAGTATTTATATGCGATTGTAAGTAACCTATGTGAAGTATTTATATGAGATGGTAAGAAAACTATGTGAAGTATTTATATGAGATGGTAAGAAAACTATGTGAAGTATTTATATGAGATGGTAAGTAACCTATGTGAAGTGTTTATATGAGATGGTAAGAAAACTATGTGAAGTATTTATATGAGATGGTAAGTAACCTATGTGAAGTGTTTATATGAGATGGTAAGAAAACTAAGTCAAGTGTTTATACATGAGATGGTAAGTAACCTATGTGAAGTATTTATATGAGATGGTAAGTAACCTATGTGAAGTGTTTATACATGAGATGGTAAGTATACTAAGTCAAGTGTTTATACATGAGGTGGTAAGTAACCTATGTGAAGTATTTATATGAGATGGTAAGTAACCTATGTGAAATATTTATATGAGATGGTAAGTAACCTATGTGAAGTATTTATATGCGATTGTAAGTAACCTATGTGAAGTATTTATATGAGATGGTAAGAAAACTATGTGAAGTATTTATATGAGATGATAAGTAACCTATGTGAAGTGTTTATATGAGATGGTAAGAAAACTATGTGAAGTATTTATATGAGATGGTAAGTAACCTATGTGAAGTGTTTATATATGATGGTAAGTATACTATGAAGTGTTTGTATAAGATGATAAATAAACTATGAGAAGTGTTGTATATTATGGTACGTAAAACTATGTCAAGTGTTTGTGTATGTTGGTAAGTAACCTATGTGATGTGTTTGAATATGCCGGGAAGTAAACTATGGTAAATATTTTTTGATCAGATGGTAAGGAAATTATGTGAATTATTTGTATATGATGGAGGGTAAATTATGTGAAGTGTTTGTATATATGCTGGTAGGTAAACTATGTGAAGTGTTTGTATATGCTGGTAGGTAAACTATGTGAAGTGTTTGTATATGCTGCTAGGTAAACTATGTGAAGTGTTGATATTTGCTGGTAGGTAAACTATGTGAAGTGTTTGTATATGCTGGTAGGTAAACTATGTGAAATGTTGGTTATGCATTTCTGCTGTAAGTAAACTATGTTAAGTGTTTGTATATGATGGTCAGTAGATAAGCTATGTGAACTAAAGTATGTGAAGTGTGTGTATATTCTGTTAAGTTAAGTATGTGGAGGTTTTACAAGTAAACTATGTGCAGCAATTCACGTCAATGGTCATGTGATGACAGACTTGTGCTTGCAACACATATGTTTATGTAATTAAGCTATGTAGATCCACTGTTTTTCAATTTGGAAACAAAGACTACATTCTGGCTTTTCCTTTGGTATAGTTGCGTGGTATAGTACTTCATAACATGTTGACGGTTCGTGAACATATTTGTTAATTGCTTACAGATTTGCATTACCACCCTGTTGGTGGGGCTCTTGCTGCTGGAACTCTTAGCACTCTACACTATAAGATCACAATCATGACTGGTCATATTCTGCCACATGACGGCAACATTGTGGCATGGGATGTGTATTCTAGCATCACTAAAAACATTTATTTGGAGATCTGGAGAGCAACAGAGACTCCACTGATATACCAATTAATACACAAGGTGCTGCGTGCTGTAGTTGTCGGCAAAAATCACATTGTGTTGGATAATGTAGACAAGACAGAGGTGAAGGCGGGAGATGTTTTGGCCACCCAGTCAAATAGCTACGCCATGCTGCACACGTTAGACCCTGATTGTTCAGTCGGTGACACTTTCACCTTTGCTACCAGTACAGGATTGAACGTGGGAAGCTCCCTAACGTTCGTGGATATAAATGAATGCAGAAGATACCCTATGCAGGCAGAAATAGTAGGTGCAGGTAAGCCGTTTTTCAACATGTTAATAGTTAGTATCGGTGAGGAGATGATTACTGTTGTTTAAATTTGTTCGTATCCATCAGTCATCCATTTTGGGTGGAATTAATTGTTTAATGTAATTTCCAACTTCAAAAGAAACAAAAATTCACAAACAAACCAGACTAATTTCACATTCTGTGTTCACATGTGACATTCTGTGGTCACAGGTGACATTCTGTGTTCACACGTGACATTCTGTGTTCGCACGTGACATTCTGTGTTCACACGTGACATTCTGTGTTCACAGATGACATTCTGTGTTCACAGGTGACATTCTTTGTTCACATGTGACATTATTTGTTCACATGTGACATTATTTGTTCACAGGTGACATTCTTTGTTCACAGGTGACATTCTTTGTTCACAGGTGACATTCTTTGTTCACACATGACATTCTGTGTTCACAGGTGACATTCTGTTTTCACATGTGACATTCTGTGTTCACAGGTGACATTCTGTGTTCACAGGTGACATTCTATGTTCATAGGTGACATTCTGTGTTCACGGGTGACATTCTGTGTTCACGGGTGACATTCTGTGTTCACAGATGACATTCTGTGTTGATATGTGACATTCTGTGTTCACATGTATCATTCTGTGTTCACATGTGATATTCTGTGTTCACAGGCGACATTCTGTGTTCACAGGTGACATTCTGTGTTCACATGTGACATTCTGTGTTTACAAGTGACATTCTGTGTTCGCAGGTGACATTCTGTGTTCGCAAGTGACATGTTGTATTCACAGGTGACAATATATGTTCACATGTGACATTTTGTGTTCAGAGGTGACATTCTGTGTTCACAGGTCACAATCTCTGTTCATAAGTGACAGTCTGTGTTCATGTATGACATTCTGTGTTGATATGTGACATTCTATGTTCACATGTATCATTCTGTGTTCACATGTGATATTCTGTGTTCACAGGCGACATTCTGTGTTCACAGGTGACATTCTGTGTTCACAGGTGACATTCTGTGTTTACAAGTGACAGGTGACATTCTGTGTTTACAAGTGACATTCTGTGTTCGCAGGTGACATTCTGTGTTCGCAAGTGACATTTTGTATTCACAGGTGACAATATATGTTCACATGTCACATTTTGTGTTCAGAGGTGACATTCTGTGTTCACAGGTCACGATCTCTGTTCATAAGTGACAATCTGTGTTCATGGATGAAAATCTGTGTTCACACGTGACAATTTGTATTCACAATGTTAGTGATACTATACATGATAGATATACTTGTATGTTTCCCACACCAAAATCAGAGATAAAATAACAGTTATTACTCTGGAAAGCGTAGAAACCAGTTTAGCACACATTTTTTTTATCATATTTTATACATTTTTTAATTTTAAAATATTTTATAAAGTATAGGTGCTGATATTCTATATCAGCACCATTTACAATGAATAAATATGTCCTGTGCCTGTAAATCCATAAAAATCATCACCAGCTAGTGGACGATAATAGGTGAATAAAATTACAAGTAGAAGTCAAATAAGTCAGTTAGAAATATCGGCGTCTTAAAATGGGACATATCATTCTAATATGTAGGGTGTTTAACACACATATTTTTATCACATTTTATAAATTATAGGAGATGAAAGTGTTATTATCTAGCTCCCGATATTATGACATTTAACTCCAGGTGGAATATTGAATCAAAACATGAATGCTTTAACTAAAGAACTGTAAGAACATGATATTAATGCACAGGATAGGATATATGTTTCTTAGCATCAAAACCAGAGATACAAAAACTTTTTTTATGACTATTACATTAATTTGACACTTTCATTTTTCTCAGTCACTCCCTGGGGATCCATGACTCATAATGTGACTAGAAGCTGCCTGGACAGAGACGCCATCTTACTACAGCCATGTGAGGAGAACTGTACAGACAGTCAGGTAGTATATACACCCTAGCCTATATACAACCAATAGAAATACATATCAAATTTGTCTGTGAATGGTCTAGATGGACGCAGTGACCAACAAAGCAAACTAGTTGAAATCATTATTAGGCCCACATAAGATAAATGAGCTAAAATTTACCATTTTGCACACTTTCCTATAGTCGGACCAGTGACAATGCGCCGACGGCCATCTTGGAAGGAATTTTGAACAAATAAAAAAGTTGAATGATGCCACCTGAGCATCGATCACTTTCTGATTCTGCTTTCTCTACCAGAATCAGCAAAAACCTGGATTGTGGGTATTTTGGCAATGTTCGACCCATAGCTGCAGGACTGTGCGTTTTATTTCTGTTGTATTGCTAACAAATGACCCAAAATGACAACATTTGACATATTTTCTTAGTTTAAAGGTCCATGGTATAGTCATGAGACCTGGGATTAACTACACTGCTCACCCTAGATACTGCTCCTTCGCATGTTAAAATTGCAGATGATTGACGTCATATTTTCCCCGCTCTCAATTTCAAGTATTGTAGTAAGCTTGTGATTGGCCGGCTGTCTTGCTAAAAGTACCCTGATCAGCTGGCGAGAATATTATGGTGGCGGAGGGGTGGGTGTAGACAGACACCTGTGTGAGCCCAGCAAACGCGAGCATTTGACCCAATGCTGTTTCAATATTGGCCCACCGCCAATGGCGCTGGACCAACATTGAAACAACATTGGGTCGAGTCTTCGTGTTTGCTGGGAGAGCTGTCCGCATTTTGATACACGCGTGCCGTCTGTGTCTGGTCGGAACAGGCAGCACAGTGCTCTGTGTAGGGATTAATATGCATACTGACAAATAATTTTAAATTGACTTATACATGGTTCGATCAATTGGGAAACATATAGCATAATATAAAAAGGGGTAATTTGAACTTAACCTTTAAATGACCTTGGAAACTTTATAACCTTTGTCTGCACACAAAACACCAAACAGTTTTCAACCTCATGGGACCTAGTAGAAGTGATTATATGTTTGTTGCCAATATTTATCATATGCTTTAAAATTAACTGTACTAGCTCTTGGGCTATTATGTTTTTTATTGTATCACAGTTGTGGAAAGTAGACGGATTCGGTCGTGTTGTGTCATTTTCGGGGTTGGTGTGCGTGGGAGTTGACACCACAACACTAGACCTAGTTTACCAGGACTGTACCTTGGTCAACAAACACTTGTGGCAAATGGAGTTTCTGGACAGCAGTGAATTCTTCTTCCGGGTTCGTCACAAGAGACTGAATCTATGTCTGACGGCAACGATGACGTCACTGAATGTGTCTACCTGCGCTCATAACGAGTCTGCTGATGTATGGTTTCATAAGCCTCTCATCCGCAATGGTAAGTGAGAGAGAAAAATGAAAATGTATATCTCGCAACATGAGAAGCTGGGCAAGCGTGAATCCTTGAAATGCTGAAATATTTTATATTTATAAACCAAGAAACCAAATTTCAGGCATTGCTTAAAATATCAGGAAAAGGCTGCATGCGCTTAGCCGTGTAGGACAGACGATTCGCTCTGCTTTCAGCCGTGCTGCAATGAGTTTCACATACAGACTGATTTTCTGACCTGATGAAAATCAATAAAAACCTAGCAAAAGTCATGGTGCCAGTAGTACATGTTAAGAATTTTAAAAGACAAAAAGTTATACCATTTGAGATTGATACTGAGGTGTGACAATGTAAATAACAAAAATAATTTATAAATTCGAAATCAATTTCGGTCATCTTGCTTTGAACTATTTAAATTGACACGTAATCGTTAAGCCATATGTGATTGGCTGATTCAGATATTTGGGTGAGTTGGAAAAAAGGTTCGTGTTACAAATGGGGCAGGATTTTATTTTTATATCGAATAATGTTGATTTAAAATCAAATTGAAAAAACCCTTTAATGATTTGTCTGCCATGATATTTGGAGACGTGATACATTTTTTGCAATTGCAGACGTAACAAATACAATAATTGCAAAACCTCAGCATATCTGACACATTTGTTTAAAATTTAGTTATTATTTAGTTGATCTGAGGTTACAAAATTAACCAGCATAAAGGTCAAGATATTGCGTTTGAAAGGTTCTTATTACACCAATACACGACCAATCCGTGGTGTTGGCCTATCGTCTACAACGCTGGCCATCATCGGATCAATATTTCGTATTTACTATATATATAACTGGTCATATAGGCCTATGTGTCAATAATCAGCAATAACTGCATGGCTGCAGTGTATTGACTTTGAAATAGTCCGCAACCAATTTGCATGCGCAAGTAACATAAGTCGATGGCTGGGATGTGCATAGTGGATGGTAGGCCTATGGGCAAGTGTCATAATATAGTTGTGATGTTTATTCAGAATAATACACTATATCTGTGTGCCCTTAATATTATAAATATTTACTAACAATCTTAAAATACTTCCATAATTCTTTGTGACAATACATCAGTACGCCTACATGGCATTCAGTGTAGGGTCATAAGTAATTCCGTCGGAATCTCATGTTAATTCTTGTCTCCTACGTTTTTTCTTTCTCAGACTTTTCTGCTGAATCCAAAACATAGGGTGCAATTTTTTGTGGTCACCTTGAGGTCATGTTTAGACTCCTGGAGGTCATGACCCCCTAAATATAAATAAAATTTTTTATTTAATTTTTTTTTTTTTCAAACGTGTCTTACTTGTCGTTTAACACATCAAAATTACCTAAATTGTTTAAGAAATATCATCAAATTTGAAAAAAATGAAATAACATTTTCAAACATCTCGAAAGCCATTTCCTTCCCGCTAAAGGAAAATATACCTAATAATCCATGGGCCACCCTCTCCCACTACTCACCCACACCAACTTTTTTCAGCTTTGATATGTACAAAACATGCAATGAGATGTTACCAGTAAATAAATAGGGACAAAATTTATATTTTGACCGCTTTTATGGAGGTACCTACAAACACGTCTGGAATTGGGGGTGGGGGGGGGGAGGGGCAGGGTTACGTAAGTGTCTTTCGTTCTGACGTGCAATATGCCATATAACAGATAATTAAATTCCCGTTCTAATAATAAATCACATCGTCTCTCCACATACGAGTAAATTTAAAAGAAAAAATCCAGAATGGCTCGGAATTGCTAAATTTATTGATTTTGTGGGACTGGGGGGCCGAAACAAGCATTTTGGTGTTCATTGTTCTTCGCATGACCTATAGTTTATCGTAAGATCCATGATGGAGGTCATTTGACATATTTACTATTAAAATAATGATGTCTTTCTAAATACAAAGCACATGAAAGCATGTTAGAATAACTGTACTTAAACACAGTTTCGAATGCCTTGCAACCTGATCTGCCGTATTACGTAGCCTATTTTTTAGATTTCCATTAAACAAATGTTGTTTATGATCATAATACATAATACACGCTTTATTTGTGTTGGCGGCAACCATTTTGAATTGGAATATCAAATAAAGGTCATTTTTTTGAGACATTTAAAATTTATCAACTCAAAATAATACAGAAACCAGAAATCGTGCAAAAATTTGTAAAAAAAAAATATAGAAAAGATGTGGTTTCGGCGGCCATTTTTAGTTTTGTTTATTTAAAGGTGAAGTACACTAAATATATAATTTTATTCGACAGATTCGAATTCATTACACACAAATTATATAAAAACAAGTGGGGAAAAAAATATAGACTTAATTGCAAAGCAAAGTTAAATGTTTCATATTTCAACCCAGGATAAATACACACATTTAAAAAAAAAGTCTGCAATATTCTATATAGGCGATGTGCAATGCACAAATCTAAATACCACTTAGTTTTAAGGATATACACATCTGGGTTATATAGCCAATAATTATGTTTTATTAAGTCGTTTTCGTTGACCATGTTTACTAGTTTGTTTTGTTGTCGATTTTAATTATTTGGAAGAAAAAAAACTATTTAAACGTATGTGTAGAGATAACTATTTAATCCACTTCATCATGCAATACATCAGTAGAAAGGAAATTTAGTTATCTTTCATATGGTATATGCATGTGTAGATTGGTAAGCTAGAACGTTTGCGTAACCTTAACCCCTGATTTTAGGTTTGGGGGTTCCCTCACATAAGCGGTCAAAATATATATTTCGTCCGTATTTTTTTACTTGTAATATCTCACTTCTTCTTTTGGACATATCAATACTTAAAAAAATTAGTGGGAGTGAAAAGTGGGGGGGGGGGGTGCACGGTGACTAATTCTGGCCTATGGACTATATGTTTGTTCAGGGTTATGACCTCCAAGAGACATGGAATGGCCTTCAAAGCTACAGAATATTTGTTAATTATGAATTTTGACCATTTCTTGCCAATTTCCTTTAATTTGCTATTATTACGACTATATTACCTTGAAATACAGACTTTTCCAAAAATCCCCGTGTGTTTTTAGGGTCTTGACCTTTGAGACCCGGAACTAACTTTTAAAGTATCAGAAAAAATGACACTTTATTTTATTTTGTTCAGTATTAATTCATATTGAACATAGGTGTCAAGAATTACCATGCAATTCCCACGGAACCACATTTACTGACATATGACCCTACACTATTATTGTGAAAAGTAGGTGAGTCGTCACTATTCGCTGATCTCTCTTTGTAATCCCACCCACATGCACAGTATGGTCGCCTCTAAATGAGTAGGGTCCGTCCCAAGATAAATATTACTGACCATCGAGTCAAGAAGACTGATTTAAGACCCTGGCGATTTCATTGAAACAGCACGCACTGTAGCGACAACACGTTGACAATAATTTATGAGTTGGCAATAATTGATATGTTGTCACAGTATTCCCTGTGGTCGATAAGCTGTCCATTCTAAATACTGTTATTGATTTCCCTGCAGGTTCCCTGTACGTCAGACATAGGTAGTCAAAAGCCATCACAAGCAATACATGGGCTGCTAATTTATTACATATATGGGTTGTTACTTTATTACAGATCATATTTACATGGGCTGTTACTTTATTTACAGATTATATTTACATGGGTTGTTACATTATTTACAGATCATATTTACATGGGTTGTTACTTTATTTACAGATCATATGTACATGGGTTGTTACTTTGTTTACAGATCATATTTACATTGGTTGTTACCTTATTTACTTGGTTATGGATCATATTTACATGGGGTGTTACTTTGTTTATAGATCATTTTATATGGGTTGTTACTTTATTTACACGTCATATTTACACGGGTTGTTACTTTATTTACATATATTATTTACATTGGTTGTTACTTTATTACAAATCATATTTACATGGGTTGTTACTTTGTTTATAGATCATATTATACGGGTTGTTACTTTGTTTACAGTTCATATTTACATGGGTTGTTACATTATTTACAGTTCATATTTACATGGGTTGTTACTTTGTTATTTACAGATCATATTTACATGGGTTGTTACCTTGAGGTGGATTACCCAGAAGACATGACCACAATGGATAAGAATGACGATGGTTATGACGTAGACACCTGTATAATGTACTGTGAGCTAGTAAGTGACTGGCAATACGCTGCCGTTTTTGCAGGAACACAATGTAAATGTGACCAAGCTTTTGGTCGTTATGGTCTGCGGCCTGATGATAAGTGTACCATGTGTGAAGGTAGCACAAATCAGCTCTGCCGAGGGACTATAGCCGTCTATAACACAGGTGAGATACTTTTTAATAGCGTGTTTGGCCTTTATAAGACTTCAAGTGTGCAAATAGTAGTTTGTGGCAAGAAACAATACCTTTGATTTTGAAAAGGCGGCCTTCAAAAAAGTCTTGAAGACATGTAAACCGAATATTTATATTCTCATTATTCTCATTATTCTTATCATTCTTATCTTTCTTATCATTCTTATCTTTCTTATCATTCTTATCTTTCTTATCATTCTTATCATTCTTATCATTCTTATCATTCTTATCTTTCTTATCTTTCTTATCATTCTTATCATTTTTTTTTTTTTTTTTTTTTCTTTTTCTTTTTCTTCTTCTTCTTCTTCTTCTTCTTCTTCTTCTTTTTCTTCTTCTTCTTCTTCTTCTTCTTCTTCTTCTTCTTCTTCTTCTTCTTCTTCTTCTTCTTCTTCTTCTTCTTCTTCTTCTTCTTCTTCTTGTTTTTGTTGTTGTTGTTGTTGCTGCTGCTGCTGCTGTTGCTGTTGTTGTTGTTGTTGATGTTGCTGTTATTGTTGTTGTTTTTGGTGTACGCAATTGGGAAAAAAACATATTTAAAAAATGTAAACGTTCAATATATGCTATGCCTCTTTGCAGACACGTTCCTTCATATCCTTGCATACATTAACTGATTGTCATATGCTAGATATGCCTTTTAAGACAATAACATAACAATAACACTGAAATGATGTCGTACACATACACTGACCTGAATGTCTTCCAAAAAAGAAGTACCATTTTAAACGTTTAATATATATGTTATGCCTCTGTACAGACAAGTTCCTTCATATCATTGCATCATTCACTGATTGTCATATGCTAGATATGCATTATAAGGAAATAACAATAACAATAGCACTGGAATGTTGTCGTACACACACAATGACCTGGATGTCTTCTGAAAAAGCAGCACCATTTGCCAAATAGTAGTACAGTTCTAGACCTTGTCTGTGAAAACTTATATTTCTATACTGAAAGTGATGTATTTGTGTTTTTAGATGATTATTGTTGGCCACTAGTAGCATCAGATGGCGTCATTTACGACCCCCCGGCACCCTACCTGACCGGGGCTACTGACGGCCAGCAGTTTACAGTCACATGTAACTTGGGATTTATGCTGATTGGAGGGGCGGTCTGTGAATGTCGGACTGATGGAAATTGGAATTGTCCAGCGAGCTGCACAAGTCAGTGTTAAAATATTCTACAAAACATCTGTCAGTACAAATTTTACAAACCCTAATCATTTTAATTTAGGAATGTTGTCTTTATATTAAATACGATGTTAAATACCAGTCGAAAAAAATGATACTCTACATGCTATTTACTATTTACTGACATTTAAAAAAATTGGTTATTGTTT
Source organism: Flabesymbios commensalis (assembly GCA_964017125.1). Lineage (NCBI taxonomy): Eukaryota > Metazoa > Annelida > Polychaeta > Terebellida > Flabelligeridae > Flabesymbios > Flabesymbios commensalis. The sequence continues at coordinate 72,134,427 of OZ024914.1, read as the reverse complement.
AGTAGGCCTAAATAGCATGTAGGCCTAGAGCATCAATTAACAGCATCGCAACATATATAGTCTGTTACATTTACAACGTACAGTACAAACTATGTGCTTGCGACGCCATACACCTCATGGGAGACCTGCTCACAACTACCCGTCGAGATGTTCTACTACTTCAGGTGTAATTCCATTGGAATGGAGAATTGTCATAATTATTAGCTCAGAAAGTCATGCAATGATAGTATAGTTTATTCTCATTGTCAACTAGCAACATAACATATTAACCTACATCATAATTTGCCTGATTTGCTGGCAGGAAACTAGAAGACTTAAAAAGAAAAAAAATATATTACTTTTGCCATATTTTGTGACATATTGACAGTGCTGGTTTCAAATCCATTCTATGCCAAATTCACAACAAGAGAAAATGTTTACTAATTTTTTAAAGTAAACGCAAAAATACGTTATATTGAATAAAAAAGAACCCAACATTAGCAATAAATTATATTCCAATAAATTTGTCATAGTTATGTAATCCAGCCTCATAAGTACATTTCTGTTATAACCATTTCATAAACAAGAATGGAAACTATTGGTGCTTTAAAACAAAAAACAAACATTTTTTTTGTGTGACTGATGACATTTCCGTCAAAATTTTCATGTAATGTGCGCTACATGAAAAGCTTGTTTTCACCATAGCTGTTCGGTTGCTTGGATTTTTGCTGAGAGAGACTTATTAATGTTGTGTAAAACCTAAAATTTGTGGATAATGATGATTTTGTGAACCTGTACGTGCAAAGAATGCCCAAAGTTCCATCTGTTCAAAGAGTGAAAATCAACGTAGAGATCACACTTACACCTGAAAAAACCACCGCCATTTAAGTTGAGATGCGAGCTTTAACATTTAACATTGACATTTAAGCAGCACATGTTTAAATACTGTTCGATTACCACTCGTATCAAGAGTTAAACTAGGCCTATTATGTTTAAAAAGTGAATTATCTTTCACAATTTATTATATTACATAATCATCTTTTGAAATAGGACCTAATAAACGAGTTTGATTGATTGGACTTCATGATTGTTACTATTTTATTATCTGTAAAAAGCACACCTTTTCTTCCTAGCATGTGTGCTACCATGTGACTGGTTATTCTGTATAATATATTAAACCCTTTCAATCTCACAAGATGGCCATACCTGTTTCACATCACATAAACCGTTTTATTCCGACAAGAGTGTAGTTACAAGCTGATCTATATATAGCAGCAAACCCTTTCATTCCTACACGAGACGTTGAGCCAATGTTGGTTCAACATTGAGCCAACATTAGCTCATCGTCTCGTGCTTGCTGTGCCTATATTTCACAAATAGTTTTATTTTTAGGAGTTCCATGTGTCTCTTTGATGTCTCCACTCTACGGCACTGTGGAGAAACTTTGTGAAGTATACGAGTGTGAAGCTAACTACAGTTGTGATGCAAATTATGTCCTGGATGGAAACACCACCATCTATTGTGAGGCGACGGGAGAGTGGAGTGATCCAGCAGCAGTGTGTGTGGGTGAGTGATCCAGTGTGTGTTAACCCTTTCAAGCCCGAATTTACCATTGTCATCTTCATTCACCACAAGCCGCGAATTGCTGTCGCAATTCTCGACTTGTAGTGAATGAAGTATGATTTGATGTGGGTGAAAAAGTAAAGAAAATTGCCATGTATTTGCAAACCAGTTTCATGGGAATATTCATTCTAAAACCATAGTTGTTGGTAAATTAAGTCTGTTTTCAGGGATGTAAAACGATGCTTTAATGCATCGTGAGGACTTAAAGGGTTAATGAGTGATCGAGAACCAGTGTGTTTTGTTGAGTGTACGACAAGTGCAATACCGCAGTGTTCTCACAATCTAGCTGTATTAACCCTCTAAGCCCTCACGATGCATTAAAGCATCATTTTACATCCCTGAAACAAACTTAATTTTCTACAACCGAAGGTTTTAAAATGAATATTTCGATGAAACTGGTTTACCAATACATACAATTTTCCTTACTTTTCAACCCACATCAAATCATCTTCATCCACTACAAGTCGAGAATTGCGACAGCAATTCGCAGCTTGTAGTGAATGAAGATGACAATGTAAAGTCAGGCTTGAAAGGGTTAATGGTGTGATCATCACCAGTGGAGACAGCGTATATATTTATAGCAATAGGTTTACTATTCTAAGCAGGTATATATATTTTGAAAATGAAATGTTGAGATGTTTATTTGTATATTGCTTTTAGGAGACATTTTTTGTTTTGATTTCACACTCTATCATTATCTCGACAAAAAGAACACATGTTGATTTATTCATTGGATATTATGTCTGAGATGATGCACTATGATATTGCTCTACTACAGCTATCTGTGACGCTCCATGGACCACACCACCAGGTGTCCTGCTAGTCGCTAATCAGACCACCTACATGCAGGGTGACAATTTGACGTTTGTCTGTGACATTGGATGGCAGTTGGAAAATGGTGATTATAACAGAACGTGTTTGGGGACGCGACAGCTCAGCGGCGATCAACTCACTTGCGAAAGTAAGGCATCATGATGGGTTTAAAAAATACGTGGGCCTATATTTATTAAAGAAAGTCAACATGACTTGTGCAAATAGAAAAATGTTTTAAGAATAAAGCACGGATATGGGATTGTACAGTATACCATTAGCATGCATGAAAATAAACAGTACGCTATGAGGGTTAGACAAGAGCAGCCAGATATAGTGACTTGTGTTGGCTGACCCATGATGACTTGTGTTGGCTGACCCATGATGACTTGTTTTGGCTGACACATGATTACTTGTGTTGGCTCACACATGATGCCTTGTGTTGGCTGACACATGGTAACGTGTGTTGGCTGACACATGATGACTTGTGTTGGTTCACACATGATGACTTGTGTTGGCTCACACATGGTGACTTGTGTTGGCTCACACATGATGCCTTGTGTTGGCTGACACATGGTAACTTGTGCTGGCTGACACATGATGACTTGTGTTGGCTCACACATGGTGACTTGTGTTGGCTCACACATGATGCCTTGTGTTGGCTCACACATGATGACTTGTGTTGGCTGACACATGATGACTTGTGTTGCTCGATACATGATGACTTGTGTTGGCTGACAAATGATGACTTTTGTTGGCTCACACATGATGACTTGTGTTGCTCGATACATGATGACATGTGTTGGCTGACAAATGATGACTTGTGTTGGCTCACACATGATGACTTGTGTTGGCTCACACATGATGACTTGTGTTGGCTGACACATGATGACTTGTGTTGTCTCACACATGATGACTTGTGTTGGCTCACACATGATGACTTGTGTTGGCTGACACATGATGACTTGTGTTGGCTGACACATGATGACTTGTGTTGACTGACACATGATGACTTGTGTTGGCTGACACATGATGACTTGTGTTGGCTGGTACATGATGACTTGTGTTGGCTGACACATGATGACTTGTGTTGACTGACCCATGGTGACTTGTGTTGGCTGACACATGATGACTTGTGTTGGCTGACACATGATGACTTGTGTTGGCTGACACATGATGACTTGTGTTGGCTGACACATGATGACTTGTGTTGGCTGACACATGATGACTTGTGTTGACTGACACATGATGACTTGTGTTGGCTGACACATGATGACTTGTGTTGGCTGACACATGATGACTTGTGTTGGCTGACACATGATGACTTGTGTTGACTGACACATGATGACTTGTGTTGGCTGACACATGATGACTTGTGTCGGCTCACACATGATGACTTGTGTTGGCTGACACATGGTGACTTGTGTTGCCTCACACATGATGACTTGTGTTGCCTCACACATGGTGACTTGTGTTGGCTGACCCATGATGACTTGTGTTGGCTGACACATGATGACTTGTGTTGGCTCACACATGATGACTTGTGTTGGCTGACCCATGATGACTTGTGTTGGCTGACACATGATGACTTGTGTTGGCTGACACATGATGACTTGTGTTGTCTCACACATGATGACTTGTGTTGGCTCACACATGATGACTTGTGTTGGCTGACACATGATGACTTGTGTTGGCTGACACATGATGACTTGTGTTGGCTGACACATGATGACTTGTGTTGGCTGACACATGGTAACTTGTGTTGGCTGACACATGATGACTTGTGTTGGTTCACACATGATGACTTGTGTTGGCTGAGACATGATGACTTGTGTTGGTTCACACATGATGACTTGTGTTGGCTCACACAGCAAACACGAAACATTGACCCAATGTTGATATAATGTTGGCCCGTCGTTTCCGATGATGGCCCAGGATTAAACCAACGCCGGCTCGGCGTCTCATTTTGATGATAATTCAGCCACTCGATGGTGATTCTCTAACACTATACAGTAGGTGTTGACATCAGTTGAGTTGTCATGAGTCGCACTTCTCGGCAAAACTGTTACCGGCTGGTTACATCAGTCCTCGGGAGTAAATCAAGGGTGTATAGTAGCAACAAGTAGTAAATAACAAGTATATACGCACACACCAATCTTTGATAGTTAGATTGAATTGCTCCAATTTAGCAGGGGCAATCTTGTTACAACTATTTTTTTAGATTACACATCACAGTCTTATTTAATCTTGATGGCCATATGTTATTTAAATGAATATTTTTACATAACTTATATAAACCTTTTAATATAAGTTTATTATTATTATTATTTTAATACACATATCAATCAACATATTCCAGGTAAAATTCTACTGCAATGACAAAAGTGATGATCACTCATGTGTTTAATAGCGCTTAAAAAATAAACATGGAGAAAAAAGGCAATTCCTTTATCAATTCCGGGCATTTTTTTTCAATTCCAATTCAATTCCAATTACTTTTTTTTCAATTCCAATTCCTAGTCCAATTCCTGGAATTGAGTCAGGAATTGAGCTCAATTCCTATTCAATTCCGGAATTGACCCCAACTCTGGTTGGCTGACACATGATGACTTGTCTTGCCTCACACATGATGACTTGTGCTGACTGACTCATGCTGACTTGTGTTGCCTCACACATGATGACTTGTGCTGCCTCACACATGATGACTAGTGTTGCCTCACACATGATGACTTGTGTTGGCTCACAAATGATGACTTGTGTTGGCTCACACATGATGACTTGTGTTGGTTCACACATGATGACTTGTGTTGGCTCACACATGATGCCTTGTGCTGCCTCACACATGATGCCTTGTGTTGCCTCACACATGATGCCTTGTGTTGCCTCACACATGATGACTTGTGTTGCCTCACACATGATGCCTTGTGTTGCCTCACACATGATGACTTGTGTTGCCTCACACATGATGACTTGTGTTGCCTCACACATGATGACTAGTGTTGCCTCACACATGATGCCTTGTGTTGCCTCACACATGATGACTAGAGTTGCCTCACACATGATGCCTTGTGTTGCCTCACACATGATGACTTGTGTTGACTGACACATGATGCCTTGTGTTGCCTCACACATGATGACTTGTGTTGACTGACACATGATGACTTGTGTTGGCTGACATATGATGACTTGTGTTGGCTCCCACATGATGACTTGTGTTTCCTCACACATGATGACTTGTGTTGGTTCACACATGATGACTTGTGTTGACTGACACATGATGACTTGTGTTGGCTGACATATGATGACTTGTGTTGCCTCACACATGATGACTAGAGTTGCCTCACACATGATGCCGTGTGTTGCCTCACACATGATGACTTGTGTTGACTGACACATGATGACTTGTGTTGGCTCACATATGATGACTTGTGTTGCCTCACACATGATGACTTGTGTTGCCTCACACATGATGACTTGTGTTGCCTCACACATGGTGACTTGTGTTGGCTGACACATGATGACTTGTGTTGGCTGACCCATGATGACTTGTGTTGGCTGACACATGATGACTTGTGTTGCCTCACACATGATGACTTGTGTTGGCTCACATGATGACTTGTGTTGCCCGACACATGATGACTTGTGTTGCCCGACACATGATGCCTTGTGTTGGCTCACACATGATGACTTGTGTTGCCTCACAGATGATGACTTGTGTTGGGTGACACATGATGACTTGTGTTGGCTGACCCATGATGACTTGTGTTGGCTGACCCATGATGCCTTGTGTTGGCTCACACATGATGACTTGTGTTGCCTCACACATGATGACTTGTGTTGGCTGACACATGATGACTAGTGTTGCCTCACACATGATGACTTTTGTTGCCTTACACATGATGACTTGTGTTGCCTCACACATAATGACTAGTGTTGCCTCTCACATGATGACTTGTGTTGCCTCACACATGATTACTTGTGTTGCCTCACGCATGATGACTTGTGTTTTCTGACACATGATGACTTGTGTCGGCTGACACATGATGACTTGTCTTGCCTCACACATGATGACTTGTGTTGGTTCACACATGATGACTAGTGCTGACTGACTCATGATGACTAGTGTTGCCTCGAACATGATGACTTGTGTCGGCTGACACATGATGACTTGTGTTGACTGACACATGATGACTTGTGTTGACTGACACATGATGACTTGTGTTGGCGGACACATGACGACTTGTGTTGGCTGACACATGATGACTTGTGTTGGCTGACACATGATGACTTGTGTTGGCTGACACATGATGACTTGTGTTGGCTGACCCATGATGACTTGTGTTGACTGACACATGATGACTTGTGTTGGCTGACACATGATGACTTGTGTTGCCTCACACATGATGACTTGTGCTGGCTCACACATGATGACTTGTGTTGCCTCACACATGGTGACTAGTGTTGCCTCACACATGATGCCTTGTGCTGCCTCACATGATGACTTGTGTTGGCTCACACATGATGACTTGTGTTGGCTCACACATCATGACTTGTGTTGGCTGACACATGATGACTTGTGTTGGCTCACACATGATGACTTGTGTTGCCTCACACATGATGACTTGTGCTGCCTCACATGATGACTTGTGTTGGCTCACACATGATGACTAGTGTTGCCTCACACATGGTGACTAGTGTTGCCTCATACATGATGACTTGTGTTGCCTCACACATGATGACTTGTGTTGGCTGACACATGATGACTTGTGTTGGCTGACACATGATGACTTGTGTTGGCTGACCCATGATGACTAGTGTTGCCTCACACTTGATGACTTGTGTCGCCTCACACATGATGACTAGTGTTGGCTCACACATGGTGACTTGTGTTGGCTGACACATAATGCCTTGTGTTGGCTCACACATGATGACTTGTGTTGGCTCACACATGATGACTTGTGTTGCCTCACACATGGAGACTAGTGTTGCCTCACACATGATGACTTGTGCTGCCTCACATGATGACTTGTGTTGGCTCACACATGATGACTTGTGTTGGCTCATACATGATGACTTGTGCTGCCTCTCACATGATGACTTGTGTTGTCTGACACATGATGACTAGTGTTGCCTCACACATGATGACTTGTGTTGGGCTGACACATGATGACTTGTGTTGGCTGACACATGATGCCTTGTGTTGGTTCACACATGATGACTTGTGTTGGCTCACACATGATGACGTGTGTTGCCTCACACATGATGACTTGTGTTGCCTCACACATGATGACTTGTGTTGGCTCACACATGATGACTTGTGTTGGCTCATACATGATGACTTGTGCTGCCTCTCACATGATGACTTGTGTTGGCTGACACATGATGACTTGTGTTGGCTGACACATGATGACTTGTGTTGCTTCACACATGATGACTTGTGTTGCCTCACACATGATGACTTGTGTTGGCTCACACATGATGACTTGTGTTGGCTCATACATGATGACTTGTGCTGCCTCTCACATGATGACTTGTGTTGGCTGACACATGATGACTTGTGTTGGCTCACACATGATGACTTGTGTTGGCTCACACATGATGACTTGTGTTGCCTCACATGATGACTTGTGTTGCCTCACACATGGTGACTTGTGCTGCCTCACATGATGACTTGTGTTGGCTCACACATGATGACTTGTGTTGCCTCACACATGATGACTTGTGTTGGCTGACACATGATGACTTGTGTTGGCTCATACATGATGACGTGTGTTGCCCGACACACGATGACTTGTGTTGCCTAACACATGATGACTTGTGTTGCCTCACACATGATGACTTGTGTTGCCTCACACATGATGACTTGTGTTGCTCGATACATGATGACTTGCGTTGGCTGACAAATGATGACTTGTGTTGGCTCACACATGGTGACTTGTGTTGCTCGATACATGATGACTTGTGTTGGCTGACACATGATGACTTGTGTTGCCTCACACATGATGACTTTTGTTGGCTCACACATGATGACTTGTGTTGCTCGATACATGATGACATGTGTTGGCTGACAAATGATGACTTGTGTTGGCTCACACATGATGACTTGTGTTGGCTGACACATGATGACTTGTGTTGGCTGACACATGATGACTTGTGTTGGCTCACACATGGCGACTTGTGTTGGCTGACACATGATGACTTGTGTTGGCTCACACATGATGACTTGTGTTGCCTCACACATGATGACTTGTGTTGCTCGATACATGATGACTTGTGTTGGCTGACAAATGATGACTTTTGTTGGCTCACACATGATGACTTGTGTTGGCTGACACATGATGACTAGTGTTGGCTGACACATGATGACTTGTGTTGGCTCACACATGGTGACTTGTGTTGGCTGACACATGATGACTTGTGTTGGCTCACACATGATGACTTGTGTTGCCTCACACATGATGCCTTGTGTTGGCTCACACATGATGACTTGTGTTGGCTGACACATGATGACTTGTGTTGCTCGATACATGATGACTTGTGTTGGCTGACAAATGATGACTTTTGTTGGCTCACACATGATGACTTGTGTTGCTCGATACATGATGACATGTGTTGGCTGACAAATGATGACTTGTGTTGGCTCACACATGATGACTTGTGTTGGCTCACACATGATGACTTGTGTTGGCTGACACATGATGACTTGTGTTGGCTCACACATGATGACTTGTGTTGGCTCACACATGATGACTTGTGTTGGCTCACACATGATGACTTGTGTTGGCTAACACATGATGCCTTGTGTTGCCTCACACATGATGACGTGTGTTGGCTGACTCATGCTGACTTGTGTTGTCTCATACATGATGACTTGTGTTGGCTGACACATGATGCCTTGTGTTGGCTCACACATGATGCCTTGTGTTGCCCGACACATGATGACTTGTGTTGACTGACACATGATGACTTGTGTTTCCTCACACATGATGCCTTGTGTTTCCCGACACATGATGCCTTGTGTTGGCTCACACATGATGCCTTGTGTTGCCCGACACATGATGACTTGTGTTCGCTAACAGATGATGACTTGTGTTGGCTCACACATGATGCCTTGTGTTGGCTGACACATGATGCCTTGTGTTGCCCGACACATGATGCCTTGTGTTGGCTGACACATGATGCCTTGTGTTGCCCGACACATGATGACTTGTGTTCGCTAACAGATGATGACTTGTGTTGGCTGACCCATGATGACTTGTGCCGCCTCACACATGATGACTTGTGTTGCCTCACACATGATGACTAGTGTTGCCTCACACATGATGACTAGTGTTGCCTCACACATGATGACTAGTGTTGCTCGATACATGATGACTTGTGTTGGCTGACAAATGATGACTTTTGTTGGCTCACACATGATGACTTGTGTTGCTCGATACATGATGACATGTGTTGGCTGACAAATGATGACTTGTGTTGGCTCACACATGATGACTTGTGTTGGCTGACACATGATGACTTATGTTGGCTGACACATGATGACTTGTGTTGGCTCACACATGATGACTTGTGTTGGCTCACACATGATGACCTGTGTTGTCTCACACATGATTACTTGTGTTGCCTCACACATGATGACTTGTGTTGGCTGACACATGATGACTTGTGTTGCCTCACACATGATGACTTGTGTTGGCTCACACATGATGACTTGTGTTGGTTCACACATGATGACTTGTGTTGGCTGACACATGATGAGTTGTGTTGGCTCATACATGATGCTTTGTGTTGCCTCACACATTATGACTTGTGTTGGTTCACACATGATGACTTGTGTTGGCTCACACATGATGACTTGTGTTGGCTGACACATGATGAGTTGTGTTGGCTCATACATGATGCTTTGTGTTGCCTCACACATGATGCCTTGTGTTGGCTCACACATGATAACTTGTATTTGTTGTAACATGATGCCTTGTGTTGCCCGATACATGATGACTTGTGTTGGCTGACACATGATGACTTGTGTTGGCTCACACATGATGACTTGTGTTGCCTCACACATGATGACTTGTGTTGCCTCACACATGATGACTTGTGTTGGCTGACACATGATGACTAGTGTTTCCTCACACATGATGACTTGTGCTGGCTCACACATGATGACTTGTGTTGCCTCACACATGATGACTTGTGTTGCCTCACACATGATAACTTGTGTTGATTCACACATGATGACTTGTGTTGCCTCACACTTGATGACTTGTGTTGGCTGACACATGATGACTTGTGTTGCCTCACACATGATGACTTGTGTTGCCTCACACATGATGACTTGTGTTGCCTCACACATGATAACTTGTGTTGATTCACACATGATGACTTGTGTTGCCTCACACTTGATGACTTGTGTTGGCTGACACATGATGACTTGTGTTGCCTCACACATGATGACTTGTGTTGGCTCACACATGTTGACTTGTGTTGCCTCACACATGATGACTTGTGTTGGCTCACACATGATGACTTGTGTTGGCTAACACATGATGACTTGTGTTGATTCACACATGATGACTTGTGTTGGCTGACACATGATGCCTTTTGTTGGCTGACACATGATGACTTGTGTTGGCTCACACATGATGACTTGTGTTGGCTCACACATGATGACTTGTGTTGCCTCACACATGATGCCTTGTGTTGGCTCACACATGATGACTTGTGTTTCCTCACACATGATGACTTGTGTTTCCCGACACATGATGCCTTGTGTTGGCTCACACATGATGCCTTGTGTTGCCCGACACATGATGACTTGTGTTGACTGACGCATGATGACTTGTGTTTCCTCACACATGATGCCTTGTGTTGGCTCACACATGTTGACTTGTGTTGCCTCACACATGATGACTTGTGTTGGCTCACACATGATGACTTGTGTTGGCTAACACATGATGACTTGTGTTGATTCACACATGATGACTTGTGTTGGCTGACACATGATGCCTTTTGTTGGCTCACACATGATGACTTGTGTTGGCTCACACATGATGACGTGTGTTGGCTGACACATGATGACTTGTGTTGCCTCACACATGATGACTTGTGTTGGCTCACACATGATGCCTTGTGTTGGCTCACACATGATGACTTGTGTTGGCTCACACATGATGACTTGTGTTGGCTAACACATGATGCCTTGTGTTGCCTCACACATGATGACGTGTGTTGGCTGACTCATGCTGACTTGTGTTGTCTCATACATGATGACTTGTGTTGGCTGACACATGATGCCTTGTGTTGGCTCACACATGATGCCTTGTGTTGCCCGACACATGATGACTTGTGTTGACTGACACATGATGACTTGTGTTTCCTCACACATGATGCCTTGTGTTTCCCGACACATGATGCCTTGTGTTGGCTCACACATGATGCCTTGTGTTGCCCGACACATGATGACTTGTGTTCGCTAACAGATGATGACTTGTGTTGGCTCACACATGATGCCTTGTGTTGGCTGACACATGATGCCTTGTGTTGCCCGACACATGATGCCTTGTGTTGGCTGACACATGATGCCTTGTGTTGCCCGACACATGATGACTTGTGTTCGCTAACAGATGATGACTTGTGTTGGCTGACCCATGATGACTTGTGCCGCCTCACACATGATGACTTGTGTTGCCTCACACATGATGACTAGTGTTGCCTCACACATGATGACTAGTGTTGCCTCACACATGATGACTAGTGTTGCTCGATACATGATGACTTGTGTTGGCTGACAAATGATGACTTTTGTTGGCTCACACATGATGACTTGTGTTGCTCGATACATGATGACATGTGTTGGCTGACAAATGATGACTTGTGTTGGCTCACACATGATGACTTGTGTTGGCTGACACATGATGACTTATGTTGGCTGACACATGATGACTTGTGTTGGCTCACACATGATGACTTGTGTTGGCTCACACATGATGACCTGTGTTGTCTCACACATGATTACTTGTGTTGCCTCACACATGATGACTTGTGTTGGCTGACACATGATGACTTGTGTTGCCTCACACATGATGACTTGTGTTGGCTCACACATGATGACTTGTGTTGGTTCACACATGATGACTTGTGTTGGCTGACACATGATGAGTTGTGTTGGCTCATACATGATGCTTTGTGTTGCCTCACACATTATGACTTGTGTTGGTTCACACATGATGACTTGTGTTGGCTCACACATGATGACTTGTGTTGGCTGACACATGATGAGTTGTGTTGGCTCATACATGATGCTTTGTGTTGCCTCACACATGATGCCTTGTGTTGGCTCACACATGATAACTTGTATTGGTTGTAACATGATGCCTTGTGTTGCCCGATACATGATGACTTGTGTTGGCTGACACATGATGACTTGTGTTGGCTCACACATGATGACTTGTGTTGCCTCACACATGATGACTTGTGTTGCCTCACACATGATGACTTGTGTTGGCTGACACATGATGACTAGTGTTTCCTCACACATGATGACTTGTGCTGGCTCACACATGATGACTTGTGTTGCCTCACACATGATGACTTGTGTTGCCTCACACATGATAACTTGTGTTGATTCACACATGATGACTTGTGTTGCCTCACACTTGATGACTTGTGTTGGCTGACACATGATGACTTGTGTTGCCTCACACATGATGACTTGTGTTGCCTCACACATGATGACTTGTGTTGCCTCACACATGATAACTTGTGTTGATTCACACATGATGACTTGTGTTGCCTCACACTTGATGACTTGTGTTGGCTGACACATGATGACTTGTGTTGCCTCACACATGATGACTTGTGTTGGCTCACACATGTTGACTTGTGTTGCCTCACACATGATGACTTGTGTTGGCTCACACATGATGACTTGTGTTGGCTAACACATGATGACTTGTGTTGATTCACACATGATGACTTGTGTTGGCTGACACATGATGCCTTTTGTTGGCTGACACATGATGACTTGTGTTGGCTCACACATGATGACTTGTGTTGGCTCACACATGATGACTTGTGTTGCCTCACACATGATGCTTTGTGTTGGCTCACACATGATGACTTGTGTTGGCTGACACATGATGACTTGTGTTGCCTCACACATGATGACTTGTGTTGGCTCACACATGTTGACTTGTGTTGCCTCACACATGATGACTTGTGTTGGCTCACACATGATGACTTGTGTTGGCTAACACATGATGACTTGTGTTGATTCACACATGATGACTTGTGTTGGCTGACACATGATGACTTGTGTTGGCTCACACATGATGACTTGTGTTGCCTCACACATGATGACTTGTGTTGCCTCACACATGATGACTTGTGTTGGCTGACACATGATGACTAGTGTTTCCTCACACATGATGACTTGTGCTGGCTCACACATGATGACTTGTGTTGCCTCACACATGATGACTTGTGTTGCCTCACACATGATAACTTGTGTTGATTCACACATGATGACTTGTGTTGCCTCACACTTGATGACTTGTGTTGGCTGACACATGATGACTTGTGTTGCCTCACACATGATGACTTGTGTTGCCTCACACATGATGACTTGTGTTGCCTCACACATGATAACTTGTGTTGATTCACACATGATGACTTGTGTTGCCTCACACTTGATGACTTGTGTTGGCTGACACATGATGACTTGTGTTGCCTCACACATGATGACTTGTGTTGGCTCACACATGTTGACTTGTGTTGCCTCACACATGATGACTTGTGTTGGCTCACACATGATGACTTGTGTTGGCTAACACATGATGACTTGTGTTGATTCACACATGATGACTTGTGTTGGCTGACACATGATGCCTTTTGTTGGCTGACACATGATGACTTGTGTTGGCTCACACATGATGACTTGTGTTGGCTCACACATGATGACTTGTGTTGCCTCACACATGATGCCTTGTGTTGGCTCACACATGATGACTTGTGTTTCCTCACACATGATGACTTGTGTTTCCCGACACATGATGCCTTGTGTTGGCTCACACATGATGCCTTGTGTTGCCCGACACATGATGACTTGTGTTGACTGACGCATGATGACTTGTGTTTCCTCACACATGATGCCTTGTGTTGGCTCACACATGTTGACTTGTGTTGCCTCACACATGATGACTTGTGTTGGCTCACACATGATGACTTGTGTTGGCTAACACATGATGACTTGTGTTGATTCACACATGATGACTTGTGTTGGCTGACACATGATGCCTTTTGTTGGCTCACACATGATGACTTGTGTTGGCTCACACATGATGACGTGTGTTGGCTGACACATGATGACTTGTGTTGCCTCACACATGATGACTTGTGTTGGCTCACACATGATGCCTTGTGTTGGCTCACACATGATGACTTGTGTTGGCTCACACATGATGACTTGTGTTGGCTAACACATGATGCCTTGTGTTGCCTCACACATGATGACGTGTGTTGGCTGACTCATGCTGACTTGTGTTGTCTCATACATGATGACTTGTGTTGGCTGACACATGATGCCTTGTGTTGGCTCACACATGATGCCTTGTGTTGCCCGACACATGATGACTTGTGTTGACTGACACATGATGACTTGTGTTTCCTCACACATGATGCCTTGTGTTTCCCGACACATGATGCCTTGTGTTGGCTCACACATGATGCCTTGTGTTGCCCGACACATGATGACTTGTGTTCGCTAACAGATGATGACTTGTGTTGGCTCACACATGATGCCTTGTGTTGGCTGACACATGATGCCTTGTGTTGCCCGACACATGATGCCTTGTGTTGGCTGACACATGATGCCTTGTGTTGCCCGACACATGATGACTTGTGTTCGCTAACAGATGATGACTTGTGTTGGCTGACCCATGATGACTTGTGCCGCCTCACACATGATGACTTGTGTTGCCTCACACATGATGACTAGTGTTGCCTCACACATGATGACTAGTGTTGCCTCACACATGATGACTAGTGTTGCTCGATACATGATGACTTGTGTTGGCTGACAAATGATGACTTTTGTTGGCTCACACATGATGACTTGTGTTGCTCGATACATGATGACATGTGTTGGCTGACAAATGATGACTTGTGTTGGCTCACACATGATGACTTGTGTTGGCTGACACATGATGACTTATGTTGGCTGACACATGATGACTTGTGTTGGCTCACACATGATGACTTGTGTTGGCTCACACATGATGACCTGTGTTGTCTCACACATGATTACTTGTGTTGCCTCACACATGATGACTTGTGTTGGCTGACACATGATGACTTGTGTTGCCTCACACATGATGACTTGTGTTGGCTCACACATGATGACTTGTGTTGGTTCACACATGATGACTTGTGTTGGCTGACACATGATGAGTTGTGTTGGCTCATACATGATGCTTTGTGTTGCCTCACACATTATGACTTGTGTTGGTTCACACATGATGACTTGTGTTGGCTCACACATGATGACTTGTGTTGGCTGACACATGATGAGTTGTGTTGGCTCATACATGATGCTTTGTGTTGCCTCACACATGATGCCTTGTGTTGGCTCACACATGATAACTTGTATTGGTTGTAACATGATGCCTTGTGTTGCCCGATACATGATGACTTGTGTTGGCTGACACATGATGACTTGTGTTGGCTCACACATGATGACTTGTGTTGCCTCACACATGATGACTTGTGTTGCCTCACACATGATGACTTGTGTTGGCTGACACATGATGACTAGTGTTTCCTCACACATGATGACTTGTGCTGGCTCACACATGATGACTTGTGTTGCCTCACACATGATGACTTGTGTTGCCTCACACATGATAACTTGTGTTGATTCACACATGATGACTTGTGTTGCCTCACACTTGATGACTTGTGTTGGCTGACACATGATGACTTGTGTTGCCTCACACATGATGACTTGTGTTGCCTCACACATGATGACTTGTGTTGCCTCACACATGATAACTTGTGTTGATTCACACATGATGACTTGTGTTGCCTCACACTTGATGACTTGTGTTGGCTGACACATGATGACTTGTGTTGCCTCACACATGATGACTTGTGTTGGCTCACACATGTTGACTTGTGTTGCCTCACACATGATGACTTGTGTTGGCTCACACATGATGACTTGTGTTGGCTAACACATGATGACTTGTGTTGATTCACACATGATGACTTGTGTTGGCTGACACATGATGCCTTTTGTTGGCTGACACATGATGACTTGTGTTGGCTCACACATGATGACTTGTGTTGGCTCACACATGATGACTTGTGTTGCCTCACACATGATGCCTTGTGTTGGCTCACACATGATGACTTGTGTTTCCTCACACATGATGACTTGTGTTTCCCGACACATGATGCCTTGTGTTGGCTCACACATGATGCCTTGTGTTGCCCGACACATGATGACTTGTGTTGACTGACGCATGATGACTTGTGTTTCCTCACACATGATGCCTTGTGTTGGCTCACACATGTTGACTTGTGTTGCCTCACACATGATGACTTGTGTTGGCTCACACATGATGACTTGTGTTGGCTAACACATGATGACTTGTGTTGATTCACACATGATGACTTGTGTTGGCTGACACATGATGCCTTTTGTTGGCTCACACATGATGACTTGTGTTGGCTCACACATGATGACGTGTGTTGGCTGACACATGATGACTTGTGTTGCCTCACACATGATGACTTGTGTTGGCTCACACATGATGCCTTGTGTTGGCTCACACATGATGACTTGTGTTGGCTCACACATGATGACTTGTGTTGGCTAACACATGATGCCTTGTGTTGCCTCACACATGATGACGTGTGTTGGCTGACTCATGCTGACTTGTGTTGTCTCATACATGATGACTTGTGTTGGCTGACACATGATGCCTTGTGTTGGCTCACACATGATGCCTTGTGTTGCCCGACACATGATGACTTGTGTTGACTGACGCATGATGACTTGTGTTTCCTCACACATGATGCCTTGTGTTTCCCGACACATGATGCCTTGTGTTGGCTCACACATGATGCCTTGTGTTGCCCGACACATGATGACTTGTGTTCGCTAACAGATGATGACTTGTGTTGGCTCACACATGATGCCTTGTGTTGGCTGACACATGATGCCTTGTGTTGCCCGACACATGATGCCTTGTGTTGGCTGACACATGATGCCTTGTGTTGCCCGACACATGATGACTTGTGTTCGCTAACAGATGATGACTTGTGTTGGCTGACCCATGATGACTTGTGCCGCCTCACACATGATGACTTGTGTTGCCTCACACATGATGACTAGTGTTGCCTCACACATGATGACTAGTGTTGCCTCACACATGATGACTAGTGTTGCTCGATACATGATGACTTGTGTTGGCTGACAAATGATGACTTTTGTTGGCTCACACATGATGACTTGTGTTGCTCGATACATGATGACATGTGTTGGCTGACAAATGATGACTTGTGTTGGCTCACACATGATGACTTGTGTTGGCTGACACATGATGACTTATGTTGGCTGACACATGATGACTTGTGTTGGCTCACACATGATGACTTGTGTTGGCTCACACATGATGACCTGTGTTGTCTCACACATGATTACTTGTGTTGCCTCACACATGATGACTTGTGTTGGCTGACACATGATGACTTGTGTTGCCTCACACATGATGACTTGTGTTGGCTCACACATGATGACTTGTGTTGGTTCACACATGATGACTTGTGTTGGCTGACACATGATGAGTTGTGTTGGCTCATACATGATGCTTTGTGTTGCCTCACACATTATGACTTGTGTTGGTTCACACATGATGACTTGTGTTGGCTCACACATGATGACTTGTGTTGGCTGACACATGATGAGTTGTGTTGGCTCATACATGATGCTTTGTGTTGCCTCACACATGATGCCTTGTGTTGGCTCACACATGATAACTTGTATTGGTTGTAACATGATGCCTTGTGTTGCCCGATACATGATGACTTGTGTTGGCTGACACATGATGACTTGTGTTGGCTCACACATGATGACTTGTGTTGCCTCACACATGATGACTTGTGTTGCCTCACACATGATGACTTGTGTTGGCTGACACATGATGACTAGTGTTTCCTCACACATGATGACTTGTGCTGGCTCACACATGATGACTTGTGTTGCCTCACACATGATGACTTGTGTTGCCTCACACATGATAACTTGTGTTGATTCACACATGATGACTTGTGTTGCCTCACACTTGATGACTTGTGTTGGCTGACACATGATGACTTGTGTTGCCTCACACATGATGACTTGTGTTGCCTCACACATGATGACTTGTGTTGCCTCACACATGATAACTTGTGTTGATTCACACATGATGACTTGTGTTGCCTCACACTTGATGACTTGTGTTGGCTGATACATGATGACTTGTGTTGCCTCACACATGATGACTTGTGTTGGCTCACACATGTTGACTTGTGTTGCCTCACACATGATGACTTGTGTTGGCTCACACATGATGACTTGTGTTGGCTAACACATGATGACTTGTGTTGATTCACACATGATGACTTGTGTTGGCTGACACATGATGCCTTTTGTTGGCTGACACATGATGACTTGTGTTGGCTCACACATGATGACTTGTGTTGGCTCACACATGATGCCTTGTGTTGGCTCACACATGATGACTTGTGTTGCCTCACACATGATGACTTGTGTTGGCTCACACATGATGCCTTGTGTTTGCTGACACATGATGACTAGTGTTGGCTGACACATGATTACTTGTGTTGGCTCACACATGATGACTTGTGTTGGCTCACACATGATGACTTGTGTTGGTTCACACATGATGACTTGTGTTGGCTCACACATGATGCCTTGTGTTGGCTTACACATGATTACTTGTGTTGGCTGACACATGATTACTTGTGTTGGCTCACACATGATGACTTGTGTTGGCTCACACATGATGACTTGTGTTGGTTCACACATGATGACTTGTGTTGCCTCACACATGATGCCTTGTGTTGGCTCACACATGATGACTTGTGTTGCCTCACACATGATGACTTGTGTTGGCTGACACATGATGCCTTGTGTTGGCTGACACACGATGACTTGTGTTGCCTCACACATGATGACTTGTGTTGCCTCACACATGATGACTAGTGCTGGCTTACACATGATTACTTGTGTTGGCTTACACATGATGACTTGTGTTGCCTCACACATGATGACTTGTGTTGCCTCACACATGATGACTTGTGTTGGCTGACACATGATGCCTTGTGTTGGCTGACACATGATGACTTGTGTTGCCTCACACATGATGACTTGTGTTGCCTCACACATGATGCCTTGTGTTGGCTTACACATGATTACTTGTGTTGGCTTACACATGATGACTTGTGTTGGCTCATACATGATGACGTGTGTTGGCTGACACATGATGACTTGTGTTGGCTCATACATGATGACGTGTGTTGCCTCACACATGATGACTTGTGTTTCTCGATACATGATGACTTGCGTTGGCTGACAAATGATGACTTGTGTTGGCTCACACATGGTGACTTGTGTTGCTCGATACATGATGACTTGTGTTGGCTGACACATGATGACTTGTGTTGCCTCACACATGATGACTTGTGTTGGCTCACACATGATGCCTTGTGTTGGCTGACACATGATGACTTGTTTTGGCTCATACATGATGACGTGTGTTGCCCGACACACGATGACTTGTGTTGGCTCACACATAATGCCTTGTGTTGGCTGACACATGATGACTTGTGTTGCTCGATACATGATGCCTTGTGTTGGCTGACACATGATGACTTGTGTTGCCTCACACATGATGACTTGTGTTGGCTGACACATGATGACTAGTGTTTCCTCACACATGATGACTTGTGCTGGCTCACACATGATGACTTGTGTTGCCTCACACATGATGACTTGTGTTGCCTCACACATGATAACTTGTGTGGATTCACACATGATGACTTGTGTTGCCTCACACTTGATGACTTGTGTTGGCTGACACATGATGACTTGTGTTGCCTCACACATGATGACTTGTGTTGCCTTACACATGATGACTTGTGTTGCCTCACACATGATAACTTGTGTTGATTCACACATGATGACTTGTGTTGCCTCACACTTGATGACTTGTGTTGGCTGACACATGATGACTGTTGCCTCACACATGATGACTTGTGTTGGCTCACACATGTTGACTTGTGTTGCCTCACACATGATGACTTGTGTTGGCTCACACATGATGACTTGTGTTGGCTAACACATGATGACTTGTGTTGATTCACACATGATGACTTGTGTTGGCTGACACATGATGCCTTTTGTTGGCTGACACATGATGACTTGTGTTGGCTCACACATGATGACTTGTGTTGGCTCACACATGATGCCTTGTGTTGGCTCACACATGATGACTTGTGTTGGCTCACACATGATGACTTGTGTTGGTTCACACATGATGACTTGTGTTGGCTCACACATGATGCCTTGTGTTGGCTTACACATGATTACTTGTGTTGGCTGACACATGATTACTTGTGTTGGCTCACACATGATGACTTGTGTTGGCTCACACATGATGACTTGTGTTGGTTCACACATGATGACTTGTGTTGCCTCACACATGATGCCTTGTGTTGGCTCACACATGATGACTTGTGTTGCCTCACACATGATGACTTGTGTTGGCTGACACATGATGCCTTGTGTTGGCTGACACATGATGACTTGTGTTGCCTCACACATGATGACTTGTGTTGCCTCACACATGATGCCTTGTGTTGGCTTACACATGATTACTTGTGTTGGCTTACACATGATGACTTGTGTTGTCTCATACATGATGACGTGTGTTGGCTGACACATGATGACTTGTGTTGGCTCATACACGATGACGTGTGTTGCCTCACACATGATGACTTGTGTTGCTCGATACATGTTGACTTGCGTTGGCTGACAAATGATGACTTGTGTTGGCTCACACATGGTGACTTGTGTTGCTCGATACATGATGACTTGTGTTGGCTGACACATGATGACTTGTGTTGCCTCACACATGATGACTTGTGTTGGCTCACACATGATGCCTTGTGTTGGCTGACACATGATGACTTGTGTTGGCTCATACATGATGACGTGTGTTGCCCGACACACGATGACTTGTGTTGGCTCACACATAATGCCTTGTGTTGGCTGACACATGATGACTTGTGTTGCTCGATACATGATGCCTTGTGTTGGCTGACACATGATGACTTGTGTTGCCTCACACATGATGACTTGTGTTGGCTGACACATGATGACTAGTGTTTCCTCACACATGATGACTTGTGCTGGCTCACACATGATGACTTGTGTTGCTTCACACATGATGACTTGTGTTGCCTCACACATGATAACTTGTGTTGATTCACACATGATGACTTGTGTTGCCTCACACTTGATGACTTGTGTTGGCTGACACATGATGACTTGTGTTGCCTCACACATGATGACTTGTGTTGCCTCACACATGATGACTTGTGTTGCCTCACACATGATAACTTGTGTTGATTCACACATGATGACTTGTGTTGCCTCACACTTGATGACTTGTGTTGGCTGACACATGATGACTTGTGTTGCCTCACACATGATGACTTGTGTTGGCTCACACATGTTGACTTGTGTTGCCTCACACATGATGACTTGTGTTGGCTCACACATGATGACTTGTGTTGGCTAACACATGATGACTTGTGTTGATTCACACATGATGACTTGTGTTGGCTGACACATGATGCCTTTTGTTGGCTGACACATGATGACTTGTGTTGGCTCACACATGATGACTTGTGTTGGCTCACACATGATGCCTTGTGTTGGCTCACACATGATGACTTGTGTTGCCTCACACATGATGACTTGTGTTGGCTCACACATGATGCCTTGTGTTTGCTGACACATGATGACTTGTGTTGGCTGACACATGATTACTTGTGTTGGCTCACACATGATGACTTGTGTTGGCTCACACATGATGACTTGTGTTGGTTCACACATGATGACTTGTGTTGGCTCACACATGATGCCTTGTGTTGGCTTACACATGATTACTTGTGTTGGCTGACACATGATTACTTGTGTTGGCTCACACATGATGACTTGTGTTGGCTCACACATGATGACTTGTGTTGGTTCACACATGATGACTTGTGTTGCCTCACACATGATGCCTTGTTTTGGCTCACACATGATGACTTGTGTTGCCTCACACATGATGACTTGTGTTGGCTGACACATGATGCCTTGTGTTGGCTGACACATGATGACTTGTGTTGCCTCACACATGATGACTTGTGTTGCCTCACACATGATGCCTTGTGTTGGCTTACACATGATTACTTGTGTTGGCTTACACATGATGACTTGTGTTGGCTCATACATGATGACGTGTGTTGGCTGACACATGATGACTTGTGTTGGCTCATACATGATGACGTGTGTTGCCTCACACATGATGACTTGTGTTACTCGATACATGATGACTTGCGTTGGCTGACAAATGATGACTTGTGTTGGCTCACACATGGTGACTTGTGTTGCTCGATACATGATGACTTGTGTTGGCTGACACATGATGACTTGTTTTGCCTCACACATGATGACTTGTGTTGGCTCACACATGATGCCTTGTGTTGGCTGACACATGATGACTTGTGTTGGCTCATACATGATGACGTGTGTTGCCCGACACACGATGACTTGTGTTGGCTCACACATAATGCCTTGTGTTGGCTGACACATGATGACTTGTGTTGCTCGATACATGATGCCTTGTGTTGGCTGACACATGATGACTTGTGTTGCCTCACACATGATGACTTGTGTTGGCTGACACATGATGACTAGTGTTTCCTCACACATGATGACTTGTGCTGGCTCACACATGATGACTTGTGTTGCCTCACACATGATGACTTGTGTTGCCTCACACATGATAACTTGTGTTGATTCACACATGATGACTTGTGTTGCCTCACACTTGATGACTTGTGTTGGCTGACACATGATGACTTGTGTTGCCTCACACATGATGACTTGTGTTGCCTCACACATGATGACTTGTGTTGCCTCACACATGATAACTTGTGTTGATTCACACATGATGACTTGTGTTGCCTCACACTTGATGACTTGTGTTGGCTGACACATGATGACTTGTGTTGCCTCACACATGATGACTTGTGTTGGCTCACACATGTTGACTTGTGTTGCCTCACACATGATGACTTGTGTTGGCTCACACATGATGACTTGTGTTGGCTAACACATGATGACTTGTGTTGATTCACACATAATGACTTGTGTTGGCTGACACATGATGCCTTTTGTTGGCTGACACATGATGACTTGTGTTGGCTCACACATGATGACTTGTGTTGGTTCACACATGATGACTTGTGTTGGCTCACACATGATGCCTTGTGTTGGCTTACACATGATTACTTGTGTTGGCTGACACATGATTACTTGTGTTGGCTCACACATGATGACTTGTGTTGGCTCACACATGATGACTTGTGTTGGTTCACACATGATGACTTGTGTTGCCTCACACATGATGCCTTGTGTTGGCTCACACATGATGACTTGTGTTGCCTCACACATGATGACTTGTGTTGGCTGACACATGATGCCTTGTGTTGGCTGACACATGATGACTTGTGTTGCCTCACACATGATGACTTGTGTTGCCTCACACATGATGACTAGTGCTGGCTTACACATGATTACTTGTGTTGGCTTACACATGATGACTTGTGTTGCCTCACACATGATGACTTGTGTTGGCTGACACATGATGCCTTGTGTTGGCTGACACATGATGACTTGTGTTGCCTCACACATGATGACTTGTGTTGCCTCACACATGATGCCTTGTGTTGGCTTACACATGATTACTTGTGTTGGCTTACACATGATGACTTGTGTTGGCTCATACATGATGACGTGTGTTGGCTGACACATGATGACTTGTGTTGGCTCATACATGATGACGTGTGTTGCCTCACACATGATGACTTGTGTTGCTCGATACATGATGACTTGCGTTGGCTGACAAATGATGACTTGTGTTGGCTCACACATGGTGACTTGTGTTGCTCGATACATGATGACTTGTGTTGGCTGACACATGATGACTTGTGTTGCCTCACACATGATGACTTGTGTTGGCTCACACATGATGCCTTGTGTTGGCTGACACATGATGACTTGTGTTGGCTCATACATGATGACGTGTGTTGCCCGACACACGATGACTTGTGTTGGCTCACACATAATGCCTTGTGTTGGCTGACACATGATGACTTGTGTTGCTCGATACATGATGCCTTGTGTTGGCTGACACATGATGACTTGTGTTGCCTCACACATGATGACTTGTGTTGGCTGACACATGATGACTAGTGTTTCCTCACACATGATGACTTGTGCTGGCTCACACATGATGACTTGTGTTGCTTCACACATGATGACTTGTGTTGCCTCACACATGATAACTTGTGTTGATTCACACATGATGACTTGTGTTGCCTCACACTTGATGACTTGTGTTGGCTGACACATGATGACTTGTGTTGCCTCACACATGATGACTTGTGTTGCCTCACACATGATGACTTGTGTTGCCTCACACATGATAACTTGTGTTGATTCACACATGATGACTTGTGTTGCCTCACACTTGATGACTTGTGTTGGCTGACACATGATGACTTGTGTTGCCTCACACATGATGACTTGTGTTGGCTCACACATGTTGACTTGTGTTGCCTCACACATGATGACTTGTGTTGGCTCACACATGATGACTTGTGTTGGCTAACACATGATGACTTGTGTTGATTCACACATGATGACTTGTGTTGGCTGACACATGATGCCTTTTGTTGGCTGACACATGATGACTTGTGTTGGCTCACACATGATGACTTGTGTTGGCTCACACATGATGCCTTGTGTTGGCTCACACATGATGACTTGTGTTGCCTCACACATGATGACTTGTGTTGGCTCACACATGATGCCTTGTGTTTGCTGACACATGATGACTTGTGTTGGCTGACACATGATTACTTGTGTTGGCTCACACATGATGACTTGTGTTGGCTCACACATGATGACTTGTGTTGGTTCACACATGATGACTTGTGTTGGCTCACACATGATGCCTTGTGTTGGCTTACACATGATTACTTGTGTTGGCTGACACATGATTACTTGTGTTGGCTCACACATGATGACTTGTGTTGGCTCACACATGATGACTTGTGTTGGTTCACACATGATGACTTGTGTTGCCTCACACATGATGCCTTGTTTTGGCTCACACATGATGACTTGTGTTGCCTCACACATGATGACTTGTGTTGGCTGACACATGATGCCTTGTGTTGGCTGACACATGATGACTTGTGTTGCCTCACACATGATGACTTGTGTTGCCTCACACATGATGCCTTGTGTTGGCTTACACATGATTACTTGTGTTGGCTTACACATGATGACTTGTGTTGGCTCATACATGATGACGTGTGTTGGCTGACACATGATGACTTGTGTTGGCTCATACATGATGACGTGTGTTGCCTCACACATGATGACTTGTGTTACTCGATACATGATGACTTGCGTTGGCTGACAAATGATGACTTGTGTTGGCTCACACATGGTGACTTGTGTTGCTCGATACATGATGACTTGTGTTGGCTGACACATGATGACTTGTTTTGCCTCACACATGATGACTTGTGTTGGCTCACACATGATGCCTTGTGTTGGCTGACACATGATGACTTGTGTTGGCTCATACATGATGACGTGTGTTGCCCGACACACGATGACTTGTGTTGGCTCACACATAATGCCTTGTGTTGGCTGACACATGATGACTTGTGTTGCTCGATACATGATGCCTTGTGTTGGCTGACACATGATGACTTGTGTTGCCTCACACATGATGACTTGTGTTGGCTGACACATGATGACTAGTGTTTCCTCACACATGATGACTTGTGCTGGCTCACACATGATGACTTGTGTTGCCTCACACATGATGACTTGTGTTGCCTCACACATGATAACTTGTGTTGATTCACACATGATGACTTGTGTTGCCTCACACTTGATGACTTGTGTTGGCTGACACATGATGACTTGTGTTGCCTCACACATGATGACTTGTGTTGCCTCACACATGATGACTTGTGTTGCCTCACACATGATAACTTGTGTTGATTCACACATGATGACTTGTGTTGCCTCACACTTGATGACTTGTGTTGGCTGACACATGATGACTTGTGTTGCCTCACACATGATGACTTGTGTTGGCTCACACATGTTGACTTGTGTTGCCTCACACATGATGACTTGTGTTGGCTCACACATGATGACTTGTGTTGGCTAACACATGATGACTTGTGTTGATTCACACATAATGACTTGTGTTGGCTGACACATGATGCCTTTTGTTGGCTGACACATGATGACTTGTGTTGGCTCACACATGATGACTTGTGTTGGTTCACACATGATGACTTGTGTTGGCTCACACATGATGCCTTGTGTTGGCTTACACATGATTACTTGTGTTGGCTGACACATGATTACTTGTGTTGGCTCACACATGATGACTTGTGTTGGCTCACACATGATGACTTGTGTTGGTTCACACATGATGACTTGTGTTGCCTCACACATGATGCCTTGTGTTGGCTCACACATGATGACTTGTGTTGCCTCACACATGATGACTTGTGTTGGCTGACACATGATGCCTTGTGTTGGCTGACACATGATGACTTGTGTTGCCTCACACATGATGACTTGTGTTGCCTCACACATGATGACTAGTGCTGGCTTACACATGATTACTTGTGTTGGCTTACACATGATGACTTGTGTTGCCTCACACATGATGACTTGTGTTGGCTGACACATGATGCCTTGTGTTGGCTGACACATGATAACTTGTGTTGATTCACACATGATGACTTGTGTTGCCTCACACTTGATGACTTGTGTTGGCTGACACATGATGACTTGTGTTGCCTCACACATGATGACTTGTGTTGCCTCACACATGATGACTTGTGTTGCCTCACACATGATAACTTGTGTTGATTCACACATGATGACTTGTGTTGCCTCACACTTGATGACTTGTGTTGGCTGACACATGATGACTTGTGTTGCCTCACACATGATGACTTGTGTTGGCTAACACATGATGACTTGTGTTGATTCACACATAATGACTTGTGTTGGCTGACACATGATGCCTTTTGTTGGCTGACACATGATGACTTGTGTTGGCTCACACATGATGACTTGTGTTGGTTCACACATGATGACTTGTGTTGGCTCACACATGATGCCTTGTGTTGGCTTACACATGATTACTTGTGTTGGCTGACACATGATTACTTGTGTTGGCTCACACATGATGACTTGTGTTGGCTCACACATGATGACTTGTGTTGGTTCACACATGATGACTTGTGTTGCCTCACACATGATGCCTTGTGTTGGCTCACACATGATGACTTGTGTTGCCTCACACATGATGACTTGTGTTGGCTGACACATGATGCCTTGTGTTGGCTGACACATGATGACTTGTGTTGCCTCACACATGATGACTTGTGTTGCCTCACACATGATGCCTTGTGTTGGCTCACACATGATGACTTGTGTTGCCTCACACATGATGACTTGTGTTGGCTGACACATGATGCCTTGTGTTGGCTGACACATGATGACTTGTGTTGCCTCACACATGATGACTTGTGTTGCCTCACACATGATGACTAGTGCTGGCTTACACATGATTACTTGTGTTGGCTTACACATGATGACTTGTGTTGCCTCACACATGATGACTTGTGTTGGCTGACACATGATGCCTTGTGTTGGCTGACACATGATGACTTGTGTTGCCTCACACATGATGACTTGTGTTGCCTCACACATGATGCCTTGTGTTGGCTTACACATGATTACTTGTGTTGGCTTACACATGATGACTTGTGTTGGCTCATACATGATGACGTGTGTTGGCTGACACATGATGACTTGTGTTGGCTCATACATGATGACGTGTGTTGCCTCACACATGATGACTTGTGTTGCTCGATACATGATGACTTGCGTTGGCTGACAAATGATGACTTGTGTTGGCTCACACATGGTGACTTGTGTTGCTCGATACATGATGACTTGTGTTGGCTGACACATGATGACTTGTGTTGCCTCACACATGATGACTTGTGTTGGCTCACACATGATGCCTTGTGTTGGCTGACACATGATGACTTGTGTTGGCTCATACATGATGACGTGTGTTGCCCGACACACGATGACTTGTGTTGGCTCACACATAATGCCTTGTGTTGGCTGACACATGATGACTTGTGTTGCTCGATACATGATGCCTTGTGTTGGC
This sequence comes from Flabesymbios commensalis, assembly GCA_964017125.1. Taxonomy (NCBI): domain Eukaryota; kingdom Metazoa; phylum Annelida; class Polychaeta; order Terebellida; family Flabelligeridae; genus Flabesymbios; species Flabesymbios commensalis. Next base: position 72,105,385 of record OZ024914.1, on the reverse strand, counting down.
TGACACATGATGACTTGTGTTGCCTCACACATGATGACTTGTGTTGGCTGACACATGATGACTAGTGTTTCCTCACACATGATGACTTGTGCTGGCTCACACATGATGACTTGTGTTGCTTCACACATGATGACTTGTGTTGCCTCACACATGATAACTTGTGTTGATTCACACATGATGACTTGTGTTGCCTCACACTTGATGACTTGTGTTGGCTGACACATGATGACTTGTGTTGCCTCACACATGATGACTTGTGTTGCCTCACACATGATGACTTGTGTTGCCTCACACATGATAACTTGTGTTGATTCACACATGATGACTTGTGTTGCCTCACACTTGATGACTTGTGTTGGCTGACACATGATGACTTGTGTTGCCTCACACATGATGACTTGTGTTGGCTCACACATGTTGACTTGTGTTGCCTCACACATGATGACTTGTGTTGGCTCACACATGATGACTTGTGTTGGCTAACACATGATGACTTGTGTTGATTCACACATGATGACTTGTGTTGGCTGACACATGATGCCTTTTGTTGGCTGACACATGATGACTTGTGTTGGCTCACACATGATGACTTGTGTTGGCTCACACATGATGCCTTGTGTTGGCTCACACATGATGACTTGTGTTGCCTCACACATGATGACTTGTGTTGGCTCACACATGATGCCTTGTGTTTGCTGACACATGATGACTTGTGTTGGCTGACACATGATTACTTGTGTTGGCTCACACATGATGACTTGTGTTGGCTCACACATGATGACTTGTGTTGGTTCACACATGATGACTTGTGTTGGCTCACACATGATGCCTTGTGTTGGCTTACACATGATTACTTGTGTTGGCTGACACATGATTACTTGTGTTGGCTCACACATGATGACTTGTGTTGGCTCACACATGATGACTTGTGTTGGTTCACACATGATGACTTGTGTTGCCTCACACATGATGCCTTGTGTTGGCTCACACATGATGACTTGTGTTGCCTCACACATGATGACTTGTGTTGGCTGACACATGATGCCTTGTGTTGGCTGACACATGATGACTTGTGTTGCCTCACACATGATGACTTGTGTTGCCTCACACATGATGCCTTGTGTTGGCTTACACATGATTACTTGTGTTGGCTTACACATGATGACTTGTGTTGGCTCATACATGATGACGTGTGTTGGCTGACACATGATGACTTGTGTTGTCTCATACATGATGACGTGTGTTGCCTCACACATGATGACTTGTGTTACTCGATACATGATGACTTGCGTTGGCTGACAAATAATGACTTGTGTTGGCTCACACATGGTGACTTGTGTTGCTCGATACATGATGACGTGTGTTGCCCGACACACGATGACTTGTGTTGGCTCACACATAATGCCTTGTGTTGGCTGACACATGATGACTTGTGTTGCTCGATACATGATGCCTTGTGTTGGCTGACACATGATGACTTGTGTTGCCTCACACATGATGACTTGTGTTGCCTCACACATGATGACTAGTGCTGGCTGACACATGATGACTTGTGTTGTCTCACACATGATGACTTGTGTTGGCTCACACATGATGCCTTGTGCTGGCTCATACATGATGACGTGTGTTGCCCGACACACGATGACTTGTGTTGCCTCACACATGATGACTTGTGTTGCCTCACACATGATGACTTGTGTTGCCTCACACATGATGACTTGTGTTGCTCGATACATGATGACTTGCGTTGGCTGACAAATGATGACTTGTGTTGGCTCACACATGGTGACTTGTGTTGCTCGATACATGATGACTTGTGTTGGCTGACACATGATGACTTGTGTTGCCTCACACATGATGACTTTTGTTGGCTCACACATGATGACTTGTGTTGCTCGATACATGATGACATGTGTTGGCTGACAAATGATGACTTGTGTTGGCTCACACATGATGACTTGTGTTGGCTGACACATGATGACTTGTGTTGGCTGACACATGATGACTTGTGTTGGCTCACACATGGCGACTTGTGTTGGCTGACACATGATGACTTGTGTTGGCTCACACATGATGACTTGTGTTGCCTCACACATGATGACTTGTGTTGCTCGATACATGATGACTTGTGTTGGCTGACAAATGATGACTTTTGTTGGCTCACACATGATGACTTGTGTTGGCTGACACATGATGACTAGTGTTGGCTGACACATGATGACTTGTGTTGGCTCACACATGGTGACTTGTGTTGGCTGACACATGATGACTTGTGTTGGCTCACACATGATGACTTGTGTTGCCTCACACATGATGCCTTGTGTTGGCTCACACATGATGACTTGTGTTGGCTGACACATGATGACTTGTGTTGCTCGATACATGATGACTTGTGTTGGCTGACAAATGATGACCTTTGTTGGCTCGCACATGATGACTTGTGTTGCTCGATACATGATGACATGTGTTGGCTGACAAATGATGACTTGTGTTGGCTCACACATGATGACTTGTGTTGGCTCACACATGATGACTTGTGTTGGCTGACACATGATGACTTGTGTTGTCTCACACATGATGACTTGTGTTGGCTCACAAATGATGACTTGTGTTGGCTCACACATGATGACTTGTGTTGGCTAACACATGATGCCTTGTGTTGCCTCACACATGATGACGTGTGTTGGCTGACTCATGCTGACTTGTGTTGTCTCATACATGATGACTTGTGTTGGCTGACACATGATGCCTTGTGTTGGCTCACACATGATGCCTTGTGTTGCCCGACACATGATGACTTGTGTTGACTGACACATGATGACTTGTGTTTCCTCACACATGATGCCTTGTGTTTCCCGACACATGATGCCTTGTGTTGGCTCACACATGATGCCTTGTGTTGCCCGACACATGATGACTTGTGTTCGCTAACAGATGATGACTTGTGTTGGCTCACACATGATGCCTTGTGTTGGCTGACACATGATGCCTTGTGTTGCCCGACACATGATGCCTTGTGTTGGCTGACACATGATGACTTGTGTTGCCCGACACATGATGACTTGTGTTCGCTAACAGATGATGACTTGTGTTGGCTGACCCATGATGACTTGTGCCGCCTCACACATGATGACTTGTGTTGCCTCACACATGATGACTAGTGTTGCCTCACACATGATGACTAGTGTTGCCTCACACATGATGACTAGTGTTGCTCGATACATGATGACTTGTGTTGGCTGACAAATGATGACTTTTGTTGGCTCACACATGATGACTTGTGTTGCTCGATACATGATGACATGTGTTGGCTGACAAATGATGACTTGTGTTGGCTCACACATGATGACTTGTGTTGGCTGACACATGATGACTTATGTTGGCTGACACACGATGACTTGTGTTGGCTCACACATGATGACTTGTGTTGGCTCACACATGATGACCTGTGTTGTCTCACACATGATTACTTGTGTTGCCTCACACATGATGACTTGTGTTGGCTGACACATGATGACTTGTGTTGCCTCACACATGATGACTTGTGTTGGCTCACACATGATGACTTGTGTTGGTTCACACATGATGACTTGTGCTGGCTGACACATGATGAGTTGTGTTGGCTCATACATGATGCTTTGTGTTGCCTCACACATTATGACTTGTGTTGGTTCACACATGATGACTTGTGTTGGCTCACACATGATGACTTGTGTTGGCTGACACATGATGAGTTGTGTTGGCTCATACATGATGCTTTGTGTTGCCTCACACATGATGCCTTGTGTTGGCTCACACATGATAACTTGTATTGGTTGTAACATGATGCCTTGTGTTGCCCGATACATGATGACTTGTGTTGGCTGACACATGATGACTTGTGTTGGCTGACACATGATGCCTTTTGTTGGCTCACACATGATGACTTGTGTTGGCTCACACATGATGACTTGTGTTGGCTCATACATGATGACTTGTGCTGCCTCTCACATGATGCCTTGTGTTGGCTCACACATGATGACTAGTGTTGGCTGACACATGATGACTAGTGTTGACTGACACATGATGCCTTGTGTTGGCTCACACATGATGACTTGTGTTGGTTCACACATGATGACTTGTGTTGGCTGACACATGATGACTTGTGTTGGCTCATACATGATGACGTGTGTTGGCTGACACATGATGACTTGTGTTGCCTCACACATGATGACTTGTGTTGGCTCACACATGATGCCTTGTGTTGGCTCACACATGATGACTTGTGTTGCCTCACACATGATGACTTGTGTTGGCTCACACATGATGCCTTGTGTTGGCTGACACATGATGACTTGTGTTGGCTGACACATGATTACTTGTGTTGGCTCACACATGATGACTTGTGTTGGCTCACACATGATGACTTGTGTTGGTTCACACATGATGACTTGTGTTGGCTCACACATGATGCCTTGTGTTGGCTTACACATGATTACTTGTGTTGGCTGACACATGATTACTTGTGTTGGCTCACACATGATGACTTGTGTTGGCTCACACATGATGACTTGTGTTGGTTCACACATGATGACTTGTGTTGCCTCACACATGATGCCTTGTGTTGGCTCACACATGATGACTTGTGCTGGCTGACACATGATGACTTGTGTTGGCTCATACATGATGACGTGTGTTGGCTGACACATGATGACTTGTGTTGCCTCACACATGATGACTTGTGTTGGCTCACACATGATGCCTTGTGTTGGCTGACACATGATGACTTGTGTTGGCTCATACATGATGACGTGTGTTGCCTCACACATCATGACTTGTGTTGCCTCACACATGGTGACTTGTGTTGGTTCACACATGGTAACTTGTGTTGGCTCACACATGATGCCTTGTGTTTCCTCACACATGATGCCTTGTGTTGCCTCACACATGATGACTTGTGTTGGTTCACACATGATGACTTGTGTTGCCTCACACATGATGCCTTGTGTTGGCTCACACATGATGACTTGTGCTGGCTGACACATGATGACTTGTGTTGGCTCATACATGATGACGTGTGTTGCCCGACACACGATGACTTGTGTTGGCTCACACATGATGCCTTGTGTTGGCTGACACATGATGACTTGTGTTGACTGACACATGATGACTTGTGTTGGCTCACACATGATGACTTGTGTTGCCTCACACATGATGACTTGTGTTGGCTCATACATGATGACGTGTGTTGCCTCACACATCATGACTTGTGTTGCCTCACACATGGTGACTTGTGTTGGTTCACACATGGTAACTTGTGTTGGCTCACACATGATGCCTTGTGTTTCCTCACACATGATGCCTTGTGTTGCCTCACACATGATGACTTGTGTTTCCTCACACATGATGCCTTGTGTTGCCTCACACATCATGACTTGTGTTGCCTCACACATGATGACTTGTGTTGCCTCACACATGATGAGTTGTGTTGCCTCACACATCATGACTTGTGTTGCCTCACACATGATGAGTTGTGTTGCCTCACACATGATGACTTGTGTTGGCTCACACATGATGCCTTGTGTTGCCCGACACACGATGACTTGTGTTGGCTCACACATGATGCCTTGTGTTGCCCGACACATGATGACTTGTGTTGGCTGACACATGATGACTTGTGTTGCTCGATACATGATGACTTGTGTTGCCTCACACATGATGACTTGTGCTGGCAGACATATGATGACTTTTGTTGCCTCACACATGATGACTTGTGTTGGTTGACACGTGATGACTTGTGTTGCCTCACACATGATGACTTGTGCTGGCAGACATATGATGACTTTTGTTGCCTCACACATGATGCCTTGTGTTGGCTGACACATGATGACTTGTGTTGGCTCACACATGATGACTTGTGTTGCCTAACACATAATGACTTTTGTTGGCTCACACATGATGACTTGTGTTGCTCGATACATGATGACTTGTGTTGGCTGACACATGATGACTTGTGTTGGCTCATACATGATGACTTGTGTTGCCTCACACATGATGACTAGTGCTGGCAGATATATGATGACTTTTGTTGGCTCACACATGATGACTTTTGTTGGTCACACATGATGACTTGTATTGGCTGACTCATGCTGACTTGTGTTGGCTGACACATTATGAGTTGTGTTGGCTCATACATGATGCTTTGTGTTGCCTCACACATTATGACTTGTGTTGGTTCACACATGATGACTTGTGTTGGCTCACACATGATGACTTGTGTTGGCTGACACATGATGAGTTGTGTTGGCTCATACATGATGCTTTGTGTTGCCTCACACATGATGCCTTGTGTTGGCTCACACATGATAACTTGTATTGGTTGTAACATGATGCCTTGTGTTGCCCGATACATGATGACTTGTGTTGGCTGACACATGATGACTTGTGTTGGCTGACACATGATGCCTTTTGTTGGCTCACACATGATGACTTGTGTTGGCTCACACATGATGACTTGTGTTGGCTCATACATGATGACTTGTGCTGCCTCTCACATGATGCCTTGTGTTGGCTCACACATGATGACTAGTGTTGGCTGACACATGATGACTAGTGTTGACTGACACATGATGCCTTGTGTTGGCTCACACATGATGACTTGTGTTGGTTCACACATGATGACTTGTGTTGGCTGACACATGATGACTTGTGTTGGCTCATACATGATGACGTGTGTTGGCTGACACATGATGACTTGTGTTGCCTCACACATGATGACTTGTGTTGGCTCACACATGATGCCTTGTGTTGGCTCACACATGATGACTTGTGTTGCCTCACACATGATGACTTGTGTTGGCTCACACATGATGCCTTGTGTTGGCTGACACATGATGACTTGTGTTGGCTGACACATGATTACTTGTGTTGGCTCACACATGATGACTTGTGTTGGCTCACACATGATGACTTGTGTTGGTTCACACATGATGACTTGTGTTGGCTCACACATGATGCCTTGTGTTGGCTTACACATGATTACTTGTGTTGGCTGACACATGATTACTTGTGTTGGCTCACACATGATGACTTGTGTTGGCTCACACATGATGACTTGTGTTGGTTCACACATGATGACTTGTGTTGCCTCACACATGATGCCTTGTGTTGGCTCACACATGATGACTTGTGCTGGCTGACACATGATGACTTGTGTTGGCTCATACATGATGACGTGTGTTGGCTGACACATGATGACTTGTGTTGCCTCACACATGATGACTTGTGTTGGCTCACACATGATGCCTTGTGTTGGCTGACACATGATGACTTGTGTTGGCTCATACATGATGACGTGTGTTGCCCGACACACGATGACTTGTGTTGGCTCACACATGATGCCTTGTGTTGGCTGACACATGATGACTTGTGTTGCCTCACACATGATGACTTGTGTTGGCTCATACATGATGACGTGTGTTGCCTCACACATCATGACTTGTGTTGCCTCACACATGGTGACTTGTGTTGGTTCACACATGGTAACTTGTGTTGGCTCACACATGATGCCTTGTGTTTCCTCACACATGATGCCTTGTGTTGCCTCACACATGATGACTTGTGTTGGTTCACACATGATGACTTGTGTTGCCTCACACATGATGCCTTGTGTTGGCTCACACATGATGACTTGTGCTGGCTGACACATGATGACTTGTGTTGGCTCATACATGATGACGTGTGTTGCCCGACACACGATGACTTGTGTTGGCTCACACATGATGCCTTGTGTTGGCTGACACATGATGACTTGTGTTGACTGACACATGATGACTTGTGTTGGCTCACACATGATGACTTGTGTTGCCTCACACATGATGACTTGTGTTGGCTCATACATGATGACGTGTGTTGCCTCACACATCATGACTTGTGTTGCCTCACACATGGTGACTTGTGTTGGTTCACACATGGTAACTTGTGTTGGCTCACACATGATGCCTTGTGTTTCCTCACACATGATGCCTTGTGTTGCCTCACACATGATGACTTGTGTTTCCTCACACATGATGCCTTGTGTTGCCTCACACATCATGACTTGTGTTGCCTCACACATGATGACTTGTGTTGCCTCACACATGATGAGTTGTGTTGCCTCACACATCATGACTTGTGTTGCCTCACACATGATGAGTTGTGTTGGCTAACACATGATGACTTGTGTTGATTCACACATGATGACTTGTGTTGGCTGACACATGATGACTTGTGCTGGCTGACACATGATGACTTGTGTTGGCTCATACATGATGACGTGTGTTGCCCGACACACGATGACTTGTGTTGCCTCACACATGATGCCTTGTGTTGGCTCACACATGATGACTTGTGCTGGCTGACACATGATGACTTGTGTTGGCTCATACATGATGACGTGTGTTGGCTGACACATGATGACTTGTGTTGCCTCACACATGATGACTTGTGTTGGCTCACACATGATGCCTTGTGTTGGCTGACACATGATGACTTGTGTTGCCTCACACATGATGACTTGTGTTGGCTCATACATGATGACGTGTGTTGCCTCACACATCATGACTTGTGTTGCCTCACACATGGTGACTTGTGTTGGTTCACACATGGTAACTTGTGTTGGCTCACACATGATGCCTTGTGTTTCCTCACACATGATGCCTTGTGTTGCCTCACACATGATGACTTGTGTTGGTTCACACATGATGACTTGTGTTGCCTCACACATGATGCCTTGTGTTGGCTCACACATGATGACTTGTGCTGGCTGACACATGATGACTTGTGTTGGCTCATACATGATGACTTGTGCTGGCTGACACATGATGACGTGTGTTGCCCGACACACGATGACTTGTGTTGCCTCACACATGGTGACTTGTGTTGGTTCACACATGGTAACTTGTGTTGGCTCACACATGATGCCTTGTGTTTCCTCACACATGATGCCTTGTGTTGCCTCACACATGATGACTTGTGTTTCCTCACACATGATGCCTTGTGTTGCCTCACACATCATGACTTGTGTTGCCTCACACATGATGACTTGTGTTGCCTCACACATGATGAGTTGTGTTGCCTCACACATCATGACTTGTGTTGCCTCACACATGATGAGTTGTGTTGCCTCACACATGATGACTTGTGTTGGCTCACACATGATGCCTTGTGTTGCCCGACACACGATGACTTGTGTTGGCTCACACATGATGCCTTGTGTTGCCCGACACATGATGACTTGTGTTGGCTGACACATGATGACTTGTGTTGCTCGATACATGATGACTTGTGTTGCCTCACACATGATGACTTGTGCTGGCAGACATATGATGACTTTTGTTGCCTCACACATGATGACTTGTGTTGGTTGACACGTGATGACTTGTGTTGCCTCACACATGATGACTTGTGCTGGCAGACATATGATGACTTTTGTTGCCTCACACATGATGCCTTGTGTTGGCTGACACATGATGACTTGTGTTGGCTCACACATGATGACTTGTGTTGCCTAACACATAATGACTTTTGTTGGCTCACACATGATGACTTGTGTTGCTCGATACATGATGACTTGTGTTGGCTGACACATGATGACTTGTGTTGGCTCATACATGATGACTTGTGTTGCCTCACACATGATGACTAGTGCTGGCAGATATATGATGACTTTTGTTGGCTCACACATGATGACTTTTGTTGGTCACACATGATGACTTGTATTGGCTGACTCATGCTGACTTGTGTTGGCTGACACATTATGAGTTGTGTTGGCTCATACATGATGCTTTGTGTTGCCTCACACATTATGACTTGTGTTGGTTCACACATGATGACTTGTGTTGGCTCACACATGATGACTTGTGTTGGCTGACACATGATGAGTTGTGTTGGCTCATACATGATGCTTTGTGTTGCCTCACACATGATGCCTTGTGTTGGCTCACACATGATAACTTGTATTGGTTGTAACATGATGCCTTGTGTTGCCCGATACATGATGACTTGTGTTGGCTGACACATGATGACTTGTGTTGGCTGACACATGATGCCTTTTGTTGGCTCACACATGATGACTTGTGTTGGCTCACACATGATGACTTGTGTTGGCTCATACATGATGACTTGTGCTGCCTCTCACATGATGCCTTGTGTTGGCTCACACATGATGACTAGTGTTGGCTGACACATGATGACTAGTGTTGACTGACACATGATGCCTTGTGTTGGCTCACACATGATGACTTGTGTTGGTTCACACATGATGACTTGTGTTGGCTGACACATGATGACTTGTGTTGGCTCATACATGATGACGTGTGTTGGCTGACACATGATGACTTGTGTTGCCTCACACATGATGACTTGTGTTGGCTCACACATGATGCCTTGTGTTGGCTCACACATGATGACTTGTGTTGCCTCACACATGATGACTTGTGTTGGCTCACACATGATGCCTTGTGTTGGCTGACACATGATGACTTGTGTTGGCTGACACATGATTACTTGTGTTGGCTCACACATGATGACTTGTGTTGGCTCACACATGATGACTTGTGTTGGTTCACACATGATGACTTGTGTTGGCTCACACATGATGCCTTGTGTTGGCTTACACATGATTACTTGTGTTGGCTGACACATGATTACTTGTGTTGGCTCACACATGATGACTTGTGTTGGCTCACACATGATGACTTGTGTTGGTTCACACATGATGACTTGTGTTGCCTCACACATGATGCCTTGTGTTGGCTCACACATGATGACTTGTGCTGGCTGACACATGATGACTTGTGTTGGCTCATACATGATGACGTGTGTTGGCTGACACATGATGACTTGTGTTGCCTCACACATGATGACTTGTGTTGGCTCACACATGATGCCTTGTGTTGGCTGACACATGATGACTTGTGTTGGCTCATACATGATGACGTGTGTTGCCCGACACACGATGACTTGTGTTGGCTCACACATGATGCCTTGTGTTGGCTGACACATGATGACTTGTGTTGCCTCACACATGATGACTTGTGTTGGCTCATACATGATGACGTGTGTTGCCTCACACATCATGACTTGTGTTGCCTCACACATGGTGACTTGTGTTGGTTCACACATGGTAACTTGTGTTGGCTCACACATGATGCCTTGTGTTTCCTCACACATGATGCCTTGTGTTGCCTCACACATGATGACTTGTGTTGGTTCACACATGATGACTTGTGTTGCCTCACACATGATGCCTTGTGTTGGCTCACACATGATGACTTGTGCTGGCTGACACATGATGACTTGTGTTGGCTCATACATGATGACGTGTGTTGCCCGACACACGATGACTTGTGTTGGCTCACACATGATGCCTTGTGTTGTCTGACACATGATGACTTGTGTTGACTGACACATGATGACTTGTGTTGGCTCACACATGATGACTTGTGTTGCCTCACACATGATGACTTGTGTTGGCTCATACATGATGACGTGTGTTGCCTCACACATCATGACTTGTGTTGCCTCACACATGGTGACTTGTGTTGGTTCACACATGGTAACTTGTGTTGGCTCACACATGATGCCTTGTGTTTCCTCACACATGATGCCTTGTGTTGCCTCACACATGATGACTTGTGTTTCCTCACACATGATGCCTTGTGTTGCCTCACACATCATGACTTGTGTTGCCTCACACATGATGACTTGTGTTGCCTCACACATGATGAGTTGTGTTGCCTCACACATCATGACTTGTGTTGCCTCACACATGATGAGTTGTGTTGCCTCACACATGATGACTTGTGTTGGCTCACACATGATGCCTTGTGTTGCCCGACACACGATGACTTGTGTTGGCTCACACATGATGCCTTGTGTTGCCCGACACATGATGACTTGTGTTGGCTGACACATGATGACTTGTGTTGCTCGATACATGATGACTTGTGTTGCCTCACACATGATGACTTGTGCTGGCAGACATATGATGACTTTTGTTGCCTCACACATGATGACTTGTGTTGGTTGACACGTGATGACTTGTGTTGCCTCACACATGATGACTTGTGCTGGCAGACATATGATGACTTTTGTTGCCTCACACATGATGCCTTGTGTTGGCTGACACATGATGACTTGTGTTGGCTCACACATGATGACTTGTGTTGCCTAACACATAATGACTTTTGTTGGCTCACACATGATGACTTGTGTTGCTCGATACATGATGACTTGTGTTGGCTGACACATGATGACTTGTGTTGGCTCATACATGATGACTTGTGTTGCCTCACACATGATGACTAGTGCTGGCAGATATATGATGACTTTTGTTGGCTCACACATGATGACTTTTGTTGGTCACACATGATGACTTGTATTGGCTGACTCATGCTGACTTGTGTTGGCTGACACATTATGACTTGTGTTGCAGAGTATATATGACGACTTTTAAAGAGAAAGTCTTGTTATCATTGATAACATATCTCATTATAAGTTACATATATCTTATGCAATGTCAAATACTGCTAGTTTTAAATAATACAGTTCGTTTCTGAAAATTACATCTTTACATTAGCTTCCTAAAACCATGTATTTTAAATCTTTCTTTTTTAATTTACCTCCTCACAGTATTCTTTTTTTTTTGTCATTCACATTTATATCCTCATAGGAGTACCATGTGCCCCTTTACAATCGGTCGACTACGGCTCCATAGAAAACGTTTGTGATGTGTACGAATGTGATGCCAATTATAGCTGCCAGACAGGCTATCTGCTGGATGGGATCAACATGACAGACTGTGAGGCTTCAGGAAACTGGAGCGACCCAGCTCCAACTTGTATCGGTGAGTGTCTAATAATCATAATAACTCAACATATAAATGATACATCTTGAAATGCAGATACACAACCAAAGATACACATAATACCACCAAATATAAAATAATACAAATAAATAATACGTATTGTAATACGTCTTGTAATACAACTCAAGATACAAATAATACAACTCAAGATATCAATACAACAGCTCAAGATACATATAATACAACCAATATACAAATAATACAACTCAATATACTAATAAAAAATACAAATAATGCATAATTATTGAAATACACATATTTTTACTGAAGATACACAAAACAAATACATATACAAATAATACAACGAAATATACAAATGCTACATCTTAAAATACAATTAATAGTCCCTGAGATACAAATAATACATCTTGTGATTAAATAATACAACACATGATACTAATAATACATTTTGAGATGCACATCATACATTCCATGTTCTTGTTGAAATATACTTCTTCTCCATGAATTATAAATATCAGACATAAGTATATTTTATATATGTTTCTTATGTTTAAATGTCACTCAGTAGTAGAATACATAAATATCGACTATATTTTTTGTCTCTTACAGCAATCAATATAATTATACATTCATTGATAAGTGTAAATTTTACCCTATAACAGCTATCTGTGACACTCCCTGGACCACACCACCAGGTGTCCTTCTAGTCGCTAATCAGACCACCTACATGCAGGGTGATAATCTGACGTTTGTCTGTGACATTGGATGGCAGTGGGAAAATGGTGACTATAACAGAACATGTTTGGAGACGCGACAGCTCAGCGGCGATCAACTCACTTGTGAAAGTAAGGCAGCATAATGATTGTGAAAACACTTGTCTTGCCTTAGACATTTAATCACATATTTTAAAATAATTGTATTTAATATGAAGATTATAGGCCTACCTTGCTTGTGCAAATAAATCTTAGCATTGGAAAACATATCTCATTATGATTTTTTGCATCTCTCCTATGTAATGGTAATCACTGGTTTTTTTCAAATAAAACTAATCTTTTGTCAAACTTACATTCTTTACATTAGCTTTCAATAACTTCTTTTAAATATTTGTTTTTGTTTTCACATTTCCTGTTTTGCATTTACATCACCACAGGAGTGCCATGTGCCTCTTTACAATCGGTCGACTACGGCTCCATAGAAAATGCTTGTGAAGTATACGAATGTGATGCCAATTATAGCTGTCAGTCAGGCTATCTGCTGGAAGGGATCAACAGGACATACTGTGAGGCTTCAGGAAACTGGAGTGATCCAGCACCAACTTGTCTCGGTAAGTGTATAATAATCCTAATTTATTCTGCCTTCAAAAGAGAGGAGCAACCTATTTGCTATATAATTAGCTAGCAATATTTTTTTAACAACACAAACACTGATTACAATTTCACATCAATTGAAATTGCCTATTATTAGGTCCGGCTGTAGACCGGTATCCTATTAAGTTTATTATGCCTGAGTTTGTGTCCTCTTTAGGGGAAAGACGGGGGCTGTGTGTGGGAAACAGTTGCATTTATGTACACCAGTCCGTATGAGCATGTACAATATAACGTTTGAGGTTCCGAGGTTAAGTACTTTCATGTTTAAAAAGTCTTTAGAAAAAAGATATTCGCGATCATATCTGTGGTTAAGAACTAAAGGGTTTTGGTTGGAATAATGTTGGCCCAGCGTCGCAGACAGTGGCCCAACATTATTTTACAACTGGGCCAATATATCGTGTTATCCAGGTGATGGCCTTTCGGGGGATAAAGCGTCACCCGTGTGGCAGTTTCCTCATAAAAACACGGGACAATCACCCAATTTTTTTTCAATGTTGGGCCAGCGTCAAAAAGATTTGCCCGGCATTGAACTAGCAATGGACTGCGATGCTGGCTCAACTGGTGGGTAGGCCTATATTGTATGTACCAGGTACATCGTATAGACGCGTACACTGACTTATCAGTGGATGTCACAGTACGATCAGGAGTGAAAAAGATACGCGACAGCACATTTCACAGGAAATTATTGCATGTATGCTGGCCAGCACCAGCAATTGTGGTGGAAGGAATAGGCCTACACGTTAAAGATATACTTGTCTCCTTGGTTATTTTAATAATTATATCCTGGACATTTAGGATTCTGGCCCATGAGGAAAACCAATACAGTTATGTTTACAAAATATTAGGCCAATTTTTTGTGTGAAGCACTCCGACAAACTCAAGCCAGGCCTCGGAGTTTGGAAACTCATTTTCTAGTTTGAAAATGCATTTGAATGTTTTGTTTTGTCTTTTTTAAAAAAACATGTTGTCTTTCTAGAGGAGATATGTATTGCTAACAATCATATGTGGCAAATAGCGAGGTGTGTGTGTAGTCATATTCTTCAAATCTCTTGGCAGCAATAGCCATTATATTATGTATATTAACCCTTCCAAGCCTGAATTTACCATTGTCATCTTTATCCACTACAAGCCGCGAATTGCTGCCGCAATTCTCGTAGTGGATAAAGATGACCTGACGTGGGTGAACATTTTTAGAAAATTACCATGTTTTGGTAAGAGTTTCATTTATATTTTCATTTTAAAACCCCTTGGTTTTACCAAAATTAAATCTGTTTTTCAGGTATGTAAAATGATTCTTTAATGCATCGTGAGGGCTGAAAGGGTTAATGTAGAATTTATCACAGGAGTTAATCTAATCTTTCATATAGTTCTCATTGTGCATGAATAATGATAGTAAACTTTGAATTGTTTAGATATTTTATAAAATAAATTGCTGTACATTCAGTTTTAATTGACAAATGTTTGGCAAAATAATTTTATAAATTCTTTATAGATTCTTTATAAAACTGATAGTGACAATTATTATGGAAGATTTATTACCCTGTAGTCCGTAGCAACTTGCTTTAAGAGTATTGTTCTGTATGGTTAATTTCGGGCCTGGTAAATGTAAGGTTAGGTGTTGTGTACACTTGTTTTATATGTATTACCTGTACACACCATGGATACAAGGAAAGTGTTTCTGATGGATCTTTATGGTTCACTGTTTTTTTGTGGGTTATTATACGTTCTACAGAGTATGGGAAGTTATGTTAAACTCAGATGTTGTACTTTGGAAAATCAATCTGGTAGAAGTGGAATAAATATAATACATTAATAACATATTATACATACATATAATATAATGTTTATATTATGAATAACTAAGGGGGAGCACATTTGATCAGTATAAACATTAAATAAATGCTTCTGGACCAAATACATATACAAATAAAAAGCCATGTTAGCTTTGGTAGATACTTAATTATATATTATTTACACTTAATAAATGATAAGTAACCATTTTTACATTTATTATTTAGTATTTAATATACAGTTAGGTCACTATACTCACTACTATCATTTGATACTACTTGAAAAATCCCCAGGGGAGAGCGAGTGGGGACAATCATAATCCGGGAAATAATATCAAATGTTCCAAATATTCCAAAAGTGCGAACGTACAATATCAATGTTCCAGGGTAAAAGTGATTAAAGATGTTGTGCGTGACTGAGGTAATTTATTAATCAAAGTGATCGCCAGAAGCAACAACATTCAGCTATATAAAAGCAGCCCATAAGAATCAGTACAACCCCGATCACAATCATCGAAATTTTACTATGATTTCATTAGCTGCAAAATGACCTAGCTCCAAGTAAAAAATGACTGGATTTGTCAAACTAATATTAAGCCTGCCAAATCTTTCAACCATCGGCCTAAGTGACGCACCATTAGATATCTGGGGGGGGGCTAGAGGTTTTGTTGCTTGCAAACTTTTTTTTTATCTCCGAGAGTAAACAATCTTTTTTTTTTGCGATCAACGTCCGACAATTTTTTTTTATGTTTTGTTGAAGAATTGTCGTATGCTTTCCCTATTATGTAGGTTACCATTTGGTGTTTTTTCTGGTCAACATATTTTTCATCAATTTTGACAACAAACTTTTTTTTTCTGCCCACATTTTCAACAAACTTTTGTGGCGACAAACTATTTTTTCATTTTTTTTTAAGCCCCACCTCCAAGATATCAAATGGTGCGTCTCTAAGGGCTAGGCGACAGCAGTCGTTGTTAAAATGGCCAACTGAGGGTAAACTAATGTCTAGGTCACCGTACATGGACAGACCATGGGACCAAGTGAAATGGTCATGTCTGGCGACAAGACATTTGTGTACACCTCTCCGAGAGGCCAGAGACCCACACATGTGAAGACCCGGGCCAGCGATCCCAATGATGAACCATAGTGTGCACATACTAGACTGTCTAGACTACATGCAAGGCAAACACAACCAAACAACGATATAGCTGACCTCAATTCAACAACGTTCCAAGTACCAGGGCTGGAAAATACCGTCCTGAATTAAACACCACAGGTTTTACGAAAGTAATGATTAATACACTGTTTAGAGCCGTCCCTGATAATCGTCACTTTTGTTCTAACACTACAGTTTGCACTTATTACACACATGCTACAGGGGTTGTTTCACACAGTAGAGTTACCACGCTTAATATTTTTGTCATCCACCTTTATTATATATATATATTAGACAGTTTAAAAACACATAGTGTGCAGTGATACAACACATCATAATTAAATGCTATTTTTAGCCCGCCTTTTAATTTTAATTAAAAAAGGTGGGCTATTGCAATTGAAGTTCGGCGTCGTCGGCGTCGGCGTCGGCGTCGGCGTTAACATTTACTTGTGGGCGCGATAACTTGAAAAGTTTTTCATGTTTCCTTCCCAAATTTGTTTTGCATGTTACTAATGACCACTTCTCGGACAAGTTCAATAATGGCTGAAAAAAAATTCAAAATGGCCGACTTATTGCGATTTTTCACCTTTTACGTCAATAATTTGACCTTGTGGGCGCGATAACTTGAAAAGTTTTTCACGTATCCTTTTCAAATTTGTTATGCGTGTTACTAATGACCAGTTCTCGGACAAGTTCAATAATGGCCGAAAAAAAAAAAAAATGGCCGATTTATTGCGATTTTTCACATTTTACGTCAATAATTTGACCTTGTGGGCGCGATAACTTGAAAAGTTTTCCACATATCCTTTTCAAATTTGTTATGCATGTTACTAATGACCACTTCTCGGACAAGTTTAATAATGGCCGAAAAAAAAAAAAAAATGGCCGATTTATTGCGATTTTTCACATTTTACGTCAATAATTTGACCTTGTGGGCGCGATAAGTTGAAAAGTTTTTCACATATCCTCTTCAAATTGGTTATGCATGTTACTAATAAGTAGTTCTTGGACAAGTTCAATAATGGCCGAAAAAAAAAAAAAATGGCCGATTTATTGCGATTTTTCTCATTTTACGTCAATAATTTGACCCTGTGGGCGCGATAACTTGAAAAGTTTTTCACATATTCTCTTCAAATTTGTTTGTTACTTATAAGTAGTTCTTGGACAAGTTCAATAATAGCTGAAAAAAAAAAAAAAATGGCCGATTTATTGTGATTTTTCTAATTTTACGTCAATAATGTGACCTTGTAGGCGCGATAACTTGAAAAGTTTTTCACATATCCTCTTCAAATTTGTTATGCATGTTACTAATAAGTAGTTCTTGGACAAGTTCAATAATGGCTGAAAAAAAATTCAAAATGGCCGATTTATTGCGATTTTTCTCATTTTACGTCAATAATTTGACCTTGTAGTCTATGCAAGTATTATATAGTATATCATATTATACATGTATCTATCTTATTTAACATACCATTTATATCTTGGGTTGTTATTTACGTGATGACATTCGTCTTTACTTTCTTTATCATAATTCGGCGGCGGGCTATTATCGAGTGTGCTCTTGTTTTTAATTATCCAGTTATTTTTTCGACATCATGAGCAGTAGTATATATCTCAACCTGTTACAGCTATTTGTGACGCTCCCTGGACCACACCACCAGGTGTCCTTCTAGACGCTAATCAGACCACCTATATGCAGGGTGAGAATCTGACGTTTGTCTGTGACATCGGAATGAAGTGGGAATCTGGCGACTACAACAGAACATGTTTGGAGACGCGACAGCTCAGCGGCAATCCACTCACTTGTACAAGTAATGACTGTTTTAAAATCTAGCAATAAAAAGTAGAATGTAGTATACGTAGACTTGTTATGTCATTGGTTTTTAAATTGATTTTGAAAAAGACTTGAACAGTAACAGTTAAATGCTGGTAAATAGATCTCAACTGTAAACTTATCATCAGTATTGTTTTTATTGTGAGTTTGTCATATTTCTTTGATTGTGTTGCTTCATGCAAAAAGTTTACAGAAAAAAATCTAAGTCAACATACCAGCGTATAGGATTAAATACAATCTATCACAGATATTAGGCCTAGATAATGTGATGTTATTTATGTCTAAGCACGGCCTAATTCAGAGTTTACTTTGGCAACGTTTACTAATCCTGTTGATAGTTGTGACCTGTGATGAACCAGCCTCTTCGGACGGAGTAACTACAATACTACCGGAACTACTGGAGTATCAGCAAACTCTCAACAGCTCCTGTGACTATGGTTATGAATACGTTAACGGCAGTTATAACCGTACATGTGATGCTGATGGCTATCTTGGATACTGGACTCATGGACCATTGTTTTGCACTCGTAATTATGTTCCTTTGCAATTAACCATTACTAATTCCGGCCAACTAAAATATTTTTGAAACAAATCAGAAAGCCAGAAATTATGATATAATGAGGTACTGTTTAATTGGTCAAAAAAAACCTGTGAAATATAATATAATCTGATAGATGAATTACCATGATAATTCCTTCATATTTTGAAAATATAATTTTTATTGAAAACAAATATTATTATGAGCACTGTGTGTGGTGTGCAGATATATTTGATACCTGATAATAGACATCAAATTACCTATTATAATTCTAACTTGTGGAACACATCATATACGACTGAAACATACTGAAACCGAATAGGTGTCAAGCTATAATCCTGCCAATGACATGTTATCACACTTTTTTAGCGTTCTGCTTTCTTACTGTCTACGAAACACACATGTTATGGTGTACAGGAATAGTTCGTACATGAAAAAATTGGCCTCCTATTACATGACTTACATTTACCGTCTTAGTATTGAAAAACACAGTCTGTGGCTGCCTGAGCGATTTGACCTACTTATCATCTTGGTGGCCCTGTATCTATGTAGTAGACTGTACAAATACAAGTGATAATCACCCCTCCCCCCCCCCCACACACATACACATCATATTAGACAGCATCTGTGTCTATTGGTTGTATGATATGCATATGGCACTGATTTTTGGTCGATGAAGGCTCAGATCGGTACGCGTCGCCAGATACAGGCCGAGCCGAAGGCGAGTGCCTGTATCGGGGACAAGTACCGATCTGAGCCTTTATCGACCAAAAAGCAGTGCCATATGCATTTTATCGTACGACCACCCACATGTTCAATTGATAATTAAATTATTTAGACTACAATGCGTCAGTATCACGTGAATAATTCGCAACCGGAGCACAAGTTTTGGTCGATACAGGAAGTTATCAGCACAAGTCTCGTGGGCGATAACACCTGTGGGAGTACGATAAATTGTGTTATACTATACTTCAATAACAGTAGTGATGTGGTGCAATATTCCATGTCTTTGTTCTTGTATACTCAGGTATATACATTGATCACTAATTGTGATATTTATTTACAGGAGTAACATGTGTAGAGCCAGAAACTACAGACTACAGCACCCTGACTAAATCATGTGACGTCTTTGAATGTAACACTACATATACCTGTAATACAGGCTACGTGATGGATGGAAATGACACCCGATTTTGCCAGGCAAACAGAAATTGGACCGGAGAAGCACCCATTTGTTTAGGTTAGTAGTACATTACATAATACAGTTTGAATAATACTTTGTTTTTTCTTACATATGCATCATTACATATAGCTATGTTATTTATTGATATATTCAAAATAAAAAAATATATATCATTTTTGGTCATTTGTGTACTTTAAAATGTGACTGATTTTTTGGTGATTATTCAAATAAGTGCACTATGCTGATCAAAATCAAAACATGACTAATTTATTTGACACGGTTTTTTACAGCTACGTGTTTTGCTCCATGGTACACAGAAGGTGTGGTTCTGGAGCCTAATGAGACCCTCTACATGCAGGACAGGAAGCTACATTTTGAGTGTGAAGTGGGTGCAGTGTATGATTCTGGAGACACACAGAGAACATGTCTGTCAACACGGGATCTCAGTGGCTTTCCTCTTGTCTGTGCACGTAAGATGAGATTACAAATGTAACCAGAAGTAACACAATGAGCACCAACGGATGGTGACTTATTATTTATTCAAATGACCCATTTACAAACTTTAGTATGATTGCATTGATTTTAAAAGCTACAGTGCTTTATGAAAACATGCCTTTATATATTTTTATTGAAACAATAAATATCCAGGTTTTCCTAATTAAATGTATGGCAATTTATGATGTTTATCCCGAAACATGATATTTTACTACTGCATTTACCTTTTTTATAGTTTTACAAAACACAGTCGTTTTATTTATTTATTAATTTGCTTCCATGTATTGTTATTGCACTACCAATGGCAATTATTTGTCTGCATTGTGAGAGTACGTTCGTAATCACTGGCAAAGTATCTATACAATGCTGTGAGCATTTGGAAGATCTGTATACTGCAAATTGCCCATATCTGTTTAATTTGAGAGTAAACATTTGCAAATATTGATGTTTAAGCACTCATTTGATTCACTGGCAATAAAGTATAATCACAGCGATTATAACTGTTCTTGAAGGGTTAATCACTGATTACGGTTGCAGCAATAACATGTCCTGAGCCAGAGACTAATACAGGAGTAGTAATGGTGCTACCAGAGCTACTAGAATATCTGAACGGTTTGTCTAGCTCATGTGCTGAAGGTTATCTTTATGAAGACGGCGATTATGAGCGAGTATGTGGCGTGGACGGTCAATGGACAGGGATTCCCCTTATCTGTAAAAGTAAGTTATACTTGAAAATACTGACACCGTTTGTCTCGAATTAAAAAAACAACTTTCCTTTTTTACCTCAGTGGATATTACCTTTCAAATTATATATAATGTTATACTATGATAAATTATTCTTTATACTTTAATTTGTTATTTTTCGTTTTTAATATTTTGCGAAATTGTGGTGTATAGGTGTCAATTGCAAAGAGCTTCCAGATATTGCTAACATAGAGGTGACAACTACAGGGACCGGCTTCCTGGATACCATGAGCTACACGTGCTCTCCCGGCTACCGTCACTCAATTGGAGACTTAACACGTACCTGTGTCGCCCCTGGACAATGGACAGGATTACTTCCTGTTTGTGATGGTAAATAAATGTAAAAATCATAACATTTAATCTTCGAAATCTTTGCTAATTACTATGGATCTGGAAATGTTTTTTATTTTTGAAACGTAAATGGCTGAGTTAGTTTTTCCTGCTTCATTTGAATACCTATGGGAAGATTGGTGGAGTCCCTCGTGCCGGAGATACCTGTGAGTGACCGTTAGGGTCTCTAGTATGGGATTGTAAGGGTGAACGAGAAAAACTGCCAAACATTCTCCATTATAACATAAACTTCCTCTCCCCGTCGAATCGACGGTTCTAAGTAAATCACAAAACTCTTCCTCCACTTGTCATGTTTATTCGTCTAGACATCTGGCAACTACAACGTACAACCCCGCGCACGACACGTCCTACTTGACTCAGAGTGAGGGACCTACGGTACGTCCGCAGTCGCTGAGCGTAATATCTGAAGTGCGGGAAAAGTACCAAGGCCGCATGGGCTCCAGCTCTCTGCGCCCGTCACCAAAGTACCGAAACGAGGCAGTCGTCCACAGATTCTCGCGTCCGGGAAACCGGGGATAACTGCCACATTAAAATAACGAGGTAGGGATCCTACATTACCCCCGGGTTAGTGATAACGTAGGACCCAACTGACGTGTAGGAGACTGCTTCGTGCAAGTAGCGGGGGTTGTAATAATATGTAACCTCTTATAACTGAGCATAGTTTTAAAAAATTATTGCGTGTGTGGTTACAGACGTCGCAGCATTATAAATGAAAATTGTCCCATTCTCTTAACACCAACTGTCCTGTATGTATGTATTATATGCTGCAAGCTGCGACCAACCGATTCATTTACTTAACATAAATTTCCATTAGTATTTAGCAATTAACTTGCTGAAAAATGTATTTACATTTTACATATTTTACACAATGTTGCCAGGCCTGGCATATTCATTTACAATTTAAAAACATTATTAATACGGTGCATGGGGTTGGGCCCGCCATAGATGTCGTTAGGCGCCACTATGGCGTGAACCATCTGCACGAACCGGGCAGGAGTCTGGATTATTCCTCCGACTCTAGTTTTTGGCACCGTTGTGTCGGTCGAAATTTTGTCGCGATTAGCGATATTCGAATGATTGCTTTTATTCGAGTCGATTACGGCGTCAGCAGCACCCGAGGTTTTACCCCGTAGATGTAAAGGTATGCGGGAATACGTTCGTAAACCACCGCCGTTCCCGTTAGCGCGGGATACGGTGGGGCCTCGCGAATGCGGGGCTATATAAGTATTGTCTCTGTTAGACAATTTGACTTTAGCATCTAGTTGCTGTGGGACTGTGGCCAATTTGCTACTGCTTCTGACTGCCGTCGACTTTTTCGTTTTAACACTCGTCCCGTTGGACGTCTGAGTGTCCGCACTACCAGGTCTAGGTGGACCCTGTGGATTCCTACCAGAGATCCTGGTAGTCTTCTAGATGTGCGAGATGTGCGGGTTTAACGCGATCTAAAGAGACCGTCTCAACCTTGCCTTTCACTGGGATTTTCATGACTCTGCCACTCCTCGCGACGACCTTGTATGGTCCGTCGTAAGGGGCGGTCAGAGGCGGCGCAATTGCGATTCGGCGCAAGAATACATGTGTGCATATAGCTATTTCCTTGAATTGGAAAATGTTATGTTGTTGTGTGTCACGTGGCGGACATAGACGGAGACGCGACATGGCCACGCGTAGCTTGTCTGAATAGTTCTCCAAATCAGTGTTAGCGTCGACGGTGTACTGTTCCGTAAAATCTCCTGGGAGTCTAAGGGTTGTCCCGTATATCATCTCAGCAGCCGACCTGCCTAATCTCTCTTTAACTGCGGAACAAACTCCTAAAAGTACAGCGGGTAACGTAATAGTCCACGGGTTCGGTGACTCGTGCGCCATAATGGCGGCTTTCAATTGACGGTGGAAACGTTCGACCATGCCGTTCGACTGGGGGTGATAACTCGTGGTACGATTCTGTATAATCCCGAATTGATTACATAAATTATCCCACAATTTGGACTCGAATTGAGCGCCCCTATCAGTGGTGATAGTGGCTGGAGTACCATAACGTGCTATCCACCCGCTGAAGAAAGCATCGGCGACCGTTTCGGCCCGAATATCTACAATAGGTATGGCTTCCGGCCAACGTGTAAAACGATCGACGCAAGTCAGCAGATATCTAAAGCCATTAGCATAGGGTGAAGGTCCGACTATATCTATGTGGACATGATCAAATCGCTCGGTAGGTTCAGTGAACTTCCCGTAAACTGTGGTGTTGTGACGTGAAACTTTGGCAGTCTGGCAACCCTTACAGGTACGACACCATCTAGCAATGTCAATATTCATGCCATGCCAGACAAATCAGGTATTAATCAAAGGTTTTGTAGCTCTATGCGATGGGTGGCCTAAACCGTGTAAGCTTGAAAAAACTTTTCGGTGAAATTTCGCGGTAAGGTACGGCCGGTTGTGTCCCGTGGACACATCACTCCAGATCAATTGATCATCGAACGATTTGAGTAGTTTGAAATTCATAGTGAATGTAGTCGAGTGTCTCAATCTCGTGATTCCGCGTCTTTAGCTTGGTCGAGACTTAACTCCTTATAGTTTATCACTGGTCCATCACTTATCGCGGACACTGATGGTCGTGACAGCGCATCACGTGACAGCTAAATGTCGTGTTTGTCGTAGGGACGCGCGTTCAGTCACGGATGGCATTACAAATGTCAACGGTTTATGATCGGTATTGACGAAGAAATTTTGTCCTTCCAAATTGTGTCTAAAGTGTTTAATGGTGGCGTATACCGCCAAAAGCTCACGATCGAAAGCGCTGTAACGTGTCTCTGCTGGGTTCAGCTTCTTGCTGAAAAACGAAAGTGGCTGCCACATACCATTCAAAAACTGCTGCAACACGCCACCGACGGCGACATCACTAGCGTCGCACGTGATGTTTATCTGAGCCGTAGAATCTGGGTGTACCAGAAGAGTAGCGTTTGCCAATATTTGTTGTGACTCAGAAAATGCTGACTCTGCGTTTTTATCCCACTTCAAATCAAAATTTGACTTCGGTGACAGTCTTGTATGGCCTTCGTTGGCAGCTGTCAGTAAGTTATTTAGTGGTGTCAACTTCGCAGCGCAATGCGGTATGAAACGATGGTAATAATTTACCATTCCCAAATATCTACGCAGTGCTCGCTGCTTTTCGGGCTTAACGAAATTTACAATCGCTTCAACGGCGCTGGGTAACGGCGAAATTCCCTCGGCACAAACGTGATGGCCTAGAAAACTTAATTCAGTTGTACCGAACTGACACTTTTCAGGACCAATTATAATTCCGTATTCGGCTAGTCAAGCAAAAAGAATTCGTAGATGTTTCTTATGCGTTTTATGATCTGGGCTGGTTACCAGTAGGTCATCCAAATATACAAAAACAAAATCAAGTCCGCGTGTAACGTGGTCTATAAAACGCTGAAACGTTTGACCGGAATTTCGTAGACCAAACGGTGTTCTCGTGAAATTAAATAAACCAAAAGGTGTAGTAACGGCAGTCTTATGTACACCAGACGGTTCCACCGGAATTTGGTAATAAGCTCTGACCAAATCGATCTTTGAAAAAATCTTCAAGCCGGCTAAACGCTGCGTGAAATCTTGTATATGTGGAATCAGATAACGGTCAGGTACAGTCTGTGCGTTTAAACTACGGTAGTCCCCACACGGTCTCCAATCGCCATTTTTCTTTGGCACCATGTAAAGCGCTGCGGACCACTCGCTGTCGCTAGGTTCAATGACCCCTAATTTTATCATTTCATCGAACTTGCGTTTTGCGGTAACAAGCTAATCGGGTGCTAATCGTCGTGGGCGCGCAAACACTGGGTGTCCTTTGGTGACTATTTTATGCGTTATACCGTGTTTAACGGTCTCACCCTTTGTCGTAGGGCGAGTCAGTTCCGGGAACTGGCCGAGAAATTTAGTATACTCGTTCTGAATAGTGTCTACTCTGTTCAACGACAGTGGTGTAATCGATGACAGTGAAACGGCAATAGCTAGACCTGTTCTCATGTCCCGGAGACATCGGCTTCTCAAGTCTACAAGAAAATTATAGTGAATTAAAGAATCAGCCCCGATTATGGGTTGCTGCACATCTGCTACTATAAACGTCCACGGATATTCGCGCTTTTGGCCGACATCGACGACGCGTTTACAGTTGCCGTAAGTATTTATAGTACTGTTATTTGCTGCCACCAGGGGGAGACTATCAGTGTCCGAAATCCCGTCAGCGCAAGACTTCGGCAAAACACTGACAGCTGCGCCTGTGTCAATCAAGTACTTACATTTATGTCCTTTGTCTGCTACGTATAATAATTTAGAATGTGACGCAATATTCGTTACTTCGCGCTGACCTAATGTGCTATAATACGAACAGGGTTCACTGCACAAGCGCGCCTTTTCACCGAAATTCTGGTAGTAGTAGCAAACCTGTGCAGTGGCTATGTCGGGCGATTGTGCGACATTATTTTGCGGCGTTTGCGGCGGCGGTGCGTGCGGACGAAGATTTTGCTATACATTCGGCGGCGGAATGAAAAGGCGAGCATTTTGCTGTACATTGCTATAATTACTAGGTTGTTTATGAACAAAACCTGAGGCCTGTACATTGGGAGCATATGTAGGCGTAGGAGTATAATTGTTGTTTACACGTCCACGTCCTTTATTTCTCTTCTTCTCTGATGTAGTCACGGTCTCTAACTTTTTTAGTCGCCTGGACAAGTCTTCAAACAAACCAACTAACTTAGTGGTTTCCTCTACCTTTATTTCCGCAACCCCCGGCTTTCTCTCTTCAACGTCTGCTTCAGAGGCCAGTGCCCGGTCGGCCAACACGGCCAAACTTTCTAGTGTGGCACTGTCTGGTTGAGTTGCCAAAAGAGCTCTGATTGAAGCGGGCATTTGCTGGATGAACGCTTGGCGTATGACTGCCTTCCCCACAACGGCTTTCGTGCCAAAGCCTGCTGTCTATTGTAGACGCCGTAGGAAGCGTGAGGGGATGTCTGTACCCATCCTTTCACCTGAAATTACTTTATTAACCCTTTCGGGTGTAGTCAAGCCACGTCGCTCTATCAAAATCGCTTTCAGGCTCTCGTATTTATGGGATCTGAAAGGCTGAAGTAGAACGTCCCTCACGTCTGATGCGACCTCGCCCGAAAGTGCTGCGCAGGTTAAGCTATATCTCTCGTCATCGTCGTTGATCTGGTGAAGAGCAAACTGAGTTTCTATCTGGTTAAACCACAGTTCAACGTCCGTAGCGTAAAACGTAGCGATTTTGAACTTGGGCAAGTTCGTTGAACTTCTCTGAGGCTGCCTTCTTAGTGGTGAAGGGCTCTTTGATGAATCGCTCCTAGAATGAGGACTCGTTCGTCTAGCTCGGGCAATTCGAGCGAAATCTGCTTTAAGACGTTGATACTCTTCGTCTGCCTCTCGGAATCGAACCTCATTGTCCTCACTGTCCTGATAATAGTTATCTTTGCGTAGAGCACCCGCACCTTCTAGGGGCGTAGACATGAAGCCTTCACTATCGTGTTGCGTCGACCTTATGAAATGTTGTTTTGAAATTATTTAACTATTGAAGCATTTGAGATAGCTGGCCTATTGGCTCTATGCCTATCTCAAACGTGTTTAAAATGGTATGTCGTATTAACATATACCAACTATTTTTGACGTGCCGTGCGCGGATTGGTTGTACGCTGCCGTCTAGACCAGATGAAAAAATGTCTGTATATGTTGTATCTTAGAAATGTAGACTGTAGAAAATGTTCATGCTATGTCGCATGTTGCAAAAAACAGGGGATGCAGATATCGTTGAAAATGCGTCGCTGAGATTGCACATAATTTCTTTGCACAAGTTCACACACGTATATATTTATTTTAGTGAAAACTGTAGGTCTAGATTTGACATAAAATGTTTTCACTTATTCACACACATACATAATGGTATAGTGAAAACTGTAGGTCTAAATTGTACATAAAAAATGCCAGATACAATTATGACATGCTATGCTAAGCTGAGATAATAGTATATTGCAAATCGACCTGGGTGAAAAAAAAAAAAAAATTCACACAAGTTGAAAAACACATGCAAATATTGGCAATGTTTCGCGATAGCGCAACTGTCAAATCGAATATTTCTGTATTTATACAAATTTAATCTTCAGAAATCAACTATCATGAGAAAATTTCGTTCTCAAACTGATAGGCTAAATGTGACTGCGAATAAAAACGGCTACATTTATTTTGGAAAAATATTTAAAACGTGACTGACAGTAGTCTATGCGGATTGATGATATAGTATATCATTTCGCTGAAAAATGATTTCTGTGATGAACATTCCACTTTTTTTTTTTTTATTATGGCACTTTCATCACCGAGTCATTCTTATTAACGTCCGAATCAATCGCTCGCTTCGATTCATTGACTGACGTATGAATCGGCTGTCGACGTAGCGGTTGAGTTTATTTCGTCTGTGGTGGGTGTGTGTATGGTGTATTATCGGGTACTGCTAACATGTGTGGCAGACAGCTTGTGGCTGCGTGCCTGTGGCAGCATGCGTGTAACGGTGTGTACATATAAAAGTGAACAGCAGCCGCGTCTCGCCTCACATTAGCTTATTCATTACCTACTCCGTGCCCAAATAAGGCGCTAAAAGTAGGCTAGAGCAACTACAAACACCAGGGGGCGTTTCAACGTGAAAAAATTATACTATGACTTTATTAAAATCTCGCACAATTAGTGCTATCATTTCGTTTCCGAAACTGCCTTTTTATATTTCCTCTCTTTCAACCGTTTTGAAAAAGAAAATTTATAAATAATAAAAAAAAATTATTTAAAACTAGGCCGTGTATAATTTTGAACACGTGAGTAATCTGCTCCACCAAATAAAAATGGCGGCCTAATTTATGCTAATGTGATGTGGCGACACAGGTCCACTATCCAAATGCATGCCGGTTATGGCGGGACACGGGTTTGCCCACGACGGGCGATCAGCTAATCAAGGGGAACCAGCGTCCAAAATGGCGCTCACTTACCAAATACATTTACAACAATCAGCATTCTCTGAAATAACATATTATAATAGTAATAAAATATTGACCTACGGTCCTGGGAATATATTTAACAGACAAAATAGGACCGTTTATTGACATTCATTTAGGGAAACAATTTTATTTGGCCCTAATCCTAATAAAGGTTACCCGAGTCGATGCGATATTTTATAATTTTTTGTTGATTTTACTGAAAAATCGAAAAAAATGACGAGGCTTCGTCTATGGACTTTAAAATCGAGTCACCCAATTATGGCAATCAATGATAAAAAATTGAGTTTCCGAAAACACCCACTTCCTATTCGCCCACAGTGGCATTAATAGGATGAAAGCATTTAAAAAACTCTTACTATGAAAAAATGATAGACTAAGTCTATGAGAAAAAATTTCAGGATTCTTCTAGAGAAACCGACATGGTCGCCATCTTGAAAAAGCGCCAAACACGTGGAATTTCGTCCAAAAAGAAGAAAATTACGCCGTTTTCGACGTAAAAAACGTGCTTCTCCTCTGATAACTCTTTCTGACTAATTTAAACTGGCATATTAAGAATGACCTACAGCTTTCACGTACCTTAATGAAAAAAATTCTATTGATTTTTTTCAAAAAATCCCTTAAAATTTAAATAAAACTATCCTTGAAAACAGCAGTTTTCAATTGGCATCTTGGTGAAAACACTGTTGCGTTGTCTATCAGTCGTCAGGGGTCACCAGTATGGGAAGATGGGGGAGTCCCTCGTGCCGGAGATACCTGTGAGTGACCGTTAGGGTCTCTAGTATGGGATTGTAAGGGTGAACGAGAGAAACTGCCAAACATTCTCCATTATAACATAAACTTCCTCTCCCCGTCGAATCGACGGTTCTAAGTAAATCACAAAACTCTTCCTCCACTTGTCATGTTTATTCGTCTAGACATCTGGCAACTACAACGTACAACCCCGCGCACGACACGTCCTACTTGACTCAGAGTGAGGGACATACGGCACGTCCGCAGTCGCTGAGCATAATATCTGAAGTGCGGGAAAAGTACCAAGGCCGCATGGGCTCCGGCTCTCTGCGCCCGGCACCAAAGTACCGAAACGAGGCAGTCGTCCACAGATTCTCGCGTCTGGGAAACCGGGGATAACTGCCACATTAAAATAACGAAGTAGGCATCCTACATACCTATATAGATGGGTCTGCGATCATTATAAATATTTAGCCCTTTACTCATCAAGGTATATCCAATTTAATATTTCACCCACTTAAAGTTGTCTCGCTACTGTGACCCACAACTTGAAGTGTGCGAAAGCTACTCATATTTGTTTAACCCTTTCAAGCCTGAGTTTATAGTAATCATCTTCATCCACCACAAGCCGCGAATTGCTGTCGCAATTCTCGACTAGTAGTGGATGAAGATGATTTGAAGTGGGTGAAAAAATAAAGAAAATAGCTAAGTATTTGTAAAAAAATTTCATAGAAATTTTCATTCTAAAACCCCTAGGTGTAGGAAAATTAGGTCTGTTTTCACGGATGTAAAATGATGCTTTAATGCATCGTGAGGGCTTAAAGGGTTAATTTGAGACCAAACATTTGTAAATCTTGATGTTTAAATTCCTATTTCATTTTCCAATAGCAGCGATCTAATAGGCCAATAAAACAGATTGAAAACGACTATAGCCATGCTTAGCGGGGAAAGAGTTAACCCTTTAAGTCCTCACGATGCATTAAAGCATCATTTTACATCTCTGAAAATGAACTTAATTTTCCTACAACTAGGGGTTTGAGAATAAAAATTTCCATAAAACTGGTTTACCAATACATGGCAATTTTCTTTAATTTTTAAACCACATCAAATCATCTTCATCCACTACTGGCTTGTAGTGGATGAAGATGTTAAAGGTAAATTCAGGCTTGAAAGGGTTAAAGGGATATGCCCAGGGCCAAAATCATAAAAAAATCGGTGATTTTATTTTAGCTTGATAATATGACTATACGATGTAAACATGTCCATAGACTAGAACTGCAAAAGTTTTTTAATTGTTGTGCTGCGCATTCACCGGTTAGGCTAGATATAGAGACGAAATTCCTGATTTCTAATTATTGACAACCATATCAAAAATAAGAAATACGGGAATTTCGTCTCTATATCTAACCTAACTGATAAGTGCGCAGCACAAAAATTAAAAAACTTTTGCAGTTCTAGTCTATGGACATGTTTACATCATATGGTCATATTATTAAGCTAAAATAAAATCACCGATTTTTTGATGATATTAGACCTGGGCATATCCCTTTAGGTATTTTTATGAATGATGGGGATCCTCGCTTAAATGATGCATTATATTACAAAATACAATACTTATTTCACCGAGACTGGCAATCAGGTAATATGTCTGGTTGCAAAAGTTTTGAATATATTATCGGTTTGGTAAATATATATATAAATATGTTTTCTTTTTTCAGAGATTCAATGTCCCTATCCGTCGTCTTTTCAAACTAGTTACTACTCACTCAGCACCAGAACTCCAGGAAGTGTTGTGGCGTACACGTGTAAGGCTGGGTATTACCTGGTTGAGGGAATGCTGAGCTGGAGTTGTAGTGATGAGGGATTCTGGATGGGAGAGGAACCAATCTGCGAAGGTAAGTTTCTACTCTAAGTTTATGATTATCAAATGTAATAATGCTTTGTTTTACAGCATTCTATCCAGTCAACATGGTTAAAGTGATGCTGACACTAGTGTTACGTTCAATTTTATTATCTTTTTGTGAAATCTAGACTACTAAAATAGTCACAATGCTGTCTTTCAATAATCTGAATTGAATATTCAATACTTCGAATGTTATTATTATCTGCATGTCAGCTTCGGGCTGAATCCCCTACAATAAGAAATAGAATGTACATGTATTGTGTCAGTTGAAGGGGCATGTCAGATTTCATTGTCATAATTTGGATGCAAATGTATAGTCTCCAATCGAGCAAAAACATACATTTTTGTTTTTGTTCAGTACCGTAACGTTAAACCCTACTTGTCTCTAAAGTTCTGTCCATGTACTGTAGTTGAACGTTTTTGAAGAGCAAATACCAATGGTGTTTATCTATCTGTTTCTACTGCTTTGTTTGTTATTACAGTTTATCCAGTTAAATCATATTGGCATTAAATGCATGTAATGTGTCAGTTGAGGGGGCATGTCGGATTTTTATGACATAGTTTGGATTCTGTTTATCTCAAATGTAGTCTCCAATCAAGCAAACGGTTTTTTTTGTTACGTTGGCTCTACTTTTTCTCAAGTTATGACCATGTTATGACCATGCACTGTGGATCAATATTTTTGAAGAGCAAACACCTATAGTTTTTATCTATCTATATCTATTGTTGGTGTTTGTTGTAGAGATATTGTGTGAGGCTCCAGATAATTCTGTTCAGACCCCGTACCATCTTTTACTACCATCACCGACAACCACCTATTATGACGGCTTCAAGGTGTATTATGCATGCAGTGATGGGTTTGAAATGGTTGGTCAGCCAGGCTTTATTGTGTGCGAGAATCAGCAATGGGATATAATATCTACACCAATATGTGATGGTGAGTCAATACACTGAATACGCAGTGATCACTGTTTTTAAACTCCACACGTAATAATAGTATTGTCGACCAAGGGTGTACATGCACATTTAAAAAAAAACATAAAATCCCTTTAAAGACTGACTCAATAATCTATTTTAGCACTCTCGGAAGACATATTTTGATGACTTTGTTGGATTTTTGAAACATGCTATTGACATGAATTCGTAAACATGGCTCTGTATGCTAATTATAAACATGGTAGGCCTATACACACGTGGGTGACAGTCCTAACGAGGCAAGTGCAACACGATCCCACTACGACAAGTTACGATGCATCAATTTCTAGCGTGATTAATAACACAACTTGGATATACACAGGATATGCTAGCCTGAACATGTTTTGTAGCTCCTCAGCCAACTTTATCCATGGATATCCCATCCACAGACAATCTTCAGTCCACTTTGTTCCTCAGTCCTTGACAACAGCCAAGCCCCCACCATCATACCGCCACTCACTAAGTACACTGTCTGTCATAGTCAGAATAACCTCACTGACCGGGTAGGCTCACCCACCATCAATGGCGAGGATTTTCACAATCTGTCAATTGTTTTATAATTGGCCAACAGACTAACGGGCGCCAGGCCAGCAATAAAACAACACCGGCGTAGTGTTTTCTGGGTGAGAGGGTGGCTCTGTCTGCAGTGACTACCATCAATGAGGATCGATAGCAATTTCATGATGGGTTTTGTTGCAGAATTCCAGCTTCATCTTAAATGATACTCTTTTTAATTGGTTATACAGTAATTAAGTATTATTCTCTAATATTTGCATTTTAGAGTCAATATTGACCTTGTTGACATCCCCTTTGTAAGTAATGCTTGTATTGCTTGTGTTTCAGAGTTGACCTTTGACCTAGTTGACCTCCCCTCTATAATCAATGCTTGTGTTGCTTGTCTTTCAGAGTTGACCTGTGACCTAGTTGACCTCCCCTTAGTTATTGGGGCCACTGTACAGTCGGTCACTAACGTCAGCCTAACGTACAGCTGTGATGAGCGTCACGTGTACACTGGTGGTCAAACTACAGTAACCTGTACAGATCAGGGTGAATGGCCCACGCCTAACATCATCTGTGGAGGTGAGATATGTATAGCGAAAAATCACAGATCTATTTGTCAAAATATCGGCACCAATAATTTCACCATACTGGTATAACTTTACCACATATATACATGTGGTGTATTGGTTAAATCCATTACTTGTATAGTGTTAGTGTTAGAGTTTCGCTCACTCCTAAATGTTCAATATTATGGGGGAGCATCAGCAACTGAGAAGTGGCGTGCTCTGATTCGATTTGTGAATGCTGTGTCTGGTGAATACCCCGTCTCTATTGATAGGGGTGCCACACTTTTAATTATCAAGAAATTCTTTGCACATGTTTTTTAATTACAGGTTCCTAGTCTTATCTATGGCTGTCAAAAAGTAAGCCTGATGCATTAACAGATGGTTAATTAGATTTGCTGTTATAGGCCTAGTAATATTATTTGACTAAAG
Source organism: Flabesymbios commensalis (assembly GCA_964017125.1). Lineage (NCBI taxonomy): Eukaryota > Metazoa > Annelida > Polychaeta > Terebellida > Flabelligeridae > Flabesymbios > Flabesymbios commensalis. Next base: position 72,070,936 of record OZ024914.1, on the reverse strand, counting down.
TATTTTGCTATACAAATTAAAACTCAATGACTGCTGATGCACCTGACAATGGGTGAATTTATGACAAGCATGGCTAACACTAGTTGATGGGCTAGTTCTTTTAAGCTAACTCGCATTCAATTTAATTTGTGTATTTTAACTTTTGTTACAGATGTGAAATGTGGCGTCATTGAAGCTGCATCAAACATAATAATCGATCAAGAAAAAGTTTCATTTATAGATGACACTGCTTTTCTTTCTTGTCATCCACTGTATGTTGGAGAAATGAAACAGTGGACATGTACAATCCGGGGAACATGGGATGGTGTAGTACCAATATGTCAAGGTATCTAACTAGCCTTTATTTAACTAACATGATTGGATTGTGACAAACAATTGTGAAATAAGATCAATCCATTAGCAGATGGCAGTAACTTTTACCTGTTTTATGTAATTATCTTAGATATATTTCCACAATGGGTCTGACTTATCCACCATGAAAAAATAATGTTAAGGTAACGTGCTAGTCTACTCAAGTTTGCTTTCCAGTAACTGGTATATTATGGGGTTTTTTAAATGACCCATCTGGGAAAATCATGTAAGACATATAGTAATAACTATCCTTTAACCAACATGATAGGATTGCCATAAAAAGTGAAGTGACATCAATCCATCAGCAGATGGCTTTAACTTTTACCTGTTTTATGTAATTATCTAAGATATATTTCTACAATAGCACTGCCATTTCCACCATGAAAATAATGAATAAAATAACCTATTAGTCTACTCAAGTCTGATTTTAAGTATCTGGTAGGCCTGCCTATATTATGTTTTTTTCAATCTTGTAAGAAAAAAATAATTATTCATTATTTTATATGCTTACATTACATCTATAAATTTACAGTTATGTGATCCCCTTGATCACACTTATTATATTTACAGAGCGGTTATGTGATCCCCTTGATATTCCTGATCATGCACAGATCTCAACCACAAACAGAAATATAGGTACAACTGTCCAGTTCACATGTGACCAGTACTTCCTCCCTGATTCTACTGAAGGCCGGGAATGTCTATCCTCGGGGATTTGGTCTGGTAAAAACACACAATGTTATGGTACGTATAATTTGAATAATGCTATAATTTATACATCAAAAGTAGTAATTGTGATTCGGATGTTATACAAATTACAGACACCTGTTCAGTGTACATATAATACAAATAACTATTACCCTTCAATATCAGAATGAAACAAATACATGTAGTACATGTATTATTATACAGCTTTGATGTGCCTATGTCACTGTTATTCTTTTGTATTTTTCAACAAGACGCAGTTCTGCTAAACACACATTACATATTTTCAATTGATATTCTATTTGATAGAGCTGAAAACTAAAGGTGTCATATTGCCCTGAGCAACAGATAATGTATAAAGATCAAATATTCCCCAATGGTGTACTTAGCTCCTTGGTAGGTTGTATCGCCTCATATCCAGCTGCTCTGGTCAAATAATGCATACTATCAGCATGATGCTAGACAATGTTGGACTGGTAATGGTCCAGTGTTGTGGGCGGTGTATTAGCATTAAACTTATATTGGACGGCATCTACTGAGTTCTAGCTGTGAACGGCATCTTGTGAGTTCTAGCTGTGGACGGCATCTTGTGAGTTCTAGCTGTGGACGGTATCTTGCGAATTCTGACTTTGAACTGCATCTCATAATTTATAGCTGTGTAAGGCAGCTTGTGAATTCTTGTGAGTTCTAGCCGTGGAAGGCATATTGTGAGTTCTAGCTGTGGACGGTATCTTGTCAGTTCTAGCTGTGGACGGCATATTGTGAGTTCTAGCTGTGAGCGGCATCTTGTGAGTTCTAACTGTGAAGGGCATCTTGTGAGTTCAAGCTGTGGACGGCATCTTGTGAGTTCTAGCTGAGGGTGGCATCTTGTGAGTTCTAGCTGTGGACGGCATCTTGTGAGTTCTAGCTGTGGACGGCATCTACTGAGTTCTAGCTGTGGACGGCATCTTGTGAGTTCTAGCTGTGGGTGACATCTTGTGAGTTCTAGCTGTGGGTGGCATCTTGTGAGTTTTAGCTATGGACGGCATCTTGTGAGTTCTAGCTGTGGGTGGCATCTTGTGAGTTTTAGCTGTGGTGGCATTTTGTGAGTTCTAGCTGTGGGTGACATCTTGTGAGTTCTAGCTGTGGACGGCATCTTGTGAGTTCTAGCTGTGGGTGGCATTTTGTGAGTTCTAGCTGTGGGTGACATCTTGTGAGTTCTAGCTGTGGACGGCATCTTGTGAGTTCTAGCTGTGGGTGGCATCTTGTGAGTTCTAGCTGTGGGTGGCATCTTGTGAGTTTTAGCTGTGGTGGCATTTTGTGAGTTCTAGCTGTGGGTGACATCTTGTGAGTTCTAGCTGTGGGTGGCATTTTGTGAGTTTTAGCTGTGGACGGACAGTTTCTTATTAGTCCTAGCTGTGGAAGGTATATTGAGAGTTCTAGCTGTGGATCTAAATTATAGATACGAGAGCTACCATTCCACAATATAACATCTAATAAAATCACTTGTGTTCATCTTTCACCCGAACGATTTACAGACATAGTGAGTGTTTGCCAATATTGTTCACAATTGTATATGTAGATGATTCAAATGTATTTTTATCGGGAAATAAAGTTGCTACCAATATTAGACATTACTAAGTGAAATTATAGAAGGCCTACATTCAAATAATATATCTTAGTGTGAACAAAACGTAAAATATGTTTTTAATAATGAAAAACCACCATAAACATGCATAGATCAGTCATGTGAACACAGGGTTGCTCAATGGAGAGACAAAATCAGGTTAGTTTTTTTTCAACATTGATAGTGCACAAAATCTGAATTTGTGACATTTGATAGCTCGCGAAATAATAACTTGTGACACTTCGATAGCGCAACAAATCAGAATTTGCAACACCTATAAATCGCTTACTCAGAATATTTCATTTCATATATTAAAATTTCTTCGTTAAAATATTGATTATATAATTGTTAACATTTTGTATAAATAAATACAAGATTATTTGATATTGATACTAAATATATTTTTTTATAGAATTTTTCAAAGTGTTTCATGTTGAAATATTTAGAAGCTGCCTTTAAACTATTGTTATTGCCACATCAGGCCATTTAACGATTTATGACATCCAAGCCATTGTGACGGTCCAAGTCTGTTTAAAACACCATGACGCCCATTCTGAATGATGACGGCATGTGACTCATGGTCATCAATGGCGATGTTTACATACTTAGGCCTAATTAATTGTAATTTTAAATTTAATTTGGGGAGGACGTGGTGTTGGAAATGTCTGAACGGGTGCGTTTTGTTCAAGATTAGGCGCAACCTAAATCCAGCGGCATAATTAGTGATTCTATGAGGAATTTACAGGCGAAATAGCCACCTATCTGGGCGTCAAGGAAGAGATACATGTGGTTTACGAAAATATTAAAAATATTTTTGCAAATATAATCAGTGGAATCGACCTAATAAAAAAATCGAATATAAGATTCCGAAAAAGCTATTAATCAGTCACCTCTTAATTAATCATCTAGTTTCCACAATCGTGTGCCCTGGTGCAGTGGTTGATTTCTGCCTCTTTCTGAAACTGTTGAATGATATTTTTGAGGCCGCTTATCACAGTGGCACATATCGCAGGTATTCTGTCATTAATGACATGACAAAATTGTGTACTTGACATCTAATTATGATTTTTAAATTTGTTTGACGTGCCAATTATTACATTTTGATTTGAATTAAATTTATTGCCAACACATAATTAAGAAGCCAAGATTGCATTGCCTACTATGTCATCATCTATTCAAATTTCAACTTTATGCAGTTCAATTTCACTTGCCTTCAATTTGATCACAACCTTTTTTGCCGAAGTTGTTTGACGTCTCAGATCTCGATTAATGATATGATAAACTGAAGATCTTAATCTATGTGTAATTTTTTGCTGTGTCAAATTCACAACAGGATATACTATTTGTATATTATTGTTTTAGCTGTGACATGCCCAGAGCTGGACATATCAAGCCATGAAGGTGTGAGATTTACTAAGCAGAATGACACTGTGATCTTTTCTTGTGATCCTGGCCTGGTGCTGGCTGGAAACACAAGTATGGAATGTCTCATAGACGGATCCTGGACAGGTCATATTCCTAGCTGTTATAAAGAAGGCGAGTAGAAAACGTTCACAAAGTTGCGATATACCAAACACACGTTAGCAGCCTTAGATAATACAATAACGGCACTTTCTATACATTGACATATATTAATTTATATTACTAATATTTAAGTAACACACAGAGCAATATAAATGTTTTTTAACACAAAGTTAACCCTTTCAGGCCTGAATTTACCATTGTCATCTTCATCCACTACAAGCCGCGAGTTGCTGTCGCAATTCTCGACTTGTAGTGAATGAAGATGATTTGAGGTTGGTGAAAAATTAAAAAAAAATTACCATGTATTAATAAATCAGTTTGAATGAAATTTTCATTTTAAAACCACTAGATGTATGAAAATTAAGTCTGTTTTCACGGATGTGAAATGATGCTCTAATGCATCGTGAGGGTTTAAAGGGTTAAAGCAACAGACAAGGTGAAGTGATATACGATATGCTTACTTTTACAAATGCGAGTGATTTTCGGTCACGTGTGCAACTTGCAAGCTTGTATCATTTTAGTTACCTGTGCTGGTTATCTGACATTATATCGCACTAGATTAATTTACTATTGCCACCTGTTAAAAATGGTACAGATACTCTACGCATGTGGTATGCAGGAATGAGTACCCACACTGTAAATATATCAACACCTGTTAAAGCTCTTTACGCTACATTAAAATATATATATAATAATTAATTCAAGCATATACCTATACTTTTCTAATATATCCAAATATGATTAATGCATCAGCATACAGCATAATGCAAACGTACGTTATCAATCAGTCAAGTCTTGCCGGACAATAGAGTTGGCTTACTAATTAGGCTTCACATGCTTGGCAGTTACCATTCTCAATGAAAAAATTTAGTTTACTGAATACAAGTAAATTAGCAACAATTTAAAGTTATTATTATGTGCATTTTGTCCGGTTAAGTATTATTAATTCACCTATAGATCGACGGAGCAAAGGAAAACGTTAAACTCTACAAAATCTATGAAAATGTAAACGAATTAGTAAGCTTGTCAGCCATATTTTGCTAATGGTAACTCCTCACCGCTTACCCACAGTGTTGTGGACGATAATATGTGAAAAAAATGACAAATCAGTTAAATCAGTCAGCTAAAAATATCGCCATTTTAAAATGGGACATGTCATTTCAACATGGCAGATATTTAACACACTTTTTTCATATTGTATAAATTACATGCGATGATGTTTTTATCTAGCTCCCAAGATTATGACATTATAGCTTGAGGTATAATATTGATTTTTACAGATATATCTGGGTTGCTTGTGGCATGTCATACATTAACATGCTTATATTTTGACAGATGTCTAGGTTGATTACAGTATGTGATACATTGACATGTTTATATGTTTACAGATGTCGGGTTGATTGTGGTATGTGATACATTAACATGTTTATATGTTTAGATATATAGGCCCCTATGGGTTGATTGTGGTATGTGATACATAGGCATTTTTATATGTTAACAGATGTCTGCGTTGATTGTGGTATATGATACATTAACATGTTTATATGTTAAGATATGTATGGGTTCATTGTGGTATGTGATTCATCAACATGTTTATATTTAGACAGATATCGTGGTTGATTGTGGTATGTGAGACATTAACCCTTACCCTGCTGATCACGACTTTTGTCATTTTTACCTATTTTTAGCCAATCAAATCACTCTTTTGGAAATGAAATGTGTGATTAAACGAGACATAACTTCTGGTGGGTGAAAATGTTAATAAATTTACTCAGCAGGATGAGGGGTAACATGTTTATATGTTCACATATGTCTGGATTGATTGTGGTATGTGATACATTGAGATCGTGGCATGTTTGTATTTTTCATATCTGAGTTTATTGTATTATATGATACATTGTGGCATGTTTGCATATTTACATATTTATCTGGGATGATTGTGGTATATGATATCTTGTTATGTCTGCAGATGTCTGGGTTGATTGTGGTACACCCCCGGATGTCAAAGATGGCTTACCAATCTACAACCTTACCATATTTGGCACGTCTGTAGCTTACGAGTGTGATGAAGGGTTTATTATTGACTCAGACTCTACTGTGTATTGTAACTCTGCTGGGAATTGGATGGGTCAACAACCCTCATGTATAGGTCTGTATGAAATTGTGAGCCTACAGACTTTGTGTATGTCTGACACAATTAAAAACTTTGGTTGATTGAGAAACTTAAAACAAAAAATATTGAGCATCCACATAAAAATCCCATACATACCATCCTAATGTGCTTGGTGTCAGTGCGTGTGTATATTTTCTCCCGTCTCCACCGGATCTGTGTTTGTGCAGGCGAAAAATACAATACTTATTAATATATATAATATGCTTAGGCACTGTCTTATATCCACATGCATGAGCAGGGCGTAAATGTAGTCATTTACACCCTATATTTTAACCCTGCTGTATACGTGGTGAATATCAGTGTTTATAAAATTAGTTTGTGATAATAGTAATAGCGTGTGATGTGTTAATATGAGACAATTTGATGAAAAGACCCAGATTACAAATTGTACAAGAAGGGTTTCAAATAAATACATTGCATCCTAACACACACTATTGTTACATTAAAATGAATTCAGGTGATTAATTGACGAACGATTGTAGGCCTAATCATAAATTTGCATATAAGCTTAATAATTATGCTTAGTATAAGCCTAATAATTATGCTTTTTATATTTCTATTTTTACAGGTCTGAAATGTCCATTACCGGAAGTGGTTCCATTTACAGTTGTTGAGTTTGATTCGCTGGCTCCATTTTCCATAGCAACATACAGCTGTCACCATGGTTACTACATGTCAGATGGTGACAAGAACCACATATGTCAGAGGAATCATACATGGGAAGGAGTGTCACCAAATTGTACCAGTGAGTTTGTCAATAAAGTCATACATCTATTTTCCATTATGGGGTACTGGGATGATTGCCAGTGGTAGTACCAATCCCCCCCCCCCCCCGCCTACCTGGGGGGAATTAGGGATCTGTTCCGTCTGTTACAAGGTTTATGGCATGGCATAGAAGCACAAGTCTACAGTGATTATGCAAGGGAGGCTACAGCCTTCACCTGTCTGGTTATTATCTTTAGGCTGATTGTTTACTTTTATTTTGAGCAACGAATCTTACTGGCAAATAATATCCTACTCTGTGTCACGAGTGATTGCTGTTTTGCATTTGTTTAGTGCTACATTGTGAGAATAACTGTCACCTAATATATACTGCAATAGCTTTAATAATTTGGCAGGTTTCATAATAATGTTTCAAGTTCGCTAAAGCATCTAAATTAAAAAATACAAAAAGGGAGTATACCTTAAGGATACAAAATAAATGTGATTGCGTAACTGCTAGATACAATTATATTTTCTAGAGATCAGATGTGGAGCACCGTCTTCCATAGAGAACACTACTCACCAGGTGAACAGAGATGGAGTGCACACTGAGTATAAATGTCTGCCTAACTATGAACTAGAGGATGGCGAGCTGATCAAAGTTTGTACTGATAACGGCTATTGGTTTGGTGAAGATCCTATATGTGTGGGTGAGTTTATATAGTTATTTATCTCATATCAAGGTTTGTATTGTACCAGATACAAGCTTTTTTTTACCCGGCTGATACAACTATGAAGATTTAGAGAAACCAAATTGTGTACACATTATAAAGATAGGTATACGTTAGTTATTCCCCACGGGGATGTTTGTTCATCACATATTATTTACCAGCTACTCCCAGATTACAGTTTGATTGGTTAAGAATCAGGGTACGTTCATCACACCACCTGAGTGTACACTAAATACAAAGATTGCCTCATTGTTGGGCCATCATCTATGACGTCAACCCAACACTAGGCTCCTACAATAACGTTGGGTCAATGTTTCATGCAAGCCCCCATCTACTTGACGTAACTGTGAACGACAGGCTTATTTCAGCGGGCAGACCCCCACCCCTTCTCTGTTACTGTGTGCCTGCCAGGCGGTGTGCCACTGAGACGTGACAAGTCGGAAAACAATCCATAGGCCTACACATTATTGAATTAGATCACGTGTCATGCATTGGAAAGAATTATTTTGCCTTTGAACTTGAAAATGAAAATAACACCAAGTCTGTGCTGGGTGAAGACCCTATATGTGTTGGTGAATAATGAAGGCTGCTATATGACACTAAATCTGGGCTGGATGAAGATGCGGTATATGAAAAAGAGAGGGAGAGGAGTCTGATTGAAATGATTTTCAGTCTTCCCAGCTAATATATGGGGCTTGTACTCCTAGGGTAGTGCTTCAAGATGACCAATGATCAATGACAGGAACATTAGACCTTGTTCCCTATTTATACTGGTCCATTAAATGACATATCCGATTGTCAGTGCATATGCTACTGCAAATATGCTGATGGCGCAGTGGACGATAATAGGTAAATTAAATTTCCATTCATGTCAGATCAGTCAGCTAGAAATATCGCCATCTTTAAATGTGACATGTGAAATAAATATGGAGGATGTTTAACTTACCTTTTTTATTCATATTGTATAGATTACAGGTGATTGATTTTTTTCTAAATATGTTTAAAATTACAACTACAACCACACAACATGGTATATACAGGGGTAATATAAAACTAAGTGAACAATAGCTTTAACAAATCTATTTTAAGCTACTTCATTTTGTTTTATTGTTGCAGCTACTGGGGTTTCTTATACCATATACGTGCCGACTGAAGCGCCTCTGACGGGTCAGCAGAAAGCTCTGGAGGAGCAAGGATTCACGGCAGTGGACTTTGAACTTTCAAACACAGCTTTAGGTTCTGTGTTGGGGGTGGCCTTCATGGCCATATTCTCTATCTTACTGTGTATAATAGACGCTAGCAAAGTGAAACAAGACGTGCAAATTGCAATAGACAATATCAAATCCAGAATCGGATAGCTGTAAACTAGTGAATAATTGGACCAAGGACTACCCGCATTTAGGACAAGAATTGCCTATTGTACAGCAGAATAAATCTGAAATGTTTGATTAACAATTATTTTCACTATTTCTGGACATGTTTAAAAATCAATATAATATGTTTAGCACAGAGAATATTGTAAATGTACACCCATTCTCAGTGTTCTGTCTCCAAACACACGGGTGGCAGTGTAAGTAAATAGAACTAAAACAATGTTGAATGCATCCTACCTTCAGAGAAATGTCCGGTTTGAAATCCTGGCTTGTAATCAAACACCAATATATATAATTATAGTGTAGGCCTAGGCCTATACAAGAATAAGTGTGCAATGAATAATAATATGCCAGGTTATAATTATTTTGAAGCAACCGTTTAACGTACAGTTAAAGTAGGTGCATCTGCGTGCCTAAAGAGCGAATTAATGAATTATAATATCTAACACTTAAGTGCCAGGTATTAATTATGTTGAATATGAAGATCGGATGAATGATAATTGATGTATTCAGTACTGTTTACATGTGAGGTACAAAAGTTACATTATCATTAACCCTTAATTACAACGCTGCAATTTTGTTTAACCCTTAAAGCGCTGAAATATTTTTGTTTAAACCATGGAGACTAAAGAGTTTTTTCAATTTAAAATCATCATAAATGTCTTAGTTAGCTCTTTCTGATTCATTTGAATACCTGTGGTATGGGTCTACGACCATTAGAAATATTTTTACTCTTACAGTGCGGGGATAGACTTTAGTCGTCAGAATCTGACGTCTACAGATGTCAGACAGTCTATCCCCGCGCTGTAATGGTTAAAAACCGTAAAGAGCGAAGATTTTTTTAAATTTGAGATCATCATCAAAGGTGTAGTCAACTGTCAAAAAACGCGGGACAATGTGGTCCCCAGAATGCAACAGTGGCCCCTGGACATTCCACAATGACATATCACCCCACATCCACAGTTATGAGCCAAGATAATAATACTATATGCGTTTCATACCCATCGCCGCATTAAGAGCAAGTTCCCAAGTCATATTAACTCTATATACTTGAGCGACATCTATGAGCAAGTAATTCACCATTTCTCTCATGTGGGCTTTGTGTTGTGACACAAAAGGCTGTGTTAGCGTGGGGATCTGGAGACAGTTGACCTCCAGCATATTGACAGTAAGAGCTTTCTCAGCCAACACGGCACACTCACCAGATGTTGGTTTAATGACGGCCAACGTCGCAGATGTTGGTCTAACATTAAAACAGCATTGGGCCAATTTCTTGTTGGAGTATTATCTTGTAATCAGTTCAGTGGCTCATATTAATGCTGTCAAAGTGTACTCTATAGGCTAATGTAGGCCTACACTTGACCGTCCCACACTTGCGCATTTCAAAGCTGTATGAATCTTTAATGTCTTGGTTAGATCTTTCTGCTTCATTTGATTAATTAGATACCTATGTTATGAGTCTACAGTAATAATAAACGTATAATTCTTTCAGTGCTGGGTCAGCTTTTGCTGAAAGGGTTAATAATCATTTAAGTAGAAACTTCCAACCTGTTATCAGCTTCGATTGACAGCTCGCAGGCGATCCTTAGGAGACCCATCAACCAGATACATAGTATTTTTCACAGCCATGATTTTAAATTATGTTTTAAGGAGAAAATATGTATTTTAAAATCAATAAATGATGACAACTTGTGTTTTTTTGTTAATTCTTACGAAATGTAAATCTTTTATGTAATGATGTGATATTTTATCATTTTAGAAAAAAAGGGTAGCCTATATTTGAAACATACTAATACCTTAACTTGAGTGTCCAATGGAATTTTTTATCAGATATGCTATACCAGGGACATCAAAACATGCAGGCCTACGGCTGATACGGCTCAGGGCGGATCAATATAGCCTAATTAAATTTAACAAAATATAGAATAGTGGATGCTTACTAGATCATTCCCATAGGCATATTGTAATTTGATTAAAATTGGAGATTCAGACGTAGCCGGTCCAATCAAAAATAGCTTCAAACACCCCCGTATGTGTATGTATTGTTTTATATATGTTATGTACATACATACCAAACATATGTATTTGATTATATATTGTATAGGCCTTTGTATATACATAACTGTGTATTAGCATTTATGGAAAATAAAAAATGTACACACTATATATATAGAAGTGGTAGCCTATATATATGGCTAATTTATATAGACATGGACCACCCTCGCTCCCTGTTTTATTAAACATACTTGTAGTGAAAAGCTTTGCCAATCAACTCATATGATGGGTTACTGGGATGATTGCTAGTAGTAGTACTTTTCACCCCATTCGGGGAGGGTCACTGCGCATGATGTAATGAATGGTACGGAAGCACTAGTCTATTGCAATCATTCAAGGGAAGCTCCAGCCTCCACGCGGGCGGATTGCCAGCGGGATGCCCTGGCTCCTCTGTTAAAGGGACTGGCCCAGGCTAAAATCATCAAAAAATCGGTGATTTTATTTCGGGTTCTTAATATGACCATATGATGTAAACATGTACATAGACTAGAACTGCAAATTTTTATAATTTGTGTGCTGCGCATTCATCAGTTAGACTAGATATAGAGACGAAATTCCCGCATTTCCTATTTTTGACATGGTTGTCAATAATTACAAATCAGGAATTTCGTCTCTATAACTAGCCTAACTGGTGAATGCGCAGCACAAAAATTATAAAAATTTGCAGTTTTAGTCTATGTACATGTTTACATCATATGGTCATATTAAGAGCCCGAAATAAAATCACCGATTTTTTGATGATTTTAGCCTGGGCTAGTCCCTTTAAACTGCGGTGCCAATACAGCTCCCGCATCAGTACAGTGTCACTATAGTGCAGGCACTGATTTTGGTTGTGGTATCCTTGAAACAACTGGCAATAGAGTGTTTGACATTATGTCTCACACGTGGGATGAATGGAGTTACCCTTAGCTATTGTTACTCTGGGGCATATCCCGAGGATAGCAGGGCCACTTTTGAACAAAAAAACGAAGCTCTGGACATGCCTAGATGTTACTGACAGTAGGTCTTCTGTAATTTGTTTCAGTCACGGAAATTCCGATTCTTAATTTTATCAGGCCAGGTGAATGGTTGACCTCTTTCTGGCTCACCAGCGCAGAGATTATTAGCTTTGGTCAGAACAAGAAGCCTTTGGTGAGCGAATTTATTATTATAGCTCGACTAAACTCGACTAAACTCGAGATCCTTGTATAATATAGCAATTTCTTATTAACTAGGCTTGATTTATAATAATTATATCAATATGTCATTTTTGATCAATAATGGTGAATTTGTTATGCTTCCATGGTGACAAACAACAAGCAAACAAAATCTGACCAGGGGCCGGTTTCTGTATCGTACTTAAGTAAAAAGTGTCAGCTTTGTACTTAAGTACGTTACAGAAACCGGCCCCTGCGGCCGGTTTCTGTAACGTACTTAAGTACAAAATGAAGTGGACTGGTTTACGTAACATACTTAAGTAAAAAGTTAACTTTTTACTTAAGTATGTTATAGAAATCGGCCGCAGGGGCCAGTTTCTGTAACATACTTAAGTACAAAATTAACACTTTTTACTTAAGTATGATGCAGAAACTGGCCCCTGGGAGGAGAGATCGAGATGATAAAATTTATAATCCTGACAATTAACCCTATTAGCGGTCCCGAAATATCTGTGTCCCACTTTCGAGGGTTCCGAGATATCTCGGGGCGGAGCGTGTTTTTTTTAGTATTTTTGTCTGTAAAATCAATGTGGTCCAATGTGGCGAGAAATGGCTAATTAGTTCAGTAACTTATACACTAGTTGACTGCATATAACACCGAGAACAACCAGCATTAATATATTGACAATTTATTTAAATGAAATCGCATTGTTACAACAATTAAGAAAATGACAGAGTAGCAACAAGATAATTTAGACAATATCATAAACCGAATTTAGAGACCACCTGATTAAAATTGTGACTAGTTTATGATATTAAAGCCCCATTAATTGTGTGAAGTTAAAGCTTGAAAAGTAAGAGCAAAATATTTATTTCCAATTACAGTAGGTAGCATCCCGGACATAAAGCAGCTCAGTAAATATCGTTAAAAAATATCACTGATCATTATTGCACCTATCGGCTAGTGTAAGTTAATTAAAAACAGAAAAATGACTTATGACGTTTTCTTATCACATTCTTAGGAGATTGATTGGTTGATTTGTCAAAACCGAAATACTGTAGCCTAAACAAGACAAAAGTCATAGCCCAATTCTAAGTGACACATTCTATCTCTCTCTGTGTGTCGCCTTCACTGATCAGTCCATGTTTTAACTGATTCCACCTTGACTATACACTTAACAATTTTTGTATTCATGAGCCTGGTTTTTATATTGAGTGATCACCACTCTGGCCATCAAGGTAATTATTTTGCCACGCTGGTTGCATTCAGGTCTCAGTGTCAGGGTCGGTGGTTCAATCCCCAGGCTGGATAGTTTTGAAACATGTTACAATAGCGTCCAATTTATGGTTCTCTTTATCAGTGATGCAGTACAAATCGGCCTGATCTCACTACAGAACACTGGGGATAGGGTTGATGTAAAAGTCAGGCAGGAATTGTCCGTACAAACCATCAAAATGATAGAAGAGGCTAGATGAAACACTGAATTACAGTCATGTAAAAAAGAAATATATAAATAGGAAAATATAGGGAAGGTAGGACAGCCTGTAGTGCTTTGTATTTTGTTTTATTTTTTTAAAAAACATGCAATTATTATAACTTCAACAACTTTTACTGTGAGTGATTTTAAAACATTATTACATTATTTTGAATCATAATATAACTTTAGATAAGCAAGCCTTCTGTTATAACTTTTCTCTTCTTTAGTACTGACGAGCTGAAAAAAACAAACAAATATAAAATAAAATATATAATGTAAAATATAAAAATATAAATTCTAAGGAATTAAATCTGCTCATGGGTAACAAAGTAGCCCTAAATAAAATGTATTATGTTTAGTATATAACTATGTGATGTGACAGTCTCGTTGTCTGAACAAAATATTTTCCTTGTAAGATATTTAGACAATTTTATTTCAAGAGTAAATGAAAATAATACAAAAGTTAAAATGATAATGTTGCAAAAAAGGTGTTTACGTTTTAATGCAGCAGCGTAAGGAATAATAACAAGAAATATAAATAAAATCTATCATCTACCTTGTCTGTGTTTTTCTGTATAGTACTGTGGATTTTTATTGATGGTAGATTGGTAGGTGTTCCTCCAAACGATTGGTGCCACTGGACACTTCTGTCTCTACCTATATCATGTTCGTATGTACCAGCACTGGAAACAGATAAATAAGTTGAGAATGTTTTTCAATCATTTGCATGGAGTAAGTGAAGAACAAAGGACCCAGTACAGACCCTTGAGGTATGCCAAATAGATGTTTTTTGCGATATTGGTAAGAAGAAAAAGTGTATGTCACCAAGCTCCTATGTCTATTTGTAGCTTTAAAAGTGTAATTCTCTGTCAATTTGTCCATTTAAAAAAGGCCATGTCGATTTGTCGAATAAGGAGGGGGGTCTGGATCCCTATTTATGAAAGGTCAAAGCACGTGCACTTCGCATTTCGAAAAGAATGCAAATGAGAGGGAAAGAGTAAAGAATGGTATACATAACTCAAGTGACTGAAATTTACTGCTGAACAGCTGGTTTTTTCATACGCTAGCTAGACTAAAATAGTGTCGACATACCCAGGTGTTATTTCCTCAACATCTCGTCTGTAAACTGGAAATCTCTGTGTAGCTGCGCCAAAAGGTTTAAATTCCTCTTCAAATTGCATCGGTTCGGTGCAGGTTGTTTGATAATGTGTTGGAGCTGGAGTCTGGTACTTTACATACAAGAAACAGGAAATGTAGTATTACATTGTAAATGTGCAAGGTAATGTTCATTTGTGTTTAAATGTTTATTTAATTGTTGGCACAATAATAAGTACTTATACAGGTGATTATAGACGTTTACCTTTGAGTCTGGTCTGAAGCGAGGTGCAGTCCTAGCTCCCAAGGAGTATCCCTTCTCACTGGTAATTTTATTCTTAACAGAATAAATGAGATTGCTCACCTAAAAAAACAAGAGTAATAAATTGTCAACATATATGGAATTTACTTGATTTTCTCAATATTAAGTTAAATATTTAAACAAGGCCGCCTTGTTTATACACCTAACTTTTAACAGGCATGCTGGAAAAAAATAGTTCTATAGTTATAATAAGCTTTTGGTGCTTAGTAGACATTTTGTGGCACGTCATTGTTATATTTTGTAAATAAATCATTACCATAAAACAAACGAAGTTTCAGCTTGTTAATCCTATTCACATATAGGCCTTATTATTATTACTATGTCATGATTAGGCCTACAACATCGATTACTGGTGTTGTAGAAAACATATAGGCCTACAGTAGAATCCCCTTAAACCCAAATTTGTTTCACTTCCGTCACCATTTTTAACATGTTTAAGGGGAGAAGGAATTGTTATTGTTCATTGAATATATCTATCTGACAGAACGTGACAGCCTGTATTTTTACTTCTTCATCCCATCAGTCTGCGCTAACACAGCGCACATTCACTATGTGGTGAGCAACCACCCATGCATGAGCACTGCAACCAGGTAATCAATGCACCTCTTTCACACCTGTTCTGGCACACATGGATAGGTGCGATTTTAAGAATGTGACTTAACTATGTTACAACGACTCCTCTCCTTCCTCTTATCAACCTTTTGACTGCCATTTGTTAAAATGAAATAACAATCTTGTTTGGCACTGCCCTATAGGCCTAATCGGGTCAAATGATACATAACATAGGAATTATAAATGCGCAGAATAATTTTTTGCAATAGTTGATTAGTTGATTTAAATTAAGCTGCCAGAGGGGGGGGGGGTGCTGTATTGTCAAGCACGTTAGTTAAGTTATGTATGCTGGAATATAGTTTAAGGATAAAGACTTGATCACAATCAGACGATCATAGTCATAACCACTCTTTAATTAATAGGCATTAGATAATAATTACCTTTCATCAAAGGCTTAGTTATCCTGCTTCCTTGGATAAGCCTATGTTCTATAGTAGCCTAATCTAATTCAATTCAAAGAGGGAAATAATGCAAGGAATAGTGGGATGGTAGAGATAGCGAAGATCATTTAAATATCGCGGTCCCGTTTCTTGGGCCAGCGTTATAACATGTATAACCTGATAACAGGATTGTACTGTACAAAGCAGGCTTCATTTACCATTTACAAATATTTTGTTCACAACCAACTTACAATATTAGCGTATTTCTAATAAAACAAGACTCACTTCTTCATTGTTATAACACCCAGGCCCTCGTTTCGGAGCTCCTCGAATCGGAGAAAGATCATTGCCAAATCTTGTATGAGGAACAGATACAGGGAATATTTCACGATCTAATGTAGACCCAAATGCAACCTTGAGCTTTTTTTCAACTGCAATAAAAAATATTTTCAGAATTACATTTTTTCAAACATAAATATTTCCATTGCATGTATAAATATAAAAAGGCTGTAATAGGCCTACATAATATAGGCATACACAATACATACCATCCAAGAGAACAAATCTTAGACTCGATCCAGCTCCAGGCGGACCTTACCAGTCTTGGTAAATGGGCAGATAGGCCTACATGGGGTATGCTATATTCTGTATGCTATATTCTTTCCACCGAAAAGGACAACACCCCCTATGTTTATCAATTAAACGAGCAGATAAGCCTACTGGACACAGTGTCCACTATAAACCATCTGGATGTTCTCCTATCTGAAAACCCGAGCTCGTCTTAAGGAGTTAGCCTACTTAGCCACCTTTAAACACATGCAATAGTAGGCCTACATCGACTAAAATATGTACAAAAATAAAGGTAAAGTATAATTATACAGGATAATATACAAACTATAATACAAGATTTTAAATGTTTTTCATCAATTTACACTGCATATGTAGATAATAATGAATTGTATTATTTTTTCTTCTAATTTATTATTCAGTTATTGCTATCTACATAGTACATAATAATTAAAGAAATTGTAAAGATAAGAAAAAAAAAATAATTGCCATCATGTAAATCAGACTCTTACTTTCTACTAGGCCATATTGACCAGTTGTGAATTTAATCAATCAACCAAAAAGCATATATGCATGCTCGCACTTAACTTTAGAGTAATCAGTCTTATAATTGCCCTGGGCAGCATACACAAGAGTCCAATGCTGGCTCAATTTAGTGAGACTATCGCTACGCTGCCCGAAACAGAATTAAACAGTTAAATAAATACAGAATAGGCTCAACGTTTAGGCACAAAACTAAGTAGGCCTACTCAGTAGGGTACATATGTTGTGGCCACAAATGCACAATCCCGTTGGCCTGGCAACAATAAAAGTTGGCTAAAACAGCATCGGATCAATCCCAGCAAACACAAAGCATTTGTACAACATTTGTACAATGTTGGACCAACGTCGAAGACTTTGAGCCGGCGGTGTACAAATACAAATGAGGGTGTACATGAGTTAAAAAACGAATCGAACGAACGGTGAATCGCCTGTTCTTAGGGTCCGAACATCGAGGATTGCAGTTTATAAATAGTGTAAAAAACAAACCTAAAAATTTATATCTATTTTTATCTATATTTATATCATTTTTCCCTTTTAAAAAAATGAATCATGTGAATAGTGAGGCCAAAAAGGGGTAAAAAGTGAACTGGAACAGCTAGACTAACCCCAGTACCCATGCCATGGCCACAATGGCTGAAACAGGTTTCAGCCACAGATTACCATGATAAAAAGTTGTGGGACATTTATTTGGACAGCATATATAATTTTAGGACTTATTGGCCTCGATTTTTTTTTATATAGAAAAAGTAACAGTTCAGCTACGAGATCTGATCGCATAGGTCTACTCAGTTCATTTTCCGCAGTCACTAAAAAAGTTATGGAGATTTTTCCGACCTTGGCAGGCTTGGGCTTGGCCCTGGACCGGGGTCGAGTCTCGAGATCGCACTCAGTCACCGCCATGTGAAAAACGTTGATTTTTTCGGGTTTAAAAGCGATCTACGGCCTCGGCGAGGACGTCACGGCTAAACAATCAGCCACCTAGGCCTAACTGACTTACTGAGGACTGGGCTACGGTTCTTGAAGTGGCCCACAGGCGGCTCGGTGATAGTGTGTATAGGGCCTATAATTAGACTAGACTACTATATTATAGTAGGCCTAAAAATATACACACTACACAGCTCCAAGCAAAAGCAACTGCACCAAGTCTAAGGCTAAGCCAAGGAATTGAATTGATTGATATATTGTCGGAAGGCCCGGGCAGCCTGCATGCGTGCTAGCTAAACCAAACAAACAAACAAACTGAGTATGACTATCTATTCTATGCCTATGGTAGATCTACTCACCTTCCATTGTGAGTGTGACTGTCTGTGTGTTTAGAATATTGTCTAGAGACTAGATCTATATTGATCTATTTGGATTTATAACGACATTTAGGTCTCCAAGCTTTAATTACATAGGCCTAGATCTAGACCTATGTTTAGATCAGTAACGTTACACCGCAGCGCAGTTGGGCTAATGTTAATGTTATTGTTTGTGTGTTGTTAGGGAATTAATCAAGAATCAATCAGTCAGCTGGGCGCTGTTGCAAAAGGTCTCACTACCCTGAATGTCAATCCCATGGGTTTGAAACGCATGTATAATCTCAACATTTTAACGCCCGATTTCATCGCTTTCGTTACCACTTAGCCCCCAGTGTGACACATTATCATAAAGGCTAAGATATCCAGTGACATCCCAGTGAACACAAAACATTTGTATAACCGAAGACGCTGGGCCGACGTTGTACACATGTTGTACACATGTTTTGTGTTTGCTAGCTGGGATCGCTGAACCCTTTGATTTAGATTAGAAATGCATTGTTGTGCATTTCTGCTAATGTATATATGTAAATGTTATTCTATGCATGGTAGCAAGGGTGCTGGTAGCAAAAAATACACTCTGGAAAGCGTAGAAACCTAAGACTTGTATACAAGTTATATTATTTCTAATACACCTAAAGCACAAACTTAAGATGTAGTATGGTCACTGAGAAAAGTATAATTAAACTAATAAAACCTCTGCATGATTAATAGGCTTACACATGGTGAAACACACATAGTCAAACACGTTTTATACTTCACCCTTTTTTATTTTTCTCAATATTCGGGCAATCAAACATTAAAATAACTATTAATTGAATGATATATATATTGCAGGATTGATGGGGTGAATATATGGTCAGTTAGCCCCAAATAATTAATAACTTAGTTAGGTTCTCCTACAGCTTTTTTTTTATCAGCCTTAGTTGTAATGGCCGGTCGGTAAAGGAGACGGTCGTCAGCAAAGAGTCGAACATCAGATGAGACCGAGGATGGGAGGTCATTAATGTAGCATAGAAATAAGATCGGACCAAGTACTGTACCCTGTGGCACACCAGATTCTACATGAGCAGTGTCCGAAGAGCTACCATCTACTACTACTTTTTGCGTTCGAGTGGTGAGAAAATTTTGAATCCAAAGTAATGTGGATCCCCTAATTCCGTAGTGATCAAGTTTGTGAAGTAAACGTTGGTGGGGAACTACATCCAAAGCCTTACTAAAGCCTAATACAATTAAATCTGTCTCAATTTTATCCGCATAAATTCGAACCAGGTCTTCAGTGGTCAATAGTAATTGACTTTCGCATGAATGCTTTGCACGGGAACCGTGTTGCACAGGTGTTACAATTTCGTTTTTTGTAAAGTGGATTCTTATACTGTTGCAAATAATGTGTTCGAGAAATTTGGCACAAACACATGGCAGGGAGATCGGCCTGTAGCTAGAAGCAGTATGCCGATTTCTTTTTTTTAAAACAGGGGCTACATTAGCCTCTACCTCAACCTAGCCTTTACATTCATCGGGCTATTTCCCGGTCTGAATAGAGTGCTCGAAAATATCTTTCAAAAAAGGAGAAATCTCCTTGGCAGCATTTTGTGGAGTAAATTTGGAAGCTCATCAGGTCCTGGTGCTTTATCGGCGTTCAATTCACTCAATAATTTAGTTATGCCAGATTCAGTAATTTTATTCATGTCAGTTGTTGGTGGTCCTTCTAATTTAGGCATATTAGTGGTATCCTCATCAGTAAAAACTGAGCAAAACTGTTGGTTGAGGATTTTTGCCTTGCGTCTGCTGTCTGAATGCAGTTGGCCATCATGCAATAAAGGAGGGACACCACACCTATCCTAGTGCTGTGAATTTATATAGCGGCAGAAAGGCTTTGAATTTTGAGTTTCCAGAGATGTTAGAAGTTTGTCATTAGTAAAGGACCAACGGTCACGTCTAAGAATGCGCTGAGTGTCCTGTTTCTGTAATTTGTATTTTGCCCACGTTCAGTCTGGTTTGAACTATTCGCTCTGTTATAAAGTCTTGCCTTTTTCTGAATAGCCTTGCAGAGCGATTTATCAAGCCAGGGCAAGTTCTGGCGTTTAGATGTTAATTTTGCTGGAACAAATTTATTCAGGCAGTCTATCAATATAGACTTTAACCTCAACCATTTTTCATTTACCGAATTATTGGGGCTGTCTTTGGAAAAGGAGGCCCAATGTCTTCTAATTTCTATCCTGATGTTTTTCCCAACTATGGGGGATTGATGTCGGCCTCGGTCAGCACTGCACAATGCTCCGAAATTTCGGGTGCACTGCGGGACGATTTAATTAAGCCAACCTAGTTTGTTATGCAAAGGTCTAAAATGTTTTTATCTATGGTGGGTTATTTTTGTACTTGGGTCAAGGCAAGATCATCCAGGCAAAACAAAATATGTTTGCACTGCCCCTTGTTAGTTGCTGAGGGCAAAACTAGACTATTTTCCCAGTCTATGTCCGGAAGGTTTAAGTTTCCACCAAGGATGATGGTTTGATTTGAATTTTTTGGAAGAAGATCTAATGATCTGCTGAATTGTTCAATTTTTTAAATTTTAGAGCCAGGAGGTCGATAAAAGGATTTGGGAAATAAGGATTATGATTTTTCAAAGTAGACTTTCGCCCATAAAAGTCCCGTATCGGTTACTGTATCGGGGAGGAGAGATACGTCATAATTTTCTTTGACAGGGATAAACACTCCTCCTCCCTGGGTTGATGTAATTTTGTCCCTCTGGAGGATGCTATAACCAGAAGGAATAATTTCGTTTGTGGAGGTCGATAAAAGGATTTGGGAAATAAAGATTATGATTTTTCAAAGTGGACTTTCGCCCATAAAAGTTCCGTATCGGTTACTGTATCGGGGAGGAGAGATACGTCATAATTTTCTTTGACAGGGATAAACACTCCTCCTCCCTGGGTTGATGTAATTCTGTCCCTCTGGAGGATGCTATAACCAGAAGGAAAAATTTCGTTTGTGGAAACACTTTTGTCAAGCCAGGATTTCGTGCCAAGAATACAATCGGGTTGGAAATAGTCGACATATGACTGGAAAGCTTCGACTTTGCCCCGCAGACTTTGACAATTTAGAATAAGAGTTCTCCATTTTTCAATTTTCTTCGAATGTCTATGGTCGATAATTGGGCTACTGTGCGATAATGTATTGTTTACTTATGATACCTCATAGTGATTACTGGTCGGAAAGTGTGATGACAATAATTTTGGCAAATTTTTCAGCGTATTAAGAGACCAATAAATGGCTAAAACAATAGTAGTAGTAGTAGTAGTAGTAAATTATTGGTTTACGTCACTTTTCTGCACAAATAGTCATTTACATGACATTATAATACGATAAAAACGTTGTAGCCAATTGATGAGATGAACGATGTACAGATGATGATGTGAGGGTGGGGGTGATAGGGCATGGTGGGTTATTGAGATCGTTTTTCCTTCCGCTCGCCCGATAAGGGGTTCTGGGCATGTCTAGGGGATTTACCCCCAGACATGCCCAGACGGCCGGAGACTTGGGTTTCGCTATGCAGTTAATGAGCTAGGGTATTTTTTTCAAATGACGCCATGAAATATAAATTTATTCTATTTTTAGCACCAAATTTTTTTCAAGGATTATGTTACATTATACTAGCTATATTATAATTGATACCTTTTATATAAAGTACATGATATAATAAAATATATTTTATTATGCATTGCTTGGTTTAAATTGTCAGCTAAATCTCTCGCATATGTGGATGGGGGGGGGGGTGGAAGGAGTATAAACTATAGAACAAGGTATCAACCGTGCATGGTTACGTAATGAAGATAATAGGCGCGTAATTATCACCAGGTGGAAAGTTGACAAAACACCTGAGTTGGGCAAGTGAATATTGTGGGTCTCACGTAGACATTGTTCAAACA
The DNA here is from genome assembly GCA_964017125.1 of Flabesymbios commensalis. Taxonomy (NCBI): domain Eukaryota; kingdom Metazoa; phylum Annelida; class Polychaeta; order Terebellida; family Flabelligeridae; genus Flabesymbios; species Flabesymbios commensalis. Next base: position 72,048,356 of record OZ024914.1, on the reverse strand, counting down.
AATTTATTTTTCATTGTGTTGGAAAGTCACAATGGTGCAATGTTTGGCCACTGTTTGCGACGCTGCCCGAACACCATGAACATTGTACCATCATTGGACAATTTCAACATACTAACTGGGTCCTAAAACTGAAAACATTTATGCAATGTTGGACCAACGTCAAAGGCGTTGCGCCGACGTTGTATAAATGTTATACAAATATTTTGTGTTCACTGGGTATTTAATCATCATATATCGCCCCATAACTTTTGAGCCGTTTGCCACAGAATATTGTGTTTCATGTCTTTTCCCACTAATTTTGACCTAAAAATACATTTCTGAAGTTATTTTAGCATTTAATAGTCCCCTTCTGCAGAAATCTAAGATGGCCACCATCCGCACATAGGCTATTGTATTGTAACTTTTGAACCACTACAGACTATAAGCTGATGGTGGACTGGTCTTGTATATGTAATCTAGTCCTAAACTTTTCAGCCATTAACTAATTGGAGGCCATTGAACAATTTTTGTTTGGTGACGCAGTTTTTGGCACTGACACCTAAATTATGTGAAATACCCCCTCCCCTTTAAGCGGCTTACCACTGCCAGCTTTTGAACCGTTTGACCAAGAAGGTCATGTGACCCTTCAATTTGTTCTGTAAACTGCATTTGGGGTTGCGAAACCACATATTTTCTGTGGGCTAAACCCTACCTACATGACCTATAGTCATAGGACAACTGTCTTACGGTAGCTGACTGATTCATCATTCATTCATTCACTCTAACATAGAAATATAATGACTTAAAAAGAGGGAGTGGGAATAGGGACCCAGAGTATGGTTCACTGATAACTGGAGCTTTAAGGGAATCTCAAGTGAAGGAAATGCAGATCTTTCAAAACAAGTGCCTGAGACTAGCACTTGGTGTAACCTACCTGGACAGAATGAGAACAATAGATCTGCATGACCTCACTAATGTCCCTAAGATTAAAACTAGGATGACAGCACTGGCGGTTAAAACATTTAGATCACTTGAAAACACACAGTGTTTCAAGGATCTGGTGTTGAATCATGAGATCGTTCAAAAACGATCAGGCTCTAATACAATTCTGGATCAATTGCTGGCTGCAATCCAGGCTGACGCTTAAACACGGTTGACGGTTGACGGATAACGGTTGAGCTCCTGTTCCCACATAGAACAGGGGCTCTGGGGGCGCCGCTCTGTGTGACATACCAAAGCAGTGAGTTCCCTATCACTCCACTGCATGAGACAAGAACACGGTTGACGGTTGACGGCTGACGGATATCGGTTGAACTCCTGAACTCCTGTTCCCACAGAGAACAGGGGCTCTGAAAGGAGCCGTTTTGTGAGACACATAAGGCAGTGGGCTTTCAATCATAGCACTGAAGGAGGCGGATTCTGGTCTTAAGCAATGAGCTTTTTATCAGTACATTGCTAGCTTGGGTCATGGCACGGCTGACACGGATGGTTGGCTGACGATGACGGTTCATGATGGTGGTTTCAAACACACTGCTCAGAAAGCAGAGCACATCTCAAAAGGGTCAGTCATTGCCCTTACTCTGGTGGCTGGTCGCTCAAACGGCTGTTTCTTTATGGTTCAGCAGCCCTGCCCTGGTTCCTTGTCTCATGGACTTCTTGCCAATGCTTGTACAATCACCTACCTCACCAGGTGAAAAGAGAGAGGCACTATAAGGTTTATACCAGAACTAGTGCATAATCTCGCGTCAGCCCTCGCGCTGCGCGCTCCTCTAGCTAGGGACCCAGAGGGGAATTTGGTGGATGCACGCCATTCCCAGTTTGCGGCACTCTTGCCCAGGTACCCCGCATTCCCGCAAGGGGAAGGGAGGCGTGGAGGGGTTTGAGTCCAGCTTGGCAGGCCTTCACAGGTGACCACCTTATTTTACTTTCTGGCAAAAAAAGGTTTTCTGAAGTAGACAAATCTATTAAAGACTATATTTTACCTTTTTTTCAATATTATTTTGCGTTATTTTTTATTTCTATTGTTTGCGGAAGTATTGTAAGCTATGAATATGTGTAAAAGTTCACCTAACATTCTTCATTATTCTGCCAAAATTAATTTCATTTTGTCATCGTAGACTATATTACATTTATTATCGCTCAAAATTAATTTATGACGGTCTCGCCACACAAATTAATTCGCGCATATCATTATGGTCTCACCACCCTAAATAAGCCGAAATCACAGCAGGTGTATACTAATGATGAAATCATCACACAAAATATTTGCAAGACAATGCGGCTGTTTCAACCTCTGTTGAGTTAAAACAAATACATATACTCGCCGTCAAATTACCCAGGATCGCATGATTTTCGGCGATTTCTCCGTCAATTCTGAACCGATTTTCTTGAAATTTTGCAGAGGCCATTTTCTATTTAAATCCTAACAGCGGTAAAATTTTCGCAAAATTATATTTAATATTACAAAAGTTAGACCATTTGACATGTAATAAAATTCTGGAATTAGTTTGATGGGCTTATCATGAGAGGGACGTCGTAATTTCAATTTATTACATGTCAAATGGTCTAACTTTTGAAATACGATATATAATTTTACAAAATTTTCAGGGATATTAGGATTCTGCTGAAATATGATTGTTACCAAATTTCATGAAAATCGGTTGCCAATTGACCGAGAAATCGACGAAAAACATGTGATTGTTGTTCCAGAGGAGTTAAACTAAGTTAAGGCCTTTCTTATTTGATAATGGGGTTTGCAGTCTTTTTTTAGTCAGATTACAGGCGACAGGGAAAAAAATAAAATAAAAATACAACTTAATAATTGTTTTAGTATTTTTGTCAATATTCTGGCCAGGCGGCAGGATTAAAAATAAAATAAAAAGGATGGAAATTTTTTTTTATTCAGTTTCCTTCCTTTTCTGAAAATGTGTTTTACAGTAAACTTAACTAGTAGACTAAGTGTTATTTTTAAACCAGGTGGAATGCGAGTTTAAAAGGTGAAATCTTGTGTAATTTTCAGCCACTTTGGCCAATGTCTAGAGCACTGGTATGTATCGTATTTATTCCAATAGCCCGGTGTAGCCGCTTATTAGAGTAGTTTTGGAAAAAATTAGCTTGTGAAATCTTGGTATCCTCATGCCATCCGGTGCATGTCACTAGATAGGAAGTTAAGATTGTCTGCTGTATTCTAAAAAATAGCGATAGACACGCCATATTCAGGGTTTGTAATAGTGCCGGTTGTCCAAGACAACCAAAAATTGTCACAGACAACCAAATTTGAATCTTTAAACCATGTTATCCCTGAAACAATTTTGCAACTGAACACGCTGACCGACGCCGTATCGTGACACGCGGCACACGGCAAAGTGGCGTCAATAGCAGAGACAGAGTTAACTTGAATCATGTCTGCTGTCATGTGCGTCTGACTATTGACAATGCTGTGTGATAGAAACATAGTATTTACATTTTAGGAATAAACAGAACAATAAGTTTTTTTGAAAAAAGCTTTGTAACATGCGACATCGGCAATGAATCAGTGCTGAAGCCACATGTAAACTTGTATTCATTGATATCGCAATGCCTGAGGTGGGGAATCCCCAGGTTTCCGTTTCCCAGGGCTTTTTCCTTTATCGTCTTCCCTCCCCTTTTCCCTGTCATTATGACTTGTGTGTTAGACTTGCAGGTATGTTTTGATAATCAACGTTTGATAGGGGAATCGCAACAAAAAGGAACAGCCATGCACGTGGTAAGCAGTTGCTGTACGGGTACATTCATATGGTGGGTATGATATATCGTGAGATACTGATCTGCCTTGTCATTCGCAACTAGTTTATGCAAATTGTATCTCACTACTTTTAAGTATGGATATAGTTACTATTCCATGTTTCAACCAATCTTATCCCAATTAGAAGTGCAAGTCCAATGCTGATTCAATAGTGGTCCGACGTCGTCTGTATTGACCCAACGCTGGGCCAGTTTCTCACAACAAGTAGGTCTACCTCTGTCAACGGTGCCGCCGTTATCGCGTCAATATAGCATTGCTAAGAATCAAAGCTACCTTTTGAAGACTGCAGTCATGTAGGCCTAGTTTGAATACATTGAGCGATCTATATAAGGTTACAAAATTATTTTACAAACATATAGGCCTACATAATATTAATTAATCACAATGACACTAATTAACTGCACAAACAAAAAAATATGAATAAAAAATAGCTCGAAGTCTGTTAACGCTGCCAAATTTTGAAGGTCGGAAGACGTGTTAAACAGAAAGTTGGTTGTCACAGGTCGATAACAATAGGCTATAGGCCTGAGCACTAAAACAAATCAGTACAAAAAAAGTAGTCTATTAATGGCAAAATATCACTCTTTCCAGGATTAGGCTTAGCTAGGAGCCGCCCTGAGCAAAGGCATGCAGACAACCAGAAAATCAACACCCACATTTTGAGAATGTGGTTGTTCAACGGACAACCAGACTTTCAGCCCTTATTACGAACCCTTCCGGGCATATCCCTCCATGAAACAGCAAATTTTGTTTTATAGTAATGATCTAGCTATATGGCATGGTTTTCCGGATATTACATAAAGCCAGTGATTTCCTTGATTGCGGAACAAGGACGGAAACCGCAGATTAGCATATCTGAAACGTAGATACTACAATTAAACAAGAGGCCAGCCAGCCACCATAGTATAGTCCCCCACCCCGCCTGCTTGATAAGAAATTATTCAGTAGCATATCTCCAAGGTCCGGGAATTTGTGTATTTAGCAACTGAATCAACCTGATCAAATTTAGAGGGATGGTGGTGAATTTGACAGAGAATTTCATAAATTGTGTAGTACATGTAGTAGCCTAGACATCACTGCATCACCATTGTGACAGAGTTGAAAATTTACCAAACCAGACTAGCGTTACCTTAAACTGTGACTTAAACTAAAGTTTTAGCCACAGAGCTTGTACCTGCACAAAATTGCAAGAGATTATGTCGGATGGCAATATGTAAGACTCAAGCGCGATTTATCTGTCTGGGTAGGATTCCCAAAAGCTTTCTGCCCACAACAGTTGGTAAAAACATGGACAACTGAGTATTTTGAGTATAAAAACATGACTGTGGTGTAAAAATTGACATTTTTGATGCCAGGACATGTCTTTGTGCACAAACAAGTCCGCTATGGGAAGGCTACCCAACTTTCTGACAGCTACTAATCGCTGCAAAGCTGTATCATTATCTTAAACCTGGGCCCATCTAGGCCTACTCAAACCGGCCTATATAGCATCACTGAATTCGGTCAATCCGGCTAGTTCCGGCCTTAACCCTTTCACCACTGAAGCCCGTTTTTATGTGCTGAATGCCATAGCATTCAGCACATAAAAACGGGCTTCAGTGGTGAAAGGGTTAATGCTTACATGTATGGCTATTTGACGCATCCATAGTGAATGTATGGCTTTCCGCCATGACACAGATTTTAGATGGCGCATGTGCTTTGTTTACTTCTTACTTGCGTATGCTTAGAATGCTTGGACTGTCTGCCAATATCAGGGTTCATAATAAGGGCTGAATGTCTGGTTGTCCAAAGGACAACCACATTCTCAAAATGTTGTTGTCCGCCCTATTTTCTTGTTGTCTGCATGCCTTTGCTCAGAAAGAGTGACATTTTGACATCAACATACTACTTTTCTGTACAATCAGTCTTAGTGCCTATATTGTTATTGACCAGTGACGACCAACTTTCCGTTTAACACGTCTTATGACATTTAAAATTCGAGCTAATTTTTATTACATATTTATTTGTTTGTGCTGTTAATTAGTGTCACAAATTAATATTCTGTAGGCCTATATGTTAGTAACTATATCCATGCTAATGCTTAAAAGTAGTGACATACAATTTGCATAAACTAGTTGCGAATAACAATGCAGATCAGTATCTCACAATCTATTATATCATTCCTACCATATGTTTGAACGTACCGGTACAGCAACTGCTTACCAATTGCATGGCTGTTCCTTTTTGTTGCGAGTCCCCCTATTAAACGTTGATTATCAAGACATACCTGCAAGTCTAACACACAAGTCATATTGACAGGGAAGGGGAGGGAAGACGATAAAGGAAACAGCCCCAGGAATCGGAAACCTGGGAATTCCCCACTGACTAGAGGACAGTGTGTAGGCATTGCGATATCAATGGAGACAAGTTTACATGTGACTTCAGCACTGATTCATTGCCAATGTCGCATGTTAAGCTTTTTTCAAGGAAATTAATTGTTCTGTTTAAATTTAAATACTGTGTAACTACCACACAGCATTGTCAACAGTCAACTCTGCTGTATGCCTCGTGTCACAGTACAGCATATATGTCAGCGTGTTCAGTGGCAAAATTGTTTCGGAGGATAAATGTTGTTGTCCGTACGGACAACCAACGTGGTTGTCCATACGGACAACCAAAGTGTTCTAAAAATTCATCTTTGGTTGTCCGTGAGAATTTTTGGTTGTCTTGGACAACCACTATTACAAAACCTTTGTAGTAATATTTTTTTTCTTTGATGCAGATTTAGAATGACTTGATGTTTCCGGCTAGTCAGACAAATTGTTCATCATAAAGATGTCAAGGGCATCCGAAGAAGTATTACTGATTGTGGCTCATGTGAAAAACAAAAAATGTGAAGGCAATATGTATATGATGGGTCAGCGTATGGCATGGATGCCACAAGCGAAGAGTACCTTTACAATCAGCTATAATTATGCCGATATAAAGAGTAAGTATGCACTGTCAACAATCCATATCTTAGATGGCAAATGGACATGTGAATAAAGATGGGAATAAATATTATCAGGGTAATGCAGTGAGCTTTTGTGTTGACTATACCGTGTATACTAAGAAATGATTATTTCTCTCTTGAAATTTAGAACAAAAAAGAATGACACATAAAAAAGGGGTTAGGGAAAGAAAATAGTGTGATATCTTTGATACCAAAGGGTCATTACTATAACTTAAACCCTTAAAGCTCCTGGACCGTCTTTATACTTCAGAATCTGACGTCTTTATACATGTACGTCTGTAAATGTCAGATTCTGACGTATAAGAACAGTCCCGCACTGAAAGAATTAAAATATGTATTATGGTTGTAGACCCATAACATAGGTATTCAAATGAAGAGGAAAGAAGTAACTAAGACATTTGTGATGACTTTAAATTAGAAAAAACCTTTGGTCTCCATGGTTTAACCCTTTCAGCCCTCACGATGCATTAACCCTTTCACCACTGAAGCCCGTTTTTATGTGCTGAATGCTATGGCATTCAGCACATAAAAACGGGCTTCAGTGGTGAAAGGGTTAAAGCATCATTTTGCACTATTGAAAACATACTTGATTTTGTTACAGCTAATAGTTTTAGAAGGCAAATTTCGATGAAATTGTTCTTCGAATAAATAGTAATTTTCTTTAATTTATCACCCACACCAAATCATCGCATCTACTACAAGTCAAGAATTGCGACAGCAATTCGAGGCTTGTAGTGGATGAGATGACTATGGTAAATTCAGGCTTGAAAGGGTTAAACAAAAGTAATTCAGCGTTGTAAGGGTAAATTCAGCTGTTTGTACTTTTTAGTTCAGAAGATATCACCTGATACGAAAGAGAAGATCCAGCTGCAGATTGTACTTCATGATGGTAACGCTAACACTTTTCACTTCTGCAACCCTCTGGGCAGACCTTCACAAGCAAAGGACAGGGAAAGCATCAAAGAGCTGCTGCAGCAACTTCTTCCAAAATTCAGAAGAAAAGTTAGCAGTGAACTTGAAGAGAAAAACAGGTAAATTTAAACATTCTCCCATTTGTTGAGTCTCAGTAGCATTTTTTAACTTAACAGTTGCACAGTGTGCATTTCTATTTTCCTTAAAATTTGCATTTCCATTCTCCTCGAAACTTTATAGAGACAATATTTAAAAAAATCTTCCATATTTAATTTTCTTATATATTACAATTTTATATTTATTTTTTGAGACTTTGTGTTTTAGGATGCTACAAGAGGACAGGGAGCTTTTTCAACTTTACAAAGATCTAGTTGTGAGTGGCATCGTTACTGCAGATGAGTTTTGGGCTTCTAGATCTGGGGTAAGCTCAATATTATTACAGTTGGTTCATGTTTTCCACATTGTCACCTATATTTCTTGCAGTCCTCCATTTATAAGGAGCATGAAACTTGACCAAGTGTAAGGAGTGCAATTGAGAGCACTCCTAGTGAAGCTAATTAGGGGAGAGGCGGGTTAGTTGAGCCACTTTTTACAATATTTCGTCTGGTGTTTTCCCAGTTGATCGTAGAATGGTTGGGATAGTTTTAAAACATGACTATATATTACATATATATCCAACATCAATGAAAGATGAAAAGAACGATTAAAAAAAAAGTTATGGATGCACAACTGAGAGTGGTGAAAGTGGCTCAACTAACCCGCTGTATGGGGTAAGTTGTGCCAAGCAAGGGGGTAAGTTGATCACCTATGGTAAAAATTTACAATTGACAAATGTACATGCCAAAATGTTATTTTTTGTCCAGAAAATGCAAAAATAGAAAAATAAACACTTTTGTACATCACATAAGGGTTAAATTTGTTGACAAATCTCCTCCAAGTCCCAAGTAATACAATCGGTATTATAGCCTGTATTGATGCATGAATCATTGTTTTCTTGTATTTATTAAAAAGATATATACTATTATTATGTGTCTTTATTATATTGACCTATTATATGATGTCATTTGTTACACTATATCACATTCTACAATAATATATTATATTCCCACTGGGGTATGATGAGCCATATCGACTGGGGTTAGTTGATCCACATTTTGTAATATGTATTTACCTACTTGGGTAAGATGAACCATGAATGGGGTTAATTGAGCCGGTTGATCAACTTACCCCATCTTGTTTGGCTCAACTTACCCCACAACAGCCATATTGTATAAAATGTAAAATTTTGTGACATTTCAATGATCCAAGTTGAGTGTTACATTGACATAGGCTATCTTTATGTATTTGACTGCCTAGCCCTATAACAAGAATTTACAGAATCCCTACTGCTTCCGTAATATTAATGCAAACATTATGATATCTGAATTCTACTGAGTACAGCTAAAAATGCATTTTTGAACCACAAAACTCCCTACCTGCAAAATAATCTGTGCTCACAACGTGACCATGTAAATAATATCACACTTAATCACCAGGTGGTGTTCAAACTTCCTTAAAATCCCATGTGTAGAAATGCGAGGGGGTGGATCAACTAACCCTGTGGCTCAACTAACCCGACTCTCCCCCTGCCTAAAAATTGCTCTTGGCATGCTTCATATGCCTCGAGAATAGTTCAATGCTTAAGCTCTCCTCCTATTTCCTTATTTGGAGGAGTGTTCTCGTACGTGTAACAAAATTAAAGCATGTGGTATAGTCTTGTTTGGGGTATGCGTATAGGCGGTGCATACTATGATGACAAGACATGCATGTATCTATATACCACACTAGTTGTAACACGAAGATCTTTATCAGTCATCATGGCTTGTGATTGGCTGCTAATAGACCCCCAACATGTTTAGAATAATGTATTATGCAATCTCGGCATAAGACAGATAATTAGTAATAGGTACTATTTCAAATATATCAGATTTTACTATATTAATATAGGCCTAGGACGCAATATGTTCATCACAACTACAATATAGGTTGTGAGTGGACGAAATACATCGGCAATATGAGGGGGAAGGCGTGGGGTATCTGTGGTCAGAGCAGCAGTTGTTGGTTAATTTTAAAACCCTTTGCAGGCTACACATCCAGCAGCTTTATCACAATGCTCTTCTACATGTAAATATCACTTGCCGTTTGAAGGCTTCCATATTGTTTCCCCTCTAACTGGACGGCATGTTGAGCTATAGATGTCAGAATACCGGCGGTGTGTCAGTTATAATTTATAGAGCAGTTATTCCTTCTCACAGAGAGTAACAGCGATAAGTGACATGACATAACTAATCCGCTTCTACAATACCCTGCCTAATGTGCCATGTTCATTCACGCCTCAACGAGTCTACACTCCCGGCATAGGTCATATGCAATGACAAAACTACTGACCTTTCACGGCTCAATGCTCTCGCCTAAGCGATCAGACATGTCAGACAGGTTAATCAGTGTTCTAGCTGCACTTATCGCTCACTTGTTTTATACCGCACAGGCGATTAAAAAAAGAAAAGCAGTAGCGTGGTATAGTCCGGCAATTACGGTATTGGCTTTTTGAAAAAAAATATATTTGTAAGCATTTTTGAATGGGGGGGGGATGAAATTTTTTTTTTAAAAACTTTTAAATTAGCTCACTTTCCCAATCTCTACTTCACATTTAAAATTGAAGCTTTCTTTCTTTGGGTGGTACTATTATCACCTGCTTTGCAAATCAGAGGAAAGCTTTGTTTTCACTTACATTGTGAAAAAAGGGAAGTTGTAAAATAATTGTCAATGTCATGAAAGTCTCCCTAATTGTCCATTGCCTGTTACTGACTAAACTGTGGGTGGGGCATATTGTCATGGTTAGTACATGTCGTCCCCTCGGAGTTAGAAGGTGCTAAACTGCCACTTTGTAAAGTGGCAGTTTAGCACCTTCTAACTCCAAGGGGACGATGTAACAGCCACTTGTTTTTTACAGATGTCCACAAATAAAGCGACGACTCAGGAGATTGGAATTTCTCAAGCTTTCCTGGTACGTACATCATATACAACGGACCACAAAACTAGATTTATAGATTAGAATATATTAATGTATTTTTGCATAAAATGTCATGTTTAATTTCGGACCCTGTGTGGAGAATGTCAATATCTTTAAAAATAGGACTGTCATCTTTGTATAGTGCTTTTAAGTAGGGGCCAGCATGTAGAGCTTTTGGACCGCCACTGATCGAGCTGCTCTCACCTGACCTGCGAATTCGCGCCTAAAAAGAGTCAAGTAAACCATATTTTTCACTATTTTGATTTTTGCGTGATTTTCTTGAAAAAGATTTGCTGTTTTTTATTCGATATATCATCTGGGCATTTTTAAATATAATAAAATTATATGAGAAAATATCAGACTTTATTTTATTTCATCGTTCGTCATCACATGCAGTGATATAAATTGCGAAATGTGGTAAAAAAAAATATATAAAAAATTAGCCTTTACTGTACCGGTAGTCGAGTTATTATAGGGGCTGACTTTGTCTTGGGACACCAAACGGTGGTTTGTGTGGGCTTGGCATCGCAGCCAACACGAGGCATTGATCCAATGTCAGACTAATACGAGCCCATCGTCTACAGCTCTGGCCCAACGTTAAACCAATGCGGCTCATCGTCTCATATTTATTATTGAAGAGTTTGATGTTTGTCTAGTGTAACATTATATTGGCCCATAATTAACCACTACATGTATCACCTGATTACGTACATATTGTACACAGACGGACCGCTTTACTACACCATATTATTTGATGGTGTATCTCGCTGTAATCTAATCCAGCTACATTTACATTGATTTTGTGCATTTATTAAGCCTGTAAAAAAATATAAATGATTGTATTAAACATTTTAGATTATTTCTGTTGTGATAAACAAAACAGTTATGCAGCTTTAAAGAACTGCGCACAACATTGATCACGTGACTCTATGCTACCCGGTGAAAACACTAAGCTTTCTTCATCCTAACCGGGGGTGTTTTCTGTCAACAACTTCAATTAAAGATTGTATTTTAACCCCCAGAACGTAATATCAAGACTGTGAAGCCCCTTTAATACCTGCTCGGACTGGAACTGATTGTTTATATGAAAACTATTGATGGATAATTAAAATTTGCTAATTCTATGAATTCTTTACCTTGCCATTTTTTAACCTCAATCCTCAGCCTGAGAGCCTAATGTCGTCTGTCCTGATGTCTGTCGCTTTCAAAGCCATAGGTTATGCTGACAGTGCATAGAAATATCAGAAAATATGTTATGGTAGTTAAATGGTTAAAAATAAGAGATATTATGCCTGTCAAATTGTTAAAAGAGATGAGGAAATGTTATTAAATGCTAGTTAATGGTTAAAAATATGCCAGGTATTATGCCAGTTAAATTGTTAAAATATGAGGAAATGTTATTAGATGCTAGTAAAATGGTTAAAAATATGCCAGATATTATGCCAGTTAAATTGTTAAAATATGAGGAAATGTTATTAGATGCTAGTAAAATGGTTAAAAATTTGCCAGATATGCCAGGTAAATTGTTAAAATATGAGAAAATGTTATTAGATGCTAGTAAAATGGTTATAAATATGCCAGATATTATGCCAGTTGAATTGTTAAAATATGAGAAAATGTTATGCTAGTAAAATGGTTAAAAATATGAGATATTATGCTAGTTAAATGGTTAAAATATATGAGGAAGTATTATTAAATGCTAGTAAAATTGTTAAAAAAAAGAGGAAATGTTATGCTACTAGCCTACTACATGTTTGAAAATGGAGAATTTAGTGCTAATTAAATGGTTGAAGATTGTATTGTATTACATTTCATTTTTATTTTCAGGCTGATATTAAACCACAGACTGATGGATGTAACGGCCTGAAATACAACCTCACAGCAGATATTATAGAATCTATTTTTAGAACCTACCCAGCAGGTTAGTACCCAGCACTGAGCAGACACAATACATTGAATCCATGTTGGTTTAACATTGGTCCAATGTCATAGATGGTGAACCAATGGTGATTCAACGTCTTGTGTCTGCTGGGTAACTTATACATTTCAGGCTTCTATGAATAACTGTTTCATTTCAGAGGCATGCAACCCTCTTGTCTGCTTTTTTAAAAAGTTAATATTGTTTTGTATTCTTATTCAGTCCATTCCATGGAAGGTATTTATCTCTGTGTTAGATTGGCAATTGATTCAATTTGTACAAATGCATGTAATTTTTACCCACTTGAAGTTATGTGTTGCGGTTTGGCCCACACTACTGATCAATTGATGTATTCTTTACAGTAAAACAAAAATACTCAGAGAATGTGCCTGACAAGCTGACAGAACAAGAATTCTGGACACGATTTTTTCAATCACATTACTTTCACAGGGACCGAACAAATTTGGGAACAAAAGATATTTTTTCTGATTGCGCTAAATCAGATGAGCAAGGTAGGTTACAGTACTGTGCAATAAGAACTTTTAGGGGGGAAGGGGAAATGAAATGAATTCCCTTTCACTTTTTTTCACACAAGTTTTCCCGGTAGCCACAGGAGAGATCAGGGCAATTAGATTACCCCAAGAGGGAAATGTATTTCACACCTGTGAAAACGAATGAAAAGCTTTTCGTCTGATTTCCCCTGAATTTCCTAGAATTCTCCTGATTTATAATTCTTTGTCTCACATAATGTGGAATCCTCTTTTTCAAACATAAATATAAATATGCATGAAATAGGCTAATGCTCAGAGACAATGTACACTTGTGAATTTGTATTGAAAAATGCACAGGAAACTGGGGAATCGGGGAATCAGTAGGAATCATTGGGAAATTGGGTGAAGTTCAGGGGAAATTGGGGAATTGTGCTCCCCATGGGGAATTCCTTGACGGGAAAATCAATTTCCCCCACATCGAGGAAACAGGGGGTAAATGGGGGAAAACTGTTTCACAAAAATTCTCATCTGAGGAATTTGTGTGAAACAGGTTGGGGAAATGAAAGGGAATTTCGTTTTCACCTCAAATTTCAATTGCACCGTACTGTATATTACCACTTAAATAATTTATATTTTACCCACTTACCCTTTCAGTGTGGTGACCAGTCTTTATACTTCAGAATCCTTTTGTGACATAATTTTTCATTTTCAGATATTGTTGAGGAAATAAAGAAGTCATCTGATGATCCGTCTGTTGACATGAGTCGAATGACAGACCTGACCTCTGGAGACGTATGTCACATTATCATATATAAAATATAAACAAATATATCGACCTAGATATGCAACATATTACTGTTTTAATACCAAATTCAAACCTTGTCAGGTACATCAATGTATAGACATGGAATTTGCAGGTAGCAAATATATAAAAGAATGTGGTGTATAAATTGTCTCTGCTAAGACGTATACGTTAAATCCAGTACCATTACTATTATGTAAAACCTTATTTAGAATATTGTTCATGCTGTAGCATATGGAGTTCCCCGTAGTAAATGTAAATGTACCTTAAAAAAGGGCAGCAAAAGTTCAATGAGTCACCCTGTACAAATAAAGATTATTATTATTATCTTCTATTGTTGAAATACTTTTAGTCTTATGATATATTATCAATAAAAAGTAAAATTAATGCACCAGGCAAGTTTGGACTTTGTGACATTCATGACTAAACTAGTTGGTGTGCTAATCCCTTTAAATGGATATCAAGATGGGACACACACCGAAATCCAAGATGGCTGCCATCCAGATTCATATTATGTTTTATTAGGGATACCAAAAGGGCTGCAATCATTCCAAGTTCAATTTCTGTTACGTGTAGAATGTCCGAGCCATCAAGCTCGAGTAGGCTTAATATTAGTATGGTGTAGAAATGAAGGTAATCAATTATGACTGATTTGATTGATTGAGTGATGAACAAATTAGCTGGGTAAATAATAGCCTAACTGATTGATTTGTAAATCACTATTTTCGTCAGGACAAAGGTTCAAATATGTACCTATGTCTTATGTACTTTTGAATTTCTGTTTACGGTCTCAGTATCGGAAGGATTTTCTTTCTCGTGATTACATTGTGCTTCTTTTACAGGGATATGGGCTTCAAGCTGATGACAAAATTCAGTATACCAATGCTGTCAATGGTTCACTTATACGTCGCTTTAATCAACATTCCACTATGGTTCTGAAGGCCTGTGATAAAGCCGTCAAGAAACAAACAGCCACTGCTACGGCTGACACGTCCGCTCAGTCATCTACTAGCAGTGCCTCTGCCACCGCACAAACTCCTCAGCAAGATGCAACTAACAAAACTGTACGTTTTTCTGAATCAAGATCCACTGTAATTTCTTTTTCTGCAAAGTCAACTAAAAATTACTGAATTATTTTGGGTAATACTATGCTGCTTTATCCTGTAATGTACAGTGTATGTTTCTTGTTTCAGTTTTTCCTCCACCCAGCAAAGTTGGGTGCAAGGGGTTGTGGTATCACCATGTCCATCTGTCTGCATTTTCGTTTCAGTAGCATATCTAAGGAACCCATAGGAGGATTTATTTTATATTGCACACACATATCAATTAGGGGGTGTATATGTGCCTTATGGAAGTTATGACCTTTGAGGCTACAGTTTTTTTATTAATAGGTTCTCAAGAATTTTTATTCAAGATTCAGAGCGGGCGGTCGGGAATTAAAAAAAACACACTTTTTTATTTAATTTTATAATGATAATCTTACACAAAAAAAACTTTTTTTAGTTTTTGCTTATTTTATCTAAAAAAATGCATAATTTACATTATCATTTCAATTTATATCGATAAATAGCGGGTCGGCGGTATAATAAAATTTGAAAAAAGATAGAATTTCAATTTTATTTCTTTATTGATTTTCCATTATCGTGACTCGGTGGTCTTGAGAATCAATTAATCAACAAACTCTTGTCTGATCTACTTTTTTACCTACAACTCTAGGCCAAAATATTGTAGACACTAGCTTAGACACTAACAATCTCGTTTGCAGAGCATATAGATCTAGGAAACCCCTGTAAGGATTTCTGGGGTTATAACCTTTCACCATGTTGACCTACAGCCAAAGTAGCTCAGTGACTAACATGTCTGTCCACATTCTCTTTTCTGGAGATGTCTTTCATATTGCAAACACACATCCGGTAAGGTGGTGTAGATGTGCCTTTCAGTGTTATGACATGTAGATGTGCTTTTCGGAGGGTATAACCTTTGACATACTTTGCAATCTACTATAAATAGGGCTTCTTGCTGTAATGTTGCTGCCAAGCATCTCCACTTTTTTTGTGTTTTCCTCAGGCAAAGCAACAAGAGAAACTACACTATCCAGACCTTGGTGAAGCACATGTTCAACAAAGCAGTGTAGCCGTCAATCTAGTCAATTCTGGACGATACTTACATGGCCCAATGCCTGTCACAGCTATGCAGTACCACACTGGAGACGATATTCTGACATCTTGCCAGGCTGTGACAGCTGAAGTTCTAGGGTGGCAGCCTCAACTTATGCATGTCCTCCATAGCTCCTCTGCTGTTGGCGTACTGATGGAGCTATCACCAGGGGGTGCTCTGATGCAAGGAAGATCATCACAGCAAATACTACGTATGTACCATATTTCTGGTGTAAAACTCCACATTGGAGGGCTTGGTGCAGGCTATATAGTGAACGAGGACTATACATGATTTAACTTTGGAATAGGAGGGCTGGAATTTTTTTGGTATCTGTAAATATAATATAAACTATTATTAATATCATATAAAAAATGAACATGAAGAGCATACACACACACACTTTTCACAAGAGAAGATTAATCAGCTGAATATACTATAATACGAAATCTTGTTATTTGGTTATTTTAATTTAGAAAAAAAATGATATATTGGCCCAATTGAATATTATTTTGAATTTTACCCCTTATACTGCTCGCTCAAAATAAACCAGGCGTAGTCTGCTGTGGGCAACTCTAGTCGCCCAGTAATTTTTTTTTTTTTTTTACTTTTCTTTTGTGGTGTCTTTCTGTTTGTGCTTTAAAGATGGCTACTGACTGATTTTTTAATATAGTGGCTTTTAGTATCAATTGTTCATCAGATTTTTTTTTTTTAAGAGAAAACGTGCCAGATATTTCTTAATAGGAAACCACACATGCTGCAAATTTTATGCAGCAGTGTAAGGGTTAATATCCATTATCAGGGGTGCAAATTCACTATAAGATTCACTTGTCCAGAGCGAAATTCAACTAGCCCTCACCATCATTTATTATACATTCTTCTACCTTAGGGCGACTGGGCTAGTACAAATTTGCATCCATGCTTAATATTTAAATAAATTATAAATGCAATGTGATCTGTGAAGGACAGGTGTTTGTTACATCCACCTGAACGCTTCCAACGCTTTTGGCTTCAAAATCTGTCCCTGCACAGAAATGGTCAATAAATTTTCATTGGCTGTAGATATAAAATATTATTCAAACAAATTCTCTCTCTTACTTCTTTTTCGGCGGATAGATCATTCTCATAATTAAAGCATAAAATTGCATAAATTGAAAATAAAAATATATAATTCCGTCCCCAGTTTTAGTATGTGTCTTGCATTGATATTGTTTTAGAAATGGTACCAGAAGATTTTCAAGCAGAGATCCGCAATATGTACAGCGCTCTTGGCGAGCTGTTGAGACATTTCTGGGCATGTTTTCCAACTACTAGCAAGGCCCTCGATGAAAAGGTATGGATAGATTGTTTGTCTTTGTTCATTCAGCCTGTCAAATTTTGTTAACCCCTGGAACACTGATTTATTCAATTTTCAGTCACTTGAAGTTGTGTCTCGCTACCACGATACACAACTTCAAGTGACTGAAAATGTACGTGATTCGTGAAATTTAAGTCCCAACATATATCAGTGTTTCAAGGTTAAAGGGATATTTTACTTTTAGCAACTGCATGTTGATCAGGGATTATACATGTACTGATAAGATATGCATATGGCACTGCTTTTTGGTCGATAAAGGCTCAGAACGGTACGCGTCGCCAGATACAGGCCGAGCCAAAGGTGAGTGCCTGTATCGGCGACAAGTACCGATCTGAGCCTTTATCGACCAAAAAGCAGTGCCATATGCATTTTATCGTACGACCACCCACATGTTTAACTGATAATTAAAATATTTAGACTACAATGCGTCAGTATAACGTAAATAATTCGCAACCGGAGCACAAGTTTTGGTCGATACATTACAGGAAGTTATCAGCACAAGTTCGTGGTCGATAACACCTGTGGGAGTACAATAACAAAACAGAATGTCTGCTGTAGTCGACATCAGTGCTCTAAGCGTTAACAACTGTTTTTGACCATTTATTTTTTGTTTTACAGTTAGTTCGGATTCATGCCAACTTGGAGCGGTTCAGACAGGTGAAGCTGCTGCCATTAAGAGACAAACAGCAGTCACAGCATTTCCCAGCAGATGTACGTGTGAAACCATCAACATGTATGGTGTGAATGTGTCCTTTAACCCTTATCCTGTTGATTTATTTAAATTTTCACCCACTTGAAGTTGTGCCTCGCTACCGCGACCCACAACTTCAAGTGGCTGAAAATTACACATTTATGTTTAATGTGAGCACAAATATTTGCAAATCTTGATTTTCAGACACACCTTTCATTCCCAATAACAGTGATTTGATTGATTATTAAAACAGATTTAAAATGATAATGGTCGTGATTAGCAGGATAGGGGTTAACGGCTAAGTTATTTGATTTAAATTTTCTACCTTATTGAGCGGGTGAAAATTGCTTGTATCAAATTGTTTAATTTGAGACCAAACATTTACAATTCTTACTGTTTTAACATCAATTTCTCTCACATAAAGCAGTATTTGATACGACCAAAAACAATATTAACCCTTACACTGCTATGGGCGACTATAAACCAAGCTCAACCCTTACAGCGCCGGGACCGACGTCTGTAGACGTCAGATTCAGACAACTAAAGTGATCCCCGCACTGTGAGAATAAAATATTTCTAATGGTCGTAGACCCATAACATAGATATTCAAATGAATCAGAAAGAGCTAACTAAGACAGTTAGGATGATTTCGAATTGAATAAAACCCTTTGGCTTCCATGGTTTATAAAAAAAAATTCAGCGCTTCAAGGGTTGAAGGGGTAATATCAGCTCCAATTTCTTTTTAACATTCAGTTTTAACCCCCCACGGGATTGCTCTAGAGAAAACTCTCTCAGACCATTCTCTGAAGCATTACTCTTGATTTAAGTTGTAAATGTAAAATATGTATTTTTTATTTTAGTTAACTGGACATATGGAGGACACAATACAAACAGCCTTCAATAAGTTTAAAGTCTGGCAGGCGAGGCGAATGTACAAGAAAGTGTAACCATGGTGAAAAATCAAACATGGACGGCAGACAAGTGAAACAGCAAGCCTTCATATCCTAATGGATGAAATAATAATATGTTATCTTCCTTATAAAACAATAAAAGCAAAGATAGTGGTGAAATTTTGCTTGCCTTGGAAATTTTGCTGAAACGATTGCCTTCAGCAGATTTCGATCATGCAATAATTTTGGAGGAGGACAATGCAGCTTAGATCGCGGAATGACCTGATCGTAGATGGGTGGCTGTTTGTAGCCCTCGTTTCGTTCGTAGAAGATGCTCTCTGCTTGATGTGGATGGCTTTGCGCTTCAACCAGTCTTTCTCTCTGCCCAGAACTGTCAGGTTGTCCATGGATATAAAGTGATGTCATCGGCTCCATAGTGCGGTATATATAATGCCAAACATTTTCTCCTTTGAGGTTTTGTCTTTGCCAAAGACAAAACCTCAAAGGAGAAAATGTGGCGTGTACGAGTATTGAGCAGAAGGTTTTCCTCAGTTTGTGGAGAAGTTAGACTACATTGGAACGTTGATACAATGCTTTTTTATTGTTGAGCCAGCGTCATAGTTGATGGACCATCAATAAAACAACATTGCATTGGTTTGTCCGAGACAGCTGCTCAGAAAGGGCAGTCCTGGGACAAGCAGATTTAGTAGCCTAGTTGTCTTTTCTGTGGTGTTAACCTGTTTTGTTTAACTGACAGATGGAGCATCTAGATTCCCTTTCGTATTCATTTATTACTGGTTAATTTGATAGAAAAATGTGGTCAATCCCAAAAGTTGTCCCCAAGAAATAGCCAGTTTCACGAAATACATTGGAATTCAGGTTTCAGCGACTTCAATCTGATTTTGCTGTTTACTATACACACATACAGCGGAAAATGTGATATCGATGGGTGGAAGCAAGGCTATGCAGCTTGGGCGAACCTATTCAGTGCATATTTCCGCGTTATGTGTATGTTATGTCTTTGTTATCATACTGTGTTCATTGGTTTCACTGCGAGAATTATACAGAGATACCACATCTCAGTATAGTTCTCCTCATGTCACAAAAGAGAAGAGTTTACAATGTTATGTAAATAAAATTATTTTATATAATTGCAGTTTTATTGTAATTACTTTTCGACAAATATGTTCAAAATGCCCATGCTTTTTCATTTTGCTTTAAATATTTTTCTGTTGGAAGCATATATTTAATGCAGGAATGTGTTTGCACCAAATATTTTTCAGTCTTTTGATCAGCATGAGGTTCCTCGTGTTGCGTATGTAAATGTTTGGTGTTGTGTATGAAAGTCTAGGCCATACCGTAACCATGCAGCTGATCAGATGATATTCAACTGATATAAAAAGTAAGAATTGCCACATGACAGGTATGTGATTTTATCTGGAAGACATAGGAAGACTTATAGACCCAATTTATATCTAATAAACCTAAGCAAACCTATATTTGTATGAAAAAAATATATACTATGTCCTAATAGATCATAGGCGCTGAAAGTCGACCCCCCCCCCCCCCCGGGTATTTTTGTAGACCATATTTTTTTTAACCTTACTATGTACCAAGTCACTTTCAGGTGGTCTGCAGGTTCTCCATGCATGGACAAGGTCACCAGAGGTCATCGAAGTATGGTGCCCTTGACCCTTAGGGTGGTGTAAAAATAAATAGGTCAAAACCCAAGCAAAGTACACATGGTGACATGGGTAGGTGTTGGGTTTCATTGGTGAGTTATCGCAAGGTCATGGTAAGGTAATCTCAAAGTCATAGCAGGGTCACGATTAAGACGTGAACGGATCTGCCCAGTGTATTTTTGCTTTTGTGTTCTGCCATCCCGATGTCTCTCTCCGTCATTAAATCTCGGGACGAAAGGGTTAAGTCAATGCAGTTGTTCTGTCACAGTCCGTCACGCTAATTGCGTTAACGCTAATTGCGTTAACTCTATTTGTTTGTACAAAGATTGTGCCATTGCAGTTGTCGCTCTCATAACATTTCCTCAACGCTGGTTCAATAAACTTAACGTGCAAGAGATTAGTGGGAGGCTAATTAGCAAATAAAACCCGTCAAACTCATGTTCACAAGGTGAACTGCCTTTGACACTGTAGCATTATTTCAAAAATCGATTAGGTAAATCTAAAGATTCAACAATTTCTAAATTCATCATATCTCTGTGAACTGATCGTAATTATTCACGCCGTCAACTATGTTGAACACATAACTTCATAGCTTATGCTCTAAACCGTGAATACCTTGTGTTTTGGTTAACACAAAGTGTCAACACCTATCTGAGCGTTTAATGTTTTTTCCCCTGTAACAAGACAAGTATGTAAAGCCCTACAATAACAGGAACACCATACACACACGTCCGTCAACATGAAAGTCGGAGCAATAAGCCACCCGCCCAAGTGGGCCTATTATAATGACATGCTACACACAACGGATCAATGTGTTAGATTTGATCATGACCACTCTCTGTCAACACCTGTGTTTAGTGCTTGGAGTCATTTCGACTAAAAAATAAAAACAGATTCACTTTAATTAAAAATTTAAAAAGATTTAAGAAATTAATATTTCTTTGTTCTTTTATTGTGATAAACAGATTAATTGTATAAAAGACACAGTTGGTTTATGGTAGTCATTCAGTTTCTCCATGTGTTACTGACTTTTTTCATCAATAAAATCGAAATGTACAAATATTATATATTTAAAAAAAAATCATAGGCTATAAACTAATTTGAAATAATAATTTAATTACAATTGTGTCACATTTATGTTGTTATTTTGTTCGCACGTAGGACCTACTATTAATATAAAAATATTACAGTACGATTTTGATGTACAATATCCTCGGTTCCAACACTGCTTGGAGGGTGTGTGTGGGGTGTGGGGGGGGGGGGAAGGGGGGGGGGGGCGGTGGGGGGGTTGGTTCTGCTCCTGCTCGAAGTTCCGTCATATTTTTTTGGAACAGATGATGACGGAACATCGAGGTATCTTTGTAGGCTACCATTTTTACAAAAGTTATATGTTCTTTCATATATGTTCCGGTAGCCCCTACCCCAGGGTTAGGCCTACCTGCATGGGCCCGGCCATCGCAAGCACCTGTGGGCCCTTGGTTACCGAAACAACGGGTCATAGCTCCAATGTCGTATCCTTCTAGGGGATCAAAACCAATGGAACTCGACAGTCCTACTCAGCACTAGCTAGCTAATATCTGTAGTATATACCGACATTTCCACCAAATTTTGTTATGCTGTTCTGGAGGACCTTATTGAAAATAATTATAATTATAGGAACTTAAATTTCGTTGCAGTTTTTTTATGTTTGACTCGGTAGCCTATTATATTTTATTGACTGGATTACAGACCCGTCAGTAGCTCTTTTCGTCTTCCGTATTGGAAATGTAAACTTTAATACATGTGACGTTCCCAGAATCCACCCATCCCTCTCAGCATATACCTTTATTTCCACAACTAAATGCGCTCACAGAATCTATACTCCCTCCCGAAATATACCCATTCTCTTTATAGGGGCCTATAGATCACTTCATTAGAATAAAATACCTTAGTAATAATTTTGACATACAGGCTGTTCTACAAAAATAACTAACATGTTTCAAGTTGTCCGATTTTATGATAAGTGTCCAAAGTTCATTCTTTATTTTTTTTTGATTAACGCTTGTGATAGTTGTGATGCTGCAGTTGGAACAATAAATCTTGTTGAGAAGGCAGCTGATGTAGGCGTCGCACAGGTGGTAGGGGCAGATTCTGGAAATAAAGCAGTGGGCAGCGCATGACCCTGCACGAAATTAACATCGATACACTGGTAGGCTACGACGCCACCATTAGGTCTAATATCATCTGACCCTGCATACGTACAAGACTCTCTTGCGACCCAGGCTGCAGAGCTTTGATGCCAGCCATATAGGATATCCCTGCTTTTTGTCTGTGCCCGGAATGGTCTTGTATTCAGGGCTAAACATCATTGCCTGCATGGTCACATTGAGAGTGGAGAAACAAGGATATGTTATTTAGAAGACCCACACTTACAGCAACAGCAGGGTTACAACTAAAAATGTTTTTTATACCATTGATCATTCAGTGTTGTTACAAAAACTAGGCAGATATGGTATAAGAGGTAGGCCTATGGGCTATAGCTAGTTCACGGTTTAGCAGTTTTTTTAAATAAAGATCTCAATATGTATTTTATAATAAGTAAAATTCTTTTGTGGCGTACTGCAGGGTAGTATCATTGGACCCAAATTGTTTATTATATATATATAAATGATATGATCAATGTATCGAAGATATTAAAATTTTTGACATGCTATAGGTTTATTATAGGTTTTTTTAATTACCGGTACTGCTTTTGTAACATGCTTATTATATATGAGACTAAAATGGCAGGCCTATTGGAAATGTGGGCCAGAACTTTTTTGTAGAGGTTCTTTGCAAAAGAAATTTGATATTAATTAAAAAAAAAGAAATGCAAGTTAAAATATATCTAAGTAGCCTATAGGTGGTAGGCATTTCCTCTATAGGCAATATGCTTCTGTTGCCATATTTTTTTTATAATGCTGATATATGTAGGCCTAGGCCTAGATGTGTTTTTATGTGAATTTCTAAATGTGCACAATCTTATTGGTAGGAGAGACATTTTATCGCCTACCCCTTGCACTCACTTTTTTATTTTATGTTGTTTTAACTGTAACCAAGCCAAAGTCAAAGACTAGGCCCTACAATCTGACTTGTTGGTACTGAACCAAGAGCAGCGCATATTCAAATATTCAATCTTCCTGAGCCGTTATAGCCGTCTGATCTAGGACGTTTGGCTCAGTACTCAAAGAAGAAGAAGACGACGTCCCCCCCCCCCTCCACGATTCTGGGAACCGTAAATACCTAGGCCTATAGCCTAATATCATCACGAAACAAGGAGTAGGCCTATAACTGGGTAGCCCGCTGGGTATCTTCGGGGACCATTTGTAGCTTATTTAGTCCAAAGGACAAAGACGGAAGGCAACGACAGTCTGCTTCTAGGGCTAGCTATACCAAACAAACATGCTGGTTATTTCGCTGACCGTTCGATTGATTGATTTATTACAATAACAATCGGTAATGTCAAACTCAGTTACTCAAACAATCTGTAGAATATTTCTCTTTTTTATCATATACAACATTGAATTATTAGCAAATGAAATAAACAGAGAGAAATATAATATAATAAAGATACTGTGAATAACAATATTTAGAGGGTTTATAATCTCGATTCCACTTGTGCCATCAGAAAACATAACCGTCCGTCATCTCAATCTCTCGACTCGAGTCTCGTCCAGTCATCACTGACATCAGATTCAGACTCACGTCAATTTCCCATGCGATCATGGCATGCATGGTGCTGATGGTCGATCACTCGATGGGCATGGCATAGCGATAAGGCTAAGCTGTTTCACCAGATTCTGGGAGTAGCCCTTTGTCAATTTGCTCCGTTGCTGTTCACAGTTTGATGTAAAAAATTTTGAACAAGTTTTTTCTCTGATTATTTTTTCATTTTCCCCCATTATAATTAGGCCTAAGTTAACGTTATATGAACCTGAGATTGAGTGGCTATTCGTACGGGAAAGTTAAAATGGGAGTCAATTGGACATTATAAAGAATCACATACGATTAGCCACTGCCTATATGAATACCCCCAAAATTTTTTGTGGAATTTTATTGTGTAGGCCCCCTATTATTAACTCATAGCAGTCTGGCCGTTTTGACATTTGACGTCTGTGTGGTCTGGCCATTTTTGTGATTTTGAAACATATTCTCATACTCTTAATATAAATTTAGAATGATGGCATATGTATTTCCCACACACCACAGGAACACACATACAATATATAACCAGAATGCACTTCATTGAATTGGCAAATGTGATGTTGCCATAGTAACCGACAGCCATTTTGCATATGCTATTTAGGTGGTCACATTATCGGAAATTTTGTTTAAAAATGCTAAAAATGGAAATTCAGGAGTAAAACATTTTATCAATTCACATAAAATATATTAAAATACATCACAGACGGTTCGAGGAAGGCTTCAATAGGTCTATACACACAAATTAATAGGGTAAATAATTCATTACCATAGGATTTAGTAATATTTTTAAGTTTCCTGAGGGGCATACCAGATTTCATATATTTTGAGATGAACCAAGTTAATAGCGGTGGGAAATACCGAAAGCCTCGTATTCACCTGAGCCTGGAGTTCTATTTTTATTTCAGAAACGGTTGTGACACAGATAATTATGTTCTAGGTTCCCCATGCTGTGTTCATAGTTGCGCAAATGATGTCATATGGTGAATAGCTAAGCATTATTGCTAGGTCCGAGCTGGGCTCAAAGTTTGACCATTTTACATACAGTATCTATAGTAAGTTTCTAGTTAACCATGTTAACCCTTACATCGCTGAATTATTTTTGTAAAAACCATGGAGACCAAAGGTTTTTTTTTAATTTGAAATCATCATAAATGTCCTAGTTAGCTCTTTTCGATTCATTTGAATACCTGTGGTATGGGTCTACAGCCATTATAAATATTTTTAGTATTACAGTGCAGGGATCGACTTTAGACGTTAGAATCCGACGTCTGCAGAGGTCAGATTCTGACGACTAAAGTCTATCCCCGCACTGTAAGGGTTAAACCCATAAACTGCATTATGGTTTAATCAACTATAGCCGCTTTCTCATATAAATACATAGGCTATTAATCATATTAACGATTGACAATGCTAACACTTTATGTAACGCGCTAATGCCTGGAACATCTAATAATTGTCACTTACCTCAGCCCAGAGCCACATTCCGGAGCCCCCCAACCCCGGAGTCACTCAGGCCTTATTCCGTAATAAAACAATTCCCATCCCTGGCATTATACATTAGCATTTCTCCCATCAACATGAACTTAATAAAAATTATCGCCGTGATTATGGCCATACTTCACCCTCCCAGGCACCCTCTCAGCACTAGCGCACATGCAATACATCCCCGCAATGTGATGGTACTCATAGGCTCAACCAATATGTGGACACGTGGACTGAACTTAAATGAAGAAGGCTGTGTTGGCCAAAACGTTTTATAATAAACAACTTTAACATTAGAACTGCGTGTTTTTTTTACATCAGCGCTAAAAAGGTTGCATTTTCAAATGGTCTAACTTTTGAAATATACTCACTTCAGTCATCGAAACTTGGTGCATGGATGAAATTTATATTGTTGATGTACATACATATGAAATCTCTCACATTTGTACTAGGTAGACCAACACCCCATACTGCAAATTGGAAGACGTTTTCAAAAGACATTGTCAGTGGGGTGTCGCTGCATCAGGACATTTAAGCCCAAACCTGGATATAGTGGATGAGGTCGCAAAATGATTGAATCTACTGGAGATGACACTACTAGTGTCAGAGTTGTTGTCAGGTATATTCATAATGTTTGTTTTCTCATCTAATCTGTAGCTTATTTAGCAGGGCTCCCACTGGCCACTCGCCATGTCACCATTTTCACTCATTTCTTGAATGTGGCGAGAAAAATTGGCCAGTGGCAAATTTTTTTTGCCAATTTTATATTTTTGAATCACATTGTTTAAATTCTATTTCATGTAGAAGAATTCTTTACGTAATGCAAAAGTATGGTTCTAGGGCCAAGACTCTGGAGGCAATCTTGCTAACTTCACTGATTCAAAATTTCGCAGCATACTCTGTGGCTGCTTAACTTGTCTGCTTCAAATAAGCAGCTGCTATTTAAATAGTTTCAGTCCCGTTTCTAATGTTTTTCTATTGAAAATTTTGAAGGAAATTAGACAATACAACTATATTGTGATTAAATAATACAATACTTAGACATAATTTTTTTTAAGTTTTGATCTTCCATGGGGTTGGCTGCTCCGGCATTATTTTTGCAGCAGATGCAAGTGTGGTGCCACAAGCCCATTGATGCCGATCAAATGAAAGTTAAATAACTGTTCATATAAATGTTCAACCTGCTCGATCTTATTTTTCAGTAAATATTACATGTAGCACTTGGCCGAAGGAAAATCAAATTGTTGACCCATTTATATATATACAGATATATTTATATATATATGCTTTTTCCCTGATGTTTTTGTCAACATCTATATTCTGCACTGTTATCAATACGGTTGTGCTGAGATGATACCCAAAATATATTGAAACCTTTATTTGAGAGAAATGTTTTCAACAGATATTGAAACACTGCTTGAATGTTCATTTTCTTCAGAATCCGTCCACAACTGGCTAAAGAGCGGATTGACATGTGTCAAATTTGCACTTCTGTTACACCGGGCGAGCCACAGATTGTGTTGGGAAAGGACAAGGCATTTACGTATGATTTTGTGCATGACACTGAAAGCAACCAAGAAGATATTTATGAAACATGTGCAAAATATTTTGTTGAAGGGTAAGTATATACACATATTACCAATTTTAAAAAAATGGCAGACTTGTGATCATCATTGACTTTAATATCTGTAATATACATGGCATACTGTGCTAAATAGACCATAAATGTAAAACAGAACATGAGAGTTCAGGAAAAGATGCACCTTGAAGTTTTTTTATCACGCTGGCGGTGTGGGACTATTGTGGCCCACTGGCCTCTTGTTCCTGTTTGGAGCAGATCAAATAATGCTGAAGCACTTGTCCCCCTATTTTTAGCTCCCGCCGTCACCGTAGGTGAGACGGAGGGAGCTATGGATTCTACCTCCGGTTTTTTTTGGCCTCTTCTTTTGCCTATAACAATGTAAGAAAATAATCTAGGATAACAATTTTTGGTATGTGGGTTACTTCCAGGTGGCTAATGGACAGGTTAAAATATTTTTATTCCGAATTCAATACGCAAGGTTGCAGAGGAGAAAATGATGATGTGACGGCGTTGGGCCGTTGGGCCGTTGGGCCGTCCGTAAACAATTCGTTTCTGGAGCATATCTCTGAAAGTACTTGTCCGATTGTCTTCAAATTTTACACACAACACCCCTAGGGGGTCTAGTTGTGCCTTTTGGGGTATTTGAACTTTGACCTACTTCTGGTTCAGAACTATGACCTATTTAGACGTTTTGACGCGCACTTCGTTTCCGGAGCAGATCTCGAAAAGTACTGGGCCGATGACAGTCATATTGCACATACATGTTCTCTAAGGTCCCTAGTTGTGCATTTTTAGGTTTTTGGACCTTGACCTTGAAGTTGACCCAGCACTTTGACCTAATTTATAACATCGGTAAATCCGACTGAAAGATTTTGCGAAATATCATGAAAACCGCTCAAGATAGCTACACCATTACTATAAAACAAATTGTGAGGTTTCAGGAGAGGATGCATCTTGAAAAATTTCAAGTCGATAAAATTAAAAATGGCCGCCTATCGGCCATTATTCACCTCGACAGGCCTGATATCGCGGAATATCATGAAAACCGCTCAAGATAGCTACACCATTAATATCAAATAAATTGTAAGGTTTCAGGAGAGGATGCATCTTGAAAAATTTGAAGTTGATAAAATTCAAAATGGCCGCCTATCAGCCATTATTCACCTCGGCAGGCCTGATATTGTGGAATATCATGAAAACCGCTCAAGATATCTACACCATTACTATAAAACAAATTGTAAGGCTTCAGGAGAGGATGCATTTTGAAAAAATTCAACTCGTCCATGTTCAAAATGGCCGCCTATCGGCCATCATTTACTTTCACATGGCTGTTATTTGGTAAACCGTGCTAGATGGCTAGACCATTATTATAAAACAAAATGTGTGATTTCAGGAGAGGATGCATCTTGAAAAAATTTGACTCGATAAAATTCAAAATGGCCGCTTATCGGCCATTATTCACTTTCACATGGCCGTTATTTGTTCAACCGTGCTAGATGGCTAGACCATTACTGTAAAACAAAATGTGAGATTTCAGATGAGGATGCATCTTGAAAAAATTTGACTTGATCAAATTTAAAATGGCCGCCTTTTCGGCCGTTATTCATTTTCACATGGCTGATATTTGGTAAACCGTGCTAGATGGCTAGACCATTACCTGATTACTATAAAACAAAGAGTGAGGTTTCAGGAGAGGATGCATCTTGAAAAATTTCAAGTCGATAAAATTAAAAATAGCCGCCTATCGGCCATTATTCACCTCGACAGGCCTGATATCGCGGAATATCATGAAAACCGCTCAAGATAGCTACACCATTAATATCAAATAAATTGTAAGGTTTTAGGAGAGGATGCATCTTGAAAAATTTAAAGTTGATAAAATTCAAAATGGCCGCCTATCAGCCATTATTCACCTCGGCAGGCCTGATATTGTGGAATATCATGAAAACCGCTCAAGATATCTACACCATTACTATAAAACAAATTGTAAGGCTTCAGGAGAGGATGCATTTTGAAAAAATTCAACTCGTCCAAGTTCAAAATGGCCGCCAATCGGCCATCATTCACTTTCACATGGCTGTTATTTGGTAAACCGTGCTAGATGGCTAGACCATTATTATAAAACAAAATGTGTGATTTCAGGAGAGGATGCATCTTGAAAAAATTTGACTCGATAAAATTCAAAATGGCCGCTTATCGGCCATTATTCACTTTCACATGGCCGTTATTTGTTCAACCGTGCTAGATGGCTAGACCATTACTGTAAAACAAAATGTGAGATTTCAGATGAGGATGCATCTTGAAAAAAATTGACTTGATCAAATTTAAAATGGCCGCCTTTTCGGCCATTATTCATTTTCACATGGCTGATATTTGGTAAACCGTGCTAGATGGCTAGACCATTACCTGATTACTATAAAACAAAGTGTGAGTTTTCGGGGGAGGATGCACCCTGAAAATTTTTAACTTACGAATTCAAAATGGCCGACAATCAGCATTATTTACCTCGATAGGCCTGATATCAGGTAAACCGTGCTAGATAGCTAGACCATTACTATAAAACAAAATGTGACGTTTCGAGAGAGAATGCCTTTTAAAAACTTTCGACTCAATCAAATTCAAAATGGCCGCCTATCGGCCACTATTTACTTTCACATTGCTGATATTTGGTAAACCGTGTTAGATAGCTGGACCATTACTATAAAACAAAATGTGAGATTACAAGAGAGGATGCATCTTGAAAAAAATTGACTCGATCAAATTCAAAATGGCCGCCTATCGGCCATAATTCACTTTCACATAGCCGTTTTTTGGTAACCGTACTAGATGGCTAGACCATTACTATAAAACAAAATGTGAGATTTCAGGAGAGGATGCATCTTGAAAAATTTTGACTTGATCAAATTCAAAATGGCCTCCTATCGGCCATTATTCACTTTCACATGGGCGATATTTGGTAAACCGTGCTAGATGGCTGGACCATTACTATAGAATGAAATGTGAGATTTCAGCTGAGGATGCATCTTGGAAAATTTTGACTTGATCAAATTCAAAATGGCCGCCTTTAGGCCATTATTCACTTTCACATGGCCGATATTTGGTAAACCGTGCTAGATGGCTAGACGATAACTATAGAATGAAATGTGAGATTTCAGCTGAGAATGCATCTTGAAAAATTCTGACTCGATCAAATTTAAAATGGCCCCCTATCGGCCATTATTTACTTTCACATGCCCAACATTTTGCAAACTGTGTTAGATGTTAGTCCATTACTATAAAACAAAATTTGAGGTTTCGGGGGAGAATGCACCCTAAGTTTTTAACTAATTTATATTTAACTCTAGACCCGAGTGAGTGTTGCCATCCTTAGAGGCACCCCTCTCTCTTCGATCATCTTTGGGCTGCATTATTGTTTCTGGAGCCTATCTCTGAAACCAATGGGGGTATTTTTTCATATTGTGCTCACACATCTTAGGGGGTGTTGAGGTGCCTCTTGGGGTGTTATGACCTTTGACCTACTTTTTGACCTAAAATCTCTGAGCCAAAATAGCTTGAAGACTGACTGAATAATAGTACCATTTGAAGCCTAACAAACTTGTTTTCTGAGCATGTCTCCTTAAAGTATTCTTTCATATTGCACCCACTTATCCCCAGAGGGTGTAGTTGAGCCTTTCGGGGTTATGACCTTTATTTACATATTTGTATTCAAAACTGCTTAGTGACTGACTACATTTCCGGAGCATATTTCCTTTAATAGTAATGCACACACACCGCAACAGGTGTAGATGTGCCTTTTGGGGCTTATGACTTTAGTTCTTAGAATTTGTTAAAAAGGGGTAAAGGCAAATACACTATGGGCCTGAGATCTCTGTAATTATTAAGTATTAATATATCCTTTCCACTGCCGGGTAGATATACCACAGCTATGCCACAGCGTATCAAAACGGATGAAAAAATTGACCCTCTCACAAACACTATGATATACCGCACTCATACCAGAGCGTTGTAGTCCGTATCCAAAAAGTAACCTTCTCTCACGCATAGCGTAAAAAGTGTAATTTATCTCAAAATCTCTCTTATTCATGTATAGAGCAGCTACCGCTATTACGTATTTTTACGCTACGGCAGACATGCGATGTGAGATATAACGATTTGTTACGTTATGGGTTTCCGTCTACACAGCGTTCATGGTTACTCTACATAATGCATCTGGACCGCCTGTGATGCTGCCCACCATTGAAAAGGCATTGGTGCAACTGTTTGCGTTTGAAGGGAAAGTAGAATGGTGTATGGCACCCAGTGTAGTCTTTTGTCATGAATCCACATGACTATGATTAATATAATTAGCAGGGAGTATCAATATTATAAACCTAATATTTGCTGATGAGACATCCAACTATAAAGGTTGAATTTACATAGCCTGGTATGTTAAACATATATCACAATATTTAAGGTGTGTAGGTCTAAAATTGTTAAGTCACTTAAGTTTAAAATTAAACTCAGCATGGTTGGATCAAGGTATCGCAAATATGACTCATCTTCTAGAGTTCTATGTTTTTGGTTGCGTTTCTTTGTTTATTAGTTTGTTTGTCCGCTTTGGAAAATATATCACTGCACATTATCATCGTCATCTATCCAATGTTCAAGTTTAAAGAGCATCATAATATAGGTTACAATTGACAACAATGCCGACAAACTTACCAGAACGAAATGGTTGACTGTTTTTTTGCTATCAAATTTTACAAGTGTGAGTTGCTTAGGCCTACCACATTGGGAAATATAGTTCTTCTAATGAAGACAACGGCATAAAGACAAAAATAATAACATGTCTTATGATATGCCGTAATTTACTGTTGGAATGTACTAGAATAGCAGAAAGGTCAACATGTCACGGCCGCGTAGATACACACGGAGATGACAGCACCCAGCACACACGATACTAGGCTCAATGCTAGATTAATACTGGTCCAGCATCAATGACGCTGACCCAGCATTAAACCAACATTGTGACAATGTATCGTGTGTGGTTGTGGCTGGCATGTATCAACGCTGTAACGTATTGTGCTGTGGTGATGGATACACATTAAGTGCTACGGGGCGGCTGGGGCATAGCTACGCTACAACGTATTAAATCGTAACCAGACGAAATGCCATGGAACAGCCATAGTGTAATGTTCTGTTATTGACCCCCCTGTTTATTATCAAGATAATGTGTGTAGAATTAATTAAAAAATAAATGTTATGAAAACCAAAATGTCTTCACAAGACATAAAACTAAAAAGGTTGCAGGTGTAGAATCGGGTATATTTAATATCTATGTCATAACATTTAAAGCATGTAAAAGTGATGAAATAGCTTATTTCACATAATCTTATAACTATCCATTTATAATTGCTAATTAGTAAACATCATGATAGGTTAGAAGCATGCCGACAAGTTTACTTGGAAAAAATGGGGAAATACTCTCTGTATATCAAAGCTTACAAGTGTGAGTTATTTACCACCTTAGCAAAAATAGTTTTAATAATGAATAAAATGAAATGAGGATGAAAACTACTGACAGGTCTGCGACATACGATGGTGTTTGTGAGAAGGCATTTTTCACTACGATCCAGCACGCTGTGGCATGCCTACCCTGTATGGTACTGTTTCTGAGAGGGCCGCAAAAACGATCCGGTTTAATACGCTATGGCAGTGGAAAGGATATAAGATTACATTTAAGTATATCATGTGAGAACGATATAAAATATTAAGTACCTGTATTTGTGTTGTTTTCTGTTTCAGAACATTCAATGGGTACAATGCAACTATATTTGCTTATGGACAAGTAAGTTTTATCAGCCTTCTGATTATAAATTACAATTAAATGTCTACTCACAACAAGCCCTGACTCACGCATAATCAGAATTAGTTTAATTTAATGTTTAGGAATATTCATGATATTGTTCTTAGCTTATCCATCCTTTGGCTATTGTCATGCTGCCTAGTCTGCTATTCGGTTCGAAAATAGGGAACAGAAATGTGTAGGCTTATCAGATGCATGGCTAAAGACACCTCTCTTTGTTAAGTGCGAACATGGTATATTTATCCATCCAACTTTGAACCAGCATTGTACATTCACCAGCTTTAGATAACTGTGTTGTGCCAGCATGGCGCAATATTTTGAACCCTCACAGTCTGTGTAGTTAGATGTGAGTGAGTGATTATCATGATTATTGCTTCTGTAGCAGTACTGTGCACATGCAGAAGTACACATCCAAGCCCCGTTAACAGAGCAAGATGCCACCCCCAACCTTGGCTAAAATAATAAACCACATACCATATCCCTGTATCACCTGCACTGGCTATTAAAGATGTTGTTAGCCTACCAACATGAGTCATTTAGAGCTGAATTACAAATAAAAAATAAGTGTATGACATATACATCTAAGCTGCCCCTACAAATTGTAACTACATTTATTAAGCAGTCGTCGCCGAGGCGGCCTGCTTACTGTATTCCACACGGTCCGCCGCCGCCGCAGTTCCCGTATATCGCATCGTATAGTATGCTACTTTTTTTCTTTTTTTGAGCCCATTTTTGGCCTGGTGCGTATTATCCACCGGTGCGTACAATATATTGATTTTGCTGAGATTTGTCACTCAAAATTTTGATAAATAGGCAGTCTCACGTCTCCCGAGTGAACTGCGATCTCCCAACTCCTTAAATTTTCCCCCAAAAACGGCAAATTACTTTTGTTTGTTTCTAATACACTTAAGATGTCTAGTGAAATAACATTCCATAACAACCTAGCATTTATTTGTCTTTTAAATATTAGATAAAGTCATTTATTAATGTTATTTAAATAATAATCTACTCGTCAGACATCGCTAGGCCTTTTTCATCATGTGTATTGCTTTGATTGCGTGACCACTGTGAAGCTTCTATTCCATTCACCAGATGTTGCTTTCGGCGGCGACGTGACGTGCCTATCTTATACACTGTATACGGCTTGATTATTATTAGGTTTTATTATTATAGGCCTACATATTTCACTGCAATATATATATTCAAGTCAATGGTATTCTAAAATACAGACAAAATGTATCCTGGTAGAAAGTTTACATAGTATTAGAACGCTAATACCGATAGGTTTCACAGCAAAAAGAATAATATAATAATAATTAATAATAATTATGCTCTTGATATAATTGCCACATTCCAAATTCCATACATATACATGATAGACATTAATTGTATGCTTGTAATAAATCACCTTGACAGTGCTGTCACCAATACATACATGTGCCATTTCATTCTTGTTACTCTAAATAAAAACTTGTACGTTGTTATACAAAAATGTTTTTTTATTCGTTGTATCTTAATAAAAATTAGCTAGATTATATCGCTGTTTCGGCCGTCATAAACGGTAGGCATCCCATTGAAGACTAAACTGTAAACCTATTCACCAGATGGCGCTTTTCCCGTCATTTATCTGACTATAACTGCTTTCACCGGGTGGCGGTAATATGTTATATCGTGATCATTTGTGTTTAAATCAACACTAAAACAAAAGTAAATATAATACTCAGATAGTTCTTCCTAATTTTATATTTTTATGTAGATTATAATATTTTTTTCATCAAATCATTTCAATTATTTTATATAATCTTTATTAGCAATCAATTATATCCTTATGTCACCAGCTGAGTTGAACCACATTCTAAATGCCTTGAGTAATAAAGACATACCACACACACACCCCAGACAGACTGTGTAGAGACTCACCACCCTGGTGCGTACTATCCACCGGTGCATACTATCTGTCTTTTTGGTACAAATATTGGTACCTGCGTACTATACACAGGTGCGTACTATACCCAGCGAAATACGGTATTTGTTTTCAAGATAGCTACTAATCTATCAACTTCAGCTTCCTCATACTTCACATAGCCAACACATAACACTGGGGAATTGTTTTAATGACATTTTGATCCCCATATCATCAAACCTTTAATGACTATGGCCACTAATGAAGAAATGCTCGTTAGGGCATTTCAGGAAAAAGTGGCCGTCACATCTTCTTTTAATTTGGCAAATATGTTCAGCTATGTCAGCCAATGACCTGATTAACTTTTGGGATCAAAAATTTCAAAATGGCTGTTGATCAGCCATTTTGAATTTTGTAATATTTACTTAACTCAAGAAATGCAAAATGACTGGACCATGAACAAAATGTTATGTCTCACACATGAATAACCCATGACAAATTTCACACTAAAAAATTCAAAATGGCTGTCAGCGGGCCATTTTTTTTATTTTATTCTATTGTTTTCATTTTTCACTATCTCGGAAATCTTGCATGATAGCTGATCTATGAATTTCTGACCTGATAAACTTTTGGGAGCAAATATTTTAAAATAGTGGTCAAGCGATAACGGAGGGCTGCTTCCGAACAACTCTTTCTAGTTTTCAATGTGGATATGTTCCAAAAACTTTTCTTTGAATCTACACTCTTTCTTTGATCCAGGGTTTTCAAATTGATCCGACAGTTTTGTTGCCAACTGTTTTGGATCAATGATGTGAATAAATTTAGTTACTTAGACTTTTTATTTGAAATTCACCGTGTGTTTTCTTCAAATCTCCGAATAAGTTTATCCTACTTTTTGGCTATTTTAATCCGACTGCTGTCCTACTATTTTGCAAAGGTATGCTTGACAGCCTACTTAGGGTTTTTGTCCCAAGTTGTTTCTATTTGGCAGATATAAAACATTTCTGACATATAAGGAGATAATTCAAACATTTATGCGGGGGTGGGCAGGCGAAATGAGTCCTGTCGCCACAAATGACTACTTTTAGGGGCTCTGAATGGTTATTTTTTATTATTTACATTACAGATGTTTTGCTTCTGTCACCACATGTGGCGATGTGGCGACCACTTGCCCACCTCTGTTATGATGGCTGTAGACCCATTGCATAGGTATTCAGATGAAGCAGAGATAGTTGACTAAGACATTAATGATGAGTTCAAATTTTAAAACCCCTTTGGTCTCCATAGTTTATACAAAAAATGTTCTTCAAGGGTTAAATTAATGTGATTTCTGAATCCATTGTTTGCAGACGGGATCAGGTAAAACCTACACGATGGGTACAGGATTTGAGATGAACAGCTGCGAGTCTGAAACAGGTATAATTCCACATGCAGTTGAGCATCTTTTTAATGGTATCGAGCAGAGAAAGAATGCAGCGTTGGAGAAAGGAGACCCTCCACCAGATTTCAAAGTGAACGCCCAATTTATGGAGGTAATTGCTAAACAATTATTCGCTTAAATATAGTAAACACGAGACGCTAACCCAATGTTGGTTTCATGTGACGCTAGACCAACATCAAAGCAACATTGATTTAACGTCTCATGTTACCGGGAAAAAATGTGGCATTGGAAAAAGGAGAACCTGCGCCAGATTTCAAAGTAAATGCCCAATTTATGGAGGTATTGCCAAACAATTATTTGCTAAAATATATTTAACAAAAGTGTTTTCATCAATTATGAACATTAAACTCTATTTATTTTGTTTTTCTTTCACCCTCAATGTGCTAAGTTATAGAATATATCCAGGCGGGTGTTCAGGCTACATGAGGGCCTCCCTTAGTAAGGTGTAACCAGGCGGGTGCTCAAGGTACATGAGCACCTCCCTTAATTTCCAGTTTGATGATTTTCCAACTCACTAATTGCAGGAGTACTATGATATCTTCATTTTACAGCAAAGATACAAAAACATTGCACCAGTGATCTTTCTTTTTTATCCCCCACCCATGAAGTAGGGGCAGAGGATATTGTCATCACCATGTCTGGCTGTGCGGCCTTGCGTCCTTGTTTCATTTCTGGACAATATGTTTTTATATTGCATACACACATCCCTTAGGGGGTGTAGATGTGCCTTTTGGGGGTTTGATCTAATTCTTTACCTTCATTATGTTATATATTTAGCAATATAATTTGTTGGAAATTCTCAATTCACTTATTAGGGCAGAACAATCAGTCATTAGGACGGAGCAGGTACACTTATACATATGCCTATATATAATGTTTCTGACAGACTTGTTTTTACCTTTCTTACAGTTATATAATGAAGAAGTGTTGGATCTTTTGGACACAACGAGAGATCCAGGAGATCGAGTAAGATTACTAAGGCCTAAAAAAAATAATTGTATGTTTCTGGTAACGGACTTTTTAGAAATAGGGTAGGTAGGTCAGATTTTTTTTTTTTGCTTTTTTTTTTGCCACACCCTATTGGGTGATGCACATATGTTGGTTATTTTTGTGCAGCAAAGCAAAATAAACAAATTCTGCATAAACATTACCGTTTTTCCTACTGTGCGCCGATCAGAATGATAAAAATAAAAAATTGCTCTGTTATTTATACATAAAAAGAATTAGGATCGGCAGATCTTGAAAAAAAAAATAGGGTCGACACCTAAAATTAGGGCCGGTCGGGTTACCGGTAACAAACAATTTTTTTGTTTTGGCCTAACCCTTATACTGCCGAATTATTTCGCACTATTTTTCATTCATTTGAAGCTGGAATTGCTAACGCAATTTCCAGCTCCAAATGATGAAAAATAATTATATTTATACAAAAATATACGTCTTCTAAATGTAATTATTAGACTAACTAAGCATCTACCAATTTCTTTTTTAGAAATTTGAGTTGAAATTATTTAGTCTGAAATTTGCTTGAAAACGCATATATATATACATGTACGGTCCCGGCAGCATAAGGGGTAAATATAGATATATATAGATATATGTGTCCATTTCATAGTGATTTTTTAACCCTTTTCCTTCTAAATTATCTTATTTAAATTTTCATCCACTTGAAGTTGTGTCTCGCTAGTGCAAAATTACTCACATTTGTTTAATTTGAGACCAAACATTTGCAGATCTAGATGTTTAAACACACATTTCGTTCACAATAACTGATTTAACTTGCTGATAAAATAGATGAAAAATGACCATATGCATATCCATGGCTAGAGCTGAATCCTTCACTGTAAAGCTATATTTGTACTTTGTTTGCACATTCGTTCTTTCCTATTCATCATTGTACTTCGTATTCATCGCTCACCTAAGTCTTCATAAATTACACCTCAAATTAGAGTTTCACCATTTTTTGTCCGCCTTTTATCATTTATTTAATAAAGGTGGGCTATTGCAATTGTTGAAGCTTGGCGTTGTGGGCTTGATTCAAATTGCAATATCCTTACATTGTTATGCCATTGCAGAGTATTATAATGCCATATCCTAACCTAATATACAAAATGCTCAGTGGCGGATCCAGAATGTGCAAGAGGAGGGGGCGTAAGTCACATTTTTGGCTGAAAAAAGGGGTGTTAGCTTCACTTTATTCAAAAAATGCATGATAAAGCAATATTTTCACCAATAAGGGGGGGGGGGGACGCGTACGCCGGATATGCCCCATGCTGGATCCGCCACTGATGATGACTTTTAACTGTCATATACTGACATTCTTTTGACGTATCTCTGAACCTACAAAACTACATCCCCCTTTATATTATGGTCCTAGAGAACCAACCAATAAGCCAATTGTAATATAATTTAAAAATTTATGCATATTGAGCTGTTGGTCTTTTTTCACTATTACTTAATTGTATAACCCAGCCGTCTCTATTACATGCATCCTAAAATTGATTTAAATAGATATATTTTAGATACGTTTGTCTTTTAAGTAATTTAGATATTGTCCATTTTAAATTTTTCTTCATTTCAGAATCGGAAATCACATATCAAAATCCATGAGGATGCTTCTGGTGGGATTTATACCGTCGGGATTACTACACGCCCTGTAACATCTGTAGAAGACGTAAGTGTTATTCTGATAAATCAAATGTACATGTCCATTAATATGCAAATAAATCTCTCATATGACCCGAGCTGGGTGGCATGGGAGGTTCGGGATTCAGATGTCCGCTATAAGTTGCACAACTTCTTGATAGCACTAGATCCGAAATTTTGACCCTGGTCATTGTGCAGTCTTCCAGGAAAACCATAATGACTAATAAATGGTCAAAATAAGTGTGTGCTGTGATCCTGGCTGTTTGCTTTTTAGTGGGCGCAGCAACTGTGTACAGTGGTGAAATTGTCAGTTATCACCAACCCCACGCGTTTTAATTTGTTCAGTTGCACAATTGCGATCAATTGAGAATCAAACTTATTGCATCTTTCGTGATAGGAAAAACACTAGGGATGTAGAGCTTTTTTCCGCTTCATTTGACTACCTAAATTGTTGGTCTATGACCATTATAAATATTTTACACTTCCAGTGCTGTGACCGTTTTTAGATGTCAGAGTCTGATGTCTATAGCTGTCTAAAATGAATCTTGTGCTGAAAGGGATAACAGCATGACAAGTGAGATCGGCAATATAATGCCTTGGCCTCTGGTTTATTGAATAGAAGCTGGCTAAGATATTTAATGTGGTCCATAAAAGTGACTGAAAGGATTACTAATGCGTATTATGTTTTTGTTTTAGACATTAAAATGCCTGAAGATAGGATCTCTCTGTCGTACCACAGCATCCACCAACATGAACACACAATCATCAAGATCTCATGCAATATTTACATTACATATCAAGCAACATAGGATTGTAACAGAAGAGGTCAGTTAGCAGGTTATATTCAGTCATTCAAAAATAGTGTATTAGCTGCCACCTTTTGAATAGCTTATTGAGATTCAACTGTTTATATTCTCTTATACTAAGCTTGTATTACATAAATCTGGGTATTTTTTTCCACTGATCACCTTGTGTCAATATCTACATGGATGTGGCAGAATTTTACTAATAAATTCCTTTAACCCTTTGAGTGCGGGCGACGCTTTTAAGCGCATTCATACTGCTTTTCCACAACTAAAATTGGACAGAAATTGAACAAATATGCATGTATAAATCTTGAGTAGAGCCCCCATTGTGAAATTTAGCAGGTTTAATTTTTAAGTGAGGAGGTATTTTCCTTTCATTTGAAGTTGGCAATTGCATGAGCAATGCCAACTTCAAATGAAAGGAAAATGTTAAGTAGTAATAAAGCACTTAAAGAGTTAATTCTCTATCTTTCAGCCTTTTAATACATTGTTGCTCTTATTCCAGGTTACAAGAGAAGAATCAGAGCAAGAGACAACAGAAATGGTGAACGAGTTTGAAACGCTGTCAGCTAAATTTCACTTTGTGGATTTGGCAGGGTCAGAAAGACTTAAAAGAACTGGTGCTACTGGTGATCGTGCAAAAGAGGGTATCTCAATAAACTGTGGACTTGTGAGTGATATTTATTAGAAAATCAACTATATATTTAGCCAGTCTTAATGTTTTGAATGTTTAGTTCATCTAAACTAATGTTGGTTCAGATGACATTTTTGTTATGCCTTGATCTCACCTGGTTTGTAATGTACAATCTGTCAAAAATGCTATAAAATGTTTCATTTTGTTCATATTATTTAGTTTACAGTAATGAAAATGTGTCTAATGCCTCAGCAAAGAGCCTACTGTAGTCATTCAACCCCCCCCCCCCCCGTCTGTTTGCCCGTTTGTTCTGTCTGTACACAATGACTTGTTTCACGTCCACCCAATACACTGGGAATTTTTGGGAATATTGCTCAAAAATTTAGACCACACATTTATTTTACTAATAGCTTGTCGAACATGGGTCATATTCCGGCCCACATGAGGTCCAAGTGTCCATTTTTATTTCAACACTAATAGAAAAATGACATATTACTTGAAAGCCTCAATTTTTTTTGTAACTATAAAGTTCAATGTTGACTGGTTTAAAATGGTGCTGCACTGAGTCAAATCAACCACCATCAACTCTTTTCAAATGACTTAATAATTTTCTCTCCTATTAACTACCCAAAATTAAAAATGAAGGATCATAGGATTATCTGTAAAATTTGCCACATGAAACATCTTATAACACCTGGGTAGATATATAACATGGTTGTGTTCTATTTCAGCTGGCTCTTGGTAATGTTATATCAGCGCTGGGTAGATATATAACATGGTTGTGTTCTCTTTCAGCTGGCACTTGGTAATGTTATATCAGCTCTGGGAGATAACATGAAGCGAGGTAGTCATGTGCCTTACAGAGATTCTAAACTGACTCGATTACTTCAAGATTCACTCGGTGGTAATAGGTATTGATGGTTTTTTTAATGATCAATAATTTCCATTATTATCACCTATCTGTCCGCATTCTTTTTTCTGGAGCAAATTTTTGAAACCCAATCAAGATTTGTATATTACACACACACATCCCCCAGAGATGTACATGTAGATAAGCTCTGTGGGGGTTATAGTCTCTGATCTACTTTTATTCTGATTAAAAATATCCTAACCCCTAGAGCACTGAGCTATTCAATTTAAATTTTCAGTCACCTGAATTTGTGTCTCACTACCGCGATACACAACTTCGAGTGACTGAACATTGATGTGATTTGTGAAATTTAAGTCTCAATATATATCAGTGTTTCAAGATTGAAGGCATATTTTACTGTGAACAGCTCGTTATCAAGGGTTATACAGGTGCTAATAAAACACAGAATTGACATCAGCGCTCTAAGGGTTAACCTTTACAGCGCGGGGACGGACTTTAGTTGGCAAAATCTACCGTCTGTAGACGGCAGATTCTGACGACTAAAGTCGATCCCCGCACTGGAAGAATTAAAA
Organism: Flabesymbios commensalis; assembly: GCA_964017125.1. Taxonomy (NCBI): domain Eukaryota; kingdom Metazoa; phylum Annelida; class Polychaeta; order Terebellida; family Flabelligeridae; genus Flabesymbios; species Flabesymbios commensalis. Next base: position 72,006,150 of record OZ024914.1, on the reverse strand, counting down.
AAATTTTAAGGGTCATAGACCCAGAACATAGGTATTCAAATGAACTGGAAATAGCTAACCAAGACAATTATGACTATTTCAAATTGAAAAACTTCAGCCCTCTATGGGTTAAGACCAACAAACTTCAGCCCTCTATGGGTTAAGACCAACAAACTTCAGCCCTCTATGGGTTAAGACCAACAAACTTCAGCCCTCTAAGGGTTAAGACCAACAAACTTCAGCCCTCTATGGGTTAAGACCAACAAACTTCAGCCCTCTAAGGGTCAAGACCAACAAACTTCAGCCCTCTATGGGTTAAGACCAACAAACTTCAGCCCTCTAAGGGTTAAGACCAACAAAATTGTTCCCAAAGCAGATCTCCCGAAACCCCTTGGGGGATTCCTTCCACATTGCAGACACACATTAACCTGGGAATGTAGATATGTACCTGACTATATGACCTGCTTTCTGACCTACATCTCTGAGTTAAGATATAATAATTTGTTAACTGAGCATATTTCTGAAATCACCTCAGGGATTCCTCTCATATTACACACACATTACCGATGCGTTTAAATTATTGCTTTAACAAGTATCGGTGTTGACAAAAATATCCACGTCATGTGTGCCTAGCCACTTTTTTCAACTATTTATAATGGCTTGCTCTTTTTGTTTCAGTCGGACAGTGATGATAGCCTGTATATCGCCATCGGATCGTGATTTTATGGAGACTTTAAATACTCTGAAGTATGCTAATCGTGCTCGCAATATAAAGAACAAAGTGACAATCAACCAGGATAAAACCAGCAAACAAATTGCTGCACTCAGAGCGGAGGTTGCTTCCTTACAAGATGAACTCATGGATTATAGAATGGTATTGGTCATTTTTTTAATCTTGAAAAAAGTTTATGTAAAGTTTTCCATCATTGTATCTCCCCCATATTTTATGCTCACCCCTCTCACTACCATATAAAAATGTGAACTGGATTTCCCGCCATTGGTAATTATACACTTTTATATCTACAATAGTCTTGCAGTCCCCACAGGTTTTTGATAGAGTGTGTAATAAACAGTACTAGTAATGAGAAATCATTAATAGTACTGTTTTTTGTTTAATAATTTTCTCTCCTATAAAAAAATGTAAATAATTATTATTATTCTATGATTGAGAAAACAACATGTTTCAAGAAAAATTTCACAATTAACCTTTACACTGCTGTGGGCGACTATAATCGCCCAAATACACCAAGCTCAGCCTGCTGTGGACGACTCTGGTCAAAATGTGACAAATTTTGCCGCTAGAAAGATATATATATTTTTTTTTCACTTCTGTTTTTTGGTGTCTATCCATTTGCGTTTTAAAGATGGCTAACTGACTTATTTTGTAACATAATGGGTTTTAGTATTAGTTGTTCATCAGCTGTTTTTTGAAGAAAAAACATGCCAGATATTATTAAGTGGGCAACCACACATGCTGTAAATTGTACGCAGCAGTGTAAGGGTTAACCCTTTAACTGCCACATTATTAAATTGGAATTTTCACTCACTTGAAGTTGTGTCTAGCTAACGCGATTCACAACTTCAAGTGAGTGAAAATTATTGAGATTTGACAAAATTTAGGTGAACTATTTTCAAATCTCGCTGATTGGCGTCACCTTTTATTTATAACATGTTTCAAAGCTGACATGCAATGTGCTAAATTAAAATGAAAAAACCTCTAATATAATCGGTACCGGCGCTTTAAGGGTTGAATGAAACAAATGTGACATACCAGAGGTACGATATATGTACGATATATGTCAGTCCACTCACAACACTACAGTTGTGATATAACATGTCTGTCATAAAGCAAATTTTGGCAAGATGGTAAAATCTGATATGTTTTAAGAAGAACTTATTCATAATTGTCTCGCTAATGCTTACATTGTACAATAATTAAAGATATTTTGGGTCTATTAACCTTTTCAGGCCTGATTTTATCATTGTCATCTTTATCCACTACAAGCCGCAAATTGCTGTCGCAATTCTCGACTTTTAGTGGATGAAGATGATTTGACGTGGGTGAAAAATTAAAGAAAATTGCCATGTATTAGTAAACCAGTTTCATGGAAATATTCGTTCTAAAACCCCTAGTTGTAGGAAAATTAAGTGTGTTTTCAGGGATGTAAAATGATGCTTTAATGCATCGTGAAGACTTAAAGGAATAACGCCCGATCATATGCCACGGCGACCGACTAGATAAAGATTGACAGCGTCAGCATATTACAGACCATGTACGCATGTCTGTTATCACACTCAGCCCTTGTGGAGCACCCCCTATATTTTAGTAGCCTATGCCGCTATGGTATACAATGCCATTACACATACACATGTCTCCACATAAGACTATATACATGTACTACCATTTACTTAATGCCGCGCCAACATCCACAACAGTTGACGCCATTGGGACTGTCTCGGTTTTAGCTGACATTCTGAGGTGTCTTTTAAATAATTTCTTATTTCTATCATTCCAATATATCTAAATACAAAGACAGTTTAGATACTTATGCCCACTTTAGAACATTCCAAGATTAAATTATTTGCAGACTAGCCGTGTCGTCTAGCGTCCCTTGGCAGTATAACATCACACCTGTGATGATGCATTACTGCAGGGCTGGCGTTACAGTGTGGTGGCTGACGTTGAGGGTGGGGGTATGCAGTGGCTATCTGCAGTGAGTTCTCATCAACTGCACATGATGGTTGAGTGATGATCCATCATTGAAATACAGAACAAAACATTGCTTTATAAGGGTATATGGTAGTAGATATTTAACCATATAAGAAAATTATCTTCCTATTATTTCAGTCTTCAACCATGTACAGCCCACATTTGCTATATCTCTCGCACCAGCTCTTCCAAGGAGTAAAAAGTAGCAGGTACAGAGGAAATACTGTGCATGATTGTATAATGGTCATCCTTCAGTTCTACTGGATTACTCACAGTGGACTCTTCCCAGATCCAATTACAGAAAAAAAGAAAGTTATTTCATTTGCATATTGTTTTCAGGGTCGTAGATTGATGGACACGGATGGAGTTGAAAGCATAAACGACATGTTCCAGGAGAATGCCATGCTGCAAACAGAAAATGACAAATTACGCCAACGCATCAAAGCAAAACAAGAAACTATTGATACCTTGACAGCACGCAATGCTCAGATTATCGCAGATATAGATACAGAAAATCTGGCTAATATGAGTGGTTAGTTCAATCAATGAATAGTAGTACAGTAGATCCTGTCACCAACGACCTTGCTTCTGCCAGACAAAAAAAATCGTTGGTGGCAGAAAGTCGCTGGTCACAGGAATGGGTTTTTGCTGTAAAAATTGCGAGTGCGGCGCCTGGCTCAATGTCGGGCTAATGACGGCGACATTCACCCACCATTGAATGGTAGTCATTGTATATCAAAGCACGCGATTGCGGCAACATTTCAATGCCTGTTCTAATATCACTGATTATGACGGTGTTTTTCAGAATGGCCACTAGCTACACTAATCACGCTAACACACGTTATATAAGTCCAGGTATCTTCTGACCCTTTACAGGCATGAGGCGTTGTATATTCACATTAAATGTGTCACTATAGGACAGGAAATGTAGCCCTATGAGCGCTACAGTTGTGGTCATGTTACACCTGCTTACTTGGTCTAATAGATTGAAATCGTTTTTACACGATCGTTGGGGTTCAAATAAGTTAAATCGTGATATAATTGAATCATGACAGAATTGATCATATAACGATCAAAAATTATCATTGTGGTCATATTTGCATGTTTCTAAGACGTATTACAGCTATGTTAATTGGTCACACTCGGTCAGACGTACACCGTCGCCAACAGACAAGACGTTGAATCAATGTTGGTTTAATGTTGGTTAACTGTCTACGACGCTAGACCAACGTTAAACGTCTTGTGTCTGCTGGGTATATGTGGCCGGACCACGCTGATATAGGACGTTCGGTATGTGTGAATACGTGGACGGCTCATTAAGGCAGTGTATTGTATTAATGTGGGCCGACGTCGAAGACAGTGGGCCAACAATAAAACAACATTGGGTCAACGTCTTGTGTTTGCTTGTCAGTGAAGAAGCGTCTCATGTCTGGAGAGGGGTGTACTGTGTATAGCGTAATTATGACGACGCCGCTGCGGCTCTGTCTACAACCAAACACACAACTGAATAGCAGTTAACATTTAGTGTGCTATAGACAATATTATTTGTATAATTAATCATGGCGTATCTTCTTACTACATTCCCTGAACAATTTAATACGATTGTATTTTAAAACATGTTTAATAAGCGCTATGCAAAATGAACAATTTTATATACTTTTCGACCAATGCGAGCATTACATTGATTCATAGGGCATATATTTAGTTGATCATTAGACATGAAGGGTTGGATGATTTCCTACCGGCGCGAGGTGATATTGCTGTGCAGTACATCTACCGTCTGAGGCAGATAGGCCTCTTGCGACAACAGCCTGATCTTCCAGCGTTATACCTCTCTGTTAACCATGATATCCACACAGTCAGATCTGACATGCATGTGGTTTGCTCATCAATGTTTCCAAAAGTCGTATGACGAAAAAAATTGAGGTCGTTGGACACAAGTAATATATTGACCTTCTGCCAGATATTTGAGGTCGCAAGCCGCGTTAGACAGAAAGTCGTTGATCACAGGTCGTTAGCTATAGAAAAATGTTCCGTGCAAGAAAAAAAAGTCGTTGGAGACAAAAGGTCGTCGATGACAGGGTCGTTGATGACAGGATCTACTGTAATAATAAAACAATTGTGTTATTACCCGCGTTAACTTTTTGTATACTGTGTATGAAGGCCTGTTTTTTACACCTGCAACAATTTTATTACACTCTCCATAAGGTATCATTCATTAGAGCGTGATTTTCATTACGATGCAGCATTGGACTGTTGGAGGGCCTGCAATTTTGCATATTTAGACGCAAACATATAGTTTTATAATATGAGTCATCTCATGTGAAAAAATTAGTCCTAGTCTTTGACAAATAATGCTAAGGCCCCAAAAATGCAAAATTAACTTAAAATGACCTGCTTCTAGGTTTTTATTTTCATATGATTTCTTTGAAATCCTAAAATGGTTTGACATAGAAATAGATGTACATGATTTTTATTTTAGCTCCATGTATACTTGAATCAGTGATTTTTGTTTTTATTGACATGTTAGCATGATAACTTTTGCTAATGTGTAGGAAATATTCATGCAATGCAAAAATCCTCACCATCTGGCATGTACTGTTGAGGCTCACAAAATTTTAAAATACATGTAATACATTTATTATTGATAAATTGTGGTAGAAATAATTTATTTTTTTAGTTAATTTCAATCAATTTTTTTTTTCATTAGTACTAATAACCTTTTTGAACTTTCAAACTTTTTTGAACTTTTTGTACTTTTATGTTTTGTAGATGATGCAGCAGAGGATGAAGTTAGGAAATTAATTGAAGGCTACAATAAAGAAATTGAAGTGTTGAGGTTAGTTGTGCTTTAGTCCAAAGGGGACTATTATTTCACAGTTTTCATAAAAATTAATGAAATGGCTCAGAGACGTTGGTGGAATCTTATTGTAGATGGGTGGTTGCTGGTAGCATTGGTCCCTATTTCTGGTCGGGCATTGTTTGAGTCTGTCTGTCTGAGCCATTTCACCGCCAGGACATCAGTATGTGATCAAGGCTTGCCGTAGCAAGTCCAAACGTCTGTTTCAAACAACAATTGTTCCAAAGTTACTACAATTTACTCTTTTGTATTTATGAGATTAGCAATTTTTTAAACACTTGAATAGTTTGTGAATTTCATATTAATATAATATTTCTACTTCTTTAACCCTTGAAGTGCTAAATAAAATAATTTAAATTTTTACCCACTTGGAAGTTGTGTCTCGCTACCGGGACCCACAACTTCAAGTAGGTGAAAATTACTCATATGTGTTCATTTTTCAACACACATTTTAACCCCAGTAACTGATTTCAGCTGCTAGTAAATTGGATAAAAACGGCTGTAGTTGTGATTAACGGCTAAAGGGTTAAACCTTATCCTGCTAAATTGATTTATTTAAATTTTCCCCCACTTGTGTCTTGCTACCGCGGCCCACAACTTCAAGTGGTTGAAAATTTTGCTTATTTGTTTAATTTGAGTTCTAACATTTGCAGATCTTGATGTTTAAACACACATTTCATTCCCAATATCAGTGATTCGATCGACTAATAAAGCAGGCTAAAAACGACTATAGTCGTGATTAGGGGCCAACGGGTTAATATAATCACATATAAAAATAATCATCTCATCGTCTCCATTTCTCATCATTGAGCATTTGTTTGCAGAACTAAGCTGTTTGAATCTGAGGCTATGATGGAAGTTGTGAATCGCTCAGCTAGTCGCAGCGCATCTCGAACCTCTATGAGTCCTCGAACACAGCAAATGCATCCTCTTACACCTTCAGACTTTGATTACAATGATGTCGCTTTATCTAGAGAAAACAACATTCCAAGCATTTTAGAGATTGCCAAACGTGATGTGAGCAAAATGAAAGAAAAAGTGCACTCCAAGAAAAGTCCAAGGTTTGCTTTTGTTTATTTCAAGTCATCACACAGGTGTTATGTTCAACACTATGCAAACCATACACCTTTGTCATTTTATTATTTTATTTTGTGTTTTCCATTTATGAGTACATTTAATTATACAGCTGTCATTCTCACGCAATTATTGTACACATTTATCCCCCACATTTTTTTTTAGAAAGATAATGAGTTAGTTGGATCTCTTGAATACACTATATGTTTGTATAAAAAATTACATTTCAACTAGCAAGATATATACAATCATTTTTTTCATTGTACACATTATCCTTTAGTTGTCTTTGTGGTCGATTAAGAATATGTGACATTATGCTCATTAATTTTATCTGTGGACTTGGGGTGTCAGGTCTATTATCATGATTATACATATATACATTGCTCCAACTGTATTGTGCAGGGTTTCTAATAGTACCGTGCCTTATAAAGAACCGATGGAAGTCATGGGTTTAGCATCATACATAGGCCTACATGGCTATATTATAAATATTGTATGTCCAAACCTGTATTAGAATAAATGATGCTCTTCATTGCAAGTTTTTTGCAATAAATTAAAAGTAATCAACAATGATAACATTTAACCCTTTCAGTGCGGGAACCGTCTTTATACGTCAGAATCTGACGTCTGTAGACGTCAGATTCTGGCGTATAAAGAAAATCCCCGCACTGAAAGAATTAAAATATTTCTATGGCCGTAGACCCATAGCATAGGTATTCAAATAAATTAGAAAGAGCTATGTAAGACATTTAAGATGCTTTCATATTGAAAAAAACATGTTTGTTTCTATGGTTTATACAGAAATAATTCAGCATTGTAAGGGTTAATACCAGAGATAGTAAGGCCAAAAAAAAAAATTGTTTGTTTCCGTTAACCTGACCGACCCTAATTTTAGGTGTCGACCCTAGTTTTTTTTTCAAGATCTGCCGACCCTAATTCTTTTTATCAATGAATGACAGAGCTAAACTTATTTGTTTTAGCATTTTGATCGGCGCACAGTATAAAAAACGGTCCTGTTTATGCAGAATTTGTTTGTTTTGCTTTGTTGCACAAAAATAACAAACATGTGCATCACCTAATAGGGTGAAGCAAAAAAATTTAAGGCAAAAAAAAAATCCCACCTACCTACCCTATTTCTAAAAAGTCTGTTACCGGAAACATACAATTAATTTTTTTAGGCCTAATATATGTTTTCCTAATGGTTGTGTAGCACTGAGGATGGTGGTAATGAGAGTGATGGAGAAAAGCAGAATGACGTGAATGAAGAATTTGAAAATAAAGACGAAAATATCACAGATGAGGTATTTATATATTAACTATATCTTTTTTTTACCCCTCGCACAGTTGGCCTGAAGGGGTATTGTCGTCCCTTTCGTGCGTCATCTCCACCACCGTGTGCAGTCTTTTGGCTACCACACCAACATAGTGCAACAAATTAAATTCATAATTCATAGAAATATTCAACCCCTCCCCGCAATTTTTTTTACCCAAGGTTAAGATCATAGGTCAAAAGTCAATGGTCAAGGTCAAAGATTCGAAAAATTTCTTGTTAACCCGATAACTTGAAAAATAATTATCTCCAATTTTTTACATGAACTTACCCATGAGTATGGAGATCACCTGATTAGATTTTCAGCTTTCCACTGCTAATCAAGTTTTTTTTCAGAATCCCCTTGAAACCTGGTATATATAGGTTTTTGGGGTCTGCGAGTCTGTTGGCATTGTCCGTTTTCGTGTGCGACTGAAAGCGAGGCTATGGTGGCGGCCATCTTGATTTTTTAATTTAAATTTGCTTTCTTTTATCAGTTGGTTTTAAGTTGGTTTACAATATATTGTGAACCAGGTCAACCTTGATATACAAGACCAATTGTCCTCAGTTGAAAAAATGTTCTTCATGGTTCCAACAATCACTAAGATCATAGTAAATTATACTTTTCTTGGAAATAAATTTTAACTTTAGGATGTTCTTACTTTCTACTCGAGGCCTTGCTCACATACTGATATCCTGTATGTTAGCAGATCTTTTCCTGGTAAATACATTTGTATGACATTTATTCAATGTTGGACCAATGCTGTAGACTTTGGGCCGATTTTGAATAACTGTTATACAAATGGTTTGTGTTTACTGGGTTAGTTTTCCAAATCTTATTTGTCCTACCGAGGTGTGACTGAGTGATAATTTACAGATAATTTTATAATTATCTGATTTTGTTTATTATGAATCAGGATGAGCAGGAGGATGTAGAAGAAGAGGAAGATGAGGAGCTGAGCGACTCTGATTCCGAAGAAGGTGAGAAAACATTATATGCCTTAACCTTTATCCTGCTAAATTAATTAATTACAATTTTCAAGCACTTGAGGTTGTGTCTCGCTACCGTGATCCACAACCTCAAGTGAAAATCACTCATATTTGTTTAATTTGAGACCAAACATTAACAATTATTGATGTTTAACCCTTTCAAGCCTGAATTTACCATTGTCATCTTTATCCACTACGAGCCGCAAATTGCTGTCGCAATTCTCGACTTGTAGTGGATGAAGATGATTTGAAGTGGTTTAAAAATTAAAGAAAATCACCATGTATTTTAAACCAGTTGCATGGAAATTTTCGTTCTAAACCTTCATTTGTAGGAAAATTAAATCTGTTTTCAGGGATGTGAAATGATGCTTTCATGCATCGTGAGGGCTTAAAGGGTTAGAACAGTAATTTTATTACCAATAAAAGTGATTTAATAGGCAAATAAAACAGGTTAAAAACGACAATAGTCGTGATCAGCAGGAAAAGCCTTAAAACCCTTTCAAGCCTGACTTTACATTGTCATCTTCATCCACTACAAGCCGCGAATTGCTGTCGCAATTCTTGACTTGTAGTGGATGAAGATGATTTGATGTGGTTTAAAAATTTCAAGAAAATTGCCATGTATTGTTAACCAGTTTCATGGAAATTTTCATTCTAAAACCCTTTATTGTAGGAAAATTGGGTCTGTTTTCAGGGATGTAAAATGATGCTTTAATGCATCGTGAGGACTTAAAGGGTTAAAACAGTAATTTCATCACCAATAACAGTGATTTAATGGGCATATAAAATAGGCATATAAAAACGACAATAGTCGTGATCAGCAGGCAAAGCCTTAAAACCCTTTCAAGCCTGACTTTACATCGTCATCTTCATCCACTACAAGCCGCAAATTGCTGTCGCAATTCTCGACTTGTAGTAGATGAAGATGATTTAATGTGGTTTAAAAATTAAAGAAAATTGCCATGTAATGGTAAACCAGTTTCATGGAAATTTTCATTCTAAAACCCTTTATTGTAGGAAAATTGGGTCTGTTTTCAGGGATGTAAAATGATGCTTTAATGCATCGTGAGGGCTTAAAGGGTTAAAGCGCTCTTTTAATTTATTTTATTAGCTGATCAAATCACTGTTATTTGGAATGAAATTGCAAATTAAACAAATTTGGCAAATACCACTTTTTATTATTTTTTTGATGACTTATTTTATTGATATCTTGAAACTATCTAACATGAATAAATGCTATTACATAGTAGAAATATTCCACACTAACAATTACAATATTAATATATTTTATTAATGAAAATATTAAACATATATTAAACATGTATCTTGTCTGCTGACTTTTTCTAGATTCTGAGGAGTTACACTGTGATCTGGCCAACCTGACATGTGAAATCTCCATCAAGCAGAAATTAATAGAAGAGCTAGAGGAAAGTCAGAAGAGATTACACATGATGAAGCAGCGCTATGAAGATAAACTCATCTCATTAGAGTCACGTATCAAAGAGACAGAGCAGGAACGTGACACTGTCCTTTCAAGTTTAGGTAAGCTTAACCCTTACAGCGCTGAAATATTTTTGTATAAACCTTGGCCACCAAAATTTTTTAATTTGAAATCATCATAAATGACTTAGTTTAGTCGAGACTCCATTCTGGCCAACTGAAGTCTATGCGGACATCAAGAGTAGAATTAGAAGACAGCATCATTCTTATAGGAAATTTTGCGTAGATTTTAGAAATCACTGTCTCCAAGCTGAAATATTGTCCGCTCATAGTCAAATTAACCATTTTCAAAATGGCCGCCAAGAGGTTTTCGTAACAAAATATATTATTAATAAACAGCATAAAATTCTATTCAAACCCTCTAATATTACTAATCTATGGATGCACAAATCATTGCTGGCATTACTTTTGCTTTACTGCTTATCTAAATTGTCAAAATTTAAAATGGCCAACAAAATGGCTGCCAAATGGTGTTTTTATCATAACCTGTGTATTAGTTCCTCGGATTTGTTATATATTTTGAGAGAATCATTCTCATCGTGTTAAAAGTACCAACTTTGTTACAGAGCTGTACTAGAGTATACTGATCCATATTGGAAGTGGAACCACCTTGTGGCTGTACTGCATTAGCTTTGTTCAGGGCATTTTAACCCCCCTTATTTTTTTTAATATCCATTTGTCAGACTCTCACGTGCCAAATAGATAACCTTTCCAATGGTACAAGACACAAACTTGGTCAAAGTTTTTAGTTAAATCAATCTTATATTTTGAAATGACCTTGGATGATGACCTCTCGTGACCTTTTCCACCCCTACAGTTAGCCCAGCATTCATTTTTCATACTCTCAGTTAGATAACCTTAAGAAACACACACATGGTCAACTTCACCTGTTAGCTTTGAAACTTATGATAAAAAATAAGATTTGTTAGCAATTTTGGTGGCCATCTTTAATTTGGACAATTTATCTGGGCAATAAAGTAAAAATTGTGGCGGCAATAACTTCTGCACCAACAGATTACTAATAATATAGCATTTGAATTTCCTATAAGAATGAGGATGTTTCCATATTCTACTCATAATGTCCGCCTGGACTGTTTTACAGGCTTTATTTCGGAAATGGAGTCTCGACTAGTTAGCTCTTTCCGTTGCATTTGAATACCTATGTTATAGGTCTATGGCCATACATTTTTTTTTTAAATTATTTTAGTGCAAGGATCAACTTTAGACGTCAAGAGTCTGGCGTCTACAGACATCAGACTCTGATGCCTAGAGATGGTCCCTGCGCTGAAAGGTATAATGTTGCCCCACCATCTAGACCTATTAACTCAACATTAGCTCAGTTTCTATTGTTTTTGTCAGGTTTCCCCCCCCCCACTCAGCACCAAAGGTGGAATAACCCCCCCCCCCCTTGTTGGCAAAGAAAATATTTTTTTTTAAATATTTTGCCGTCATTTTAATTAAAATAGGCCATTTTAAGCACTACAATTTAATACTTTCTCATACTTTCTGATTTTTTTTTCTCCTTGAGGAGGACCCTCAGACCCCCCACCTGTTTTAGACCCCCTCCCCCCCATCCTTCTGTGTAAACTACTCTTAATTTAATTTCTGTATAAATAACTTATGTATTGTAGGAAAATATGAATCCAAATCAGATGAGAAGAGCAAAAAAATTCGACTACAATATGAGAAAAAATTGAATGATATGCAAAGTGACCTTAAGAAGCTACAGGCTGCGAAGAAGGAACATGCAAAGATGTTACGGAATCAAAGTCATTATGAGAAACAACTGAAATCACTACAAAGAGATCTTGGCGAAATGAAAAAGTTGAAAGTGAGTTTTAATTTATATTTATATTAATTTTTATTTATCACATAACAGCATTGTAACCACCGGTACTGACTTATCATCTAGCGGTGTTGTAGCCACTGGTACTGACTTATCATCCAGTGGGACTGTTCCCCCAGGGCCACTGTCACTACTGATTATTGAAGCAGACTTGAAATGTAGCAGCATTGTAGACACCAACAAAAGCAGACTTATCACATGGCCACCGGTGCAAACAGACTTATCATGTAGCTGCCGATGCAAGCTGACTTATCACATAGCCACCGATGCAAGCTGACAGATTGCAAATTTTTCTTTTTGCTTATTTATAATCTCTGAGACCTTGCATGGTGACTTGGGCATTGATATAAAATAAAAGTGTCCTGTGTGACACAAAGCAATGGTCTAAAACAATAATGTGTCAAGTCGACTTGACAGCGAAATTGTGTTTATCTTTTTGCTTAGAACTACAGTCTGCTAAATCCACTGATCAGTATGTAGACTTGGACTTATACTGATGAAACACACAGCGATTAGAATTTGACAGTAGATCAAGTGAAGTTATCAGGGTATTTTTTTACCCTCCATAACGATTTACAGAAGCAAAATTTGGATCAACAAGACACCAAGTTGACTTAGGTCATTGTTACTCCTAAGTCCAGGCATTTCCTATGTGTTGTCTCCACAAGTCTTAGAATAATAATGCGCTAAGTGCACTTGCACCGTTTTTGTTCCAGAAACAGAGCCCAATAACCATATAACACCAGAATAACAATGTGTCAAGTCAAATTGGTCCTGTGTTGGACAGATATTATGCTTTTATGTGCTCTTTTTCATGAAAATAACAATTTGCTAATTCGATTTGATCTGTTATTTTAATCTGAATTTGGAATAAATTCAAACTTTATACATATTATAGGTGATTTAGCTGGTTGTTAGTCTAAAGGCCAAACATGTCACTTAGCACACTATTGTTTTAACCCAGCGAAAGACAACCCTCTGTCAAATCCAAAATCACTGTAACAGACGGGGTACTGGGATGGTTGTTAGTAGTAGTGCTTTTTGACTGCCTTGCCCTAGGGGTAGCTCCCCATAAAGCTGGTTTTCCATCCAAGAACTTGAAATTTGCAAACCACCCCTAAATAAATTGAAAAATCACCCCTAATCTCTGCAAGTGAATGTAAAAAACACTGCGAGCCCATTTGAAAACTGCGAGCTCACAAATTTTGTGAGTGAAGCTAGAAAATATGACCCCTAATTCTGCAACTTTATTTTGAAAAAATCAAAGCATTTCTCTTTTTTTCTTTACTGTGCATGAATTAGAACAACAAATATTTCTAAACATTTTTCTCTTTAATTATGTTCTGGTGCTATCAATTATGCAATAACAAAACTTATTATAACTATCAACTTGGTGTAAAACATTGATTCGTTAAAAAAAATCATTCAATACACTTAACAGATACCTCTTATTGGACACTATTGAAAAACACCCTTTATTGGGGGTTTTAGTCATTTTGCCCCCTTAAACACGTAACACACGTTATGAGAGTTTTTCATGAAAAACAACCCCAATAACGTGTTTTCTCCTTCACGGATGGGAAGTCAGCTTTATGGTGAGCTGCACCCTAGGGCCGCCTTGGCAACTCATTAGGGCATTGTTATATATGTTGTTGTATAGCATGGTACCCAATCAGCTAGTCTACAACAGCCATCCAAGAGAAGTTCCATCCAGCCTTCATACATCTGATCATAATCCTTGGGTGGATTGCCAGAGGCCTACCCTGTTTCCTCCGCTCAACAGCGGAAATAATGCAGCTCTGTGAAAAATGATATGGCTATGGTAGGTCCTTAAACTACCGGCAATAGAAGGTTTGACATTACGTCTGTTGATGTGGTATGAATGGATTCACTTTTGTAACTCTGGATGTTATCCAAGCCGAGTATAATGGAGCCGAGCGAAAGGCCACAGTGTTTCAGCAATCAGCATTAAGTTGCCTAGCGAAACTCAAGTCTCTGACAATCTTGGCATGTCTGGTGGTAAAATCCCTAGACATGCTCTAGCCCTGTTATTGTGTAAGTGAAGGAAAAAACTCTCATTAACCCACTATGCCATATCACCCCACCGTCAAGTCATCATCTGTACATCATCATTTTTCATTCAGAGATTGCACTGTTTTCAGCATATTACAAAGTCATTATATTGACCGCGTTGGGCTGAAAAAGGGATGTTAGGTGATGTTAAGCTCTAATTTACTACCACATATACTGCTATCACTACTACTACTCCTAATACATGTAATACATGTACTACCACTACTACTACTACTACTACTCCTAATACATGTCATACTATCACTACTACTACTACTCCTAATACATGTTATACTATCACTACTACTACTACTCCTAATACATGTAATACTACCACTACTACTACTTCTCCTAATACATGTACTGTAACTTATTTCTGCTTTTGTGTTGATTCCCTGTAACTCTTTCCTTGTTATGCCTATATATATTATATATATGTTTAATATATATAATATGATATATATTATATGTACATCTTTTCAGTGTAAACTAATGAATCAAATAAAAGATGAAACAGCAAAGACAAGGAAAGCTGAGCAGAGACGGAATCGTGAAGTGTCCCAGCTGAAAAAAGAACAAAGAAACAAAGACAACCAGATTCGTTCTCTGGAGACTGAAAAGCGTAAAAAAGAAATTGTGTTAAAGAGAAAATTAGAAGAGGTTTGTAGATTATAGAAATATTAATAAGAAGAGCTTAGTATATTATAGAAAAGACTAATCATATGAGGTTAGTACATTATATGTAATAAGTAGCAGAGGTTAGTAAATTATAGAAAAAACTTATTGGAAGAAAAAAACATCTCGGAAAAGGACATCGCTAAATTATTACCTTGTTAGAGTTATAGCTAAACAGTCATGTATTAGTCATTCTGTTCTTATGCTAAATCGATCAACTGTGAAATTTTGTTTTTCTTCTGAAATATATACTATAACTTAAAAGACAAACCAACCTGCATATATCATTGACTTTCTTTCACGGGGATGCCTATTTCTCAAAACATTTATGCTACACAGATTCGAGCAGATTTTTCTTTCTGCACACAAACATTGAAAGACTGGGTAAATAGTGTAGCAGTCCAACCCTGAGGAATGTGCTGTCCCTTCACATGAGAAATGTCAAAAAAATTTAACATTCCTGAAATTAATAGCTCATAACATAAGATGAGAAGGGCTAGTAGAAGGGTTAGATTATAGAAAAAAACCACACTACACTTATTTAAAATGGTGTCATATACAAAGTCTGTGTGTAATACGACCTCAATTTTTGCTCTTCAATCAGGGCCTTGCGAATATGAACACTGTTGCTGGTATACGAGCTCCACTGCACAGTGAATATGTATGTTCTGTGAACACAATAAGTAACATTAAGCCAGCAGTGGATCATTGTCTCGTGATTTCTGTGATTTTTACTGAATTAGGTAGTGACTTGTGTTACGAATATCTATAAGTGATAAATATCCCATGCCGCCCGGGCACCGTTTTTTTCAAGCCCTGCTGTCAATAATCATTTCCAACTAATTCTAGATGAATAACATGTAAATGCCTCGGTGACATCGGAGAAAATCTCAAAGGCCATTCTTTTCATATTTGACACACAAGTACATCAAGTCAACTTAGTAATTAATATATTTCTAAAACAGACAGCGAAAGAGTCTGCTTCTGTTCTTGCAGCTCTCTTCACTCAATCATTGCAAACTGGAAATTTACCGGACGATTGGCTCTCTGCCAACGTTAGCCCAATTTTTAAAAAGGGTGATAGGGGCCTGGCCTCAAACTATCGACCGGTCTCCTTGACATGTGTTTGTTGTAAGCTCATGGAGCATATATTGGTAAGACACATGTTAAGGCATTTGATGACAAAAAAATAATTTCAGACAAGCAGCATGGTTTTAGAAAGGGTCACTCTTGCGAAACCCAGTTGATTACTACCGTAAATGATCTGTTGGCATCAGCCAATGTAGTGAACCGTATGGATATAGCCATCCTGGATTTCTCCAAGGCATTCGACATGGTCTCTCATCGCAGACTGATGTCTAAACTAGATTATTAGGCATAAGAGGAAACATCCATAAATGGATTTCATCTTTCCTTAGCAATAGAAACCAAAAGGTCGTGATTGATGATTATAGTTCAGATACAATTTCTGTAGACTCAGGGGTGCCTCAGGGATCGGTCCAGGGTCCAATACTGTTCTTGGTCTTTATCAATGACCTGCCCGACCTTGTTAAATCACAATGTCGCCTGTTTGCTGATGACTGCCTTTTGTACAATGAAATTAAAACTTTAAATGACTCCTTGCAGCTACACAAAGATCTTAAATTACTTGAAAATTGGGCTGAGGAATGGGGTATGAAATTTAATGCCAAAAAGTGCTATATAATTTCCACCGAAAAGGGGGGAATCCCTTTTTTCTACACCCTGAATGACCATATTTTGCAATATGTTGGTACAAACCCATATCTGGGCGTCACACTTTCTGAAGATCTGACATTTGATGCTCATGTAGGAAACATTACCAAAAAGGGCAGTCAAATGCTTGGTTTCATACAAAGAAACCTCAAGGGCTCTCCATCACGCCTTAAGGAACTGGCATACCTGACATTGGTTCGATCTGGCCTGGAATATGCATCTGTTGTCTGGGACCCGTTCCTGCAGAGGGACATCGATTGCCTCGAAAAGATCCAGCGCAGGGCGGCACGCTTTGTCACCAATAATTACAGGAGGGAATGTGGACTCACCTCGACCCAACTGATTGACAGCCTAGGTTGGGATAGCTTGCAAGAACGCTGTAAAACAGCTAGGCTTTGCATGCTCTACAAAGCAATTAATAGAAAGGTAGCCCTCTCGATTGATATGCTGTGTAGACCTGACAATAGAACAAGGGGCAGCACACAAAATTTCAGAACCATTCAAACCAAAAAGAGACCGTTTGCAAATTCCTTCTTCATTAGAACTATACCGGATTGGAATAAACTACCATCTGATGTAAAATTGGCGCCGACCTTCACAGCCTTTAAGGCTAGATTGAAGAAGTCCGACTAATTTTTCTCTTTTAACTACCCATGCAAACCTCTCCCCGTGGCGCGATAGCACACAATGTGCTCCTGCCACGTAACTTTCAGATTCAGAGGAGTAATGTGTCAGATGTGGCATGCTGTGATGTGTCAAATGTGACACGCTGTGAAGGATTTCAGGTGATTCACTGTACTTTACCAGAGGAAAAGAGTAAAGTGTTTACCCTTACAGCCCTTACAACCCTGAAATATTTTTGTATAAATTATGGAGACCAAAGAGGTTTTTCAATTTGAAATCATCATAGTCTTAGTTAGCTCTTTCCTCCTCATTTGAATAGCCATGTTGAATACCTATCATTATAATATTTTAATTCTTGGTGCGAGGCATTCTTTAGACCTCAGAATCTGATGCCTAGAGATGTCTGATTTTGACATCTAAAGACTGTCGCCGTGCTGAAAATGTTACCAGCAAACACGAGGCGTTGGCTCAATGTTGGGCTGACATTGGCCCATCGTCTACGACTCTGGCCCAACGTCAGCCCAACATTGGGCCAATGCTTCGTGTTTGCTGGGATGTTTTAATGTTTTCCAGACGAATTCAGCTTTTTACAAATTGAATTGGTCATGTTTGTTTGTAAATGACTGTTCTGTGTGTCTGTATGGCAATGGCATTGGTATGTATGGCATTGGCATATATAGGAAGGTGGTAATATCCCTAATCCATGTATTATCACTGTTTCTTTCATAGGACTTATTTTACTACCGTGTTATTTATGGATAAAAATTTCTGTGTAAGATCTGCTATGTTTGTTCCAGGTTGAATCACTAAGAAAAAGGCAACAAAAACCGATGTCAAGCAAGATTTCCGGTCGAGTTGGAAAATATGATAAACCTCCAACTGGTGAGTCAGTCTACCTATAGAGAAGTTTTATTGATTTAAACCTTACACCGCTGAAATATTCTTGTATAAACCATGGAGACCAAAGGGTTTTTTTCAATTTGAAATCCTCATAAATGTCTTCGTTAGGTCTTCCCACTTCATTTGAATACATATGTTGATGTGTCTAGGATCATTATAAAAAAAAATTCTTTCAGTACGGGGATCGTCTCTAGACATCACAATCTGTGTCTTTAGACGTCAGAATCTCATGTCTATAGACTGAAAGGGTTAAAGTTAGTGATGCATACATCATACATGTATTACTTTTGCAATCACAAAAAAAATTTCCAGCAGTCAATTTAAACTGTGTTCACAGGTCTTCATAACCTTTCTTCATAACTTGACCCTATTGATGTCTTTACAAGACTTTGTGATATTATTTTGTAATTATTCTGTATATTTCAATCGCTACTATAATATAAGGTAGCTTTCAATTTCCTTGTGTGCTTGATGCGCTATGTAACTGTGTTTTAGGCATGCAGGCCTGTCAATGCTACTGCCCTTGGCATAAGGCTGAATGATGACAATATTAATAATAATATATATATATCAATTATGAATTTTAGTAGATTTCTAGTCATCTATAGCAGCAATTGAAGCATTTTTAGAAGTCCTCAAATATTAGCAAAAACATTTGTGCTGTTGCTGCCAAGCGTCAAGCCTCTGGGCCAAATTTGACCAAAAGTGCAGCAAGAGTTGTGATTCACACCTGACTGCTAGAATTACTTGCAATTGAGTTGTGCACTTAATAGCACACCTTCTTCGCTTTATGAGTGCTATTTTGCAAGGTCGCAATCTCTTTACTTAACTTCTGTAATTATCCCGCTGAGTCAATTTATTTAAATTATTTTCAACCTCTTGTCATGAGGTTGTGTCTCGCTACCGCGATCTACAATCTTAAGTGGCTGGAAATTACTCATATTTGTTCAATTTTACCACAAACATGTGCAAATCTTGATGTTTAGACATACATTTCATTCCCAATCACAGTGATTTGGTCGACTGATAAAACAGGTAAAAAATGACAATCGTCATGATCATTAGGCAAAGGGCTAAAAATTAAGGCCTGAATAGACCAGGTACTACTTGTCAGTAGTAATATTTGGTGCTTTTTTAGGAAAACATGACCGAAATCTACCCCGACTAAAGCATGATGAGACCAAAATCAGCAATGGTATTGCTGTCGTCATCAAGGATATACAGTCTATGTATATAACATGACTGTGTGCTATCTGTTTTTAGCATTATGACTTCACCATTCTTTTGCTTTTACCATTAGTACCTGTCAGCAATGTAGGAAGATCAAGACGACACACTAAGAGTTCATTTTCTCCAAAAGCTGCCAAATCTAAATGGGATGCACTTGAAAAATCAGTATGTATATTTTTTCAGATCATTCAAAACAAAAATTAACATGCATGAACCTTCCAACTAAAAAGTTTTATTGGCTATTCATATGTCACACTTAAATGAAAGTTGAGTATTAAATTGAGTAGAATGTCACTACTTAAGAATAAAATAGGCAAATACAGCTGTTGTTATTAACTAATAAAATTATTTAAAAACAATGTTTTTTAATTCTCTTTCCAGGTGTCTTCCATCATTGTAAAGAAACAGACAGTAAATCATATGGAAAATGACATGGAACGCTGGTTGAAGGTTAGTCGTTTTCATTGTAAAAAAAAACAATGATTTAATTTGATTTATTCAACAAAACATACACTGAAAAATAGCATACACAAATAATATTACATAAAAAACTGAGTGCCACCATGTCTGATCAGCAGACATAAAATACACAGAAAGTTTCCTCATGGGCACACAATGTCAACTATGAGCAGTCAACCTTGGAGCACTGGAAAAGTGGCCTTTCAAGACTTTCAAAGAGGTTCATTTGTATACCAAATGCCATTTTGGGTAATAGTCCAGTAAATTAGGACTTTTGATTGGAAAAAAAGGGGTGAGATGAAGTTTGAGGTATTGCATCTTGAACCCCACCTGAACAACATACTAAAAGACACCTGAATTTCTCCTTGTTTGTTTGCCGCTAGAAAGCAAAATCCAAAATGGCCGCTTTTGCAAAGTAACGTGTCACAACTTTGCTTCCAAATAACATAGAAATGTGTCTTCATATAGGTTTCTTACACCCAGGAAACTAATTTAGAGCCGCGATAGCCTCAATCATCAATGTTTCACCGAGTTATGGGGAACAAAATAAATATTGCGCCAGGAAAACGATACATTATAGTCCAGTATAGTATTTTATTTAAAGCCATTTATTTACATTCATAAGCAGAGGCAGACCGATGTAATGTGCATTTTGTATGAATGTTTAGACTACTGACAAATAATATTTAATGATTGTTGATCACTGCCCGGTACTTGATAACCTGCCACTCACCATATATCTGCTCTAGGACTATTGATATGTGGCCTATGTGACATCAGCCTGTATGGTGCTTTTATAGTAGAAAAAATGTCTTAGTTGTAATCTGGGAAAAGCAATTTACTATTTAGGCCCACAGGTGGCCTCCTTTAGACCAAGCTCTAGGTTTAAGCAAAACATGAAGTTTTGATTCATCAAGGTGGTCTGCATAACCATGACAAGGATGACACACATACATGTTCCATTCTATTACCATAATCCACTTGGTGTAAAAATGAAGAAAAGTGAATGATAATTATAAATGGTTTTACTCTTACAGCGTGGGGATCGACTTCAGACGTCTACAGACGTCAGATTTTGACGTCTAAAGTCCGTCCCCGCGCTGTAGTAATTAAGAGCCTGACTTTAGCTAATGTGAATATGATTTGCACATTAGTTGAAATGGATAATGCCATCTTTTACGCTAATATCTAATAAATCTAAATATTCAGCTGATAGTATTTAACACTTTGTTCATCTAATTTTGTATGCAGTTTGTCTTCAATTTTTTATGATAATTGATGTACGAATTTGTGCAGCAAAGAGAAACTTTTGGAAAGAAAAAAGATAAGGCAATAATGAAGAAAAAGAAGGCATTGCTTGATGGCAAGGTAAATATAAACAGATCATCCTATCATCCTATCCACTGACTTCTGGTATTGAACAAAACCAAATTTTCAGATTCGGACTCTGAACTACACCAGTGCCAAAGATGAATGTTTGACTGGCCAAGATCACTTTTAGCTGCTGGCTGAGATTTTAAATAAATGGCTCAGATCACTGGTTGAGATTATTTTATTGGGAAGAAAACATTTCATCAAGATTACTTTATTTAAAATGCATTTGGCAGAAGATCATTGGCCACAATTTCTTTTTTTGTCGAGAATAATAAGGCTGAGATCAAGAAAGTCAGAGATCATTATCACTGTAAGCCATCCACCTTACATATTCATAGATATCACAAATTTAACTTTTTCTCCGCCACCTAGCAGACATAATTCGTTGAATCAATGCTGTTTTAACGTTGATCCAGCATCGTAGATGGTGGAGCAATGTTAAACCAACATTGATTCAACGTATTGTGTCTGCTGGTGGTTTTCAATCCATTTTATTATTCGATCACTTTACTGCTATTACAAATGAGAGGTTGTTCTAACCATAAACTTTTGCAAATGTTTCGTCTGAAACTTAACAAATACAGGTAGAAGTTTAAGAAGTAATGGCTTCTAGCTTTCAAATCAGGTTTGTCACGAGAACTCACAGAAGCAGGACTACACATACAATTTACAACATTTTTCATTGAATTTTATGTTCACAAATTGGTCCATATTAATATGCATACTGGAAATATTAATGGCTTACAAAAAGGGAACAAATAAGATTATGATATCAAAAGGCTGTGTCCTAGCATCCATCACCCAATGTCTATTTAATGTTGGTCCACCATCTGCGACGATGGCCTGCCATTCGACCAGCATCGGGTGGATGCCTCGTGTTTGCTGTTTACGTCACATAATACTCTGATTTAATGTACAGGATGAAGAGATTGTCTGCGACCTTGTGGACCAGGTTAACACTCTGGATGCTAATATCACATATGTGCAAGATAACATTAACGAGTGTCAGAGTAATATCATGGGAATGGAAGAAACCAAAGATGAAGGCCAGGAGCCGACTGCTCTGATTGAACATGTCACATTTGAGGAGTCAAAGTATCTACTAGAACACCTGATCAACTACATCATTCACAAGGTAAGTAACAGTCTCTCAATATGCAAATTTACATCTGTTACATCTCAGTTTCCTCTCCAACCATTGCCATTTTTTTGCACAGAACGAGAATGTGTACTCTCAGTTTTAACTTCTGAGTCATCTTAAACATTTTGTCATATTCGTATTCTTGCATTATTGTAGAGGCTCAAACATGGTCTAAACAAAAAAAAATCAATCAAATTAGTCAAAAATCATTCTCCCAAAAACATGATGACTTTTCCAAGAAAAACTCTCTTTCAACTCATTAATCATTTTTTAGAGGAACATATAATCGTCTTGAAGGGAGCAGGCATCTTTTTATAATAAAAAATCACCTACATATGTCAGCCGCGTCTCCGGCTTACAATCTGAGAAATTGATTACGGGATCTAATTTACAGATCCAATTTACTAGAATTTACATTATATTTAGCTTAGATTTACATAAATTTCTTGTCCACATAAATATCAGTGTTTCGATATTTGAAATACTTTGTGATTTCAACTTTGTTAACATTTTGCAGGGTCTAATCACAGCCCAGAAAGATTCAGAGAACAAGGAATTATTGGCTAAACTACATCAAGAGAGAATGGATAGTACATTTCAGCGAGATATGCTGCAATATCTGATCCAGGACAAAGTGGACGTGGATATTGACGACAGTATCCTTAACCGTGATGGTAAGTAACATAGAGATATTGATGAAACTGAGAGTTAACGCTTTAAGCCCTCACGATGCATCAAAGCATCATTTCACATACCTGAAAACAGATTTAATTTTCCTACAATAAACGGTTTTCGAACGAAAATTTCCATGAAACTGGTTTACCAATACATGGCAATTTTCTGTACTTTTTCACCCACATCAAATCATCTTCATCCACTACAAGTCTAGAATTGCGACAGCAATTCGCGGCTTGTAGTGGATGAAGATGACAATTGTAAATTTAAGCTTCAAAGGGTTGAGATGCTGCTTGAGATCAAAACATGTAAGAATTTATTTACAATTAAAACAAATCTTTCATAGCGTGCAGCATTATTGCATAAGTATGGTGACCGGCTGTGATATACAAAAGTATTGGGTTTTCACACCTCATTATATTTGGCTTAATAAGCAGATAGTCAGATAAATACATCAGTGCTTAAGCCATAAATCTCGCACAACCGTTAGCCAAATTATTTAAATGGAATTTTCACCCACTTGCAGTTGTGTCTCGCTGACGCGATCCACAACTGCAAGTGGGTGAAAATTATTCAGATTTGAAAAACATGAGGTGAACTATTTTTAAATCTTGCTGATTTATGTCATGTTGGTGGTACTTAAGGTGGTACGTAATGTGCTGATAAAAAAATTAAAAACCGAATATAATCGGGACCGGCGGTTGAAGGGTTATCAACCCTTTGAAGCCTGAATTTACCATTGCCATCTTCATCCACTACAAGCCGCAAATTACTGCCGCAATTCCCGACTTGTAGTGGATGAAGATGATTTGATGTGGTTTAAAAATGAGAGAAAATTGCCATGTATTGGTAAACCACTTCCATGGAAATTTTGGATCTAAAACCCCTAGTTGTGGGAGAATTAAGTCTGTTTTTAGAGATGTAAAATGAAATGTTAATGCATCATGAAGGCTTAAAGGTTTAATTAGCTCCCGCCGTCACCGTAGGTGAGCGAAGGGAGCTATGGATTCTACCTCCGTTTTTTTTTGGCCTCTTCTTTTGCCTATAACTTTGTGAGAAAATAAGCTAGGATAACAATTTTTGGTATGTGGGTTACTTCCAGGTGGCTAATGGACGGGTTAAAAGATTTTTAATCTGAATACAATACGCAAGGTTGCAGAGGAGAAAATGATGATGTGACGGCGTTGGGCCGTTGGGCCGTTGGGCCGTCCGTAAACAATTCGTTTCCGGAGCATATCTCTGAAAGTACTTGTCCGATTGTCTTCAAATTTTACACACAACACCCCTAGGGGGTCTAGTTGTGCCTTTTGGGGTATTTGAACTTTGACCTACTTCTGGTTCAGAACTATGACCTATTTAGACGTTTTGACGCGCACTTCGTTTCCGGAGCAGATCTCGAAAAGTACTGGGCCGATGACAGTCATATTGCACATACATGTTCTCTAAGGTCCCTAGTTGTGCCTTTTCAGGTTTTTGGACCTTGACCTTGAAGTTGACCCAGCACTTTGACCTAATTTATAACATCGGTAAATCCAACTGAAAGATTTTGCGGAATATGATGAAAACCGCTCAAGATAGCTACACCATTACTATAAAACAAATTGTGAGGTTTCAGGAGAGGATGCATCTTGAAAAATTTCAAGTCGATAAAATTAAAAATGGCCGCCTATCGGCCATTATTCACCTCGACAGGCCTGATATTGCGGAATATCATGAAAACCGCTCAAGATAGCTACACCATTAATATCAAATAAATTGTAAGGTTTCAGGAGAGGATGCATCCTGAAAAATTTGAAGTTGATAAAATTCAAAATGGCCGCCTATCAGCCATTATTCACCTCGACAGGCCTGATATTGTGGAATATCATGAAAACCGCTCAAGATATCTACACCATTACTATAAAACAAATTGTAAGGCTTCAGGAGAGGATGTATTTTGAAAAAATTCATTTTGTCAAAGTTGAAAATGGCCGCCAATCGGCCATTATCCACTTTCACATGGCCGTTATTTGGTAAACCGTGCTAGATGGCTAGACCATTACTATAAAACAAAATGTGTGATTTCAGGAGAGGATGCATCTTGAAAAAATTCGACTTGATAAAATTCAAAATGGCCGCTTATCGGCCATTATTCACTTTCACATGGCCGTTATTTGGTAAACCGTGCTAGATGGCTAGACCATTACTATAAAACAAAATGTGTGATTTCAGGAGAGGATGCATCTTGAAAAAATTCGACTCGATAAAATTCAAAATGGCCGCTTATCGGCCATTATTCACTTTCACATGGCCGTTATTTGGTAAACCATGCTAGATGGCTAGACCATTACTATAAAACAAAATGTGTGATTTCAGGAGAGGATGCATCTTGAAAAAATTAGACTCGATAAAATTCAAAATGGCCGCTTATCGGCCATTATTCACTTTCACATGGCCGTTATTTGGTCAACCGTGCTAGATGGCTAGACCATTACTGTAAAACGAAATGTGAGATTTCAGATGAGGATGCATCTTGAAAAAAATTGACTTGATCAAATTTAAAATGCCCGCCTTTTCGGCCATTATTCATTTTCACATGGCTGTTATTTGGTAAACCGTGCTAGATGGCTAGACCATTACCTGATTACTATAAAACAAAGTGTGAGTTTTCGGGGGAGGATGCACCCTGAAAATTTTTAACTTACGAATTCAAAATGGCCGACAATCAGCATTATTTACCTCGATAGGCCTGATATCAGGTAAACCGTGTTAGATAGCTGGACCATTACTATAAAACAAAATGTGAGATTACAAGAGAGGATGCATTCTGAAAAAATTGACTCGATCAAATTCAAAATGGCCGCCTATCGGCCATTATTTACTTTCACATAGCCGGTTTTTAGTAACCGTACTAGATGGCTAGACCATTACTATAAAACAAAATGTGAGATTTCAGGAGAGGATGCATCATCAAATTTTGACTTGATCAAATTCAAAATGGCCTCCTATCGGCCATTATTCACTTTCACATGGGCGATATTTGGTAAACCGTGCTAGATGGCTATTCCATTACTATAGAATGAAATGTGAGATTTCAGCTGAGGATGCATCTTGGAAAATTTTGACTTGATCAAATTCAAAATGGCCCTCAATCGGCCATTATTTACTTTCACATGCCCAATATTTTGCGAACTGTGTTAGATGTTAGTCTATTACTATAAAACAAAATTTGAGGTTTCGGGGGAGGATGCACCCTAAGTTTTTAACTAATTTATATCGAATTCAAAATGACCGTAAATCAGCTATTAGTTAACTCGATTGGCCTGATATCGGGTAAACCATGCCAGATAGGTAGACCATTACTGGGATACTGATCAGGATCATTAATTTCAATGGAGGTTTGCAATCTCTGACAGACTGTCTAGTTCTTATCTTACTCTTAGACTGGGCTTCTTAGACCTAGTTGTCTTGCGTCTTGATTTTTGACCTAGACTAGGACTACATTAATAACCCTATACAAAATTGCTTAAATCAAATTCTAATTCGGAGCGGGAGCTCCTGGACTTATGTAGTCTTGTTTATCACGTTTCTGTATTGAATCTGGAACAAAATCACAGCAAGCCCATTCCTTCATCAAGATCTGGTTCAGTGTGAACCAATATTAGGCCTATTACTTCACACTGAACAACACTGCTTTGATTATCTCCTAACCCTGTGTTTTATTAGCACTTGTGTAACCAGTCGATAAAAGTAAAATATGCCTCGAATCTTGAAACTAATATATGTTGTGACTTAATTTTCACAAATCACATAAATTTTCAGTCACTAGAACTTGTGTATCGCTGTAGCTGATTTTATCCCTCACATATGCAATACATTTCCCAGCAATTCAATCTGGACAAGCATATGGAACAAAATATTATCACTTGAAAAGAAATGGTAATATCAACTAACTTAGTTTTATCTTGTCAAATTACTATTTTCTGGCTCAAGACTGATGATTTTTTTGTAAAGATTTCTGGCAAAGGTCCGCCAGATTCCCGTTCCTCAATGCATATTTACAAACACTGTAGCAGCCAATAATATGTGATATTGAGGGATGTGTGTCTGTGTGTGCACATTTTAGCACCTGTAATATGTGATATAATAATTGATGAGTGGTCTTCCAGTCAACAAGTTATTTTTTACTCTATATTTCCTTGGGAGAGATATTTTTCTGTGAAGGAAAAGATTAAAACCATATTTAACATATACCGGTATTACAAACAAAAGAGCTTACATTTCTTTTTTTTCTGGTTCTAGCTTTAGTTGTGTCTGTCTATAGATGTTGTTTTACATAACCCCCTATTATCTTATGTTTGCAGATAGTGATGGTGACAGCACTAGTACCTCTCGGTCGTCTTCTCCGGTAGACAGGTAGGGCTAATTCATCTTGTACATCACTGTAGTCATCATATATCTTTGAAGAGTCTGGACGAGTGAGCGATAATAAGGGATTTGATTGTGCCATAATCCTGTTTGTTGCCTTTCTTACCAATCGATTCATTGAGGTTGAAAAGAGTACTATGATCGTGGATTTTATTTTCAAATATTGGAATAAATGAACAAAATTAGCTGATACCACTATGTTCTTTTTAAATAGTCCTAATTTGGAGAGGGTGAAGTAATGGAAATGCCCAGCCAGGTGCCCCTCATGCTTGATTAGCTGCCCTCAATGATAAGTGGCACCATACCCCTTCTTAATCCTAGATGAAGCAGTGATATTTTCTATTCATTGTTTGTTGCATATGTAATGTGCTATTTTAATTGTACAATCCGCAGGCTGTTAGAGAATCCGGCCCAACCTATCCGGGATGTTGTGGGTGCCATACCCCCAAACATGTTGCCAGACTTGCTGCCAAAAATGATAGGATCTGATGACATGCTAACTACAAGTACCTCAAGCTTAGCTGGAAGAACTGTTAAGGTGACTTTCTACTTTACCTGAATATTTAGCAACTACAGA
The DNA here is from genome assembly GCA_964017125.1 of Flabesymbios commensalis. NCBI lineage: Eukaryota > Metazoa > Annelida > Polychaeta > Terebellida > Flabelligeridae > Flabesymbios > Flabesymbios commensalis. The sequence goes on along the minus strand of OZ024914.1, from coordinate 71,978,013 downwards.
ACTAATACAATAGTAGGATCCACATTTGCCGTACCGAATGATTTTCAATGATATTATACAGATTAACCCCTATGCTGCCAGAACCCTATATGATGCAACACGCGGTACACCGGGGTGCCGTTGTACCCCGGTACCTCGTGATTTGTAGCGCCGCCTGGTGAATGCGGCGGCAATTTAGGCTGCAACAGGTTTTGACATTGAAAGATGTTTTACCAATAGTCCTTAGTGACGAAAATGCACCCAAAACAATAATATATTTTGCAAAATAAGAACGTTTCTATTTTTGCCTTCTTTTAAAAATTTTTTTACAGTTTCTGGTACCCAGGGTACAGCCCTGAAAAATAAATTAAACAATTAAACAAAATGGCGGATTTCTATTTGGTACCCCAGGGTACCGCGTGGTGCATCATTATATACAATTTCAAGCAAGTTTCAGACCAAATAAAAATGTCACCAAAATCCACAAAATAGTTTGTGATAGATTTTCAGTTAATGGAAAAATTCAATTTTGCAGATGTCTATTTTTCATAAATGGACATATTTTTCGTCATTTGAAGCTGGAATTCGCGTTAGCAATTCCAGCTTCAAATGAATGAAAAACAGAAAGAAACAATTTCAGCAGCGTAAGGGTTAAAAAGTTACTCTCTATAGCATGTGGTTAATAATGCCCTATGCACCCAATTAATCTAATTCAGTTTTAATCTCAAGATTACATTTTTAGAGTAGTCACTGCAAAACTAGAAAATAGTGCTTTCAAACTTTCATGAAAATTGGCTGAGAATCGCCTGAGAAATCAGCGAAAATCATTCAATGCAACTCATGTGAAACCTGCTATATGTTATGTTATGGGACAGCTCGATCAAAGGAGAAGTTAATGTTGAAGCATGCTGCTTTATATAGATCCAGGATTTGTATGCTACAGATCTCATGCAAAATATTTTTTAAGAAGTACATGGATATTTATTGCAGAAAACAATTATTTCACATCATTACAATAAAATTTTGAGAAAATGTGCCAGTCCTATTTTTTGTATGCATAACACAAAATCCATTTCCTCATAGAGTATGTAACATGTTATGTAACATGCATGTTGGGTAACATGTTGTAGAACATAGTGTATTGTTAACACGCAACATTTAACATATTTCACAGCATTTTAAATAGTGTATAGCCACCTTTATTTTTTGTGTATATTTATAACATCATATATTATGTATATTTATACCATTCTATTCTATGTATATGTATAACTTAGTAGTTAGTAGAGACTCAATAAGTGACATATAGACTGGCTGTCTGGCTGATTGACTGATTCTAATGTTTTGCTAGATTGTAAGAGAAATAAAAATATATTGTGTGAAGTTTTTATGTGTAACAACTTGTTTGTTATTTGTATGTTATCTTTAGGCCAGACGGAAAACCGCCACTACAGCTGATCTGCTATATGTGGGTAGTCCTACTGACGCACCCACCAGCCCACTGTGTCAGTCAGTCCCAGAGACGACTGAAGGCATCACTAAGTTCAAAATATCTCCAGATGCGCCTTCTCAACCACAGCTACAGAGCCCTAACCAAGATGCCACTGTTACGATGTCCACGAGAACTGAATCTTCTCATTCTAGAACAGAGGTATCAGATGCAGCTCCTCCCCAACCCAGGTAGGTGTACACTGAACACTGATACATGGTGTAGAACTTTCCATCAATGGAAGATGGCTACAGCGTGACGAAGTCATCAACTCATTGTTCCGTCTGTGTAGGTAAACATTTAACTTCCATCATCTGACCGAGGTAGCGAGGTGCGTTGCCAAGGGGTTGTTGTTCCATGAAACTTGCATGTAAATATAGCCCTGTTAGCTGGCCTTATGCAGGGAATAGTATTGGCACTCTGATGAACTTTGGCAGTACTCAAATGATTTAAAACATTTTCTATTTTCTTGGAATTTATATTTTAATTTTGTGTTAACAATTAAGCCAGGTTCCCAACAGTGTAGTGCTAAATATCTTTGCGAACTACCGTAAGTAAAACAATTCTAACCCTTGTACTGTCAATTGGGTAATATTTGTGAAATTTTAGTTGCACGAATTTCACATGGAGGGCAAATTGTAAAATTCAAATATGACATAAAAATTCTTGTTAGATATTGTTAGACATATTGTTGAATAACATTGACACTATATATAGCAGATTGTCCATGAGAGTGAATGAAATAACTGAGTAAGGTAGCCCAATGTGATTTATTAATCTAAATTTACAGTTAGTTATTCCTTTAGACTATTGTGAATTGTAAATATTATTTACAAATTGCTTGATTCTCGATATTAGATATCACATCTAACACAGGGGGTCTACGCAATGTAGAGTTATCATCTCACACATGACACACACTGAGTACATTTCCTGCTATTGGTGTTTGTATTGTTATCACTGTAATTTGTCACTCTGCTCACTGCAAGTAAATATGTGGTTTGATTATTGCGGCACGTTTACAAACAAACATGAAGCCATAAGTATGTGGTTTAATTTATTGCTGCATAATTTTCTTACATTATCTAATCTGACTAATGTTTTTTTTGCTCCTCCTTTGTATTGTGTCTGTGTGTTTGTTAGACCGGTGGAGAACTCTCATCCTTCACATACCAACCCCTCACCAAGCGTCACCAGAAAGAGCTATACGGCTGCTGGACGGTCCACAGTATCACACCAGCCCCAACAAAAACCTATGCCATCCCCGCAGTTCAAGAGAAGGCAAGTTTCCTCAGTTAGTTCTGGATCCGTCTCCACACAGAGCCCGGCGTGAGTAGATATATCAGTCTGAATGACTACATCCACTAATCAACACGTTTTCATTGTTGTCATTGTTGCAGCCTCGTGAGTTTTGTGACAGCCTCGTGAGTTTTGTGACAGCCTCGTGAGTTTTGTGGCAGCCTTGTGAGTTTTGTGGCAGCCTCATGAGTTTTTCGGCAGCCTCATGAGTTTTGTGGCAGCCTGAGTTTTGTGGCAGCCTCATGAGTTTTGTGGCAGCCTCGTGATTTTTGTGCCAGCCTCGTGAGTTTTGTGGCAGCCTCATGAGTTTTGTGGCAGCCTCATTAGTATTTATTGTTTTGTCAGACGGGTCTTTTTTATTATTTTTATTGATATCTGTTCAGATACTACATGTTGTAATGATTACCCCTTTTCCGCTAAGTTATCTAATTAATATTGTTACCCACTTTAAGTTGTGTTTAGATACTGTGACTCACAACTTCAAGATCGTATTTGTTTAATTTAAGACCAAACATTTGCAAATATTGATGTTTAAACACACATTTCATTCCCAATAACCAGAGAGCATGTGACACAATAATGAACAAATAGTACACATGGTATTGTTATTTTCAATAGTGCCAGTTCAAGACCAAAATATTTTCTCATAAGCATTTAGTCATCAGATGTAATGACAGTTTATTTACTATAAAGTATAAACAATATATAATCAATTTTTTCTGAATAATTTCTCTGAATTTATCATTTTTGTGTTCTTAGTTAAATTAGATTTAAAATCACCACACAGAATGTGTAATTTCGGATGCATTCGCAAGTAGCTACATGGTTTCTGAATAATCTAACCTATTAAACTTTTCATGCAGACATCATCTCACAAAAAGTTTTATGTCACAATAATGTTGATTTTGTGATGTAGATAATATATATTTCAGATCTATTTTTAAGGCATTTTATAGAATGATATAAGTCAGATATTCTTATACATCTTCAATACTGTCATATGTAAGCAAACCAACTTGGAAGCAAAAGTACAATTCAAATTAAGGAGATATTTAAGTCAAACCATTTGCATGCGTTCTTTGACAGTAACTTATATATTTTTCTATGTTGTGGAACTAGATAGAAACATTGGACCAATTCCAGTATTCTATCCCCGACCGGTCACGACCATCATTCAAATTTAAATTAGGGGATGGAATACCATAATTGGGCCGAACCTTTTTACTAGCTGATATGCATGTATCATTCAATGTTCACCATTTTTGCTTGTTTGTGCATTTTGTTTATTTAGTTTTTTTTGCTGAGTGTTGTATGTGTGTTTTACCTATGTTTTCACCTGATGTTACTCACTGTATGCCGGTATCAGAGAAGTCATAAACACGACACCCCCAGACTCTCCTACATTCCGACGACAAGGCTCCTTACGCGGCCGTAACAATGTGTTCTCACGCCTTACAAGCAATGCTATACCTGCATCACCTCATCCCTCAAGGTAAACTAATCCCAGAATTCTCAGACGGCCACAGCTGCCTGCAGTTTTTTACATGATTTATACATTAATAATAATTTGCAAACATTTGTCTTTTTTGCATACATATTAAAGAAATGTTGTAAATTTATTTCTTACTAATCCTATCCATTTATACAGTCACCTTTAGGATATTTCCTTTGAAAAACGTTGGAACGTAATTAAACCATTCCTATAAAAGAAAATATGAGACAATTGAATTGTATATTTGGTACAAACTTTATGAAATATTAAAATGTCTATCCATATACTGAGAAAGAGTGCTTAGATATACATATGTGGTCTTGTTAAAATACAAATGTAGATATTTTATGTTTATTTATGATAATTTTTAAGATGTTTAATGATGATAGTTATTATATATATTATATAAACCAATACACATTCGATAAATGTCACATTTTTCAGAAAATTAAATAATGCAATATTGTGAACAAGAGGAGGTGGCCTTTTTCTGTGTCCCAAACCATTAGAAATTATCTATATTTGAAAATATGTTTTTTGGGTGGGAAGTGAAAACCCTTAAAATGTAAATTTTATCTAAAAAAAAAATTTTTTGCATTTATCAAATTAAGTTATTAATTTGAAGAAATATTTATATCTTGCATTATTTTTGGCATTTCTGCGCTTCTGAAAAATAACTGAGGCTACTGATTATATGGTCCTTCCAGATTTCATATCATCAGATTACTTTGTATGGCTATGTGTACAGCTATGATCTAAACTAATATTATTTGTAATAATTTATGTCAACCTGCTTGAAACTAATATATTTCGATCAGAAGCTACTAAAACCAGTTGTGTTATCATATAATCACACTCACATGCTCAAGCAAAACAGTTTACCAAGCAAACACAAGACATCCAATCCAATGTTGAACCAATGTTGGTCCACTGTGGACGGCACTGGCCACACATTAGTCCAACATTGGGTCAATGTTTCGTGTTTGCTGGGCAAGCATCTAACAGCTTGAACGTAAAAAAAATTCTAACCTCAGAACTCCTGATTAACAATTGATTTTATTGCTGGGGTATTTATTTTCCCTTTTCAGAATGAATGTAAGTTTTTTGTTATTATGTAATTATTGGAATGTGGTAAGTCATTTACAATTTAAACGAGAGGGATGCACATTGTAATATAGACACAAACTGAAGGGATGTACATCATAGTGTGAACACAAATGACGGGGAAGCACATCGTGATATAGACACAAATGGGAGGAATTCACACCATAACTAATACATGTGCATATTGTATTTAAAAGTGCATGTTCATATTTTTGAAATATTCTTGCATGCCATTTTCGCTTACCCTTACATCCACTTTATATGTCGGGATGCAGCATTTTGTTTCTTTTTTTGTAACACTTTCAGTTCTATGCCAATGAAATGTTTTGATCAGTGATGAAAATACCTTAAAATTTATAATTGTAGCCGCATCTCTAATAGAAGCCGCCCCCCCCCCCCCTCCCCCCGAACTTTAAAAAAAGTACAATTTTTTTACAAAAAGTTTCCTACTTTGAAAACCTCCAATTAAAGCCGCATGGCAACTTTAGAAATTTGTCAAGAACCAAAACTATTTTCATATCTTATAAAAAGGCCAATGACCAGGTGTTTATCAAGACGCCGGCGGCTTGCTACTCTAACCGCGCTAATAGAGCACACGCTATATAAGCCCAGATACATGTAGCTTCTAACCCTTTACAGACATGAGGTGTTATATTCACATACAACATGTACAATGTGTGATGAAAGCGCAGGTAATGTAACCCTACAAGCGCTATAGGCCTAGTCACAGTTGCCATGTTAAGCCTACTTACTCAGTTAAACAGATTGAAAAAATTTTTGGTCGTCTGTTTTGGCCTACATATAAATATATATGTAATAAATGTCCTATATAAAATACAAATGGCAATTACATACAATGGTTATTTGTGGTCTTCACCGTTAAGCATGTTAAGCCAGCATCACCGTGTGTGGACCAGCCATGTCGGCCTACACAAGCAGTGTATGGCTAATGGTAATATTTTCCCAAGCAGCTCATCAACATTAGGAGAGGGGGGTGGACGCGTGACCGCACGCTTATTTGGGCAACGCCAACTGCTGGTTCACTGTAGACATCATTTGTCAACATTTAGCTCATATTAATTAAAGCCGCGGCTTCAATTAGAAATTTTACTGTATGTAGATCATGGTTCCAAGAATAAGTAGGCTAGGAGTCAGTTGTACTAACTGGAACAATTGTTTTGAAACTTTATCATGTTTTGACTTGCTTTGGTAATCCTTGATCACATACTGATATCCTGCCGGTATAGCATCACACCAGTCAGTATTACCCATGTCCTGCTGAATTGCTTCAATTGTATTTTTCGTCATTTAAAGCTGGAATTGCTAACGCAATTTCCAGCTTCAAATGACTATATTACTATTTATGAAAAATAGACATGTCTAAAATTAAATTATTGGATCAACAAAGCGTCTATTAAAAATGATTATATCAAAATGAAGTGACATTTTTATTGATCTAAACCATCCTCAACCCCGTATATATCCGGGCATAACAGGACAATGGTTAAACTAACAGCAGTACATCATCTCGCTCTGGTAAGACTAGCCCGCTGGTTTACTCTATTTATTTGATTGACCAGCAGTACATCACCTCTCTCATGTAAATCTAGCCCACACATTGCGTTCACTCTATTCATTTTGTTGACAGAGGGATAATAACCAGGAGTACATCTTCTTTCTCATGTAAATCTAGCCCACACGTTCACTCTTTTTATTTGATTGACAGGGGGATTATCAGTAGTACATCATCTCGCTCTGGTAAGACTGGCCCGCTGGTTCACTCACACACAGCTGTAGGCCACACTAAAGCCGTTCTTTCACTCTACGCTACAGATGAGCTGCTATTTAGCAGCAGCAAAGGTGAGTGCCTCCGTGACCACTCAGCAAACACAGGACATTGAGCCATTGCTGGTTAAATATTGGGCCAGTGTCATAGACGATGGACCAGCATTAAGCAGCCAATGGCGCAATGTCTTGTTCTTGCTGGGCAGAAATGCTGCCATAGCATAGTCTGTAGTCTCATTTATTTTGAGCAGTTCCCCTATCAACATATCACACACTCATATTACATATGTCAAGTTTGAAAATGATTGACCTATTTTGATGGTGAAGGTAATTTGTCACAATTCATTTTATGCACAATATTTTATATGCCCAACCTAATTCTCCCACCACTAGATGTCAATTTTAAGCGTTTTTTTTGAAAAATGTTCCAATAAATGTATTTACCAGATAAAATTCGGTAAATACGTATAATAAATTGTATATGTCTATAAAAACAAAGGGAACGTAACCCCTTTAACCCTTTCAAGCCTGAATTTACATCGTCATCTTCATCCACTACAAGCCGCGAATTGCTGTCGCAATTCTCGACTTGTAGTGGATGAAGATGAATTGAAGTGGTTTAAAAATTAAAATAATAGTTATGTATTGGTAGACCAGATTCATGAAAATTTTCGTTCTAAAACCCTTGGTTGTGCGAAAATCAAGTATGTTTTCAATGATGTAAAATGATGCTTTAATGCATCATGAGGCCTTAAAGGGTTAATATGTAACCATTGTTTTTTTACAGATAGAACAGCGAAGATTTGGGATCTGCACACAAGTGAAGAGATTCTGACGCTGGATGGCCATCCTAATAACGTCACATGTGTCCGCTTCTCTGAGGAAAACTCCCTTATCTACACAGTATCTACATATTTCATCAAAGTGTGGGATCTCAGAGAGGGCAAAAAATGTATACGGACATTGATGTAAGTGTTTTAAAACTTTTTACTTCTGTTTTTAATCCTTTGTATCAGCCGATTAAGTCTGTTTAAACATAAAGATTTTTTAATGTTTAGTTTCAAATTAAACAAATATGAGTAATTTCACCCGCTTGAAGTTGTGGGTCGTGGTTGGGAGACACAACATTAAGTGGGTGGGAATTTATATGATTTATTTAGCATTTTAAGGGTTTTTAGCCCTCAACCTGAGCTACTGCATTTTACTTCCGATTTTACAATCTTATTACAAATCTGGGGGATGTTTTTTCTGTTGACTCCAGTTGACTCTGGGTCAATATCTTGGTCACAGCTTATATCCCAAAATAAAAATTGATATGCAATATCTTTCAAACTGTTTAAATTAGTCATCATATATGGCACAAGATAGGAAAGTCCAATACAGGTCACCTGACGTGACCTTGACCCTAGAATAGTTTAACCCTTTCACCACTGAAGCCCGTTTTTTTGTGCTGAATGCTATGGCATTCAGCACAAAAAAACGGGCTTCAGTGGTGAAAGGGTTAAACTATTCTAGGGTCAAGGTCACGTCAGTGGAGCAAATTAATAAGAATACTAGAGATTGGTAAATTTGTGAATTACTCCTGTATGTGAAAATTTATTAATCTCAACAGGAGACATTGACCCAATAATGGTTTAATTCTGGTCCACCATTTTCAAGTCTGGCCCAACTTTAACCCAACATTGGATCAATGTCTCATGTATGTCGGTCAGTAAGTGATACTCCACTGTAATAGACATGTCCTAGCTAGCTTTTAAATTTGTGTTTATGTTTAATAAACGGAAGAAGACATCATTGTCTAAAAATTGGAACTCCCATCGTAACGCTCAGAGCGTAACAGCACTCGACTGCGTCTTGTGCTTTTACAGCTCTGACCGTAACGATACTCGTTCCAATTTTCAGACAACGATGTATTATTAGATAGTAATGGACAGGTCCGTGTTTGCTTTTACATTTCTGATCGCTTATCTTTTCTAGGTCATCTGGTTTAACACAGGAGGGATCAGTAATAGACATGTCCTAGTTAGCTTTTAAATTTACGAGTGTTTTGCTTATCTTTTCTAGGTCATCTGGTTTAACACAGGAGGGATCAGTGACTGTGAACAACAGCACGCGGCAGGTGACGTGTCCGCCCGGAGAGACAATCATAAACGACATCGCCCTCACCTCCACAGGCATGGGACTCTACTCAGCATCAGGAAACCACGTCAGGATCTTTGATCTCAGAGCGTAAGCATCTCATTAATCCCGAGCTAAATATGGTATTAGATCTGTATCATTTTTAAATCCATGTTGACCCATTGCTGGCATAATATTGGGCCAGTGTCACAGATGGTAGACCACGATTGGGCATCTACATTTCATAGACCATCTGTAAATCACAAAGATCAACATTTTCCCTTTGAAAGAGTAACAAATATGGAAGATAAAAAAAAAGAATAAATATTTATAATGCTCGTAAACATATATTAAATACGACATTGATTTAACCAAAATAAATTTTTTAATAAAATTGTCATTTTTTTTATTCCCGCCGATGCTGATTTTCAATAACGCAACACTTTTATTCCACATAATAATAATTTTTCTGCTCTCACCAATTTTTTGTGGTCCTACCAGATGCTGAGGTCCTTCTTAGAAACCGCTCTTACATTTGTCTGTTATGCCTTTCAACACAGTTTGCCTTTTTATTCAATCAGAATTTTATTTTCATTCCAAATCCTGACTTTGCATCCTGGCAATTCCCGCCCCTAAAGCATATAAGATAAATATAATTTATATATATACATAAAGCATATAATATAAATAGTCTGGCCTAACATAGGTGTTCGAATAAACATATAGAGCTAACCAAGCATTTACAACGTTTTTAACGGGAATAACCCTTTATTTTCCATAGGAACAACAAAATATTTCAGCAGTGTAAAGCTTAAGTGTCCAGTGATATATGTCATGTCTTCTTAAGTTTTATTATATAAACCTGTATATAAGACACGGGTATGTGTAGAAAGACCTGTATATAAGACAGGGGTCGTATCAAAGAACTGTATATAAGACACAGGGGTCGGTATCAAAGACCTGTATATAAGACATAAGAGGTAGAGATCAAAGATCTGTATATAAGACACAGGGGTCAGTATCAAAGACCTATATATAATACATAGGGCTCGGTATCAAAGACCTGTAGATAATACACAGTGGTGAGTATCGAAAACATGTATATAAGATACAGGGTTAAGTATTAAAGACCTGTATATAAGACACAGGGGTCAGTATCAAGAACTTTTATATAAGACACAGGGGTCAGTATCAAAGACTTTTATATAAGCCACAGGAGTAAGTATTGAAAACCTGTATATAGGACACAGGGGTCAGTATCCAAATTCTGTATATAAGACACACAGGTCAGTATCAAAGACCTGTATATAAGACACAGGGGTCAGTATCAAAGACCTGTTCATAAGACACAGGTGTCAGTATCAAAGACCTGTATACAAGACGCAGGGGTCAGTATCAAAGACCTGCATATAAGACACAGGGGTCAGTATCCAAATTCTGTATATAAGACACAGGGGTCAGTATCAAAGAACTGTATATAAGACACAGGGGTCAGTATCAAAGACCTGTATATAAGACACAGACCTAAGTATAAGAGAATGTTTGAGATACAAACATCTACGATGTGGGTGTAGCATTGTGCTATGATTGGCTAAATTATTCTATGATTTTAAATAGGTATCAGTAACAGTATATGATAGAGCATATCTGATTCAGAGTAATCTACGGTTGCTTCACATTTAACCAGAAGGCTTAACCGTTAGGGCACTGATGTCGACTACAGTAGACATTCTGTATAACCAGGTGTTAATAATAAAATATGCTTTCAATCTTGAAATACTTGAAGTCGTGTATCGCACCAGCGACACTTAACTTAGTGACTCAAAATTTGAATTGAATAACTCATTGCTCTAGGGTTTAAATTATATCCAATATATAGTAACAAAGTTCTCAGCAATTCAATTAGTATAATGGGATGCATGCAAACATATAAACAAAAATATATGATCACTTGAAAAGAAATGGTAATTTCAACTGAGTACTTCTTGTGCTGTCAAATTCTGATTTTGTGGCTTCAAATTTCAATTTATTACTGTCTCTACATTTGAACATTATTGTATTTTGCCATGTTTTGTTAGGTCTAAGTCTGTGGGCAGGCTTTCAGGAGGTCATCAGGCGGCTATCATGGTGCTTGCTTTGGATGATACGGACACTGCCGATGGCAATATTTGTATAGTCACTGGTTCTAAGGATCATTACATCAAGGTAACTAGTTCAGCATGAATTATAAAGATAAAGTTACATGTATCGTGGTAGGCTTTATGTAAACAATTACATGTGTAATCTTTTTTCATCAAAACTTTTTTTCTGGGACAGGTTAATTTACCCCTTATCCTGCTGATCACGACTATTGTCATTTTTAACCTGTTTTATTAGTCGATCAAATCACTGTTATTGGGAATAAAATGGGTGTTTAAACATAAGATTCGTAAATGTTTGGCCTCAAATTAAACAAATATGAGTAATTTTCAACCACTTGAGGTTGTGGGTCGCGGTAGCGAGACACAACCTCAAGTGGTTGAAAATTTAAATAAGTTAATTTAGCAGGAAAAGTGTTTAAGGATTTCATTGGTCATTTTATTTGGTCTGAAACTTGCTTGATATCGTCGATGTATATGGTTCTACAGGGCAATAAGTATTTCTCTATGATTCTAGGTGTTTGAATTGATGGATGATTCTGTTGGATCTCTGACTCCCAAGTACAACTTGGACCCACCACATTATGACGGCATCCAGTCTCTCTGTCTGATGGGAGATTTACTGTTCAGTGGATCCAGAGACACTTGTATCAAAAAGTGGGATTTGGCGGAACAAAAACTCAAATATGTAAGTAACTCAAACTATATGTAATTTAACCCTTTTACCCTTTGAAGCCTGAATTTACCATTGTCATTTTCATCCAATACAAGCCGCGAATTGCTGTCACAATTCTCGACTTGTAGTGGATGGAAATGACTTGAAGTGGGTGACAAATGAAAAAATATAATACTGTTATTTTTAAAACAGTTCCATGAAAATTTTTGTTCTAAAACCACTAGATTTCAGGAAATTAAGTCATTCTTCAGAGATGCGAAATGATGCTTTAATGAATCTTGAGGATTTAAAGGGTTGAGCCGTAAGCATGACTATAGTAGTTTTTAGTCTTTCTGGTTGTCTTTCAATAAAAAAGAACATTTTAATAAGGAAGTGGCGAATTAGATTGAAATTGTACAAATGAGTCATTTTTGCGCACTTAATAATAATATATGTAATATTAATGGTGAGTTCTGATAATAGCGCACATACAATGCTCTTCACACATATTACCCCTGGTCACTGGACCTGTTCATTTATGTACCATTTCAACTCCCAGCAGTACAGGAACTAATCTCACACATTGCCGTCTTTGTCACACTTGAAATTGTGGGTCGCGGTAGCAAGACACAACTTCAAGCTGGTAAACAAATTAACTTATTGACATATTGCATAATATTCCATATTGTAAATATATTGTAGAATTCAGCGCTTTAGGGTTAAGTTTGGGTTGACAATAGTGTGACAAATGCTTTATTGGATATAATTTCACACCACGTGACATAAATGAAATAACAACTTCTGTTCCGTGATGGGTCAACTGGTGATAAAACTTGTTTATTCAAATATTATACTGTGTTCATTAAGTCTTCACTCACTATACATGTTTTTATTTTAGCTTTTATTGCTGATATTATTATTAATGATATTATTATTATTAAGCAGCCCTCTCCGATGCGGTCTGCTTACTGTATTCCACACGGTCCGCCGCCTCTGCGCAGTTATTTGTTTTCAAGATAGCTACTAATCTAACATCTTCTATTTCCACATAGCCATCACATACCACTGGGGAATTGTTTTGGTGACATTTTGATCCCCATATAATCAACCCTATAATTACTATGGCACTAACGAAGAAATACTCGTTAGCGCATTTCAGGTAAAAGTTGCCATCTGATCTTCTTTTAATTTTGCAAATATGTTCAGCTATGTCAGCCAATGACCTGATTAACTCTTGGGATCAAACTATTGCAAAATGGCAGTTTGGCGGCCATTTTGAATTTTGTAATGTTTATTTAACCCAAGAAATGCAAAATGACTGGACCATTAATAGAAAACAAAATGTAATGTCTCACACAGGGATAACCCATGACAAATTTCACGCTAAAAAATCTAAAATGGCTGCCAGTCGGCCATTTTTTTTTAATTTTTTTTTTTTTTTTTTTTTTTTCACTATCTTTGAAATCTTGCATGATAGCTGATATATGAATTTCTGCTTCCTCATACTTCACACAGCCATAATATACCACAAATTTAAAAGAGTGGTCAAGTGATGACGGAGGGCTGCTTTCGTGTTCCTTTCCGAACAACTCTTTCTAGTTACAAGTAAATTCCAATGGACTATGCTACCTGATATAGATCAACCATATAAATGAATTTCGGTCATATATATAATATATAAACAACTTTTCGTCTGTTGTAAGTGTAGTTATCATGTAATAACACCTAATGTATAGGGTAGTTTGAATTACTTATTGTTTAAAATAAAGGCTATTTTGAAATATGCATTGTACATGATAACTATACCTAAAGCAAAGATAAACTGTGGAACAGCATTGCCGACCATCTCTTTTTTTGCCCCTCCCAAACCGCTCTGAAAAAGCATAGAAACACAATTAATACATCTAGAAGTAGAACTGTGAAATAATTTTACTTTTTTTTTATCCTTGCAGTCTATCAATAACTCCCATAAAGACTGGATCTGTGGCCTCGGCTTTGTGCCGGGTGGTAACTGTCTGGTGAGCGGATGTCGAGGAGGATTCCTCAAGCTGTGGAACATCGACACATGTCAGCAGCTGGGTGAAATCAACGCCCACTCAAGCACCATCAACGCCATTCACACAAATTCAACTCTTGTCTTTTCCGCTTCTAAGTAAGTGTTTCTTTTGTTTCAGATTATTTTTAGCCTATTGATAAATTTAAAAAACTCACATGATACTATTAACAACTGCTCATTGAATGTTAACCCTTTCAGCGCGGGGATAGACTTTAGACGTCAGAATCTGACGTCTGTAGACGTCAGAATCTCTGACGTCTAAAGTCGATCCACACACTGAAAGAGAAAAATATTCATAGTGGCCATAGACTCACTATATAGGTATTCAAATGAAGCAGAACGAGCTAGCGAAGACATTTATGATGATTTCAAATGTGAGAAACCCTTTGGTCTCAATGGTTTATACAAAAATATTTCAGCATTGAAAAGTTTAAATCAGACCTTTTATTTCTATGCCGCAGTCTATTTATGGATGATAAAGCGATATTTATGTGATTATTTTAGCACAAAATCATGATGCATTATTTTTTTCTTGCTTGCAGTGATCGCAGTATACGGATGTGGAAACTACAAGGCAGTCTAGAAGCCTTAGATGACTCTGATGATGAATGATAGCATAAAGCAAAAGCAGACGCATTAGTTGAAAAAATATATGATATGTCGATAGAAAACGCCTGTGATTGATTTGCCACTATTGTAGCTACGGGTGATATCTGCCTTTAAACATTGATAATGACTTTGTTTGCTCACTGGACAAGCTATCACTTTTTTTGTGCGATCTCATGTAGCACAGGAATGAGTGGTTCTTTTATGTAAGATGAACATTTTTATTTAGCCCTTTTAGCTGAATTATTTGTTTAATACTTTTTTTTATCATTTGAAGTTTGAATCGCTAACACAATTTTCAGCTTAACCATTACAGTGCGGGGATCGACTTTAGTTGTCAGAATGTGACGTCTGTAGATGTCAGATTCTGACGACTAAAGTCGATCCCCGCACTGTAAGAGTAGAAATACTTCTAAAGGCCGTAGACCGTAACATAGGTATTCAAATGAATCGGAAAGAGCTAACTAAGACATTTATGATGATTTCAAGGTGAAAAAACCCCTTTGGTTGGGATGTTTTTTTACAAATTTATTCAGCGCCTTGAGGGTTGAAATGACAAAAAAAATGTCGTTTGAAACATGCCTGAAACTGTCTACATACGGTCATAGCAGTAGAAGGGATAACTCCTATCAGGTTGTATCTAGATGAAAATGTGTAAAATATAAGCCACTAAGCTCTATGCAATGTGTACATATACGGTATATTGGCATTTTATTCAGCTTCATAATATCACTTCACCTTGATGGGTTCAATTGCTAGCTAACTACTATATCATACAACTATGTGATGTAATTCAGCCATGTGTAAATATGTACTATTTATACAATTTAATATACTGTAGATCTGCTAATAGTCGCGAGGTTTTAATTTTCCAGAGGAGGATAAATTCGTGAATTTAAGAATCTCGCAAACATTATTATAGAAGCGCTACTAAAGAAAAAGAAAAATTTGTGAATTCTAAACTTGTGAAAAGTCTGAAAATCAGAAATTACCATATCTACAGTAGTTGAGGAACCTGTTACTATTGGGATGCTTATATCCTGTGGAACCAATGTTGTTTCAATCCTGGTCCATCGTCTGCGATGCTGGCCCGACATTATAATAACATTTGGTCACCGTGTAGCGTTTGCTTGGATATTTTTCTCATTTTCGCACTATCGTTTACGGGATCACGAAATGATTTACCGGTAACTCTCACTGAAGTCTTTACACTTGAATTTTGATTATTTTCCATATATGTGACTTCGACAATTCTTACATTGTCTTTTTTGTCGCCAACCTTTAAGAGTGCGTTTGCCAAGATGGCTGCCCGAAAAAATTGTTAATACCTTGACTTCTGAACCGTTTGTTGGATTTCCTTCAAATTTGATGTGATTTTCCTCCATGTGTTTCTGCCTATCTGTTTTGGGGGGGGGGGGGCGGAGGGAGAAGAATAAATGAAAAAAAATGAAAAATTACTTTTAATCTGCCAATTCCTTTCAAACATTCCGATATTTGGCATGTGTGTCCTGAGATACAATACAGTGATAATCTTAAAATTGAAAGATTATTTATAAAAATTGGAGAATGAAACAATGCGTTATGAACATGTGTCAGCAATCACAAATTTTCTGATGAAATATTTGTTATCTATAAATTAAAATGAATAGTCCTGGCACACATCAACGTCAGAATATCTGAATCTGTGTAACAATGTTTCAAAATCACTGTTTCAATATTATTTTTTCGGGCTCTATTATCTACCATTAAGAGAATACAACAGTAGAATTAGGATTTTAAATTCTCAACATTTTTGAGAGAATTGCTCTGACATTTATGCCACAGATGTCTTTTACTGACTTGGATAATTTTCAGCACGAGCGTAGATGTTAAAAGTTATTGTTTTATCTTAAAATTTCACTGAATGAAATAACAAGTTATAAAACCTATATAATCACACAGTTTCAAATGCATTTTTTTTTCAAATAACTATATGTGCTAAATGATGATGTAAAGCTGAGATATATTTCTGTCGCCGACAGACATCGTTAAGATATTTGGGATAAATTGTTTCGCAGGGGGATTCAACACTGCGTTATAATTAGAAGTGAACTCGGGACAATATTGGCATGGGGTATGCAATTGAAATTGATTGTGGAAATCCTACGTCGTTGGTCGACCTATTTCTGACAATAACGAGACCAGCATAATATCATTAAAATAGAACTCGCACTATGTCAACTGTATATAATATGCCTTTCTTTTTGACATTTAGTTTACAATAAAAATGACCAGAAATAGACTCAGGGAATATTACTGTCACATTAAAAGCACAAAAATCTCATTATCAGTGACGTAACAATAAAATACTTTCTATTGCTTTCAAAATTTATTGATGTAATAATGTCATGTATGTGTGTTCTTGTGCAGTGACATGGATTTAATAATTTAACCCCCAGAGCACTACAGTACCCATTCTATGTTTTTATTAGCACCCTTGTAACAAATTTTAGCAGTAATATATGTCCTAACTTCTTGACGCTACTAATACATGGTGACTTGAATTTTACAAAGCAAAGTAATTTCACGCACTTGAAGTTGTGGATCGCGGAAGCGAGACACAACTTGAAGTGATTGAAAATATTAACTTATTAGTTGAGATCTCTCAGTGTTAAGTCGTCTACCCAGAAGTACACAAACACAACATAAATATTTTGCTGGATAAAGTTATCTGGAGGAATCGTCATAATACGGTGATTTTGACACACTAACTAATGTTAAGTATATTCAGTTCTACGTGAGTGCGCATACAATGCAATTGCTGCTTCATGAACATGTCAAAGTTGAGGATGTATTTTTAATGTCGAGGCATTTAGGAGACAACATAATGACCAGGTACCTTCTGTATATATTTATTTTACCAATGATCTGCGTGCTATTTGTAATAAGATGTGCATCTGGTGATGTATTATGTACTGTGCCACTTAACCCTTATAGCGCGGGGATCAACTTTAGACGTCAGAATCTGACGTCGACAAGAATCTGACGTCGACAGACGTCAGATTCTGATGTCTAAAGTCGCTCCCAGCACTGTAAAAGTAAACATATTAATAACGTTCGCAGACCCATAACATAGGTATTCAAATAAATCGGAAAGAGCTAACTAAGACATTTATGATGCTTTAAAATTGAAAAAAAACCTTTGGTCTCCATCGTTTTTAAAAAAATATTCAGCGCTTCAAGGGTTAACGTATTTCTAATGTAAAACGTAAAACACACCAATGCGAACGCGACAGCGAATATGCATGCAGCAGCACACGAAAAGGCGTGAAATTCGATGTAAGTTTTCATGCAATTCCCGTGCAAAAAAGACACAATGCTTGAAAAAGATCTAATAGTTTTGAAACTTTTCATGTTGCATTCGCATGCGCGCTGGTATGTTTTGGAAATGATAAAATAGTGTATTTTGATCATGTTTGCGTTGGTGTCTTTTACGCCTGATGTTGGTTGACATGACCAAAAAATACCCATAATAGAGGTGCTTGATCAGACCTGCCCTTGTGCTGTTGAATTGTTTACTGTTATTTTCGTCATTTGAAGCTGGATTTGCTATCGCAATTTCCAGCTTCAAATGACGAAATATATTACTATTTATGAAAAATAGACATTTATGTGCCATATCAACTCACCGGGGAGCATACTGTCCTGCGACCAACACAGCGCGAGGAAGTTATCATGCACATTGCCATCTCTGTCCTGTCAGGTACTCATTTACACCTGAGTGAAATGAAGCACACGAATCGATGGTGGAGTGCCTTGCCCAGCCACATAACATCGAAACAACGATGTCTCACTGATGAGAGGGGAGAAACGTGATATTTCTCTGAAACCTTATGCTCTATCAATTTACCGCATCCCTCGATTAGTCAAAATAACAAATTGAAGTAGGGCTATATTTTCAGCGCCAGATATTAAATACAAACAATGTCCGCTATATATTAGCAGGGGCAGCGAACGTAGTAATTGCGATCCGTCTCAGCATACAAGGGTACATTGAAATTAGTTTCAATGTACCAGGAGGTACTTTGAAACTAAAAAATAGCACGGTTTCAAGTTACCCTTTCTAGCTTCATATTAACCAATGGGATTCTTTGAAACAATTTTTAGTGTGGGGGGGATGGGGTATGTTGAAACTAGTTTCAGCGTACATGGGGTACACTACATTGAAACTGATTTCAACGTACTAAAAACAACAAGTAGTGCACTTAGAAGTAACCAACGCGAAGGAGTGACCAACCACACACCCGCAATGTATTTGTATTTTCAGACCATGCGAACTTTGTCGCGATCCATTAGGAAAAGAGGATAACCTTCATTGGCTCTGACGGCCACACGAAAAATTATTTATGAAGTTGCATAATGACTTCAATTCTGTCGAAATAAATTGTAATCATGTTTGAAACACACAGGTCTGGCGTTGACCTCAACTGCTGAAAATCCCAGCAAACACGAGTCACTGACACAATCATTGGGTGAATATATCCTGTTTCCGGTGATGCCTGGCATTGATTAAATGATTAAAATATATTTCCGCTTCACAGAAATAACATCGGCATGGCATAGGACCCCTGTCATTAGATATTTCACCATACATGTGGGGTACACAATCATAACACTGACATGGCAAGGGACCCCTCTCATTAGGGCTTTCACCATACGAGTGTGGTACACAACCATAAAAATTGTTTGTTTGTGTTTGCTGCGATCAGCGACTTGAACGTTTAAACCCTTTAATTGCCAAATTATTGAATTGCAATTTTCACTCGCTTGAAGTTGTGTCTCGCTGACGCGATCCACAACTTCAAGTGAGTGAAAATTATTCCGATTTGGCAAAATGGAAGTCGACTACCAATTTTGCTGATTGATGTCATGTTGTTCTTTAAAAGCTGATGTGTATTGTGCTAATAAAAAAACGTGAAAAAACAAATATATAATCCTGACGGGCGGTGTAAGGATTAGAGTGAATTAACCCCCTGAGCACTGATGTTGACTACCCTAGCCTCCCCGTGCCCTCCCTAGCCCTCCCCCCCCCCCCCCCCCCAGAGCACTGATGTCGACAATACTAGCCTCTCTGTGTTTAACCCCCAGAGCACTGATGTCGACAATACTAGCATCTCTGTGTTTAACCCCCAGAGCACTGATGTCGACTACCCTAGCCTCTCCGTGCCCCCCCCCCCCCCAGAGCACTGATGTCGACAATACTAGCCTCTCTGTGTTTACCTCCCAGAGCACTGATGTCGACAATACTAGCCTCTTTGTGTTTAACCCCCAGAGCACTGATGTCGACAATACTAGCCTCTCTGTGTTTAACCCCCAGAGCACTGATGTGGAATATACTAGCATCACTAATGTTTTATCAGCACCTGTAAATAGCAAATTGTTAAAAATGAAATGTGTCTTAATCTTGAAACACTGATATCTGCTGGGACCTAAATCACAAATCACAGACATTTTCTGTCACTTGAAGTTGTGTCTCGCGGTAGCGAGACACAACTTCAAGTGACAGAAAATTTAAATTGAATAGCTCAGTGGTCCAGGTGGTAAAGTTGTACAGTGTAAATATTCTGTGGTCGTAGATGTATTTTTGACAGCTGATATAATATAACGATGTATAATTATTATTTATTAACACACGCATATAATAATATTGTTAACCGTTTTCTAGTGATACATTACAAAGACGTGCTAAAATTGGAAAAAAAATCAATAACCTTTCTCCTCGGTATTTCAGAATATTCTTTAAAATAAATGTCTAAAAAAATCATTCGAATATGATAATAAAAATAAAATAGATTTTTACCCAATATTGTATCATAACATGGAATGGATATATAATCAGATATATTTTGCCTTTGTATTATATTAAGCTTATTCAGTTTGCTTTGTTCAATGTAACAACGCGATTTTAGATAACCAGAAATGTTTTACATTTTCATAATTTAAAAATTAAATGAGATAAAATATTACAACAAATATTGCAACATTTCATAAATACAGTGACTTTCAGAACCATATATGGCTGGCTGTGCCATCTTCGGTGTGTATAAATTCAAGTAAAAATCCCCCCTTCTGTCAATTCCTGGATCCACCCCTGGATTTTCTCTATTTTTAGCTTATAGTAAATCACATTTCCTCAGCGGATCGTTCATATGGACCTGACGACGTTTACATTAAATTGTTCACTTTGACGTAGAATTACTCTTGAATTTTACAACAGTTCAGAGGATGTGTCTCTTTCACAAAAGTTTTTTTCAATGCTCTAAAATGCACTTCATTTATCAAATGTTGCAATGGTTTTTATACATGTCTAATTATGTTTTACTATATTTAATTTATATAATATGCGACAATATGTATGATTGCAGCGGTCCAGTTAGTTCAGTGCCATATGTTTCTCGCTTATATGTTATCTTTTATGCAACGTGGTTGGGTGATTTGGGACTGGTGTTTCATTCAACTCTGGTATTGACAATGTACGAGTGTTGAATTGTAGCCTTGTGACTAATATATCCTGTGTTATTGATATAATACTGATGTTATTTAATTATTTACGGCCCAAATAAAGAAAGTTATTACAATTTAGGGTTTTTTTTGTTTCCTTTGATCATGAAAACTGTAGCATAAAAGCATAACCCCCCCCCCCCCCTCCGATGAAGTTGGGGTGGGGGCCATTAGCGTCGCCTTGGAAGTCCGTCTGAAATTTCACCTAATTAGCTTTAATATACTGATATCTGGCCACATTTTGTTTCCGGAGCGGATCTCAGAAACCCATGTGTGAATATTTTATATCGCACACACACATCCCTTAGGGTGTTAAGATGTGCTTTTTGGGGTTTATGAAATTTGACCTTCCCTAAATGGCTGACCATCGGACATAATTAATTTTTATATGCCTGATATTTGGAAACCATGTGATTACCATAAAACAAAATGTGCGGTTTCAGGTAGGGATATGCCCTGAAATATTTCAGCTCGATTAAATTCAAAATGGCCGACTATTGGCCATTATTGACTTGAATATCCCTGATATCTGGCAAGCCGTGGCAGATCGCTAGACCATTATTATAAAACAAAATGTGCAGTTTTACGGAGATATGTGCCCTGAAAACATACGTCGAGACGCATCATAAATTGCTCTACAGACGCTGAGACACATCATACATTACTCTCAGAGCTTTATACAAAAAAAACACATCATACGTTACTTTCACAGCAGACGTCGAGACACATCATACTTTACTCCACGCCAAGACACATCATACATTACTCTCAAGCTCTATATCAAACTGACGCCAAGACACATCATACATTACTCTCAGAACTCTATATTAAACTGACGCCGAGACAAATCATACATTACTCTCAGAGCTCTATATCAAACAGACGCCAAGACACATCATACATTACTCTCAGAGCTCCACAGACATTAAGTCACATCATGCATTACTCTCAGAACTCTAGCAAACATCATACATTACTCTCAGAGCTCTACAGACGCCAAGACACCTCATTCATTACTCTCAGAGCTCTACAGACGCCTAGACACATCATACATTACTCTCAGAACTCTACAGACGCCAAGACACACCATACATTACTCTCAGAACTCTATATCAAACAGACGCCAAGACACATCATACATTACTCTCAGAGCTCAACATAAGCCAAGACACATCATTCATTACTCACAGAACTCTGCATCAAACAGACGCCAAGACACATCATACATTACTCTCAGAGCTCTATATGAAACAGACGCCAAGACACATCATACATTACTCTCAGAGATCTATATCAAACAGACGCCAAGACACATCATACATTACTCTCAGAGCTCTACAGACGCCAAGACACATCATACATTACTCTCAGAACTCAACATAAGCCAAGACACATCATTCATTACTCTCAGAACTCTGCATCAAACAGACGCCAAGACACATCATACATTACTCTCAGAGCTCTATATCAAACAGACGCCAAGACACATCATACATTACTTTCAGAGATCTATATCAAACTGACGCCAAGACACATAATACATTACTCTCTGAGCTCAACATACGCCAAGACACATCATACATTACACTCAGAGTTACACAGACGCCAAGACACATCATACATTACTCTCAGAACTCTACAGACGGCAAGACACGTCATACATTACTCTCAGAGCTCTATATCAAACAGACGCCAAGACACATCATACATTACTCTCAGAGCTCTATATCAAACAGACGCCAAGACACATCATACATTACTTTCAGAGATCTATATCAAACTGACGCCAAGACACATCATACATTACTCTCAGAGCTCTACAGACGGCAAGACACGTCATACATTACTCTCAGAGCCCTATATCAAACAGACGCCAAGACACATCATACATCACTCTCAAAACTCTACAGACGGCAAGACACGTCATACATTACTCTCAGAGCTCTATATCAAACAGACGCCAAGACACATCATACATTACTCTCAGAGCTCTACATAAAACAGACGCCAAGACACATCATACATTACTCTCAGGGCTCTACAGACGCCAAGACACGTCACACATTACTTTCAGAACTCTACATCAAACTGACGCCAAGACACGTCATACATTACTCTAAGAGCTCCACATACGCCAAGACACATCATACATTACACTCAGAGTTACACAGACGCCAAGACACATCATACATTACTCTCAGAACTCTACAGACGGCAAGACACGTCATACATTACTCTCAGAGCCCTATATCAAACAGACGCCAAGACACATCATACATCACTCTCAAAACTCTACAGACGGCAAGACACGTCATACATTACTCTCAGAGCTCTATATCAAACAGACGCCAAGACACATCATACATTACTCTCAGAGCTCTACATAAAACAGACGCCAAGACACATCATACATTACTCTCAGGGCTCTACAGACGCCAAGACACGTCACACATTACTTTCAGAACTCTACATCAAACTGACGCCAAGACACGTCATACATTACTCTAAGAGCTCCACATACGCCAAGACACATCATACATTACTCTCAGAGCTCAACATACGCCAAGACACATCATACATTACTCTCAAGGCTCTACATAAAACAGACGCCGAGACACATCATACATTACTCTCAGAGCTCAACATACGCCAAGACACATCATACATTACTCTCAGAGCTCTGCATCAAACAGACGCCGAGACACATAATATATTACTGTCAGAGCTCTATAGAAACCTAGACACACCATACATTACTCTCAGAACTCTATATTAAACAGACGCCGAGACACATCTTACATTAGTCTCAGAGCTCAACATACGCCAAGACACGTCATATATTACTCTCAGGGCTCTACATAAAACAGACGCCGAGACACGTCATACATTACTCTCAAAGCTCTACAGACGCCAAGACACATAATACATTACTCTCAGGGCTCTACATAAAACAGACGCCGAGACACGTCATACATTACTCTCAGAGCTCTACAGACGCCAAGACACATCATACATTACTCTCAGGGCTCTACATAAAACAGACGCCGAGACACGTCATACATTACTCTCAAAGCTCTACAGACGCCAAGACACATCATACATTACTCTCAGGGCTCAACATACGCCAAGACACATCATACATTACTCTCAGAGCTCTGCATCAAACAGACGCCGAGACACATAATATATTACTGTCAGAGCTCTATAGAAGCCTAGACACACCATACATTACTCTCAGAGCTCTACAGACGCCAAGACACATCATACATTACTCTCAGAGCTCTATATTAAACTGACGCCAAGACACATCATACATTACTCTCAGAACTCTATATTAAACTGACGCCAAGACACATCATACATTACTCTCAGGGCTCTACATAAAACAGACGCCGAGACACATCATACATTACTCTCAGAGCTCTATATCAAACAGACGCCTGGACATATCATACATTACTCTCAGAACTCTATATCAACCAGACGCCAAGACACATCATACATTACTCTCAGAGCTCTACATCAAACAGATGCCAAGACACATCATACATTACTCTCAGAGATCTATATCAAACTGACGCCAAGACACATCATACATTACTCTCAGAACTCTATATCAACCAGACGCCAAGACACATCATACATTACTCTCAGAGCTCTACATCAAACAGATGCCTAGACACATCATACATTACTCTCAGAGCTCTACATCAAACTGACGCCAAGACACATCATACATTACTCTCAGAGCTCTACAGACGCCAAGACACATCATACATTACTCTCAGAGCTCTACAGACGCCAAGACACATCATACATTACTCTCCGATCTCTACGGACGCCAAGACACATCATACATTACTCTCAGAGCTCTACAGACGCCAAGACACATCATACATTACTCTCAGAGCTCTACAGACGCCGATACACTTCATACATTATTCTCAGAGCTTTACAGACGCCAAGACACATCATACATTACTCTCAGAACTCTACAGACGCCAAGACACATCATACATTACTTTCAGAGCTCTATATCAAACAGACGCCAAGACACATCATACATTACTCTCAGGGATCTATATCAAACAGACGCCAAGACACATAATACATTACTCTCAGAGCTCAACATACGCAAGACACATAATACATTACACTCAGAGTTATACAGACGCCAAGACACATCATACATTACTCTCATAACTCTACATACGCCAAGACACATCATACATCACTCTCAGAACTCTATATCAAACAGACGCCAAGACACATCATACATTACTCTCAGAGCTCAACATACGTCAAGACACATCATACATCAAACATCTACGACGCTGGCCCAACATTGTGTCAACGTAGGACCAACGTATTGTGCCTGCTGGGTAATCGGCGGTGATGACACCTTGACATCAAAGTGACATCCTGAAACATGTCATTACATTTCATCTAGATGTAACCCGTGAATAGGCAAGCGCCACAGTATTCAATATTTTTCTTTTTCTTCACGTCAAAATGGGCGGGGGCCCTAGGGTAGTGGTTAGCACCGCTGCCTTTCACGCCAAAGTTCGGGGTTCGGTTCCCGGTCTCGGCGGTTTCAAAGAAACAAAAAATGTTTCTTCCCCATCCACGTGTGAAAGTTAGTATTGTGGGGAGCCTCCGTGACCGAGAGGTAGCGTGCTCGGCCTCAGACCGCCAGGGCTCGAATTTCGAATCCTGTGTCTGGAGGAAAGTGTCATCTCAATCATCTCACCATCCTCAGGAGGTTCTCCTGGCCCAGTTTAGCCTATATGTGCACAAAGGTGGCCTAAAGCCCGATTCATTTCATTTTTTTCTTCACGTCAAATACAAGTGTTCGTGAAATAATTTGACGTTCAATCAATAGGAATTATACATATTTTGTCTTAAATCAGACAAAAGACAGTTATGACTTAAGACTGATAATTCGATGAAAAAATGTGAGCATATACTGGAAGATTTAACTACCTTTTAAACACCGCCCTATGAATTTGCTGAAATGTTTAAGATTATTATTATTTCGTGATTGCCATTATTAATTTGCATGTGTGTTCTTTAACCGCCAAGTTATTCAATTTGAATTTTCACCAACTTGAAGTTGTGTCTCGCTGACGCGATCCACAACTTCAAGTGAGTGAAAATTATTCAGATTTGACAAAATGGAGGTCAACTCTTTTCAAATCGTGCTGAGTGATGTCACATTTGTTCTTTAACATATTTAAAATGTGGTACTTAATGTGGTAATAAACAATGAAAACCCGAACATACGCGACACCGGCGGCTAAAGGGTTAATTATAACGCTTGCAAGGGTTAACTGGCTAAGTCAGGCTGATGAGACAAAAGGGTTAAATCAAGTAATTGCTGTTAACACTAGGCCCGAGAACTCTATCTAGATAAAGTTCTTGCTAGACCTATGTAGACAAACATTGGCTGAGGTGCCGGGCCACAATTGAATCGTCTTATTCGATAGATAGGCTAAGTGTGAGCTCTGGCTTCTATCTTACAGAGATAAGACCCTCAAGTGTCCCCATTATCACACCTCGCTGATAACATAGATAAGGCGAGGCTCGTCCTTACTAGCATTTTCAACAGTACAGCCATCCACTGATCGTCACTATTATATGTATGTCTTCACCTCGACCCAACAAACACGAGACGTTGGCTCGTAGAATAAATGAATGAATGAAAGAATGAATGAATGAATGAATGAATGAATGAATGAATGAATGAATGAATGAATGAATGAATGAATGAATACAATGGATTACTAAATTAATTAATGAGTGAATGAATAGGCCTACAATGAATGAATGAATGATTGAATGAATGAATGAATGAATGAATGAATGAATGAATGAATGAATGAATGAATACAATTGATTACTGAATGAATTATTTAATTTTTTAGGCCACCTTTGTGTACATATAGGCTAAACTGGGCCAGGAGAACCTCCCGATGATGTTGAGATGACACTGCCCTCTAGACACAGCATTTCAAATTCGAGCCCCGACTTAGGCTCCCAACAATATTCAATCTTTACGAATGAGCGGGGAAGAAACATTTTGTTTCTTTGAAACTTAAAGGCCAGAGTGGGGTTCGAATCCGCGATGTCCGATTTTCCAAGCAGGCAGCTTTAACCACTGCACCCTTGCTGGGTAAAGACCTGTATGTAAGGCAGGAGTCCCTCCCGGTGTAGTGGTTATAGCTACCTGCCTGATACGCCGGAGCTTGCGGGTTCGTCCACGCTCTGGTATTCCAACTTCAACGAAATAAAATGCTTCTTCCCTGCGCACTCGTAAAGATTCAGAATTGTGCGACACCTTGCATTCCACTGTGGTCGTTTAACTCTACTTTGTGTTTTCCTGTTATGTCATTTCTAAATTTCTATACTGACTCTTTCGCCGAATATATACGTAATAATCGCCACATTAATTCGCCGATTGATCGCCACTTTCGCCACAAACTTTCTTCAATCAGCGAACAGTTTGCGAATGAGTAAATATTACTTTACGTCGCTTTCTGCACAATCATGGCAATATCGCGACAGAAGGAAACCCAAAGTCGGGACGATGCCCTACTCTTATTTCGAATGACTTCAAGGGTTCTTTATAGTGCACAGTACCATAGGCAGCACTGTATACTTCATGCCTTTGAACAGTTTGGAGCACTGTCGAACAGTTGGTGACAAATTCGTCGCAGAATATTCGCCATTTTTTGTCGCAAAAAATTAGTCAACTTCGCCAATTGGTCACAGTTTTCTGAGATTTTCACTTAAATCAAGATATCGCACCACCATCAACGTAGCTGTTCAGTGTAAATGGTTCTAGGATTCCGGCATGAATGACTGACCGACTTTCTACCGCTGCAGATTCAGGAGGTATATTGTTATTTTATGGTGGTACTTGTGCCTGTCACTGTTCGATCGGTACTACACGTTGAATCAAAGCTGGTTCAATGTTGGTCCACCGTCTACGATGCTGGCCCAACATTGGACCAGAATTGGTTGAACGTATCGTGTTTAGTAGGATAGAGAAGCCAGGATATGACTGGTGATCCACAAAGTACCATCCAAAGTACTTTACAATGCTGGTCCAATGTTGGTCCATCGTCTACGACGCTGGCCCAACATTGAACCAGCCTTGGGTGAACGTCTAGTGTTTGCTGAGACAGGCGCAGCCACATCTAAATAGTCACTCGTCGGTGCGCTTGGCGAACTAAACAATTTGCTGGCTCCCCATCCCAGATCATTGCTCTGGTTTGTGAAGCACATGACTCGGGAGTGATTCCCGCGCCGCCGCCGTCTATGTAGCTGTTCCTGGCTGGAGCCAGCAATCGGACCAGAGACATTCACATCGTAACATACCGCGCTCGTCGCGGGGTGCACTTTGAGAGCCGAATGATCCACAGCGTTTACTGCGGCCTACATAACACACGCGCCCTACTCAACAGAAAACGTGGGTCTGACTAAACCAAAAAACTACACCCTAAACAAACTCACTTCAGCGTGTTTGACACGGCGTCGCTAGATGTAGGACGTGAACTGAATGCCGAGATATGGAAGAGAAATAGGTGAATCGAATATCACAACACGATTAGGACGTAATTATACATCTGGATTTAAAAAGCGAGCAAGGATAACCGCATAATGATTAGACATACACACCTGTGTGTTTGCGCTGTGTTGATGTTCGCCCTCATAACACAAGCTCAGGGCAAAGGTAAGAACACATATAACATACTGCTCAGCAAAGCCAAAATGTAGTATCTGCTTACTGGTAAAGTAAGCAGATACTGTCTTTTGGCTTTCCAGATCAGCATACTACCCAGCACACACAATGTTCAGCCAGTGATGGTTCACCGTTGGGCACAGACGGTAGACCAACCCTTTTAGCGCTAAACACGACTAAATCAATGTCGTTTCAGCTGGTTCAATCACAGTTATCGGGGGCGAAATGTGTGTTTAAACATCAAGATTAGCAAATGTTTGGTTTCAATTTAAACAAATATGAGTAATTTTCACCCACTTTAAGTTGTGGGTCGCGGTAGCGACACACAACTTCAAGTGGATGAAAATTTAAATTTTCTGACTCAGGGCTTTAAGGGTTAAAGGTCAACGTATAGTGCTTACCGGGATACAAGCTATTAACCTGGGATGTTAGGTCTATATATGATAAAGCCTACATGTAATATATGATAGGTATTCCTATACCAGATAATATATTCTTTATTTATGTAGATTAAGCAGTTACACATGAATAGCCTGCGCATGTATGGTTGTGGTATGTGTGGACAAAAGAGTGTACTAAGTATGGGGAGGTCAATTATATGACATTATTATGACTGACTCCCTTTCGGTTTTTACTTCACAAAATATAAACTTATTCGTTTTATATGTTTGATAAGTTTATGGACATTGTAATAACATTACAATATCATTCCAAGCGTGAAACATAAATATTGTTGACATTTTACTGCACCCACATTATTGTTTTCCTAATGGATTATTACTTTTGTTGTCATTCTATACGGCCTTTTCTTCCTTACTTCAGACTCATTGAGTTCTAAACCGATTGACTTGAAATGATTGTGCTCACATCAGTGTTTGATTAGTGAGGACAGGTAGGGTATCTTATCTGCTATCAACGATTAGAGCTGATTACTGGATGTCATTAGACCAAACATTTTCAAATCTTGATGTTTAAACAAACATTTCGTTCCCAATAAATGGAATTTAAACATGTTAAACAGCTAATAAAATACATTATAAACAATAAGTATAGTCGCGCTTAGAGGTTAAAGGGACTGGCCCATGCTAAAATCATAAAAAAATCGGTGATTTTATTTTGGCTTCTTAATATTACCATATGATGTGAACATGTACATAGACTAGAGATGCAAAAGTTTTTTAATTTTTCTGCTGCGCATTCACCAGTTAGACTAGATATGGAGAATAAATTCCCGTATTTCTAATTTTTGACATGGTTGTCAATAATTAGAAATCAGGATTTTCGTCTCTATATCTAGCCTAACTGGTGAATGCGCAACACAAAAATTAAACAACTTTTGCATTTCTAGTCTATGGACATGTTTACATCATATGGTCATATTAAGAAGCCAAAATAAAATCACCGATTTTTTTATGATTTTAGCATGGGCCAGTCCCTTTAATTAACTAGTTCTATGGTGGCGTCGTATGACAATTAACACACATCGAAGTTTTATTTCTGAAAATGCTTTATCCGACATGAGCTGATTATTATCAGTTTTTCTAACCCTTTAATACAATATGTTTCAATAAATAAAATAGATAATAATTATTTGCGTGTCTAAATTTTCTGCCGTAATTAATAACAGGCAGTTTGGGCTATACAATGAAATATTTCCGCGCTGTAAGAGTTAATATAACAGGCAGTTTGCGCCATACAATGTCACGTCTCGTTCGCGCTAATTACTGGCTGTAAAACCAGTCACATCTCCTTATCCTTATCACGTTCAGCAGGTCATTGTTATCACGCCTTAACCAATGATTGTGATCTCTCTATACACAAACAACAATTAGCACGTTATCATGCTCAGCAAGCACGAGACGCTGGCCCAACGCTGGTTCACCGTTGGACCAACGTCGTAGACGGTGTGCCAGCAATAGACCAACGTTGGGCCAACAACTCATGTTTGCTGGGTGGCTACGTGACGGACCTCACAATTTTTTCTGGATCTTGCGCCAGCATTGGTTTAAAGTTGGGCCAGTGCCGGCGATGATAGCTCAATACACCCTTGAAGCGCTATTTTTTTAAAATAAACCATGAGACCAGAGGGTTATTTTCAATTTGAAATCATCACAAATGTTAGTTTTTAGCTCTTTTCTCTTCATTTGTATACCTATGTTATGGGTCGACGGCGATTTTAAATATTTGACTTTTTTCAGTGCGGGGATCTAGGCCTACTTTAGACGTCAGAATCCTAACTAATAATCTCAATAAACCTCACGACAATTGAAATTGACCACTACTTCATCGATTTCCATTAAAGCACCAAATTAAATAATTTGAATTTTCGCCCACTTGAACTTGTGTCTTGCTACCGCGACCCACTACTTCAAGCGGGTGACAATTAGCCTACTGATATGTGTTTAATTTGATACCAAACATTTGCAAATCTTGATGTTTAAACACTTATTTTACTCTCAATAACAGTGATTTGATCGGCGAATTGAACAATTTTAAAACTTCTATAATCGCAATTAGTTGGTAAAGAATCAACACACACCACAGTGTCTTATGCACAATCTGCCTATACACAAGATACAGCTAGATATAGAACCTTTATCTGTTTATATAGGCAATTATAAGTACAGTTTGTTCTTATAGCCTACAGTATCATTTTCAGTGATAAGTTGTGCTAATACAAAATTTCGCAAGATTGTTAAATTTGCGAAAATCAAGGGGTCTTGTCAAGTTGAAAAAAATCCAAAAATCTGAGGAAAACTCGGATTGGTCAGACCTCATCCACCCACCCCCCTATCCAAATTTCTATTTTTTTTTAAAACATGAAAACAACAAAAAAAAACCGAGTGGGGGCTCGACTCACCAACCCACTTCTGAGTTTTTTTTCTCGGATTTTTGGATTTTTTTTAACTTGACAAAACCCCTAAAGCCTCGCGAAACTTACCCGATTGGCGGTATGACAACAGCGCTAATTGTTTGCGTTATAGTTCCGATAAGGGGGGTATGCCTATATATCTTTAGTCACTGATGCAGACGTAAATACAGAACATGCAAAACAAAGTTACTAGGCATATAACTGTTAACCCTTATACTGTTAAGTTATTTTATTTAACTTTTCAACCAATTGAGGTTGTGTCTCGCTACCGCGATCCACAACCTCCAATGGTTGAAAACTACTCAACTACTCATATTTGTTAAATTTGAGAGCAAACATTTACACATCTTGCTGTTTAAACAGTTATTTTATTCCCAATAACATTGGTTTAATTGGTTAATAAAACAGATTAAAAACGACTATTTTCGTGATAAGCAGGCAAAGGGTTGAGAAAAAAAAATCTGATCAATAACAATTTGGAATACAAATGGTAAAATAAAGTACAAGCTACTGTAACGGCACTATCTCCCTCTCAATTACC
Organism: Flabesymbios commensalis; assembly: GCA_964017125.1. Taxonomy (NCBI): domain Eukaryota; kingdom Metazoa; phylum Annelida; class Polychaeta; order Terebellida; family Flabelligeridae; genus Flabesymbios; species Flabesymbios commensalis. Next base: position 71,945,595 of record OZ024914.1, on the reverse strand, counting down.
ACATTCCCAGTAAACACAAAACATTCGTAAACATGTATGCAACGTTGGCCCAACATCTTCGACGTTGGTCCAGCATTGTGTAAGTGTTATACAAATATTTTGTGTTTACTGGGTTCCTTCTCGGGTTGACTGTATGGAGGCAAGAAGGCATTCCGAGATGTTTCCCCGAAAATTGACTATTTTGTTACTTGATCCCCAACTGGTGTATGTAGGTGTTAGTTAAATGTGTGAGTCTGTAAACTATGATACGCAGACGGCAGAACAGCTGTCAGACTGGTCAACCGCAGTACAACACATTCTGAACCCTTTTGGGACCGTAGGCCTATATATATGCGTTTTCAAACAGATTTCAGACTAAATAAATTCAACTCTAATTGCTCAAATGCTTTGTGGTAGATGCTTAGTTAATCTAATAATTACATTTTGAAGACGTCTATTTTTTAATAAATATAAATCTTTTTCGTCATTTGGAGCTGGAAATTGCGTTAGCAATTCCAGCTTCAAATGAATGAAAAATAATCTGAAAAATACCGGCAGCATAAGGGTTAACCCTAACAACGCTCAAATAGTCTTGTATACACCATGGAGATCAAATGGGTTTTTTCAATTTCAAATCATCATAAATGTCTTAGTTAGCTCTTTCCGCTTTATTTGAATACCTATGTTATAGGTCTACGGCCAGTATATTTTTTCACTTTTTCAGTGCGGGGACCGTCTTTGGACGTCAGAATCTGACGTCTATAGACGTCAGATTCTGACGTCTTAAGACGGTCCCCGCGCTGAAAGGGTTGACCCTCTAGGGCCTCTACCCACTAGGCACCACTATAATCTTCATAATCCCTTTTTTTATCTGTTTTATCAGCAGTTTAAATCACAGTTATTGGGAATGGAGCAAGTGTTTAAACATCAAGATTTGAAAATGTTGGTCTCAAATTAAACAAATATGAGTAATTTTCACTCACTTCAGGTTGCGGGTCGCGAAACACAACTTTAGGTGGGTGAAAATTTAAAGGGTGACTACATTCCTAAGGAGTTGGGTCAATTGCAGGGCATCGTATGAGACATTTTCTCAGAAAAGACGCAGAATCACTCTTAACTTTATGCACGAATCCAGTTGATTGGTTGGGCGCATAGCCAGTCAACGCCATAGCGACAGTAACATTATTCTCACGTTGATTTCGGAATTACAAGTGATTTAAAGTAGGTGGGTCGTTATGTTATGTTATGTTATGCTGAGTGTGTGGGCGCAGCATAGCCAACGTCCACGGGAGATCCCCAGCACACACAAGACATTCACCCAATGCTGTTTCGATGTTGGTCCACCGTCTCCGACGCTGGCCCAACATTGAAACAGCATTAGGTGAATGGCTCGTGTTTGTAGGGGAGGGGTCCGCCGCAATGTGAATATTATGGTTCAGTGAAGCATAACGACACTATATTTGAGCCTGGTTACTGTAGATCTGGTAATATTCGCGTGGTTTTAATTTTCGCGAATTTCGCGAGGAGGACAAGTTCGTGAATTCAAGAATCACGCTAAAATTATTTTTATAATAGCGGTACTGAAGAAAAATGAATATTCGCGAATTCTAAAGTTTGTGAAAGGACCCCAAATCGGAAATTCGCGAAAATTTAAACAAGCGAAAATTACCAGATCTACAGTATAACCCATACCGACATGATCCTCTCTCATGTGACTATTCTTTCTGATAGCCTCGTTTCTGTTTGTAGGTTTGTAAAGCAATAATCTACATCGAAGCTGCTTGATAATTAACCCGTACACCACTGGTGTACGCATGATAATTAACTCATACACCACTGGTGTACGCTTGATAATTAACCCATACACCACTGGTGTACGCTTGATAATTAACCCATACACCACTGGTGTACGCTTGATAATTAACCCATACACCACTGGTGTACGCTTGATAAAAAACCCATACACCACTGGTGTACGCTTGATAATTAACCCATACACCACAGGTGTACGCTTGATAATTAACCCATACACCACTGGTGTACGCTTGATAATTAACCCATACACCACTGGTGTACACTACAATGATAAGGCAATTTTTCTTCAGCACTTGCAATGTAGGCCCTACTATAGTTTCAGGCGTGAAATATCTCGTAAAATCTGTGGCACAGAATAATATGTTTTGTAACTGGTATTTAACTTTTTCAGCGCGGGGATCGACTTTAGACGTCAGAATGTCAGATTCTGATGTCTAAAGTCGATTCTGATGTCTAAAGTCGAACCCAGCACTGGAAGAGTGAAAAACATGTATAACGGTCGTAGACCCATAACATAGGTATTCAACTGAAGCGGAAATAGCTAACTAAGACATTTATGATGATTTCAAAATGAAAAACCCTTTGGTCTCCATAGTTTTTACAACAATATTTCAGTGTTGTAAGGGTTAAAAATTATTGTTATAGCTCAGAGCAACACGCTTGTTGTTCAACTTACCTGAGGAATCTTGAAATAGATAACTATACCCGTTTCAATATAAGCCTAAATACAACGCTGAAATATTTTGTAAAAACCATGGAGATCAAAGGCTTTTTCTATTTTGAAATCATCATAAACGTCTTAGTTAGGGGGCCACCATTCGATATCCAGGGGGGGAGGAGGGCTGGAGTTTTTGTCGCGGACAAATTATTTATTTCAACCGGGCTCGGCAGCGCTCTGAAAATTTCACATTTTGTTACATGTTTATATAGAACAGTTATTGAAGTAAATTATTTATTTCACGCAGAGTCCGCCCGAAATTATTTATTTCATAAAAAATCCAGCCCCCCCCCCCCCCCCTGGAAATTGAATGGTGACCCCCTTAGCTTCATTTGAATACCTATGTTATTTGGTCTAAGGCCACAATAATCATAATTTTTTTACAGCGCGTATTTAGACGTCAGATTCTGACGTCTGCAGACGTCAGATTCTGGCGTCTAAAGACGGTCTCCACGCTGAAAGGGTATAGTTTAATAAATTACTGGCTCCGCTGGCCATAAAGGGTTAAAGAAAGTTCACCAGCGTTACATCTTCCAGGCAATAAGCTGCACCATCTCTGCCAAATTTCCGGGCAGACATGCGCACAACGGGTGGCTGTTCTGTCAATTAGTGTCGGCTGTGCCGTCAGTCACCCAGCCTCCCTCTGTCTATACTTGACGGATGACCTAGTTCTGATAGCCCCGTTTGGTTGATTGAGGCACGCGTCAAATATGCACTTAGGCTACAGCCTTTCTCATCATCGCCTCAAACATGTACTTACAGCCTTATTCCTCATCGCTATTAACATGTACGTACAGCCTTCTTCCTCATCGCTATTAAACATTTACTTACAGCTTTCTTCCTCATCGATATTAAACATGTACTTACAGCCTTCTTCCTTATCATCTCAACCACGTACTTACAGCCTTCTTCCTCATCGCATCAACCATGTACTTACAGCCCTCTTCCTCATGGCTATTAACATGTACCTACAGCCTTCTTCTCACCACCTCAACCATATACTTACAGCCTTCTTCCTCATCGCCTCAACCATGTACTTACAGCCTTCTTCTTCGTGGCTATTAACATGTACTTACAGCCTTCTTCCTCGTGGCTATTAACATGTACTTACATCCTTCTTCCTAGTGGCAATAACCATGTACTTACAGCCTTCTACCTCATCACTTTTACACTTACAAAGTGAATGATCAGTTTGCCCTTTTCACGTCATAGGTGACACTTTGATCGCCATGTGGGCAGTCACAGCCCAGCAAACACGTCACGTACCCAGTAAACACAAAACATCTGTATGACATTTGTACAATGTTGGACAAACGTCGAAAACGTTGGGCCGACGTTGTACAAATGTTACACAAATTTGTTTGCAGGCTAAGCCTCAAATGATGGGTTAAGGTTGGGCCGACGTTGTTGACCATGGCCAAACAATAACTCAACGTTGGACCAATAAATCACTAAATGGGTATCAATAATGGAGTTAATCAGAACCGTCCATTAACTTTTGCCCGCCAAAATATCTTTAAATTTTCACCCATTTGAAGTTGTGTCTCGCTACCGCGACCCACAAGTTCGCGTAGGTGAAAATTACTCATATTCGTTTAACTTGGGACAAAAAACTGCAAATCTTGATATTGAAACATATATTTTAATCCCAATAACAGTATTTAATTAAAAAATACATAACAATTTGATTGGTATACCTTGTTTTGATTAAATAGACTCCGTGTTTTGTAACCCTAGTAATTTAAATCCCTTAAAGTGGTCAACCTGCAAGTAAGCTTTTTGGTCAAAACTGTTTTATAGTGAACATTGATTACTGTATTCAACTGAAATTACCAATTATTAAACATTTCAGTCCTAGGATCGACTTTAGACGTCATTATCTGACGTCTACTGACGTCAAATAATGACGTCTAAAGTCGATCCCCGCACTGGAAGAATTGAAAAACATGTAATGGCCGTAGAATGATAACAGGTATTCAAATGAAGCATAAAAAGCTAACTAAGATATTCAAATTGAAAAGACCATTTCGTCGCCTCGGAGCTAAATGATCCTATCTGACACTCGTTAGAGTGGCGTCGCCTCGGAGCTAAATGATCCTATCTGACACTCGTTAGAGTGGCAGATAGGATTATTTAGCTCCGAGGCGACGATTTGGTCTCATAGTTCATATAAAATTATGTTGGCGCTGTAAGGGTTGAAACACTTAAAGTTTTCAGTGGCGGAAGCGACTCACAACTTCAAGAAACAAATATATAATATTTACGTGGAACTAGATAGGCGTGAAATAACTCCGTATTTTATAAAAAGTATCGTAGTCAATGTGTGTAATTAAGTCCCCGTTGCCATGGTTGCCGTTATGGTTAGTGACAGGTGGGACATGAAAGTCAGAAAACACGCGACGTTGGACAAATTCTGGCTTGATGTTTGTCCAGCGTCGTAGACGTTGGGCCAGCATTAACCCAACGTCGGTTCAATGTTTTCTGTTTGCTGAGAAGTCTGCTCATTCTCACATGCATCTCTCGCCAAATAGCCGTTACAACCTCACATAAAGGCAAATAACTCTTAATAGGCCTACCTCACATAAATGAAATGAAATGAATCGGGTTTAGGCCATCTTTGTGCACATATAGGCTAAACTGGGCCAGGAGAACCTCCTCAGGATGGTGAGATGATTGAGATGACACTGTCCTCCAGACACAGAATTCGAAATTCGAGCCCTGGCGGTCTGAGGCCGAGCACGCTACCTCTCGGTCACGGAGGCTCCCCACAATACTGACTTTCACACGTGGATGGGGAAGAAACATTTTTGTTTCTTTCAAACCGCCGAGACCGGGAACCTAACCCCGAGCTCTGGTGTGAAAGGCAGTGGTGCTAACCACTACCCTAGGGGCCCCGCCCCACAACTTCAAGAAACAAATATTTAATAATATTTACGTGGAGCTAGATAGGCGTGGAATAACTCCGTATTTTATAAAAGTATCGTAGTCAATTTGTGTAATTAAGTCCGCGTTGCCACGGATACTGTTATAGTTAGTGACAGGTGGGATATGAAAAAAACACGAGATGTTGGACAAATTCTGGTTTGATGTTTGGCCAGCGTCGTAGACGTTGGGCCAACATTAACCCAACATCGGTTCAATGTTTTGTGTTTGCTGGGAAGTCTGCTTATTCTCACACGCATCTCTCGCCAAATAACCCTAACAACCTCACATAAAGGCAACTAACTCTTATACCTCACATACACGACAAGGCCTGCATGAAAATATCCACTACACACAAACCTACAGTCTGTTTCACCAGATCCTGGGAGTAGCCTTTTTCCAATTTGCTTGGTCGCTCTTCAAAATGTTCTAACAAAGTTTTTCTCGGAGCATTTTTTCATCTTCCCCTAACATCCCTGAAAATTTGGTGCCAGTGTGTTGTGTATTTTGGAAGTTGGACCATTTGGCATATAATAGAATTCTTGTTTCACGGTAATGGTGTTAAAGAGAGCTGTAATTTTGAAAATTTATCACATGCCAAATGGTATTTTGTTAATTTTTTTCAAAGAGCGACCGAGCAAATTGAAAAAAGTCAACTCCCATGATCTGGTGAAACAGACTGTAGATCAGCTATGAAGTACTTGTTAAGTCTCCATTAATCCAGATAGCCGTAATTATTATTAATATGAGCAAGGAATGTAAACAAATAAAATAAAAAAACAATCAGTATTTTGTTTCATTGGATTGAAATTTAAAAAAAATTTATCAATTAAGCCTGACTTTTTTTGTAATCTAATGTTTTATGAACACACTGTCAAAATGCTATTAATAGAGCCTTGGATTTATGTAGTAATCAAGTTGATACCAGTTGATAATTTAGTGGTTTGTTGCTAATATCAGAGTAGATTAGGCCTCTGTTAATAATCAAGTGGAATACAGTTAATTATCCATCGAATTACCGTTATCATGGTTATTATCGGAGGGATTTAATACCTTCAATAATCCAGTGGATTATCGGTAATATCAGAGTAGATTACCGTAAATAATCCGTTACCGTTGGTATTAGAGTGGATTACCGTAAATGATCAGTTACCGTTGATATTAGCGTAGATTACCGTACCATTAATAATAATGGTGGATTACCGTTATTAATCCGTTACCGTTGGTATCAGAGTGGATCACCGTTATTAATCCGTTACCGTTGGTATCAGAGTGGATCACCGTTATTAATACGTTACCGTTGGTATCAGAGTGGATCACCGTTTTTAATCCGTTACCGTTGGTATGAGTGGAAATCAGAATCAGAAATCAGAAATGTTTTATTTGACCTAGCTATTACATACATTTTTCATACAATGTGTTTGGTATACAAGTGGTCAGGGAGACTCTCCTTAAGGTCAGTAAATGACCGCTGACAGGAGGGCCACCCTTTAGATAACTTACAGATACAATATATATTTTCTCTTTACGCTTACAAAAATACACTATAATAATAATAATTAAACGGTAATTAACGGTATAGAATAGCTTTAACAGTAATCAGAAGTGGATTACCGTTAATAACAAAGTAGACCACTGTTACTAATGGATTACCGTTAACATCAGAGTGGATTACCGTTAATAGTCTAGTAGTTTACTGTTAAAAAAACAGTGGAGTACTGTTAATAACAGAGCATATTACTATTAATAATCATGTAGATTATCGTTAACAATCAGTTGGATTATCGTTTATAATCCCGTGGATTACCTTTAATGATCCAGTAGATTAATTACCGGTAATAATGCAGTTGCAAATTTAGTTTTAAACGTAAAATATGTTACGAGTAGCCTACATATTCGATATTATACTTTCAACCAGACATGAATGTTTAGCGTACACAGAACTCTTAATGGAAACACACTGACATTTGGCGGGATGTATAGCCCAGCAAACATCAATGATGTTTTAATGTTGGTTCACCGTCTACGACGCTGGCCCAACATTAAAACAATATTGTTACAACGCTTCGTGTATGATAGCCTGCGCTATGTGATGGTTCACGCTGTGTAATTTCACTGAGTACGGATATATGCATATTTATATTAATGTTGGTCCACCGTCTACGACGCTGGCTCAAGGTTAAAACAATATTGGCATTGGTAGGCCCTACATCGCTTCGTGTTTGATGGTATGCACTATGCGATGCTACGCGCTATGTGATTTTCCTTAGCTAGTAGTGATGCATCTTGATTACCTTTGCAAGATAAATTAATGAATTACAAGACATGAGGTCAACGACCCTAACTTCTGGGAAATAATGTTAATACTGAATGAACACGTGTGCACATATTTATCTCATGCATGACACATATATGTATGATTCATTGTTTGTGTGTGTTTGCTTTACTTTCTTGTACGAATAAAATACATTATTATTACTATTATTAGTATTATAGCCGTAGGATAGAAAGGGTGTGATAGCTGTGACTTTGGGCAGAGAGGGTCAAACAGCTGACTGCTCCTCATTTCACGGCGGCTGTCTGAGTGAGAGAAGCCACAGCGGTGCGCTCCCAGAAAACACAATGTTGGTCTAATGCTGGCCCAGCGTCGTAGACGGTGAGCCAACATTAGCCCAACATTGAGTCAATTCCTAGCGTTTTCCGGGATACGAAGTGCACATGCCAAAACTGTCACCGCTCTATAATCCATTCTTGAAAATAGCCTCACATAGATCATGAACGAGTGACAAGCAATTCTTGGAATATTTCTGAAATTCGCCGCAGCCTGTGAGAAAACATCCCGAAAACGATCAGCTTCTTTTGAAGTTTTTAAGCCGGATCGCTTGGTTGACTTCACATGTTCAGAGCATCCAAAAGGAACGGCTTCACAGAAAACACGAGACTTTGATCCAAAGTTGTTTTATTATTGGGCCACCGTCTTCGACGCTGGCCCAACAATAAGCCAACGTTGGTTTAGCGTTTTATGTTTGCCGGCTGACTATTACGAGCTTCGGTCTGATAAATGGGATGATAACACTCCTACATTAGGATCACCTGTTTCCAACATTTGACAGACGCATTTCCAAAACTTCGTGTGCAGTGTTTTTGCCTACTTACTCAAGTTTTACTTGAACGCTTTAACCCATGAGCCAGACACAAAAATAGCAATATAATATATGTTGTCTCTTTAACCTTTTCACTACCATACATGACGGAAATTTCCGTCGTCATTCGTCAATGAACGTAACCATAAAATGACACAAATTTTCGTCAAATATATACTACATTTATGTATTTTTCGTCATTTGAAGCTGGAAATTGCGTTAGCAATTCCAGCTTCAAATGACGAAAAATAGAACTCCTACACCAGTATATCTGGATCCTGGCATGCACCCCGGCCTGGAAGTCAAAGGGTTAATAATAATGTATATAGGACGTAGTAATAACATCGCTTGAATTTAGATGATATATTTTATATAGAGACCAACATAAACATGATGAAATAGGTGTAGAGAAGGTGAATCGCAGGGATAGCCAGGATAGCTCATTGGTAGCGTGGTCGATTCAGAAACCGGAGGTACCAGGCTCGAATCTCCCTGCGGCCGATATTCTTTCCATGGCTCACACATATATATTTGCCACTAACTGTTCAAATATTGTATATACTATAATCAGAAATGCATTTCTGATAATATATATAGGCTACCTGAGTACTAATATCGACGTGTGGTAATAAATAGATGTCTGGTATAAAGAAACGTGAAGAGCGTGGCCCTCCGCGTAATGTAGATAGACTGTTCAAACTTAACTCGACGAGGCGCCATTACGTGATCGCCTAGTCACATTGAGAAGGGAGAAACAAGGATATTTATCTGGAAATCCCACCCACGATCAGAGGGGTTCGAACCTGAGACGCATGCATGACTGGCGAGGTAGTGGGGTGCTTCACCAAAGCTCAACGTCCCCTTCTCGAGGTTTCTGATCAACCCTATTGACACTTAAAAGGACTGGCCCAGGCTAAAATAATACAAAAATCGGTAATTTTATTTTGGTTTCTTACTATGACCATATGATGTAAACATGTCCATAGACTAGAACTGCAAAAGTTTTTAAATTTTTCTGCTGCGCATTCACCAGTTAGACTAGATATAGAGACGAAATTCCCGTATTTCTTATTTTTGACATGGTTGTCCAAAATTTGAAATCAGGTAGCAAGATTTGAAAAGAGTTGACCTCTATTTTGTCAAATCTGAATAATTTTTACTCACTTGAAGTTGTGGATCGCGTCAACGAGACACAACTTCAAGTGGGTGAAAATTCGAATTGAATAATTTGGCGGTTAAAGGATTAATACCATTATATAATATTACTTCAAAGCCTCACTTATGACTACACACGACACAGGTGAATGGTCAACAGCGAAATAAGTCAGAAAAAAAACAAATTTATAATTTTAATTTTAAATTGCCTTTAAAACTTTGTATTATTCTCAGATGTTCTAGGATACAAGGGAATGTTACGTCATGCGCCCCCCCCCCCCCCCTCCCGACTGACTAATCGCTTATACAGCAATGAGGCGTGACTGCATAATTAAACCACCACCACCACTACGCCTTCTGGAGCCTATGAATATCTTATCAGTCCTTTCAATGAATGTGTTTCCTAACTGTATCTGTATCTGTATGTTACGTGGCAGTACGCACTATAATGCTATCACGCCACGGGTGCTTTCGCACCTCATTGTGGATTTTCTGGGGTCTCGCCGGATGGAAACTGCGCTTACGTCCATTGAGGTTCTTTTACGTCCAACTCTAGTTCAGTCCGACGAGCCATCTGATTTACGTGGTTCTATGAGCCCCACGACACGACATCGTTGCATGCATATCTTAGTGTATACAGCACCTGGTAGCACCAGGCGGTCACCCATCCAATTATGGACCGGGCCCGCCCGGCGTTGCTTAACTTCAGTGATAGAGCCAACACCGATTAGCTAACGCCGTATCCCGTAGAACTTAACGCATGATATTTAGTTTAGTTAATTTTATTAATACGTTGATACAATTCCATAAGTCTCGGAAAACAAAGATGATATGTGGATTACATAATATTAGAGATGCGCTCCAGATGGCCAGTGCTGGGCGATGTCTACTCAAATCACTGAGATAAAAACGATATAATTGATAGTCTATCTATCGATTCAATTGCACCAACTATGGTTCAATTCATTGTAGATATACGGTGTGTAGGCCTATATATGTATTAATAACGTGTTGCAGGGTAGGGTTGCGTCATAACAATCCTTTCGTTTTATCAACCCAACTTAGCAAGTTGGCCATTCGTGATAATAAACTCTTATAATGCGGGGATCGACTGTTGTCACAAAATAGAGAGTGAACATACTTTTCTAATGGCGGTGACAGGGGAGGGGCAATGTCGGTGATCGTCAGTAGTCTGTGACCAATCAAATTGAATGCATGTTGTCACCAACAACGAATGTCATCGTTTTTCCAGATATCGATGACAGGGGAGGGGCACTGTCGGTGAATGCAAGTACCGTATTTTCAATGTAGGCGTAAACGCCCTAAGATTAATGGAGTAGCTTGTTGTCCTGTCTCAGATTTGTGAAATCAGTCGTTACCAGTGATTTGTTTTGTTCAGCCTTTTTAGCGTTAATTAGCTCAAGTACCGTATAGACACAACGGTTTTATTAGTGTTAAGTCAGCTGGTCAAAACGCAACGAGTTGGGACACAGAAATATTTGGTCAATTGCTCTTTTTTACAATTTAGCTGCCAATGTTCTGCGTGTGTAAGATCACAGCAAGGAGGAACAAATAAATTAGTTGTGCCTGTTTAAAAATTCTCATAGTCACACTAATCCAGGACCACTAATCGCTTTTTAAAAACCGTTGGCACTTAAACTGTCTAGTGGTGTGAAGTTCGCGAGATTTCTCTGGAGCTTATCAGTTAGACCAGTGTGACAGGAATGCCTCGCACCCACTCCCACTGCCCTGCGAAATTAGATTAATCGTACCAAGCTTATATACCCATAAAAATAATAATAGTAGGCCTATGTTACAATTATTTATTTTTATTTTATTAGTAACGATTTTTTTATTAATCTCTGTGATATATGACATGTATTTAAAATGTATTCAAAAAGTATTCATGAATACAGGGCTTTTACAAAAGTATTTGAATACAATACGAATACTTGTATTCATAATTTTTTAAGAATACTGAATACACATGAATACCCAAAAAAATGTAATCGAATACAGATGAATACGAATACTGAATACGAATACCCCATGTCTGCCATGTATTAAACATAAATATTTCAGCGTTGTAAGGGTTGATCTAAACATGTTAACAATTAGGAAATATACCTGTAATTATGTTTAGATGTCTAATAGTCCAGGAGCTAGTTTTTGTAGCGGCTCTATTTAGGGGTTTTGTCAAGTTTAAAAAAATAAAAAAAATCAGAGAAAAACTCGGATTAGCCAGACCTGACCCACCTATTCGATTTTTTTTTTTTTTTGGAAACATGTACAACAACAAAAACAACACAAAAAACACAAAATTCCCCAAAAAACACAAAATCCGAGTTAGGGCTTGACCCACCCACCCCACTACTAAGTGTATTGGCTAAACATGGATATTTTTTAACTTGACAAAACCCCTTAGTGAGTTCGTTCAACCGGCGTAGTATCTACATTCTGAATTGATAGAATGGTAGAATGGACCTTCGGCAACAACCCCAGGTAGTATGTACAAACAAATTGTGGTATCAGTTTTTTGTACAGCCCATTTTCTAACATAGGGGGATGTTTTTTGCATTGTTCGTCAAAGTGGACGTCAAGTTCGGAAAATAGTTATATCTTTGCAATAAATGGACGGATTCTTACACTTTTGGTCTCAGTATTAAATTATCTAACTTTTGGGCCATCTGGCCTTAAGTCAGATTGTGTGTTGTGATAATATACCACTTACATCAAGTCACATTTCAATAGTAAATACGCTATGGATTTTTTCGTAAATCTTTACAAGAAATGAAACAAAAATTATACTAAGTGTATTGGCTAAAAATGAATTATATTAACAAAATAAACAATGCTGCTGGACCAAATTGAGATCAAATTTGCTTCCATGTGTGTAACTTGAATGGGACTAAGCTCACTTGATGTTGCATACGGTCCTGGTGATTATTGATATATTCTAGTGTTCATTGAGACCACCCAAACCTGTTTAGATTTAGGGGGTAGAGTTACGTAAATTTACACATGGAAATTCAATTCCCGTTACAATTATATATTGCATGTTGCAGTGGAGTAAATAGTCATCTCTCCACATACGTTGAAACATAATTTTTATTACACAAAAAAAGAAATCAGCAAGCAACAAAACAAAATAGTCAACATGGCCAATGATAGCGACTAAATAAAACATTAGTATTGCCCATATTTTCATGTGGCCAATGTTTTTTGAAGCCAGATATGTATTTGTTTAACATTCAGTGGTATTTAGATTTATAAATGTTCATATAATTTTTTTAATGCAAGAAAATAGCAGCCTGTTATGAAAATGTCTGTATTCAACCTGGGCTGAAATCGGAAACTTTGAACTTTGCTCGCCATTTAAGTAGGCCTATATAATTTGTTATCCACTTGTTTTTACATAATTTGGGTGTGCTGAATTCGAAGCAGTCGGATTACGTTCTATATTTAGTGTCTTTCACCTTCTAATTTGCAAAACAAAATATGGCCGCCAAAACCACATATCTTCTACTTTTTTCCGACAAATAATGGCACAGTTCTGGTTTCTGCATGATTTGGAGTTGAGAAATGTATGTCTCATGTTTTCATTTAAAATGACCTTTCTTTGACGTTCAAATTCAAAATGGTTACCGCCAGCACAAAATTATAGCGTTTTTATGCATCCAAACTATATTATAATAAAACAACATTAATTGATGAAAATTTAAAAAATAGACTAGTTAATACGACAAATTAACTTACAAAGCATGCAAAACTATAAGTTTAATGACATTATATTTTAACATGCTTTGATGTGCTCAGTATTTAGAATGACGTCATGAGTTTAATGGTAAATATGCAAACTGACGGCCATCTTGGACTTTACGATACAATCCACGTCAGACGATAAGTGCTCCGATCCCCAAGTTATGCAAAAAGTATAAATTGAGCATTTCCGTGCGACAAACCAAAAAAAAGAGATGAAATTTACATTTTTGATAGCCATTTTGTTTTTCGTTCATTTGAGGGTGAATATCGCGGCCATTTTTAATTTTTTTTAAATTTACATGTCAGTAATGTTTATTCCTGGTCCACAAGGTCACTTCAAATAAGTCGTATTATCTTTAACATGTTTAGCGGTATAATTATAGTAACAGTGAATATTAAAAAACGGCGGATGTATTGAATATTTGAAGGTCAAATAAAGGTCATTTCTTTCCAAAGACACTCGATATAAATTTCTCGAATGGAAAGCTTCCAGGAACCATAAATTGTGCTTTCATGTGCGATAAACCATAGAAAATATGGGGTTTTATTAACATTTTGACGGCCATTTAATTTTTTGCTAATTTGAAGGTGAAGGTTGCCAAATAAAGAATATTATTCGACAGATTCGCATTCAGCACACCAAAATTATGTATAAAAAAGCGGATACAAAATGATACACTAAAATGCCGACCAATGCTCAATATTTCAGATTTCAGCCCTGACTCAACACACACATTTTCATAAAATGTTAGAATATTCTTCCATTACAAACATTTTTGTGATATTTATAAACATAAATAACACTCTTTTTTTAAGCATGCATATATTTGGTTCAGAAAACATAGGCCAGATATCGATATGTCCAGTAATTATGTTTTATAATGTTGTTTTCCTTGACCAAGTTGACTCTTTTGTTTTGTTGTTCATTTTGATAACTTTATAATAAAAATTATGTTTCAGCGTATGTGGATAGACGACTATTTGCATACATTACTGCAGTGTGCAATATATCATTAGAAAGGACATTTCATTATCTTTGCTATGGTATATCACATTTGCCGATTAGTGAAACAGAATAACAACGATAGACGTTTACGTAACACTAACCCCTAATTCCAGACAAGTTTGGGGGTACCACATGTAAGCGGTCGAAATAAAAAACTGATACCACAATTTGATTGTACATACTACCTGGCGTTGTTCCTGTATAGCTATTCTACCATTCTGTCAATTCAGATCTGAGATAGTCCGCCGGTTGAACGGACATTTTTTTGTGTGTCACTGCCCAGTGAGACGTTGGCCCAACGTTAGTTTACTGTTGGGCCTACGTCGTAGAGGGTGGGTTAACAGTAAAACAACGTTGGGTCAACGTCTCATGTTTGTTGGGTGCTCCTGGATTATAAATACCTCGTGGTATAAATACCTCATTTTCTTTACATAAATTATATACCAAACATAAATTATATATCAATGTTTATATGAGATATCAAACATGTTAGAGTTAAAGGTGATCTACCACCCCTTGTATGGTATGAATAATTATGTCCTTATATGGGGTGATTGGCTATCATGTGACCCTCTCAGAGGGCCACATGATAGCCAATCACCCCATATATGGGGTGATTGGCTATCATGTGACTCTCTCAGAAGGTCACATGATAGCTAATCACCCCATATAAGGAAACACTTGTGCCCCATCTTGTGACAACTTTGATTTATTTGTCACAAAATTATTCATACTATATAAGGGGTGATAGATCACCTTTAAAGCGACACAATCAGACCAAAATCATCATTTTTATTTTGGCTCCTTCATATGTCCATATAATATGTCAGCATGTCCATATGTTGCGCATTTAACAGTTAAAAGAGAAATAAGCACTATATTTAATCTCAGACATACATGTCCAAAATAAAAAACACAGGACTAACTGATAAACGGTGTTTTTGGTACACTTGCTACCAAAAATTTTAAAGACTTTCGCAATTCTAGTCTATGGACATGTACACATATTATGGACATATTAAGGAGCCAAAAGACAAATGATGATTTTTTTGCCTGACAGAGTCGCTTTAAATGTTTGTTTATTACATCACTTAAAGGTGTGGTCAACTGTTAAAATACGCGGGACAAGGATCCCCCAGAATGCAATAGTGCCCGTGGGTAGGCCCGGGCCCTATTCCATAATAATGCTAAATATGCGTTTCATACCCAAAGCCTCATTAAGAGCAAGTTCTCAAATCACAGCAACTTCATATATTTTTGAGCGACATCTATGAGTTAATAATTCAAAGCCCTTGGTCCTGGTCCCTACTTGGTCGCTGGGTTGCAAACAAACTGACTGTATTACTAGGGTATTTCGAAACTGGTTGAGCCCAAGCTTGTATTGACACCCAGTGAACACAAAACATTTGTATGTTTTTATACAATATTGGACCAACGTCGACGACGTTGGGCCGACGTTGTATAAATGTTATACAAATGTGTTGTGTTTGCTGGGCCGGTGGACTTTCTCATGCCCGTTTTGTAGCTGTATGAATCTTTGTGGAAACGTGTCCCCGCCTTGATTTATTTCTTGATTTATGTCTCCAGAAGTGAAATTGTAAAGCGTTTTAGCGCCTATGGTGTCACGATCTGCTCACTTTGTCGTATTTAAGCAAAACAAAAAAAACATTGGACAATCTTTATGAGTCAAATGTTAAATTATATACTTATGCGAAATATCAAACATTTTAAAGTTAAGTAGAATGTGATGATATGCTTAACACACAATTGGATGTAAAAATGTCATCACCTTGATTTAAGTCTTGATTTAAGTCCCTATAGATTGTAATGTATCTTAGCGCCTATACTAAACCACATGTTTACTTTGGCGTCTACAAAGAAAAATCATACATTTATTGGAATTTTTTTTATCAATCATATTATTTGACTTCCTGTGCTGACCACTACACCAGGGTGAAATTCCTGACGTGACAGGCGGTAGTACTGACCACTACATCAGGCCCCTGGCGTGACAGGCGGTAGTGCTGACTGACCATTACACCAGGCCTCTGGCGTGACAGGCGGTAGTGCTGACCACTACACCAGGCCCCTGGCGTGACAGGCGGTAGTGCTGACCACTACACCAGCCCCTAGCGTGACAGGCGGTAGTGCTAACCACTACACCAGCCTCTGGCGTGACAGGCGGTAGTGCTGACCACTAGACCAGGCTCTGGCGTGACAGGCGGTAGTGCTGACCACTACACCAGGCCCCTGGCGTGACAGGCGGTAGTGCTGACCACTACACCAGGTCCTGGCGTGACAGCCGGTAGTGCTGACCACTACATCAGGCCTCTAGCGTGACAGGCGGTAGTGATGACCACTACACCAGCCTCTAGCGTGACAGGCGGTAGTGATGACCACTACACCAGCCTCTAGCGTGACAGGCGGTAGTGCTAACCACTACACCAGCCCCTAGCGTGACAGGCCGTAGTGCTGACCACTACACCAGGCCTCTGGCGTGACAGGCGGTAGTGCTAACCACTACACCAGCCCCTAGCGTGACAGGCGGTAGTGATGACCACTACACCAGGCCCTGGCGTGACAGGCGGTAGTGATGACCACTACACCAGGCCCTGACGTGACAGGTGGTAGTGCTGACCACTACACCAGGCCTCTAGCGTGACAGGTGGTAGTGCTGACCACTACACCAGGCCCCTGGCGTGACAGGCGGTAGTGCTGACCACTACACCAGCCCCTAGCGTGACAGGCGGTAGTGATGACCACTACACCAGCCTCTGGCGTGACAGGCGGTAGTGCTGACCACTAGACCAGGCTCTGGCGTGACAGGCGGTAGTGCTGACCACTACACCAGGCCCCTGGCGTGACAGGCGGTAGTGCTGACCACTACACCAGGTCCTGGCGTGACAGGCGGTAGTGCTGACCACTACATCAGGCCTCTAGCGTGACAGGCGGTAGTGATGACCACTACACCAGCCTCTAGCGTGACAGGCCGTAGTGCTGACCACTACACCAGGCCTCTGGCGTGACAGGCGGTAGTGCTAACCACTACACCAGCCCCTAGCGTGACAGGCGGTAGTGATGACCACTACACCAGGCCCTGGCGTGACAGGCGGTAGTGCTAACCACTACACCAGCCCCTAGCGTGACAGGCGGTAGTGATGACCACTACACCAGCCCCTGGCGTGACAGGCGGTAGTGATGACCACTACACCAGGCCCTGACGTGACAGGTGGTAGTGCTAACCACTACACCAGCCCCTAGCGTGACAGGCGGTAGTGCTAACCACTACACGAGCCTCTGGCGTGACAGGCGGTAGTGCTGACCACTAGACCAGGCTCTGGCGTGACAGGCGGTAGTGCTGACCACTACACCAGGCCCCTGGCGTGACAGGCGGTAGTGCTGACCACTACACCAGGTCCTGGCGTGACAGCCGGTAGTGCTGACCACTACCCCAGGCCTCTAGCGTGACAGGCGGTAGTGATGACCACTACACCAGCCTCTAGCGTGACAGGCGGTAGTGATGACCACTACACCAGCCTCTGGCGTGACAGGCGGTAGTGCTGAACACTACACCAGCCTCTGGCGTGACAGGCGGTAGTGCTGACCACTACACCAGGCCCCTGGCGTGACAGGCGGTAGTGCTGACCACTACACCAGCCCCTAGCGTGAGAGGCGGTAGTGCTGACCACTACACCAGGCCCCTGGCGTGACAGGTGGTAGTGCTGACCACTACACCAGGCCTCTGGCGTGACAGGCGGTAGTGCTGACCACTACACCAGGCCCCTGGCGTGACAGGCGGTAGTGCTGACCACTACACCAGGGTCTAATCCCTGGTTGGATTCATCAAAAGACCACCCTAAAAATCAAAATTCATTTTGTCAAATAAAAAAAATATTTAAAAATTGTTGGTGTACATGGTGCTCTGAAGGGCCAACCCCGGACCGTCCAATTTATTTTTTTAACTCTTAAAATAAAATTCTCACGATTAGCCACTGACATATATGGTAAAAACACGTTTTTACCCCCTGGGTCTTCTACAGCCAATAGGAAGCCTCTGTAGTCATGCATGAGCGATGTTCACCAGTACAGGGTACAGAGTACACACCTTGTACCTGGATACAGTGTACACACCCTGTATCTAGGTACAGTGTACACACCCTGTGTCCGGTACAGTGTACACACCTTGTATCTGGCTACAGTGTACACACCCTGTATCCGGGTACAGTGCACATATCATGTATCCAGGTACAGTGTACACACCTTGTATCGGGGTACATTGTACACACCCTGTATTCAAGTACAGTGTACACACCTTGTATTAGGGTTCAGTGTACACACCGTGTATCCGGGTACATTGTACACACCCTGTATCCGGGTATAGTGTACACACCCCGCATCCATGTACAGTGTACACACCCTGTATCTGTGTATAGTGTACACATCCTGTATCTGAGTACAGTGTACACACATTGTATCCGGGTACAGTGTACACACATTGTATCCGGGTACAGTGTACACACCTTGTATTAGGGTTCAGTGTACACACCTTGTATCCAGTTACAGTGTACACAACCTGTATCCGGGTATAGTGTACACACCCTGCATCCATGTACAGTGTACACACCCTGTATCCGGGTATAGTGTACACACCCTGTATCTGGGTACAGTGTACACACATTGTATCTGGGTACAGTGTACACACATTGTATCCGGGTACAGTGTACACACATTGTTTCTGGGTATAGTGTACACACATTGTATCTGGGTACAGTGTACACACATTGTATCCGGGTACAGTGTACACACATTGTATCCGGGTACAGTGTACACACCCTGTATCTGGGTACAGTGCAAACACATTGTATCCGGGTACAGTGTACACACATTGTATCGGGGTACAGTGTACACACATTGTTTCTGGGTATAGTGTACACACATTGTATCTGGGTACAGTGTACACACATTGTATCCGGGTACAGTGTACACACATTGTATCCGGGTACAGTGTACACACCCTGTATCTGGGTACAGTGTAAACACATTGTATCCGGGTACAGTGTACACACATTGTATCCGGGTACAGTGTACATACATTGTATCTGGGTACAGTGTACACACATTGTATCTGGGTATAGTGTACACACATTGTATCCGTGTACAGTGAACAAACATTGTATCCGGGTACAGTGTACACACATCGTATCCGGGTACAGTGTACACACATTGTATCTGAGTACAGTGATATGCGGTCTAATCTATCTGGGCTATAATAGGCATATTATTCGTTTTAAGCACCCCATAACACAATACACCCTGTACTTTGGTATGCGGCTCTCAGTCAGCCAAACTCCGGCTACCGTGTGTGGTGTATCACACACGTGACTAACTTTAATGGGAATGTTTCGTGATAGCTTTTTTACCCCTTGGAGTGCTATAATCACTCCTATAGCCCATTTCAGGTTTTTATCTCTCGTTCAAACAAGAAAGTGTGAAGGGGAAATAAGCATTAACCCTTGTGCTGCTAAGACCGTATATATACGGCTTCAATCACATTTCAGAATAAATAAAGTACCACTACAATTTGTGATATATCTTGTGGTGGATGCTCAGTTAATCAAATAATTTTGGAGACGTCTTTTTTTATAAATAATATTATTTTTCATTCATTTGAATGAATGAAAAATACTCACAAATAATTCAGCAGTACAAGGGCTAAATATACTTTCACACACTTGATGTTGTGGGTCGCGGTAGCGAGACACAACTTCAAGTGGGGGAGGGGGGGATAAATTCTAAAACTTAGCGCTTTCACGTGCAAACCACCAGCAGCGGCGTGTATGTAAATAGGCCCTATGAGATATACATATTTTTTTGTGGGGGAGGGGGATTTGGCAGCGCGTGGCGCTTTGTTGTAGCTGTCTCCTGTCAAGCCGACGACATGGACCATATTTTGTAGCCGTTTCACCGCGAAGCGCGACTATAGTCGTTTTATTCTGTTTTATCAGCAGGTTAAATCATAGTTATTGGGAATGAAATGATTGTTTAAACATCCAGTTTAAACAGCAAGCACATGTTTAATTTCAAATTAAAGCGACATAATCACGCCAAAATCATCATTTTTATTTTTGCATCTTATTTTGGCATTTTATTTTGGCATTTTCGCATTTACCAGTTAAAAGAGAAATAAGGACGAGATTTAATCTCGGACATGTATGTCCATAATAAGGAATACGGGGATAACTGATAAATGGGTAGACCTACACGTGCTACGCTGCCACAGCAACCCAAAATTTAAAAGACTTTCGCAATTCTAGTCTATGGACATGCTCACATAATATGGGCATATGAAGGAGCCAAGATTTTGGCTCCTTCATATGCCCATAATATGTGAACATATTTGGACCATTTTGCCCTGATTGTGTAGCTTTAAGCAAATATGAGTACATTTTACTCACTTGAAGTTGTGGATCGCTGTAGCGAGACACAACTTCAAGTGGGTGAAACTTGAACATATATAGGCCTAGGCCTATACTACAGGAGCGCGAAAATGATCAAATAGGCCTACACTATTTCATCATTTCTAAAACACATCAGCGAAAAGCAAACGCGCATTTTTGCCTCGCGTTGGTGTGCTTTTGAAATGATGAAATAGTGTTTTCGCATTCGTGCTGGTGTGTATTCGTGTTTGGTGTGTATTGGAAACAATAAAATAGTGTAGGCCTATTTGATCATCGTAGGCCCTACATAAGATGTCTGGTTGTACAAATGTTTTACAAATGTTTTGTGTTTGCTGGGATGCCTATCCAATGAATTGACGCCGTTCTCTACACGCACAATGGATCTTATGACTGATGATGGCATAGGCCTATGTCACATGACTAATGGTGTCATGTGACATAATCATACCGCTATCCGGGTCATCATGAATAATGATGGACAATAACATTGACATCACTTTATAATTAGTTCTTTGTTGTTCACTCCCTTCTGGTAGTTTTAGTCTACGATATGGCAAAGGGCCAGTAATTGCTGGCTATGTATGTAAGTCCTATGCGGTCATTGGACTGTATGCTGTTTGATAAATGTGATAAATAAATAAAGGTCAAGAGACAACATTATCCACATACAATATATTGCAATATAATAATTGTATGCCACACACACGTGTGCATATGTATATAAACTAGAGAGGAAACAATAATGGTTAAATTTGAATTTGAGGGCATATATCGACTAGTATACGTTCTTGGCAATTTTCATTGATTTGAAGCTAACATTTATGACGCAACTCCCAGCGTCAAATGAATGAAATATACCCTTTAAGTTAGTTTAAAATAATCAATCGTAATATTCGAAATAAAATTATTTTCTTTTGGAAATTTCAAGTGATAATTGTCAAATTTCGGTTTAAGTCGGCCAACACATGTAGAAAAACTAACACAAGCGATAGTAGCCTAATATCAGAAAATCTCAATAGGGGCCTACATATAGGCCTACATCATGGCGATATGTAACAGTTAAAAAACACATTAAGCGAAATACTAATACTGTTAGCATGTGAAAAATCGTGTAATCTAGAGCTGAGCACGACGCAAGTAG
This sequence comes from Flabesymbios commensalis, assembly GCA_964017125.1. Taxonomy (NCBI): domain Eukaryota; kingdom Metazoa; phylum Annelida; class Polychaeta; order Terebellida; family Flabelligeridae; genus Flabesymbios; species Flabesymbios commensalis. The sequence continues at coordinate 71,923,496 of OZ024914.1, read as the reverse complement.
GTCTACCCAAATAAAAATGAAATGAGTGGGGTTTCGAGCCCTGGTGGTTTGAGGCTGAGCACGCTACCTCTCGGTCACGGGGGTTTCCCAAAATATTGAATCTTTACGAGTGAGCGATGCAAAAACATTTTTTTCTTTGAAACTTGAAGGCCAGATTGGGGTTCGAGCCCGCAATTTCTGACTTTCCAAGCAGGCAGCTTAAACCACTGCACGTAGATGAAATGAAATGAATCAGGCTCTATGCCACCTTTGTGCACATATAGGCTAAACTAGACCAGGAGAACCTCCTGAGGATGGTGAGATGATTGAGATGACACTGTCCTCCAGACACAGGATTCGAAATTCGAGCCCTGGCGGTCTGAGGCCGAGCACGCTACCTCTCGGTCACGGAGGCTCCCCGCAATACTGACTTTCACACGTGGATGGGGAAGAAACATTTTTTGTTTCTTTCAAACCGCCGAGACCGGGAACCGGCAGCGGTGCTAACCACTACCCTAGAGCCCCCGCCCACCACTGCACGTAAGTCTGTGTTCTTAACCTTCAATAGAAATTGCCCACGGAGGACCACGATTTTTTATATTTTAGGATAATTATGGCATACAAATCAGTCATTTTGGATGCTGGGCTCTGAGGTGTCGCGGAGTCATATTATTTCCCAGTAAATACGCTAAGGTAACCCTTTGAGCACTAACGATGCATTAAATCATTATTTTACACCATTGAAAACATACTTGATTTTCTCACAAATAAGGGTTTTAGAAGGACAATTTCGATGAAATTGTCCTATGAATACATGGTAATTTTCTTAAATTTCTCACCCACATCAAATCATCTTCATCCACTACAAGTCGAGAATTGCGACAGCAATTCGCGGCTTGTAGTGGATTTCATTTTATTTCATCTACTACAAGTCGAGAATTGCGACAGCAATTCGCGGCTTGTAGTGGATGAAGATGACAATGATAAATTCAGGCCTGAAAGGGTTAAACCTGTATTGGGTCCAATCCCGGGCCATTGTCATGTTTGCAAGGTTGGCAGCGAAAATCTGCTGCGCCACATTTTGCACCCAAGGGCAGATGCTCGTCAACATGTTCTGTGCAGGGACACATGCCAACTCCTGAGCGGTAGGCCTAGTTGCCGGTATAGAATATCACTAATATTTTCGTGTGTTAGAGCCAGCATCACAACACGTTTAACTCTTTTCTCGGCAAGGTGTCTGATGTAAATTTTCACGGACTTGAAGTTGTGTCTCGCTACCGTGACCCACAACTTCAAGTGGGTGAAAATTACTCTTATTTGTTCAACTTGAGACCAAACATTTGTAAATCTTGATGTTTAAGCACACTTTTCACTCAAAATAACAATGATTAGGCTAATAAAAATAGTCAAAGCGTCCAGATAGTCGTGTTTAACGCTTGATTGGTTAATCTAGCTGATTCGTGCTGTTATATATTTTATGCCCTTAACCCTTTCAAGCCTGAATTTACCATAGTCATCTTCATCCACTACAAGCCGCGAATTGCTGTCGCAATTCTCGACTTGTAGTAGATAAGGATGACTTGATGTGGTTTAAAAATTGAAGAAAATTACCATGTATTGGTAAACCAGTTTCAGGGAAATTTTCGTTCTAAAACCCTTAGTTGTAGGAAAATTAAGTATCTTTTCAGGGATGTAAAATGATGTTTTAATGCATCATGAGGGCTTAAAGGGTTAAACAACTGCTAAACCCTCGCGATGCATCAAAGCATCATTTTGCATCTGTGAAGAATGACTTAGTTTTTTAAAACCCAGGGGTTTGAAAACAAAAACTTTCATGGAACTGTTTTAATAATAACAATATATTTTTTTCATTTACCACCCACTTCAAGTCATCTTCATCCACTACAAGGCGAGAATTGCGACAGCAATTCGCGGCTTGTAGCGGAAGAAGATCACAATGGTAACAATGACAATGGTAAAAAGGCTTGAAAGGGTTAAAAAAGATTGCGAAAAAAATTCCCCATTCGGGACCGCTAACACTCTGCTCTGCAATTGTGCAATATGAACCAGAAACTAAATATTTCGGATGAATCCTGTTACTTTCGACTAGTTGCTGACGTCAGAGAGCGTGAATGCACCTGAAATAAACCAGGAAAAAAGTGCACTTGAGTACCACGCCAATTCCGTGAATCGTATCGGACTGCAGACGGACGGAGTGCTGCACATGACAAACGAATAGCTGATTAACAGGAAGGTGAGACGACTAGAGCTGAGATTCTCCTGATCCTCATCCCATCTCAGGATCATCTGGAGTTAATTCAGAATAGAAATTCAGGCTTCTTTGTTTTGACATGTTAAAGAATCACATTGCGTCCATAGCGGTACACAGAATAACACTGACTAAGTCATATAGCGGTACTGGGCCAACGTTGTCGACCCAGTAAACACAAAACCTTTGTATACCTTTTGTACAATGTTAGTACAACGTCGAAGATGTGGGGGCCTGCGTTGTATAAATGTTACACAAATGTTTTTTTCTATATAGCCTAGTCATATAGCGGTATTGGGCCAACGTTGTCGACCCAGTAAACACAAAACCTTTGTATAGCTTTTGTACAATGTTAGTACAACGTCGAAGATGTGGGGCCTGCGTTGTATAAATGTTATACACATGTTTTTTTTATATAGCCTAGTCATATAGCTGTATTGGGCCAATGGTGTAGATGATGGTCAAACACTGACCCAGCACACACAAAACATTTGTATAACATGTGTACAATGTTGGGCCAACGTCGAAGACGTTGGGCCTACGTTGTACAAATGTTATACAAATGTTTTGTATTTGCTGGGGAGCTACAACACTACGGCAACATTGGCACAATGTTAAGCCAAACATATGTAAACGTTCTCCATTTACTCGTTTCTCATTTACTGGTAGAGAGAGAAAGCAGCTTTGCCTAAAAAATACAGACATATGTGGCCAGCTAGTGCCAAACAAATGACCTCATTCCTCAACACAGGAACGTATGCCTCTTTTCTATACATAACTGCTCTCAACTCTGTTCATTCACAAAAGTACCATACGCCCACCATGTCTATAGGCCTAGCAGTAGGGCCTATGTAGCACCCCCACGGTGTATATGGGGAATATGTTACCTGCCCATCATGCTTATCAGTGCTTATAACAGTATGCATTAGGCCTAAATAGTGTGAACTACAATGTATGACGCAGTTCCCAACAAACACGAGACATCCACCCAATGTGGGACCAATGTTGGGCCAGCGTCGTAGACGGTGGACTAGCATTGGTCCCACTTTGGGTGGATGTCTCGTGTTTGCTTGGTTATGTCATATGTGACTTGATCGTGTGAGAAAATACAGTCGTTGTTCATTTATCGTGCTATATTGAAAATACAACTTTTATTGGATGAGTGCTGTATTTTCCCTTATCACACTCTAATAATATACACTGTTTGCATATCTTGTTGCCTAGTGACCTATAAGTAGTCGTGCTACTGTGCTTCCTGGTGCAGTGGTTAAAGCTGCATGCTTGGAAAGTTGGAGATCTTGGGTTCGAACCCCACTCTGGCCATCACGTTTCAAAGAAACAAAATGTTTCTCCCCCGCTTACTCGTAAAGATTGAATATTGTGAGGAGCATCCGTGACCGAGAGGTAAAAGCCCAGTTGATTCATTCATTCATTCTATGAATAATGAACGCGAAATTTTGTTTGATTTTGTAGCCGCAATTATCAATATACAACCGACAAATGAAATGTTTCTACGAATTATGACATCTAGAGACATAACAGTGGTGAAGTCACTAGCGCAATTTATTTATGGTTGCTTTAAACAAATTAAGGGTTAAAAATACTGAATATAAAAAATCTGTCACCTGTCGTTATATTATTCATATTATCATGCCCTCATGATCTGACTTGGGTATTACCACATATCAGGACGGTTGTTGCTCTCGGATCTTATTATTTTGCCTTTTAGGGCCGGTTAGGGACGTTTCCGTCGCCTTTGTTATCAGACGAGGTGGGGCCTTATGGAGGATTTCAGAGTTGCTAAGTCAACTGATTTTCTCTATGAGATCGGGAATGTTTTTCTTCGATTGTAACTCCGAGTATGTGGTACTAACTAGGTCGTGATTGAAACAGTATGAAATAAACAATATAGTGAAATAAAATAAGCTGTAATGTTTTTGTGAGAGGGCCATGTCCTGTGTAAATTGCACGAATAATTTTTAACCGGCATTACTACTGTTATTACGTCGTTAAGTTTGCACCACTAGTCAATCTCAGGGGAATCTCCGCGCTCATAGCGACTGTGCTTGCATGGTCACATGACTCGGAGCTACCTGTTTATGCCACATTTATTGTACTTGCATGATAATATATTTAATTTAAAAAAATTCTGTTAATTATTACTATTGTCCTATTGCATACTCCAGTTACTGTAGCATAATTATGCACTTGTATATATTTTAGGTTTCTACGCTTTCCAGAGTGTCTTTTTTGCTACTATATATAATTAGTATGTCATACATGGTAGCTATTTTATCTCTGGTTTTGGTGCGGGAAACAAAATGATAGACCTCTATGTTATCTTGGCAATGCTTTTTAAATCATTTTTAGTAGTAGTAGTCATTTATATTATAGAAGTACCCAGTTTTTATTTTGGCAATGTATGTTATACCATGCATATTGTCATATGATTTTACCAAATTAACAATCTTGTATATACATGCACATATATCACTTTCATTTCTATGACAAATAAGTCTGTAATGACTTTTCTTTTCTGTCAATAAAATGTCTGTCTGTCTGTCATTCATTTATTCATTCATTCATTTATTCATTTATTCATTCATTCATTCATTCATTCATTCATTCATTCATTCATTCATTCATTCATTCATTCATTCATTCATTCATTCATCCATTCATTCATTCATTCATTCATTCATTCATTCATTCATTCATTCATTCATTCATTCATTCATTCATTCAATTATTCATTCATTCATTCATTCATTAATTCATTAATTCATTCATTCATTCATTCATTCATTCATATATTCATTCATTCATTCATTCATTCATTCATTCATTCATTCATTCATTCATTCATTCATTCATTCATTCATTCATTCATTTATTCATTCATTCATTCATTCATTCATTTATTTATTCATTCATTCATTCATTCATTCATTCATTCATTCATTCATTCATTCATTCATCATTCATTCATTCATTCATTCATTCATTCATTCATTCATTCATTCATTCATTCATTCATTCATTCATTCATTCATTCATCATTCATTCATTCATTCATTCATTCATTCATTCATTCATTCATTCATTCATTCATTCATTCATTCATTCATCTATTCATTTATCTATTCAATCATTCATTTATTCATTCATTCATTCATTCATTCATTCATTCATTCATTCATTCATTCATTCATTCATTCATTTATTTATTCATTCATTCATTCATTCATTCATTCATTCATTCATTCATTCATTCATTCATTCATTCATCCACTCGATTAGTCTGCCTGATGCGCTTGGCAGAGAAACTTACTTTATGATTGCGTAAAACCACGGGATCACTCATTCATTCCTTCATCCATTCCTTCATCCATCTATTCATTCATTCATTCATTCACTCATTCATTCCTTCATCCATTCCTTCATCCATCTATTCATTCATTCATTCATTCATTCATTCATTCATTCATTCATTCAATCATTCATTCATTCATTCATTCATTCATTCATTCATTCATTCATTCATTCATTCATTCATTCATTCATTCATTCATTCATTCATTCATTCATTCATTCATTCATTCATTCATTCATTCATTCATTCAATTATTCATTCATTCATTCATTCATTCATTCATTCATTCATTCATTCGTATGTTCACCAACTTCTTTCCAGTGGCCACAGTAATTTGTATTCCACACAAACAAAGTCAGGACAGCGTTGTTATCATTCCACTCGATTAGTCAGCCTGATGCGCTTGGCAGAGGAGCTTATTACTTTATGATTGCGTAAAACCACGGGATCTTGTCTATGCTAGTGGCGGACACTCATTCATGCTCTTTATCTTCAACCCATACAGCGCGGGGATCGACTTTAGACGTCATAATCTGACGTCTGTAGACGTCAGATTCTGACGTCAAAAGTTGATCCCCGCGCTGCAAGACCCATAACATAGGTATTAAAATGAAGCAACTAAGTAAGACATTTATGATGAGTTTAAATATAAAAAACCCTTTGTTCTCCATGGCTTTTACAAAATGTTTCAGCGCATTAACGGCTATAATACATTTCTCAGCATCTTGCGCTCTGCTGGGCAGTCGATATTATCTTGTCCTTGCTCATGCAAAAAGAGCAAATTGAGGGAACGAGGCTCCCGCGTCATGGCATGTCTCAACTCATGTGTCAATTCATGGCTCAAACCATGTCTCAATTCCACGTTTTGCTCTGGACATGATTATATAGTGAATAAATAACATATTTATGTTGCACACATGAATTATCACTTGCATATAAATCGGGGATAAAATTCTTTGAAAAAAACTTGATGAACTCTGGTATTCGCCCATCACCTATTTTCAACCCGTCACCCGCTAAGTTATCTTATTTAAAGGTGATTTATCACCCCTTATATAGTATGAATAAATTTGTGACAAATAAATCAAAGTTGCCACAAGATGGGGCACAAGTGTTTCTTTATATGGGGTGATTGGCTATCATGTGACCCTCTGAGAGGGTAACATGATAGCCAATCGCCCCCATATATGGGGTGATTTGCTATCATGTGACCCTCTATGATAGCCAATAACCCCATATAAGGACATAATTATTCATACCATATAAGGGGTTATAGATCACCTTTAAGTTATAACTCACTTGAAGTTATTTCTCGCTACCGCGACCCACATTCAATCGTGTAAAAAGTCATTATATTTGTTTAATTCGAAACTTAACATTTGCAATTCTATTTTAAACACACATTTAAACAATTTAAACACCCAATAACTGTGACTTAACCTCCTAATAAAACAGATTATAAATGAAATGAATCGGGCTTTAGGCCACCTTTGTGCACACATAGGCTAAGCTGGGCCAGGAAAACCTCCTGAGGATGATGAGATGATTGAGATGACACTGTCCTCCAGACACAGGATTCTGGCGGTCTGAGGCCGAGCACGCTACCTCTCGGTCACGGAGGCTCCCCGCAATACTAACTTTCACACGTGGATGGGGAAGAAACATTTTTGTTTCTTCAAACCGCCGAGTCCGGGAACCGAACCCCGAACTCTGGCGTGAAAGGCAGCGGTGCTAACCACTACCCTAGGGCCCCCGCCCAAAAAAACAGATTATAAACGAATAGAGTCGTGATTAGCGCTGGGTGTGAGGAGTTTAAAATTACTGGATAACATCCTTTATATTGTATCATTTGCTTTCACATTAAGCTAACGACAATACAATACAATTTCTTTCGAATGGTTGTCATGCATGAATGCGTACTTTACAAATACAAGATCGCCGCCGTTTTTTTTTGTTATCCACCTAATTATTTTCTTTACTGATGCAAATACAGTGGCGGATCCAGGAATTGACAGACAGGGGGGCGCCGATTTTTTTCAAGAATTCATACTCACCACAGCTGGCAAAGCCAGCCTCTTATATGCGCTAGAGGGGTCCGGGGGCATGCTCCACCGGAAGATTTTGAAATCTAAGGCCTCAAATGACGCATTCTGGAGCAAATTTAGGCCAAAATATGGTCGTTTTTTTTGTTTTTGGGACCCTGAACGGGGGGGGGGGGGGGGGGCGCCGGTTGCGCCCTCTGGATCCGCCACTGAAATTAGTTTAGCTTGTATGATTTATTATGATAGTTGTGTGAGCGTTTGGTAAATGTTGTGGCTGGTGAGTGATTTTTTGTGAGCAAAATCACAAAATCAGGGTCCAGAAGGTTTTTAATTAAAATATGTTTATGATAAAGGACGTACGTACATGTATGTCTCATAGGCATGATCAGTGAGCATGATTTTCAGAAACTTACAAACATTTTATTATCCAGCAAAATACATCGGTGTCTGCAAATTGGAATGGGTATGGTATCGTTACAGTTCTGACCGCTAACGATAGAGATCTAATTTCCAGAGACAATATCATTCTCATTCACTGACCTTGCATTTTTGTAATTTAATCCACAAATTATTTACAGAATTGGTCAGAAACTGATGTTAGCAGTATGTTACACCCCATCATGCCTATGATAGTATGTTACACCCATCCATCATGTCCTCTTTTCATACTGTACATCTAATACCTTTTTATTGTCTCTCATATGTTCACAGGTTCAAGCAAGAACAGACCTCGCCATGTGACCGCCCTCATCCTCAACGCCACGGTAAGATTCCCATGTGAGACACCCATACCCAACAACGCTGAAATATTTTTGTATAAACCATGGAGATCAAAGGGTTTTTGTCAATTTGCGAGCATCATAAATGTCTTATTTGGCTCTTTCCGATTCATTTGAATACCTATGTTATGGGTCTACGGCCATTATGAATATGTTTACTCTTACAGAGCGGTGATCGACCTTAGAATTTAGAATCTGACGTCTACAGACGTCAGATTCTGACGTCTAAAGTCGATCCCCGCGCTATAAGGGTTAAACATAGCCTACCATACACTAGTCCGTAATAACAGACTCTGTGTGCGATACAGAGTCTGTGATCATTGCCATTCGTAAAGTTGTGCCCCAAATATACGGTGCGCATCCGATCGATTGCGCAATGAATTACTGCGTCATTGTTTGATCAATTATTTTTATATCATTCTGTAATGACAGATGTACATTTCATTAGAATATTGCCTTAACGTGGGGACTTAAACCACTGTCTTTATAGGTAAATTTATCATCTAAATAGGGCTACCCTCACATTTTTCATGACATTTTTGGTCTCAGCGTACACTGACCACCAGCATAGAAAACCACAGCTTTTGCTATGCTGTCAATCTCTGACGTTGAACCATGCTGTTCACGTCACGCTCGGACTAACCATACACATAATGAGCTGTGTTATACCAGTAAACACGAGACGCTCGTCCAATGTTGGTTTAATGCTGGGGCAGCGTCGAAGACGATGGCCCAACATTAAACCAACATTGGGCGAACGTCTGGTGTTTGTTCAGTGGGTCATTCTCAAATTGCAGTACATTTACTCTTATTTTTTTTTTTATTCTTTGTCAACAAGGTTTTATTTTTAGTTATGATATTAGGGGGCCACCATTCAATCTCCAGGGGTGGAGGGAGTGAAGCTGGAGTTTTTTTCAAATAATTTATTTTAACCCGGCTCGGCAGCGCACTGAAAATTTTAAATTTTATTAGATGTTTAGGCCCTATATAGAACAGTTCTTGAAGTAAATTACTTATTTTACACATAATCCGACCGAAATCACGTATTTTATAAATACATAAGGCCCCCCCTTTCCGGAGATTTGACATAAAAAATTCTTGAACCCCATATTTCTGTCACTGCATCGGGAACTTTGTCAACTCTTTTCCAAAATGCAAATTAGTTTCTAGGGGCAAGAAAATAAATAAATAAAAATTGTAACAGAAATATAAAGATAACTTTTAATTCATAATAGCATACATACACAGCCTACATACATATCTCACCTACAGCGAGTGAATATTGCCTTACGTTGCTTTCTGCACAATCATGGCAATATCGCGACAGAAAGAAGCCCGAAGTTGGGACTGTACCCTACTCTTATCGAACGAAAAAGGGTTCTTTATAGTGCACAGTACCATAGATATCACTGCACACTCCAGGCCTTTGAACAGTCTTGAGCACTGTATATATGCACAACCCCTATACTAGGCCTATGACAAACATCCGACCCAACCGGGATACTAACCCAGTACCTTCATCCTTACAGTGCCGGAACCGACTTTAGTCGTCAGAAACTAAAGTCGGTCCCGGCACTGTAAGAGAGAAAATATTTATAATGGCCGTAGACCTATAACATAGGTATTCAAATTAATCGGAAAGAGCTAACTAAGACAGTTTTTGGTCTCCAAGGTTTTCACAAAAAAATTCAGCGCTTCAAGGGTTAATTAAGAGGTCGATAAAGGGTTTATTAGAATCAGCAGCAGTTCTCCTACGGTAGGCCTACTACATTGCATGCTCATCTCATAATTAGTCACAACGCCATTGAAAATTTAAGGCGGGGGGGGGGGGTCTGGTGCAGTGGTTAAAGCTGCCTACTTAGAAAGTCGGAGATCGCGAGTTAGAACCCTACTCTGGTATTCAAGTTTCAAACAAACAATTGTTTTCTTCCCCGCTCACTCGTAAAGATTCGATATTGTGGGGAGCCGCTGTGACCGAGAAGTAGCGAGCTCGGCGTCAGACCGCCATGGTTCGAATTACGAATCCTGTGTCTGGAGGGCAGCGTCATCTCATTCATCTCACCATTCTCAGGAGGTAATCCTGGTCCAGTTTAGCCTATATGTGCACAAAGGTGGCGTAAAACACCATTCATTTTATTTCATTTCATTTAAAAATTAAGGGCATTTTCTGCCCATGAGATCAAGATCGTTCTAAGTCGCCGCTGTTGAAAATGGTTGTCTCTCCCGGGTAAAACGAACATAGCAGGCCACGACCCACATTTTTACTGTATGGGCCGTGCACGGCTATGTCTCACTCTGGTGTAACTGAGAGATGCGCAGCCCCGTGAAATGAACTTTGGGAGTTGGTCTGCTATCTGAACATGCTGAGGGGCATGCGCAGTGAGCAGGTCAACGAGCCGAGGCTGAAAACACATGTAAACTCACACTGATGGCCGACACCAAGTCTATTAACATCTCGCCTGAAGCATCATCAAAGTCTTACCAGCAATGCAGCGCAAAGACAAACCCAAGTAACTCTCAGTTTAAAAGTAAGCAGTTACTGCAGTTTGCATTTGTGAGAAAGGCCACTCGAAGCACTCGTTTGGCAAGAATTAACGTTTTTCAATTTCTGACATTTCGCACCCCGGCTACGTTTGCCAAACATAATGACAAGAGCGTGTTATATCTTGCAAAAACTAGACATTGACCTAGTGTTGGGTTAACGTTGGCCACCGTCAACGACGTTGGCCCGACGTTAACCCAACGCTAGGCTTAATATTTCGTGTTTTCTGAGTGCTGACAAGTTCTGGGCTGACTTGGCATATCCACTGACTCGCAATCCGAGCCTGCGCAACTGAAGAATGTCGGCTGAGCCTTTCAGTGATTGGTTGCAGAGCAAAGAAAGTCAGGCTGTGCCTGTTCGGTTTCAAGTGCAGTGCCAGCATCTGTAGCCCTAGCTGAGGTGAAAGTGCTCTAAACAGCAACATTCTGTCTTGTATGTCAACCAAGAATTACGTTGGCATGCGGAATCAATAGGCAACGCACAGGCCAGTGGCGGATCCAGAGAGGGTCATGGGGGTGGGGGGTCATGACCCCACTTTTCAAAACTGATCAAAATTGCCAAAACATCGCTATTCGACACTCTAAATTTACTAGGGTAGTGCCTCAACTTGAGGCACTACCCTAGTAAATTTAGATTGTCCACATGGCTAATTTACAAATTATATATTTTTTTCTCAATCGCTCCCCTCCCCCCTTCTTGCAAATTCTGGCTCCGCCCCTGCAGACTGTTATGATTGTTTTGTTGTAGAACTTGACCAACAATCAATGTATGCTTATCAAGCCTTTATCCGCGAATCACCATCATAGGCCTGATCGTTTTTAATTTGTTTCATTAGCAGGGTAGATCACCGTCATTGGGGACCAAATGAGTTCTTAAACATCACGAATTGTAAATGTTTGTCTCAGATTAAACAATTATGAGTAATTTTCGTTCAGTTGAAGTTGTGGGTCGTCGTAGCGAGACACTCACCTTCACGTGGATGAAAAGTTAAATTCTCAAGGGTGAACCTGTTGACAGTTTTTGTAAATCACTTTCACCTGTAAACTAGTACATCTGACATGTGTCACGTGATGGTGTCAGTTGTCACGTTTCCGCGCTAAACTTAGAGCCACTTATCGGGTGAGTGAAGGAAAACACAGTAAACATTCATCGTGAGTTATTCCAACCTAATGTGGTAATTTGTAGATCATTTATTTTCGATTTCCATTTTGCACCGACGCACTACACAATCACTGCAATTTACATTACATTACATTACATTACATTACATTACATTACATTACATTACATTACATTACATTACATTACATTATATTGCATTAAAATTACAATACATTAGGCCAACTTTACATTACATAATTATTATTATTATTATTAAACGTGTACTTTTAATGCGCATCATTATATACATTTCTATGCGCTGAAAGTAACTTAGCAAGGCCTGTTATCATTCAAATTCCAACTCAGTCTCCTGGGAGATATACAGCTGAGCTGCCATTGAGGCGCATCAAGCTATTTTCATTCCAAGCAAATTCGCCTTATGTGCCAAGTACTCACACATTATGGATTTTCTGGGGGTCTCGCCGGATGGAAACTGCGCCCACGTCCATTGAGGTTCTTTTACGTCCAGCTCTAGGTCAGTCAGACGAGCCATCTGATTTACGTGGTTCTCTGAGCCCCACGAGTGTAAACGGCACCTGGTTGTCCCAGGCGGTCACCCATCCAATTATGAACCAGGCGCGACGTTGCTTAACTTCAGTAATAGAGCCAACACTGATGAGCTAACGCCGTATTCCGTATAAATGTACATTACATTACATTACATTAAAACAAAGTCAAGTACATTACATTACATCATATCACATAACATCACATTGCATTACATTACATTAAAACAAAGTCAAGTACATTACATTACATCATATTACATTACATCACATTGCATTACATTACATTAAAACAAAGTCAAGTACATTACATTACATCATATTACATTACATCACATTACATTACATTGCATTACATTACAATACATCACATTACATTACATTACATTGCATTACATTACATTACATCACATTACATTACATTACATTGCATTACATTACAATACATCACATTACATTACATTGCGTTACATTACATTACATCACATAACATTACATTGCATTACATTACAATACATCACATTACATTACATTACATTACATCAAAAAAAAGTCAAGTACATTATATTACATTCGGCCTACATTACATTGCATTACATTACATTACATTACATTACATTACATTACATTACATTACATTACATTACATTACATATACTGCCAATATGCATAGTGTAGGCTACATAATCTGTGGAATGTTTCCCTGAATGGGTATCTGACTTATTAGTGTACTTGACGCAGGCCTCGGACGCAGGTCACAACCCCCTCGACCCTTGACTTGGATTACCCCTTCAGACTTTCATTACCCTGTCGACGGCCATAACGCGCACGACATGTAATGGCAATTATATCGCGTTATTTCAAGGGATAAAAACGGAGAGATAGAAAAACGATTATTTCTTCATATTCACATATCATATGAGTTTTCCATAACATGTCATCACAAATATAACTCTGAATACGCTTATTATGAAAGTGGTATAAATCCGTCCAATAGTTCACACTAGCGCCATCTTGGTTTTTTGTAGCATCAGCGTCTTTTAATGTTATGTGGTCATGTGCTGAAATAAAAACAAAGTTCCTCTTCTGAAATTATACCCTGGTCCAACATCATTTAGCTTTGAACAGGCGAAGTACCGGTAGCCTATAGGGAATGGACTTGATATTATTATGAGGTGGGGCCAACGCGCGGCTTTGTTGTTGAAAGCTGACCAACAAACAGTTGATTTAAGCCACAAACAGTTTAGGATATTTCGGGACCAGTTTATAACAGGCCAGGAGGAGTCGACATCTGGCGAGGCCGAGATGGCTTACGCTTAGTGTAACAATGAGCACTCGCTAAGTAAACATTGGTAACCATGGAAACATGATATGTGAAATACATCTCCTATCTGAATGACTTACCAGATCATCTCTAATATCAAAAACAACGTCTCTATTTATACTACACAGGGATGACGTGACATGTGCCCTTCTTACTAAAAATAGCTTTCTCTCGATTCCTTCTCTGTTTGTTGTCTGTTGTTTAACCCTTACGACGCTGAAATATTTTGTAATAAACATCGCAACTAAAGGGGGTTTTTCACCTTAAAATCATCATAAATGTCTTCGTTAGCTCTTTCTGATTCATTTGAATACCCATGTTATGGGTCTACGGCTATTAAAATATTTCTACTCTTACAGTGCGGGGATCGACTTAAGACGTCAGAATCTGACGTTTACAGACTTCAGATTCTGACGTCTAAAGTCGATCCCCGCGTTTACAACGCTGAAATATTTTTGTATAAACCATGGAGATCAAAGTTGTTGTTTTTTAAATTTGAAATTATCATACATGTCTTAGTTAGCTCTTTCCGCTTAAATTGAATACCTATGTTATGGGTTCACGGCCATTATACATGTTTTACACCTTCAGTGCGGGGATCGACATTAGACGTCAGATTCTGACGTCTGAAGTCGATCCCCGTGCTAAAAGTGTTAATACTCTACTTGTGTGAAAATATATTCAATTTAATCTATATATTTTATATTGATCAATGGCATATTTATACTTTCGAACATCAAATGCTCATTTATTTATATAATTTACTGAGAATTGTCAAATTATATAGGATGATGCTACCAATTTCCATCATGGGGCAGCCCCCATCACATTGGACGATTATTCTAAACTGAAACTGCATAAATAAATATCATGAATGAATGAATGAATGAATGAATGAATGAATGAATGAATGAATGAATGAAACAATCCAGTGTGAAAACAATACAAAAAGGAGGGGTAATATTTATTATTATACAGTATCTTGGCGTGCGGGGCCAAAAGGTAGTATCTGCTTACTCTACAAGTAAGCAGATACTACCTTTTGGCTTCGCAGAGCAATATTATAGTCTAGTTAGGGGGCCACCATTCAAAATCTCCGGGGAGTGGGGCTGGAGTATTTTTAAAATAAATATTTTGAGACAGATTTTTTTATGAAATAAATCATTGTCTGAAGGACATGCTGTAAAACAAATATTTAACTTTGTAGACAGAAAGAATAAATTTTAGGAAAGTGAAATAAATTTTCTGCTAGGGATAGAGTGTGAAATAAATACAATATTGCAGACAGGAGGTGAAATAAATAATTTATCCAGTTCATAAACTCTACCAACCCCCCCCCCCCCCCCCCCTAGTATTTAAATGTTGGTCCCCTTATTGAGGCATATTTTAAATCTTGTCTTTTTCCTTGTTGCAGACAGTTAATATCAGATGGCAGCCCCCCAAACACGTGAGTGAGGCCTGTCCCCTCAAACAATACCTGGTGCGACTCAAGACGGACGAGACGCTGAGAGCTCGTAGGTGGCGAGTAGATGGAACCACTAGGTCACTCACATTAAGGGATCTACAGGTAACAATAACCTAGATATCTGAGAGCTAAGAGCTCGCAGGTCACTACCCTGAAAAGTTTTGAAATTGTTTAAAAGTTAGACCATTTGACATATAGGGCCTAGTGGAATTCGGCACTAAAGCTGGAGGAAAACAATGGGCTTATAGAGGAGCGTCAAAATGACCAATTTATCACATGTCAAATGACCTAACTTTCAAACTATAGAATATTTTTTCCTGAGATTTTCAGGGTAGTTGCCATAAGACTACAAATTATTGTTTGCCTAATTTTATGACAATCGGATGATAATTGCCAAACAAAATTGTTGAATTGAGTGTCACCACGTTATTTCGCCACTGGCTAGAGGCTGGGCGAGTGTAGCGTTCTCATATGGTATAGATACTGTCTGTCTGACTGACCTAGCTACAAACATGGTTCCAATACGAGCGACCATTATAGGCCTACAGCTGTTTTTGACAGGGCTATTACATGAATGTGCTTTTTTTCACAGGAGGCTACATCGTACTACATACGCCTGGTGGCGGACACGTGTCGCGGGAAGAGCGCCCCAACCCGATGGCTCAAAGTGATCACCTCGCAACCCCCTGACAGCTCACAGCCTCATCTCACTATGGAAGACCAAGCGGCTACAAATCTAACAGGTGCCCATCCCAGTAAACACAAACATTTGTATAACATTTGTACAGCGTCGGTCCAACGTCTTCGACGTTGCCCCAACGTTGTACAAATGTTATGCAAATGTTTTGTGTTTACTGGGATACTAATCACACAGAAAACACGAGACGTTCACCCAATGTTGCTGTAATGTTGGTCCAGCGTCACAGTCTTATGTTAACCTTCCGGTGGCTAGGGTATCACATTTCTCATCTATTAACCCTGACGTAAGACTACGCCGGTGCTCCAGCATCACAACAACATTGGGTCAACATCTCGTTCTTACTGGGTACGCACTGGGCACACGACGTTGTTGCGACGTTGAATTAACGTCATTGACCTTGATTCAACGTCGCAACAACGTCGTGTGTCCAGTGGCTATATGTATCTAAACAGAGAGATGTTTGATATTCTGTGAAACTCAATGACCTTGACCTCCTTTGTTTTCACCGAGCTGGCTAATACAATGAAGTATGAGGGAGTATTCTTATATAACCTTGTTTTCACCGAGTGACGTCACTGCGTTTTACAGAATGAAGTATGGGGGAGGGGGTGTTATATAACCTTTTTTTTTACCGAGTGACGTCACTGCGTTTCACAGAATTACTACAAAGTTTGTACGCATGAGAAAAAAAATGTATCCAATCAAAAAGGCTAGATAGATTGGGCTTTCTGTTTGACATATAAAAGGGATCTCGAATAGCTAATTTAACAATAGGCCTACCATCTGAATAATTTTCACTCACTTGAAGTTGTGGATCGCGTCAGCGTGACACAACTTCAAGTGGGTGAAAATTCAGATTGAATAATTTGACGACTAAAGGGTTAAACCAACATAATATTAGAACACAAATTACAAAACTATTTCACAAAATTCAGGCCTATGTGATGTTTTGGAGCAGCTACTTTTGAAATATAATTATCTAGCCTAGGCCTATAGTGTTTCATCTAGGATATAGGTTTGATATTACTATAACGTTTGTACGCATGAGAAAAACAATGTATCCAATCAAGAAGGCTAGATATACGGCAGGTTTTTAGCACACAAGGCTAGATATAGGTCAAGTTATCAGGTTATAGGCCTATTTGTCAGTTTTATAACACGCTATGCATGCAGTGATAATTTTATTTTATTTTGTGGAATGATTTATAATAGTACATAATATCAGTTGCGATGTTAAATATCGTCCTTATCAAGAAATCAACCAATAAAACTTATATTGCGCATATAACCTCAGCGAACCGAGCTCAGAGGCACACAATCCTTAGCATGATCATGTGTCATAATCGAGACCAAAGTAGGTTCGTCAACATGGAGCCGGACTACTGAGGAGCTAGGGTGGGGAAGCCAGATCAAATAGGTGAGATTCAGGTAATTTCCTTATTATGTACATTTTTATTAGATTGGGCTTTCTGTTTGACGTATAAAAGGGATCTCGAATAGCTAATTTAACAATAGGCCTACCATGAGTAGGCCTACCATCATCATGATTATAGCCAATACAATCACGATGCACGCTATCAATGTTTGTTTATAGCAGCTTGGTCTCAGCAGTCTCAGACCATAATATTTACATTGAGGCGGCCCCACCCCTGTGGACGTGGACCATGCTGCGCATGCGTGCCATTGTATTGTGCGCCCTCAATATTTACTCAGTGAATCATGACGGCCCACCAACTTTGATACTGGTACATTGTTCAGCACACTGCCCGGCATTATACCAACATAATATTAGAACACAAATACAAAACTATTTCACAAAATTCAGGCCTATGTGATGTTTTGGAGGAGCTACTTTATGAAATATAATTATCTAGCCTAGGCCTACAGTGCCTCATCGAGGATTCAAAAGGGGCATGGCGCCACCTATGGCCCTCCCCAATTAAGGGTATAAGCAGAATCAGTTAAGTATGTCAGCATCGCCAGTTATTACCACTATGTACACAGGCCGTTGTCAGGTATTGCGTCATAGGTGTGAGCGCGCGACATCAGTGGCTGGTGTGTTTTTTACTGTCCCAATGGCCTGGGCGGGTTGAGTATGACATAACAACAGTTCAAAGAGTAATTTCACTGTCTGAATATTAGTAGGGCAACATGGTGCACATAAAGGGCAACATGACACTCAAGAAGGGCAACATGGCGCTCATGAAGGGCAAAATGGCACTCACAAAAGGCAACATGGCGCTGCGCCATGTTAGAAAGAGCTAGATGAAACACTGGCCTATATAATTGACTTTTTTTATCAGAACTGTTGGCTACTAGTATATATGTAGGGGCTTTGGTAACAATTATTTAAATTGTGTAGAATATTTCAGTAACAAGCTAGCATTGTTATGCCGTTTCGTTTTTCTAGCATGAAATCATCTTTTCCCCATTTTGTCTGACTTTATCATTTGAGATCAGACTTTGATTATTGCTGTCTGGACTGTCCCTTTTGGATATCTTCTCTCTGATCGCAACCACAGCGACAACACAGCAATGTTAAGCCAATTATAGGCCAACGTATAAATCACTGGTTCAGCATTGAGCCAACTCTGGACCAACATTACGCACCTTTCTGTGGTATTGATAAATTACCACTGCCAATAGCTATCTGTATAATTGATCGGGACAGTCCAATTTACTTTCTGTTTTTGTCTGCGTCTCGTCTGATTCGGTATTTGACAGCCAGACATGCTAACCCTTGAAGCGCTGGAATACTTTTATAAAAACCATGGAGACCAAAGGTTTTTTTCAATTTAAAGTCATCATAAATGTCTGAGTCAGTCTTTCCGCTTCATTTGAATACCTATATGTTATATGGTAGGCCTACTACGGCAATTAGAAATATTTTTACCTTTATAGCGCGACTTTAGACGTCAGAATCTGACGTCTAAAGTCGATCCTCGCGCTGTGAAAGTTAAAATCCTAGTCTCCTCTACATCCCTTCTCATCCTTTTTCTTTTTCCTTCTAAAACAAATTGTAAGAAAAATGAGCATATTACGTTTGCAAGATTGGTATATATTTTAAGTCAAATTGTACAAATACAGTGTATCAGTAACTTTTACTCACTTGAAGTTGTGCGTCGCGATAAGGAATCACAACTTCAAGCGGGTAAACAATTTGTTTATAATGTAGAGCTAAAATAGTTAACCCGACTATTCCTGAACATTGTCTGTGCTGAAATATTCACACTTTACTCTAGTAGTATAGCAATCGCCGTCCCAGAAGTTGCGACGGACAGCGGCAGTTTCGAATTAATCGCTTCCGTGACTTGGAAGGAGAACACTTTTTTGTTACAGCACACTGTAACCTGGTAACAAGCTGTTGGACAAGTTAAAATATGTTTGATCTCGCGAAATCACAGAAAGGATTGAAATATATCAGGCCGTCCGGCGGTAACGTCCGTCCACTTTCGTTTCCGGACCATATATCTGTAACCACTTGTCCGATAGTCTTCATATTTTTTATAAAGTACTTTCAGAAGGTGTGCATTTAAAGGTAGCTGATCTTGGTACAATGTCATGCTCTAATTATCATCTATGCTTTCAGAGCAGAACTCACAAACTACGCAATTTGGAGATTGAAATGATGTTTATCTGTGAAAATTAGGCGTCTTGTCAATTGATTTATTGGATCAACATGATTAACTGCCCAGCAAACACAAAGCATTGGGCTGACGTTGTCCCAGCATCAGCCCAACTTTTTGCCAACGCCTCGTGTTTTCTGAGAGAGCACCTAGTAGCCTACTAACCATTTGAACAATTTCAGTGCCATTTTATTTTCTGCTATACTAGTATTCCGTGGGCCTATATATGCGGGTCCAGCAAGACATGGGTTAAGCTGGTGGGTCGTTGTGATTTGTTGTAGGCCCACCCGCATGCGCAGGCGGTTACAAGATAGATATTATTGATCAGTGAAGCGAAACGACATAGGCCTCCCTTTCATAGCTAGGATATGACGAAAAATACCGTGCATATAATAAGCTCACCTCTGTGTTTTTAAATTAACAGTAAACGTGACTTTTCCACTACTTTTCCACTGCATATAGTAGGTCTACTAATGTTATTTTCAGAAAAAAACATATCTAGAACACTAATTAATGTTATGCTAATTTGTACTTACATTCGCATTCAGGTTTTCTATTTATTACCTTTCCAATATATTTATGTTCATATCTATACAGGTCTACTCTTTCCCGAAGACGTTACATTTTCAAAAGTTTTCGATAGCACAGACCTACATGCCTTCTATTTTTCATTAAATAACCTTTAGAGCAAATATAGACTTTTTTTAACACAAGTGTTGGAGAGAAATGTGTGTAAGGCGTGGTCAGAAAGAAAGACATGTTTATATTAGTAAATTTTACCTCCTCGGCACACTGTACACGTTTTGTTCGCTATAACCTGATATAAAGTGATAAGCCAAATTGGCCCGGCATATTCTATTAATAATGACCATGATATTTATGTTTATATTGTATGTGTATGCATGTCACTATAATAAAAAAAAACCTTACTATTAAGATATTTCCAGGTGGGCCTAGGCCTATTCTGTCGATTTTCAAATGAGAGTATTCCTTAATGATAAGCAAAATTATTTATTTATTTTCTTTCAGAGGACAGCGCCCCTAGTGAACCGACAGCACTGCGCACGCGCACATATAGTGACTCTGTGATGTTAACATGGCTGCCGCCAGAGGGCGGTGTGGTTGTCAGGGGTTATATGGTGGGCTATGGTGAAGGTGTACCAGACGTCAACTGGCAATATGTCGATCACAACGCCCGCAGCCTCACCATTCTCAACCTCAGTAAGTAGGCCTACCCCATAAAGGCCCATTTAGAAATGTAGACAAAGTGAGGTACAATCATGCAAACTACAATCTTTGACTAAGTGCCGCTTTTCATCTTGGAACATGGGATTTCAGGTTTCTTGATCTAGGATCATGATGTTTTTGCTAAATGTTATGGTCTTCAAAACACGTAATGACATCTTCATGACACGTAATGACATCTTCATGACACGTATTGACATTTTCATGACGCGGAATTATATACTCATGACACGTAATGAATGCCTTCATGACACGTAATGACGTCGTCATGACACATAAGGACAGCGTTCATGACACGTCATTACATCTTTATGACACGTAATGTGTAAACATCATCATGATACGTAATGACATTTTTATTGACACATAATGACTTTTTCATGACACGTAATGAATGCTTTCATGACACGTATTGACAGGTAATGACATCTTCATGTCACGTACTGACATGTTTATGACATGTAATAACATATAATGACATGTAATGACATATAATATGACACGTGATGACATCATCATGACACGTAATGACATCATCAAGAAGGACATCACCATGACACGTAGTCACATATAATGACACGTATTGTCATTTTCATGACACGTAATGGCATCTTCATGACACGTAATGACATCTTCATGACACGTAATGACATCTTCATGACACGTAATGACATCTATCTGACACGTAATGAATGCTTTCATGATGCTTAATGACATCTTCATGACACGTAATGTCTTCTTCGTGACACGTGATGACATTTTCATGACACGTAATGACATCTTTGTGACACGTAATGACATATTTATGACACATAATGAATGCTTCCATGAAACTTAATGACATTTTCATGACATGTAATGTCATCTTCATGACACGTGATGACATCTTCATGACACGTAATGACATCTTCATGACACGTAATCACATCATCATGACACGTAATTACATCTTCGGGACACGTAATGTCATCTTCATGACACGTTATGCCATCTTCATGACACGCAATGACAACTTCATGACACGTAATGACATCTTCATGACACGTAATAGTATCTATATGACACGTAATGAATGTTTTCATGATTCCTAATGACACGTAATGTCATCTTCATGACACGTAATTACATCATCAGGACACGTAATTACATCTTTGTGACACGTAATGACATTTTCATGACACGTAATGTAATCTTTATGACACGTAATTACATCATCA